>JARFIY010000337.1:6609090-7242272 GCA_036346155.1 Sinelater perroti | reverse complement strand
TACTGTAATCCAGTTATTGATATTAGTATATATACGTTTATATTGCTAAATACTAATATATTATATCACAAAAATTTGCGTTAGTAAGAGCATACAATTTAATTTGCATATTCTAATAAATTACTTATGTTTGGTAATTTTAATTTATTGATTTATAACCAACAAAATTGTATATTTTTCGCTACAAAAGTGAATTTTGCAGCTATATAGGATTAATGATAACGATAAAAAATCCTAATAAAACAACAGTTGTAAAAAAGCATCACTATCACTAGCATGGTATGATTATTGAATTTAAAATTCTTTTTATCTTTATTAATTTATAACTTATGTAGAGTTCGTGAAAAATATCGTCGCACAACTTATAACTAAAACCTCAGCTTTCATAGGAAATGAGATATATCACATCAGTAAAGGTCTACAACTTTAACTTGTGAACACTTAAAAGTAAACGAATTAAGATTACATTAATTATATATTTGTGACTTTTGTTAAAATTTTGTCAAGACAAAAATTTGTGAGTTTATTAGTTAAACAAAGACATTTATATTAACCCTTTATTTTATAAAATATTAATTAACGAGTAAATTTAATTGCCAAATAATAGTCTCATTCGTAAATCATAGTCAATAAACAAAATGATTAAGTGTAAACAAGATCTTCAAGTCTACTGCTTGTACTGTCAACATGCCGACAGCTTATAATTACATGCGGTTTCTACTCTGTATAATTTTATACAAAAAAGGCAAAAAATAAATGCAGCACAGAGAATTAGAAAACTGAATCTAAAATGGTTTTGCATTAATAATTCAGAAAATTTACAATATATTCTGGAGTGATCGTTACGTAAACATACATATTATCATATTGATCATCTGCCATTGCAAAATTACATAAAATCAAAAAAGTGTTTTGAAGAACTAAGAAACAGCGGTAAAGATATTAACAATCTATGCGTCGTCTTTCATAAAATCGTAATATGTCAAATTTCGAAGAAAGTGAGAAGCACATGCGCAAATTAATTTACCTCACTTATCTTAAAAATTTTTTAAAAATCTATAACTTCTACTTACATTTTATATGTGTTTTAAATCAAGTAAAGGAAAGAAATATTTAGGCAGTAGAAGCAACCAGTTGGAATTAAGATTATTTTAGCAATAGTTTTAAAACAAAACATACGGAATGCTCAATTTGGCTAAAGTTGTAGAAATTGATTCTGACAACTGAAATAAAAGGCAACCGATTAGTTTTAGTGATTTTTGATAAATCATTTTAGAAAATTTAGGGATTAAATTAGCAATATTATAATTTTCCTACCACCACAACCTACATATAGTTCAGATGCTTTTCAGCTTAGTGCAATAAAAACCTTGAAAACTGTGCAATATTTCCTACGTAGTTATGAAAGAGGTAATTTATCTATTTAAATCAATATATTGCATTGGACACAATGCATACAATTCTTTAGCTAACAAACATTGAAGTACTATTAGAGTATTAAAAAAGCTTTCTGTATAATTTTTTTTATAATTTAAGAGTCTGCAGAAAAGCACGTCAAATTAAAATATCTTAGCGTTATTTTCTTAGTTTAAAATTTGTTATTTTCTATTGTAAAGTCGTAATTTGATTGAAGACCGCATTAAAGTGATTAAAGAACACAACAAAAGTGATAAAAAATAAAAACTCTTATCGAGTTCTCTGCTCTTACTTCGGTCGTCATAACCGTCCAAATGAGATCACCATCGATCGTTTGGTGCGAAAACTCAGGGCCACTGGTTCTGCAGCCGATATGCCGAATAAAAGAGTGGACGAGCCAAAAATGTTGGCACACCAATAAATATCGCTACGGTGAAGGAGAATGTGAAAGAGATAGATTGCAAGAATTTTTCTAGGCAAATTAGTAAAAAAAAGACGCTACAATCTCTAAATATTTTGTGATTACACGTATCGAGACGTTTCAGAGCGCATTTGATTTAGAAAAGCCCCAGAAAAAAATGTTACGCCATATTTTTTGCATTTGTTCACGCAGAATATGCATTTATTTGACGCGTTTTTTGCAGACCCTAAAGAATATTTTATTGCTCGTTTAACATTTGCCAAAATAAGCTCAATTTTGTTACTCTGGTGTTTTGGGGATCACTGATTACGAATATAATGCTTAAAAAGGGCCCCGATGCACTGGGGAGGGGCATAATCCTGGGAATTGAAGTGATTTTAAGGAATTATCTCATATTTGTTTGTTTTCCGAGTTTCAACTGTTTGAATAAAGGTTTTTGGGGTCGCTGATAACAACTATGATGTTTGAAAAATATTCCAATTTACTTGGAAGGGAGCATAATCATGAGGATAGGGGCAATTTTGGAAAAAACATCGAATTGTAGAGTTAAAAAATAACAAATTTTTTAAATGCAAATAATATTCTATTTCTAGCTGATTGAAAATGTATGTGTATATATATATATGGAAGATTATTATTTTAACAGAAAAGATTGATTGTGAAAATTAAATCATTGTAACGTTTTTATTTCTAAATCTGTTGCTCTAAATAACTTTTATTGCTTTATGAAAATTTCAATTTACTTTGAAAAAAGATAAAAGCTAAGAAATCCATGTAAAGTTCAAATTTGAAGATTTTTTATCACATTTCATTTTTTTTTACTTAAGGGAGAACACCACGGTGACTGACCATTTTCGAGTGCCTACTTTGTTATTTTTTTTGAGACAGGAGTAAAGTATAGAAAAAAACTTTTAAACTGTATTAAACATATATTTTAGGGGATAAAAAAATTTTAAGTCACAAAAATAAAAATTGGCGTCGCACGAGTCACTGTAGCACGACTGGTTTTCACCCAAGTCTCTTCGCGGTACGCAGTAGAACTGTCGTATATTTGATCCAGGAAAAAAATGAAATATTTCTGTTAAACATATTAGTTTTGGCTGAGAAGTACCAAAGAAAATTAAAAATACTCAAGTACTTCTCTTCGAAATCGATCTAAGAAACTACAGTGGGGACGTGGTGGCTCATATGGTTCAAGCAGTTTCTTCTTTTCTCTAGTCGACGCGCGCGAGTTCGAGTCTCACTCAACCCATGGGTGTATGTGAATGTCTTAGCATTAAGTGCATGTTAGTGGGCACAATAAGCCTCTGAGGCTGCAGTGCCTGTAAATCCCCAAAAAAGCCACAGTTAAAATTTCAATTCAATCGGACAAAAATTGTTTGAGTTATGCTGCGTGCCGATTTCGAAAACACGGTTTTGAGAAAAACGCGTTTAAAGTTAAAACTTATTTCAATGGGTAACTTTTTCCCCAAAGATAATAAATTCAAACGAGTCTAAAACTACTGTATCTACCAGCGCCGCATTACCATTTTTCAGTGCGCGGAGCGCCCTTAGAAAATAGCTCTATAACCCTTAAAAAAATATTTTTTGGCTATAAACAAATGTGCATCATAATTTTAAAGGTTTAACTGATTTTTTAAAGGCGTTTCCAAAAAAACGATTATTTTTTAATTTTACGCTGGTGTCTTACCTTAAAATAGAACCTTGAAAACCAGTTTTTAAACCTTGAAAATTCCTATTTATTTAATACTTTAAAAAAATCGCCGCTCTGATAAGTTTGTCTTTGTTCAGGCAGAATTTTATTTGTAATAATGTCAAGGAAAATCTATTCTTTAAATAATTAAAAGTGAATCATATTTCAATAAAAAAATGCTCTATCATTTTCCTAAAATGCCCCAAGGCATTACCTCATTTTGGTGCATTAAAACTTAATTTGAGAATCAAAATCCTTATCAGGCACCCCAAAAACCCTTATATAGACAGTTTAATCTCGAAAAATAAACAACTTTGAGCTGGTTCCCCAAACTTGCCCCCAACTCTAGGATTCTGCCACGCCAAGTGCATCGGCGCACTTTCAAAGCATCATATTCGTGATCAGCGACCCCAAAAACGCCCGAGTACCAGGGTTGAGCTATTAAGCAAACAATAAAATAGGGTCTGCAAAAACTGCGTCAAATAAATGCATTTTTAACGAACCCAGCTTCCAAGCTGGAAACTAGCTTTACTTTTTTATGTCCTTCGTCTGTCACCCTTATAACTTTTGATCAAGGCAACTTCCAAGCTGGAAACTAGCTTCTATTTCTGTTATTTCAGATATTTGCCACGCCTCAAATTTTTTGATCTGTGATAGATAAGCGACATAACGTTTTCAGTATTCAACTGAGAACCCCATAAGTCAGGTCCAGACGCCAAAAATCAACCTAATCTGAAAATCTCGAGACCTGCTTGAGCGGAAGTGGACGCAAATTTTTCGGTTGCGGTTGCTAAATTTTTGCCGCTATTCTCTTTCATTTGAATATAATTCACCGTCATTCGTTTCAATAAAATTTCGTTAAACCCTATAGTTTAGTTTCATGCATAGGGTCCGCTCTGGTTTACCTGTAAAGCAAATTTTCGCTTGTTTGCGTGTACAAATGCACTTTTGCATTATAACAAAAAAATATGTTGTAAGTTTTTTTTTCTGATTCTTTTCTAAATCGAATGTGTTTTGGAACCTCCCGATAGGTGTACCCACAAAAAAATTCGAGATTCTTTACTAATTTGCCTTGACTAAACTGCCCATTTGGGACCCCAGTTTACGCCATATTATGCGCAAATATTTAAATATACACGCTTACAAAATCCAACTGACTCAATAATGTAAACAAATTGATTACTTCAGACGACGTATGTTCTCTGATTGGCAACATCGTGCAACTGATCCGCATTTTTCATTGAAATCGACTTCAACAATGAGGCATATTTTACTTTAAATAGACTGTCGCATTTGGGCCAACAACAATCTAAGAGAATATCAAGAACAGTTAATTCATCCTTAAAAGTGAGTGCTTTGTGTGCTCTGTGATCAAAAGTTGTCATTGGACCACTTTTTCCCCAAGGCTGAAAATGCAATTACTGTAAATTCGTAGCGATACCGCGGCATGATTAATAACCATTTCTTTCCAAAACTTAATAAAGTTAACATAACTGATGTTTATTTTCAACAAAACGGCGCAACATGCTACACAACATATGAGAATATCGAGTTATTGCAGCCGAAGTTTGATGAACGGTTTCGACAAATGAAAATGTTAATTGGCATGCGCCTTTACGCCGTTAAAGTTTTTTGTGTGAATATCTGAAAAGTGAACTTTCTGTCAGTAAATTAACCCATTATCTAAGATTTCAAGAACAACATAATTGCTGAGATAAATGCTATTGAAGAGGGTCTATGTGAAAATGTAATCGAAAATTTCGACCATCTTTTTGACAGCAAGTCGTGCTGAACATTTGAGTGATAGCATTTTTCATACATAAATGTCATACATGAATGTTTAAAATAAAATATCCTACTTTATTGTGCAGTTATTACTGTAGTGTCGAAAAGCGTTTACTTTCCTATGTTTGAATTGGCGGACTATTTGAAATCAATTGTAGTAACTTCAAAATAAGTTAAAATAAAAATGTTTTGATGAGAAAAATTTTAATCCGGTAACAGTAAAATGTAAAAAATATACATAGGAAACAATTATGTTAAATATATTTATACAAATGATGACACGAAAAAGCTAAATAAAATGAACATTTCCAGTTATGGTGCTGAATATTTTCTTATTTTGTCAAATCCAAATTGTATTATGTAATTATTCCTAGTAGAAAGTCAATGTGCACCTTATTTAATGTTAATTATTTTTTATTTTGAGTTGTTTAGAAGTTATTTTTATTTTTATAATATATTTTTTGTATTCTTTTTTATTTTTGTATTTTAATATCACATAATCCGACTTAGTTAATTAAAGTTTTAAATTTGGAAGCTAAAGAGTTGCAGTATTTTTGAAGCAAAATCAAATTTACTGTTTAAGAGAATCTTATTTCAAATAAAACCATTTTATAAATGTCTAAGTTAGTATAGGGCAAATGATCATTAATTAGACTTTTGAAACAACATAATAATCTACAATTGCCAAGCATCTAACAAAGTGTGTCATACCGGTCTACCTTACGCCTTCCGTATCATTTCCAAATCATATTTAGAGGAAAGATGCTACCAAGTAAAATTCAGACAACACTAAGTGAAGCTCCACTCGATTCAAGTAAACATATACCTGAAGACGACGTTTTTGGCCCGATTTTGTATCTAATGTATACATCGGATATACCTAGTAATCAGCACTGCTTCAAAGCAAACAATAAAATTTAAAATTTAAAAGCTAACAATAAAATTATTAAGGAAATAAAGATCCACTGATACCTGAAAATTTTCTTTAGATCAAATATCAGGCGTAATGCCCCTTTAATACTTTCAAGTAACCTAAGGAGAAATTATGTTTGGCAATATCATAGCCTTTAATAGCCGTATAGTATTTTAAGCTACAAAAAGCTGCGGTTAGATACATGGAGTTGCCCACAAAAACTTGAAGCACATGGCTTTAGAAACACCTAGAAGTTTTATTTAGTTACAGCAGGAGGGTAAAATTACCTATTTCTTTAATGAATTATAGGAGCTTTATTATTTATACATTTAAACTGTGCTATGATTGTAAGCTATTAAAAGTGATATATTATTTTTATGTATAACGCAGCAAACTCTTAAGCCTACAATAAAAGAATGCATGCTTAGAAACAAGTACAATAAAAAAAGTTAATTAAATGTAAATAATTATGATAATTATTAATAATTTAACAGAATAGTTGTAATAAACATTATTCTGCGACTATTAATTTATATGGATCATCCAGAAGTGTTTGTTTAAGCAACATGTGGATATAGTCAGAATAATGCCCTAGATATCAGGTACATTTTTGTTATTTACATAGTCACGTGTACTACAGTTGTAGTAAATTTGTATGGAGAATTCTTATTAAAACTATAAAACACAAACTATACTGATGAAATATACAAAGAGAAACCAAATGGCGTATAAAAAGTGAGAATAATTGTTTAAAAAGTTAATAGTAAGAAGAAAAATCTTACTATTGCCTGATCTACTGATACCCAATTTTTTTTAACTTTAATCTTAGTGTGTCAGAAAGTACTGCTGGACTGAATTATACACTATGTGATAATTAAAACTTTGTTAAATAAGAGAAATTGCAATTACCTGTGATAGTTAAAGGAAATAAAATAAAAATTACCGGACTCTTTAACGTACTGTTAGTAAATTAGCAGTTAATCAAACTATTTACCCACTGTTATCTCAGTTTATTAATGCATACAAGTGCACTCAGCAGCAACCATGCAGCTAGCTCGTAATTATCGGGCTTCGGCCAAAAAGGGTTAAATGCTATGTTAGATATTAACGCTAAATTAGGTTCAATTTAAGAGCTAGTGGCATGGAAAAGGGTAAGGGTTAATGGGAACAGCAGCCCTGCAGCCGTGTCCTAAAAGGCGACAATCTGAATGCCAGAATGGGAAATTCTTGTCAGTAGTAATTGTATGCCTGTGTGGGACTAATGCAAAAATAAATCAAGTTTTGCGATTATTCTGACGGTCCGCAACCGAAATGTAATTGCGTCGTTAATCCTGCACAATTCACCTTGTTGTAAGACTAAATATTTTCTGAGTGTTAATTATAAGTGTATAGTATTTATGCGCACGAAAATTCCATAAAGTTTCCGATTGTACAACGAGTGGATGAAAAGGGGACCACAAAACATTAAACTTTGTTTATGTCCTTCTATTTGTGGGCTGCTGAGTGGCGAAAGGTTCCAAAGAAAATAAAATATGCTAATTTCCGTGAAACTTAGAAGTCACCCCATAATGATGACAGAATGCGCAGAATATTTTACAGTCCCCGCCAAAGTTTCCGCGAATTTCATTCCAGAACATAAGGAATCTATAATCCCAAGAAAAACAGTAACACTTTGGTTCGATGTTTTTTCATAATCCGCCTACTTGTGCGATTCGTCAGCTTTCTTCCGAATTTGCATTAAATTTGAATACATTTAAATGCAAAGCATATTTAAAATCTGGCTAAGTCGCAAACACGTAAATCCTGCGTCCTTGCGGTATTGGAGGCGGTATAAACGGTCGTACAAATAAATACTCTTGATAATACTGTAACGTTCCGTTATTTGAGTAGTTATAAATTTTTTATGTGCACATGTACATTAATTATTGTATATATTAGGCCGCTAATTTCATATAGCTTTGTATAATGAAAATTTTTGGGTAGAAGTCTTTTATACATTCATATATTCTTTTATGCATATACTCACTTAGAAATGTTTATATAAAGATTTAAATAAAATTAAAAGTGTGTAAGGTTATTAATGTACTTAGTAGTAATAACTAAAGAGATATAAAACATAAATGAACTATTAGTTTCCCTTAATTTTTTGAAGTTTCTTAATTCTGCATATTCTGCAAATTCTTAGCAGCCTATAGAACAATGTTTGTTTGTTTTTTAATAAACTTAGATATTTAATACTAATTGATGTACATAATATTTGTATGAATCTATTTGGTAGATCAGATGGATTGAACTGTTTTAATCTTATTGGTTCCTCTTAATCCTGTGGCAGTATGATTGCAAGTTTGTTTGGATGTTGTGCCAGTTTTTCCCTTTCACGTTGAATTTGGTTTTCTTCAGGAACAGTTGGTCTATTTAAGTCAGCATTTGGAATATGTCGTAGAGAATTTACTATTGCACGGAGAATCTTACTATATTTTGGAATCGCTAAAGTATTTTTATATTAGAAGTACTAGCTCAGTAGGGGCACTTCATATACCCAGACGCATTTCGGTATGACTTTTTAGATTAGCTGTTTATTTATTGTTGATATTTTCAACAGCCTTCTATCCAGGTGAATGCCTAAATATTTAGCTGTGTCTGCTTATAATATTTGGTTTACATACATTATGACAGCAAGGTAAGTTTTTTTCCTCGGTGTAAATATCATGAGAATCGAATTATTTTTATTAGCCTGCATTCACCATTTTGTTAGCCACTGTTCGAGTTGGTTTAAATAATTTTGTAGATTCCTGGTTGCAGTATTAGGGTCGTGATGTGAAGCTAGGATTGTTCTGTGTTTGTATTATTGTTCAATTGGTTTGTTGGAGGTCTGTTGTGTACAGTGAGTACAAGATCGGCCCTAGAATGTAGCCCTGTGGTACTCCGGATTTGATAGGGTATAGGTCAGTGTATGCTTCTTGATGTTTTACTTGAAATGTCCTATCCGAAAGGTAGGATCTTAGAAGGGAGTAAAAGGGATGTGCGTATTTACTATTTCTATTGGTAGATTTATCTGGAAAATAGTTTAAAGATATTTTTTGATTTCTTCTTTTGCAACAGTTAGCTGGTGTGGAAATGATAGAAAGACTGTGATAAAGTGCTCAGCAAAAGTTTTAACTTGTTGGTCTTCCGTTCGTGCCCAAGGGATTTGGCGTGATAGCATTTTATGTATTTGTTATATTTGTTGTTTTAGTTTACCAGTTGACTTCCATATATATAGAATAGTCTGTCGTTTAAGTTAGTGTTAGTTTTCTAAGATATTCTTAGACATATTTGTTTACCTTATATAACAGCTTTTTTAGATCATTAGCTAGTTTGTTGTATCGTTGTTTGTCAGGTAAGGCTCTTGCAATTTGCTGGCGTTTTTAGATTTTCCTTTATTCTGGTTTATTATTATCGGACATACTTTCTTATCAGTTTTTCGCCTCTATCTGGAGTTGCTTGCCATGATGTTTTTTTGTATTGCTTTCTTTAATATTGTTATTGATTCTTCGATATACATTTCAGTTTTGAGTGGTGTTGTGAAGGTTATTTCTTTATCTACTTTTTTACGAAAGTCCTCCCAATCTGTTCCTTTACTCTATAGCGGCGTTTTTTTTTTGGTATTTTCTATATTTTGGTTAGGAATGTTATTATGATTGGTTTTTGATCAGAAGTTAATTCTAAATACAATTCTACTTTAATAGTTTGAGAGTTGAGACCTTTGATTATGCAGAAGTCCACAAGATCAGGTGTTTTCAAGATCAGAAAGCCAGTAGGTTGATGTGTTGATAAATGATTTAGATTATTATTTTCCATCAATTTTATGAGTTTTCTTCTTTTGGTTGTAGTAATTCTCTACTACGTGTTCTTTGCATTATAATCTCCTCCTGCTAGAAATCGGTATTTTAATATATCTCTTCGTATTTGTTGTTGTGCCGCGACGGACAGCATACTGCTAATGTTGTTGTTTCCCCTCGGCTATGTACAATAGTTAGGTTAGTGAATTTAATGTGGTTTTGTCTCTTTCATAGTGTTTGATTTCTTTATAACCACAGCAGTTTTCGTCGGGATTGTTGTTGTTAAATATATTATAGTTGGGTATTCTGACTTTCTGGTCATAAAATAAGTTTCTGACAGTAAAAGGATATGTATGTCATAGGTTTTTAGAAATTTGTTCACTTCCTGTGCATGCTGGCACAGAGCATTGGCATTCTATACTATTTTTATTAGTTGAGCTTATTATTTGTTTGTTTTAACGGGCATTGACATTAGGTTCTTCATCGTTTGTTCTAGTTCGTTTAAGTCATTTGTATATGTTTTTGTATTTGTTATGTACACGTTGATTCTTAAATTTTTTGGGGCATTTGTTATTTTTGATAGTCTTTTTGTTGTCTTAATACTGGGTACATTTTTTGTTGTATTTTTTTATGAATTACTCAGTCTGTCTAATTCGCTGGATGGTTCTTATTAGAGATTGTACACTTGATATTTGCAGCTTTTTTTTGTTGTCTTTCTGTGCATTTACTGCATTTTGGATTCTTTCTACAACAATTCTTTGTATGTCCAAATTTTGACACCGCATGCATTGAGGTATATTGCGTCTAGCGTGTAGTGCTTCAATTTATATTTTAGTGTTTAGAAGCAAGTCTATTTTATATATTTCTTTGTTGTCGCTTGGTACTAAGTGAAGTGCAATGGTAGTGCTATTTTATTTGAT
The DNA here is from genome assembly GCA_036346155.1 of Sinelater perroti. NCBI lineage: Eukaryota > Metazoa > Arthropoda > Insecta > Coleoptera > Elateridae > Sinelater > Sinelater perroti. Next base: position 7,231,303 of record JARFIY010000337.1, on the reverse strand, counting down.
CATTGCTTTGAATTCCATATATTTTTGTAGTTGTATGCCTTTTTTTTTGAAGACTTAACTTTATTCATTTATATCTGTTGATGGGTGAGGATACCTGAATATCATCTTCGTTTTTTTTTGGCTTGTTCATATAAAATTTTGTTTCTTTTCTGTTAGTGTTTTAAATATGTTGATATATATCTTATTTTATAGAAATTGCACCTTGACTTGCTTATTGCATAAGAATTTTAATGTGTGTTTATCTTTGGCTTGTTTATTAAGTAAGGAGAGTAGAAGCTGAATATTATCTGCGTCCGATATAAAAATTGGTGAAGGTTTAGGTTCAGCATTTAGTCTTGGCGTTCCTGCTTCTTCTTCATCATCTACATTTACTTCTAAAAGTGTACCGTATTTGTTGCTGGTTAGTGATTTTCTCTGTAGCCGTGGCTTTATTTCCTGCTGTTTGTCTGCCTCTTCTTCCTGTTACTTTTGCCACTGATTTTTAACATTTGGTAACTATGGGTATTCTGGATTTTGGATTTGCATTGCAATTTTTATTCGAGGGTTATTTAATGATTGACTGTTGCATATTATTGGGTTTTGTATGCGCTCTTGCACTGGTATTGGTTGCAAAAATAAGGTGTTCGGTGGCATTTGAAAGTAGAGTGATGCGTCTAGATTGCCTAGTGCGTTTATATTTGGATGCAAAAGCACATACTGCACGTAATTTGGCAGGTTATACGAATAGATTTTCAGCGTGGTCCCGCGATTCAGGGCGGGTTGCAATGCAAACGGGTTAATTCCCGAAGTTCTCTGATGTCTGGCGGCTTGCCTACTTAGTCACTCAAACATGGAGTAATAATAGCGGTCGTCTAAGGCGCGGTGCTTGCCATATCGCCTCGCATCAGAGATGGTGCGTAACGACCGGGCAGACAGAGCAACATTTGATTAGCTTTAATTTCCCAGATTGCAGGCCGCACTCTCACGTGGGGCATTAGAGCTTTGCCATTATTGTTAAAAAATATAGCTTTATTCTTGGTGTGTATGATAAGCTTAAAAATGTTTAAATTTTTGTTAATTTTTATAGTATTTACCGTATCGAAGTCTCAACCAAGCGAATCACTAGTTGCTAAGATCTATACAGCATCAGCGAATTTTTGTTAGTACTGCCATAAAGTTGCTAACAAGTCTTTGGTTGATATAAAACATATTTTGCGCTAATTCATTGAAGTCATAATTAACATGTATAGAGTGTTTTGCAGAAGACAAGTCAACGCAAATAAAATAGAAATAAAAATAGTAAAATCAAATAAAGTGTTTATTAATTGGTGTGGGTGGCTAGATCTACAAGGACAGCTAAACAAATTTTACTCATTAAACACATGACAGCTGTTGAGGAACTCGCTCGACATCGATTATTTTTCAAGTAATAATAGCTGAATTAATAGAGTTGTAGAAAAACAGTATTTTGAGACAAAGAAAACGTAGAAAAATTAAGGAGACAATTAAATATACAGATAAAGTAATTGTAAACGGGAATTTTGTATAAGAATGTGCAACAAACAAAATACGGCTTTATTTTTAACGTAAAAGGTGCCTTGCAACTTAAATGTTCTTGTTATTAATTTCTATCATCATAGATTATGTAGTATTGAACGTGTTTATATAAAAAAAGTTGATAGTGTATTAGACCAAAAATAAACATAGTTCCATAGATACTTTAAAATGGAACATGAGCATTTAGTATATTTACCTTATGACACAGATAGAGTACAGAAATACGCAGTAATATAATCTTCTAATAACATACACCATTGGCAGTATTAGCGTTACTAGCTTTGTCCTTCAAAAGTATGGCTGCAATAATTTCTCCAGCCCACAATGCACACTTAACAGTGCATTATTGTTTTTAGTGAATGACATATGAATTTTCACTACCTCAAATGCCACATTTTGACGACTCACAAAAATAATTTAAAGATAAATAAGTGTCATTGCTCAATATAACTTTTATATTTGCAAAAAAAATAGCATAAACTATTATATTCTTTATAATTCACTTGAAAAATGTACGGCATTTCTGATGGTCTTTGGCAAACTTTGCCATATGTTTAGGCACCAACTGTACAAAAGTAAACTTCTAACGTCCACAGAACGCAAACGGCGTACAATTCAAATCCTAAAGTTTTATTTGAATCAACACATCCCTTGAAAATAAATTGTTTGAAAATTTATTTAAGTACTATATTCAGAGGTAAAATATGATATTTTTAAATAAATTCCTTAAAATGTGTTTGTACAATTAGTAGATACAAAATTATTTACGGAATTATTTGTATGTGAAGATGAAAAACGCAGAATGTAATAAAAAATATAAAATCTAGCAAAAATTAATTTTGTTTTAAAATACATAAAAACATGAAATCTATAAGTTATAAAAGATAAAATCACGTTATTAATTGTCGTTAAAGTAATGGCAGTTTATTTTAAGCTTTATTCCACAGCTATAGTATCTTCTAGCCAGAAGCAGCTATCGATTCTATTTTACGGTTGTCGGCACAAATATCTTACCGATATGGAATACAAACGAGCTCTATGCAGTGCAATTTATCATTTTCTTGTAATGCATTAAGGATAGAATCATATGCAGTTTTCTAGCAATTTTAATAGTTAAGGTTTATTGAGTTTTATACATATTTAAGTTGAATATGCAAATATTGGTTTTAGGTAATTGTTATTGTAGATGTAAATATTCAAAAGTACAATCTGTTATAAGAAATGGCTAATATTAGTAAGTCATATTAGACTGTTTATAGTAATCTTCTTTAATTGGGTAACAACACACCAGCTTTGTAGTATAGTTTATCTAAATATGATGTGCAATAAAATTGGGTCGTTGGCGTTGACATTCTAGGGGTACAAAGTATCTGATCTAGGCCCCTAACATTTATTCTCTATGAACTTTTTGCGTTGGAAGTTCACGCGCTTTCAAAGTCGTCTACGGCTCCTAAAAACGTAAAGGCGTTCCTTTCTGGAAGCATCCGGCAATGATAGCACAGCCCTGGCGTTCAGGCTACTGCGAAAGATGCTGCGGCTGGCGCCGAAGAACTGGCTGTGGTCGCTGCGCAATAGGAGTTAACACGTCCTTGCAAACCGTTGCTGCCCAAGTGCCATTTGATGTGGTTAGTGCTTGACAAAATACTGGCTTTAGAAATGCAGAGGATCACTTAGAGTTAGCTAGATGCGGTCTCTAGCAGTTTGTGCACGTGATTGGCTCACTCAAAGGCTTTTATAGATTTCAGAGTGGTAATTCTCACCGCACTTCACGCGTTTCGGCGCGGTGCGATAGGAGCGCTATGCGTACCCTAAGGTCTGACAGCAATGGCACTGGCTTACCACTTTTCTTTTTTTGACTTTTCTATTGTCACAGCCAAGTCAAAATACCTCGCAGGCGAAAGATCAATAAACGTGATTAGCATTGGGAGGCGATAAGGGCCCTTCCTCATACGCCTGATCGTGAAGACAAATATGTTGTGCTACAGAAATTCGTTCTTGAGCTCCAACAAAAAACAATATTTGTGGATTTTTCATATGATGCCATGAAGTTGCTTATTTGCCTTTAGCAGATAGAAGTGATGCTAAATCAGCCATTTACAGTCATTCGTTGTAGCTAAATTGTTAGCTTTTAGTAAGTTCGCCTGGTTTTTCTGTGGATTTTCCGACTATAAGCCAGGCCTGCTTCTCTCGTAAAAAGGAGCTTGCTGGAATGGTAAGTGTGTCCGAGTAAGGGCTAGAGACGGCGAATATTTCAACATTTTCTTTTGGGTCACTAAGAATCTTAAAAGGTTAGTTGTCGGCAATGGGAAACAAGGTGATGGTGATCATGGAGAGATGAGCTAGAGAGCCTTCATGTTACCTTTTCCATAACGAATTAAAGCTACGTGGTTACCACCAGCCGGTACAAGGCTATTCAAACTGGGTCTAGCAAATATTTTGATTTTATATTCGATACGTGGGTAAAACATAGTTGCGTAGTATTTTCATTCTCAATATATTTAAAACAAATTGACTTTTTAAAGGATTAATAAAACGATGTTTCCATTTTAGCTTTGAATCTGAGATTACTCCCAAGAAACATGTAGTATTTTTATAACCAAATAGAATAAAACACAAATACAAATAACAAAGTTGACACAAACGTCTCCATTTATAGTAATGAACGCAACTAGTTTTGTTGCTGAAAAACGAAATTTATGCTATACCTCCACTAAAAATATACATATCTCTATCATTTATATAACGGACGTGTACATTATCTTATAAATTATCCACAATGTTATTAATGGTAATAGCAAATAGGATAACAGGTAAGAAAAAGAACTTTAAAGGAAACAATTTGTTTGAATGCATTAATTAGAAATAGTACTGCCGCTTTGATACCTAATTCCATGTTGAGAAACATAGCTTTATGAAAATTGAGGTAAATTTTCTTTAAATGAGTAAATTTCTATGGTAAGCCGTAGCTCCATGTTACATAATAAGCTTTTTATATTAAAGAATGTGACTATGTTGTAACAAGAAATTGAACATTATTCAAATATGCTCCTTAGTTAGTTGCTAGCTTTTTGCTTGTTATTTTGGTAGATATAGGCTACTAACCTTTTGCCATCAAAATTGGAAAAGAGATAATGTTGTAATTATATTACCTATAAACCGGTAGTAATCTGTCAGCATATCTACAACACCCAAAGCTTTGTCTGTTATGTTGTTGTCATTACTTCGTCGTATAGAAACACAAATAAGAAAATGTATCTGAAACATTTCTAATTTTATTTCACACTCTTCTTTTGTGCTACAGTAAAACAAATTTTCTTGTTGCAGCTTTTTGAAAGTTACAAAATCTTTTGACTCTAATGCTTTGGAAGTTTTCTAGACTAGTTGTTTCGTAGCATGATAGAGCAACAATTGAAATTCTTTTTGCGCATGTTAGCCTTGAACACTTTTGAAGCTATTAGATAATAACCCGTTTTTTAACCTTTTCTTTGTGGTATAGAATTTGTAACAAAATTTACAATTGAGCTAATAAATAATTTAATGTAATCGTTGATATTGGTTAGGAGTTGGTAGGATAAACACATTTCGATATCTGTCCCAGTCTGTTTTTAAATTAACCAACAAGAAGTATTTATTTATAATTGTGTAACAATTTTAGAGGACCCATAGTCATAAAGTAATCATTGTCGTAAAGGTCATAAAGAACTAACTAATTAAATTGAACTGTTAAGTAAAGACAACATAAATTTAAGTCTGCCAATTAAAAACATTTATAACAAATTATATCTAGGGTTTATTATTGAGAATATGTAAGTTGTTCTGAGCAATAACGTTTTTGATATTGTGCCCTTAACAAAATTTATATATCGAGCCCTAAAGCGTGCTGCAATTTTTCTGATATTTTAGTAATCGTTAGTTTAAAATTTTGAAATCTAGTATGCTTTCAAGTTTATTAATAGGCAAATTAAACATATGCTACTAGTAAAAAAATTAGATCATCCTTTGCTACTACTTATAAGTGAGAGTTGTGAAAAATATTCTTATGTACCGTAGGTATAGTAGTAAGATGACTCTTATAATAACAGAGAATGAGTAACACCAGAAATCTAATAAATAAAACGTAACTTCTCTTTAACAGAATATTGAGCATATTAGTTTGAACTTTGTGTTTGGCATCAGAATAAATTAGTCGCTCTAAGGACATATATAATAATGGAAATAGTGTGGAATCGTATTTATAGAGTACTATATGCTACACTAATATTTTTAAGGATATACGTGCTAATAGTTCAAACGTTTTCAATCGTTTGTCAAGTACCACATCCATGGTTTAAAAGTCTTTTTTTCAAATTTCTCTGTAGATACCAGCCAAATCAATATAAAACTATTCTTTGTGTTTGCGAGCTCTGTGCTATTTACAGTTTCATCAAATTAATTATTTCTCTTTATAGAGAACGAAAGCGCACTTGTAACATGTTGTGTTTCCACAAGCAGGCAGACAAGAGTCCTTTTATGTTGAACACATTATCAGTAGGATTTGCTTAATATTGAGATATTAAAACCCTTTGCACTCCAGCCTATTGACTCATATAGAGATACCAGCAAGTCCACCACTATATTAGTTATAAATGTAAATACATAATATAACAGAAAAATACGGTTGCTGCAATAAAAAAAACTTTATTTCTAAATAACATTATGTAAAATAATTCCTAATTTATTTCCTTTTAACAAAATAAAATTTTATGTTTTGAAATTACGCATGGTATGGCATCTTTCAAAGCAATCCCCCATGTGCATGCGGGGGTTTTCGGGGCAAGTAGCACAATACTGGCTTGATTCGCGTCTTTGGCCTTTTTCTTGTCTGTTGGAACACACTACACAGTCTTTTTTGTTGCCTTTTCGCATTATGTGGAGCTTTTTGTACAACCTGGTTTCAGACGTTGAAGTTGACGGTCTTGTACGATATTCTCGGAAGTCGCCTACCAGTTGATCAACTAATCGCTTTACGAACTTCAAATCCGATAGTGGCTTTTTGTTTCTACTCTTTTTTACACATTTGTATATGTATGAATTTATACTAGACATCTCCATGCCCCAATTTAATAGATTTTCTTAAAAAACAGTAACTGGAGGCGTATTGATCAGCGCGATCAACACCGTCCATCGAATTTGTATAATTCACTACACCTATTGGCTTATTCACATCTTGTTGTTCGCCTCCTCTTAAAAATCTTGTTTAAGTCATAAATCCAGCGCTATCACTAGTGCTCAATAGCGTTACTATTCTTTTGTCTTTCCAAGACAATAACATCGTGTTCCCCCTTTTATTAGCAACAGATTTATTTTCGGAAAATTTGGCTTTCTTTATCGAATCAGGTATTCCCTTTCTGTTCATTTTCAATGTCCCTGTCAGATGACATTTCACTTTCAACAATTCTTCTGCCACCGGTATACTGGTATAGTATCTGTCCGTAAACATATGATAACCTTGTGCACCTGGTACGTTGGTCAATAATCTATCATATAAATGCAACGGAATCCTAACCCTGTTTTATAAGACTTTCGGAGGTGGTACTGCCATAATATGGAAGAATATTGTATACATATCCTGTTTCAGAATCAGCTAAAACGTATATGCCTCACTTCGTAGGCTTATTAGGATTATAAGTTATAAAACTTATTTTACCTTTGAACTTGATAACCGATTTGTCTACACATATGTTTTTACCCGGTATAAAATACTCGGAAAATTTGGAATTGATGTATTCTAAAAAATTACCCGTTGAATACGTGTTCGAATGTCTATCCTCTGAGGATCTATTGTTTTCAAATGCAACATCCAAAATATTTGGTTGAATCGTCTTCTTGTGAGTACATTTGAAAAAAATGGTATTTTAGTTTTATTGTTGGTTGACCAATAGTCTTGCATATTTGGCAAAGGCGTCGTGCCCATATTGAGGATGACTCCAAGAAAGGCCCAGAATTCTTCTTTATTTGTATCGCGCCACGTGTGCCATATGGAATTCTTGCTAAGAGTTTTATTCCTCAATTTGTTTTTGGCGCAACTGTTCGTTTCCGTTATAATTTCGTCTACGAGGTCATCCGTGAAATACAATTTGAAAAATTGTATCGGTTTGTCGATATTGAAAATTTGCGGCCCTGGAACTTTATTTCCCGTTGCAAAGTTTATATTTTGTAAGGGAATATCGGTCTACAGGTACAACTTCATCTTCGGAATTCGATTCAATCATTTGACTTCTTCGTATCTTTCTCACTACTATTATGTCACTGTCGTCACTATTTGTTCCCGAATTATTCCCAATATCGTCTACTAATATTTCACTCAAATTATCTCCGTGAAACACAAAATCGAGTTCATCTTCCACATCGCTTATTTCACAGTTTTGTTCAAAAGTTTCACATTCCATCTTTACCTACTGAACGTACTACAACGTTTTGAAAAGAAACAAAAAGCAACGCATATTGTGATATAAACATAGTACAGATAATATAAACACATAATAGAAACACATAATATAAACACATACTGTTTCCCTTACTCAAGTATTTTTTTAAAAAAGTGCCGAATAAGCAAATAAAGCTTGTCGCCGTAATGGCGACAGTGGATTTAAAGTTCATATTTTAAATGTTGCATATACGGCGACAACGGAGTGCTAAGGGTTAATATTAAAAGTTACAAACGAGTTAATTTTATTAAATTGCCGGCTCACGCTTAATAATCAGGTAAAGACAATAATGTTTACTTTTTGTAAAAAAGGCGTATCAGAAGAAAAAAAGAGCATCAACAAGAGTAATAAGTGGCATTTTCTAATTGTCAATCTTAGTGCAGTTAGTATAGATTTTTGTTTTGCAAAAAAATTCATACAACTTGCAGAATAACGGTGGACGATTGAAAAATACTTTATACAATGGCAGGACGCCCAGTATACAGATTACGTCTAGCAACGTAAGCATGTATCTCTCAGCTCAGGGTTGGGTTGGGTTGACTTGTGCAAATTCAAATTTGCGGCACTACACAAGTGGACCCACACCGCCCAAGACGTTCTTTTAGTCGCCCTTTACGACAGCAAAATTTACATGGGGCGTATTATACTTGGATCCCCACAAAAATTGCCTGCTCAGTAAAATGTATTGTGTGGCATACAAAACCTTAATTGATATTACATGTTTTATCTCCATTTATGCACATATATATTTTATAAATACATATATTTATCTCTATCTTACTTTGAATATTATAATTCAAAAAAAAGGCTAGCTTAATCTACCAAATATGTTATAAAAATGTTGAAATCTCTTATATAAATTCTACATAATAATGGATATAAAAATTATCTGAAAAATGATTACAAATAAAATATTACAAATGTTTATTTTATTTTAGTTTTACCATTGTTAAATTGCCTTTTTTTTAAATTTTATTTCGGTTTTAGTATCCTTGTAGCTATTTTACTTCTTAGTTTTAAATTTCTACCTTTCAATATAATGGATTAGTGGTACCTGAAAAACACATAACTAAAAAAATAAAATGCAAAAAAGTCTCTTACGTTTTATAGTACATTAATAAAATGATAATTTAACAGTTTTTTTATATAAATTATTGCTAACAATGTACATATTATAATGATAACCGTTATACGAAGGGTGTCTAATTTTAAAGATACATGTGGCTGTTATACAAACGTTCATGAGTATAGTAGTAGAGTATAAAGCGTTGTTTTGTTCAAGACTCAATCTAACTTTCAAAATGCAAACAAACATGGCGTGTGTAATCCTAGAGTATTCGAAGTGTGAGGTACGTGGAAAGATTCTTGCAAACCAAATGAGTTAATTAGAGGGAAATTCATCTCAGATTAGAAAGCGGTTATGGCTCAAACCTTTTAAGCCAAAAATAACTCAGCATTTGATGCAAAACATTTGAAAATAGATGAATAAAACTGAATTATATTCCGAAGAAGAATAGAGGCAGACAAAGGACTTCACAGACGGATGACCACTGCATAATGGTCAAACTTTGATTAAGAAATATTAAAGTTCGAGAAATTGCTGAAATAACTGGTATTTCTAAGAAATCATTTCATGAAATCATATGCGACCTAAACTTCTGCAAAGTTTCGTCTTGCTTGGCGCCGAAAATGCTCTCCGATGAACAAAAAGCCAATAGAATGAGTGCTTTACTTTAAAATCTCACCCGATACCAACAGGAAGAGGATTTTTCATTGGAAGCATTATTACCGAAGATGAAACTGGGATTTATGAGTATGAGTTTATCACAGAGGAAAAATCACAGTCCATGATATGAAAAACATTCAGCTTCTCCAATTTAAAAAAATCAGAACATAACCATCTACCCAATAATAGCTGCTGTCTTCTGGGATAATAAAGGTCTACTGCTGTATGAATTCCTCAAACTACGTACAACTATTAACGCCGACAGATATTGCAAAACTCTACAGAAATGGCACACAGACATCAAAAGAAAAAAGCCGGGACGATTATGCGAAGAAGTTAAACTTTTGCACAATGGCGCAAAACCTCACACGTCAAATCAAACCAAATCGAAGTTAACATAGCGCAATTGGGAGATTTTGCAACATCATCCGTAGAGTCGAGATTTAGTCCCCTCGGATTTTGATTCATTCAGACCTTTAGAAAGCTTTTGACGGGGAAACGCTTTGCGGATCCGGAAGAATTGCAAGACACTACGTTGTATGTTATTTCAAATAATTTGACATGCAGCAGTACTGTCAATGGATGTTCAAACTACTGTCACGCTAGAATAAATTTCTCAACGTTTACGACAAATAAACAAAAGTGCGTACTTTTTTGAAAAATGTATCAAATATTTTTTTAAATGTAAATGTTAGTGTAATTTTATTTTGTACCTTTGCAAAACAATACTTTATTATTTAATCATATCTTTATTGTTGCTAACTTTATTAAGCTTTTTGTATAAAATTTGATGTTTTTTATTATTTAACTAATACATATCACTAAGTAAGGTGAACAAATATTAACTTATTAAACAATATCTACGTGGTAAGCTTATGCAGATATTTTAGTATATAATATAATTTCGATATCACTAGTACTCTTAACATTATTGAGCGCTTCTCTGCCATATGAAAATAAATACAATAATCAACAATAAGTTAGTGGTTATTCTAATGAAATACAATCAAGTGTTAATAACAGAATCTTAATTAAATTGAATCTACTATAAACATGCCAACATATCAAAAAACAAAAAATAAATTAAAAATAAAAAATCACGGCCGTTATTACTAGAATAAAATCGTGTAAGGTTAATTTATTATCAAATTATTTAATTTTTAATATTTATAGTAACACAATTTATGAGAAATAAACTTAGTTCTGTTACCACAGCATCCTGTAAATTATATACAGGAACACTACTAGTATATACATTAATTAATTAAAAATACAAACAAATTTTAAGCTTGCAATATTAATACAATTATATAGTCAGCATAGGTTTCTAATTTTTTTAGCCGTGACCAGTTAAAGCTAAAAACCTTGTTGTAGTATTTATTCTGGTTTTGAAATATTGTAATTAAATTTTTTTGTTTTATAAAGCTTATGATATATCCTATAATAATATATTAAGCACACAAACTCTTTTTGTTTATAAATTTTAAGCCTCTTCTCATCTAAAAAATGTTTGTTTTACTAAATCTTGTATGAGTATATAGTTAAAACACAAGAAAATAATAAGAAAGTTAAAAGTAAATAGGAAAATACGAATACTATTATAGAGTAACAGTATATCCGCTGTTAAGCAATAAATTAACCTTAAAAGTAGCAACAATACATTCTTAGTTCAAGATTACTTCTTGCTCTTTAACTTACAGGGTAACAGCGTAATGCTAATTACCAAAAAATGTTTTCAATCTTTGATGTTTTCGAAGTTAATAGGATAACACATGCTACGCTGGGTTGTATTGTTACGAATATGAGTTGTATCAGCTTACTTTATTCTTTTCAATGCATATAAATACGTGATGTTTGCTCTATCAAGTCCATATCCTCAAACTTTATCGTGGTTTTGTTTACATGTGTTCCAAATATAAGAGTACCGGTCATTTAGTTTCAAGTTTAGAAAGGCTGAAATCCACGAAGGCAGATGCCAACTTTTGTAAGAACGTTGGTATTATTTTAAAAGATGTAAGTCACCAACTTATGCAAAATAGCGTATTTTAAATTTAAACTGTTTGATTATTCTGAAACTTTATTATTTAGAAATGTTATACTTGTAATAAGCATAGTGTTTTACCTAGAATAAGTAACTATTGATCCCAGCATCCATCAGTAAATAACGTAGCTAAATTTCAAGGTTGTTGATTATTGAGATATCACTTACTACCAAGTTCCTTGAAACGCGAAACTTCAAAAGAAACTTCTGGACAGACTATGTACAGTGGAACAGGAGAATAATACCCTAACGGAACATTAGGAGAAAGAGTAATAAGAAAATTAGCATCTTCAATACTACAAGAAGAAGTTGTACATGTAGAACGTATTAAAAGATTTTCTATGTTGGAATTATTGATAAAGTTTTTACTTTTTCTAGCCATTGAAACCTTTATTGGGTAACCGTAAAAACACACTAAAGCAGGATAAAAAAATTAAATTGTAATAAAGTTGAATATCTATATATAAATAATGAAATCACTTTATATAAATGACAAGACGCTAAATAAGTTTTGGCTTTAAAAAAACATTATGGTGCTGAATAACTCAAGTCAAAAGTTGCAATATAATGGTAAAAAGAATATTATAATATAAAATCTGAATGATAGGTGGTGCAAATGTATTTATTATTTCAGCCGATGTAAGACGGAAAAATCACAATTTCTCGAATTCGTGATGGTGTTAAAAGCACAAATTTTTGAACACAGTGAATTATATTCAGTTGTGAAGAAACTATGAACATCTGAAAGGGTACCGAAAAACAAAATTTTTTGATCAGTACAGGAGATCATATGCTAATTGTTTAAAAACAGAAAAAAACGAGTGCAAATGCATACAAATTGTGTAAATAAAAGAATCATTACTGTCGGTTCTGCTTTCAAAATTGGTTACAATTGCTTTACGCCTTGTCATATGTGATATAATACAATATATCAATATGCTAAAACTGTTTATATTTTTTTAATAAATTCATAAAATAAAGATTACATTTTTTAATTGTACTGGTTTTGAGAAATGATGGGACATAAAACTCTTCCACAAAAATATGTTGAAATATAAATCCAATATCTATATAAGTCCAAATTTTTAAATTTCTATAGCTTTTTAGTTTGACAAGTTTATATCTCTAAGTTTTTGATAAAACTGATTGGACCGAACTTAAGTATAAACATGATCAAAAAGAGTTAATACTAATAATAAAAGTAAAAACGCTGTCTACTTTGATCTGGACAATTTATAAAAACTAAATAATGGATACCATAATAATGACGTATTCTTGTTCAGATAAATATAAAAAGTAGAAATAATATTATTTGAGTTATTATTAAGTTTACGTTAAAAGGTGCACTTGAATAATTAAAATGATATAAGATATTTTTCAAACTTATACTTATGAGTAATCAGTATTAGTCGATTGATAGAAACTTTTTCCAACTTTGCATAATTGTTTAGAGAAATGTCCTTTTCTAGTAATTTTGCTAATTATTTATAGTATTTTGTTATTTGTAAAAGAACAACCACAGAAAAATTGCAATAAATACATTTTCACTTGTTAAAGTTTTTTTTAAATATGTCCTCTAAAACTCAAAATTGAAATGTTTCTACAACTCTATAATATAACCATTTTACTTGTGGAATACTCACATTACATTTATAACATTTACCGTACTCAGCACCTTAACAGAACTGATTAAAATGACGCTCAGAATAATTATTCAAAGTTTACTTAGACACCATCAACTATCTGCACGTCCATCTAACTCTCTACAAGCTACAGTAATTTAAGTTAAAAAGCTTCCGACTGTAATAAATGTGTCAGTCATTTACTACTCTTCCAGATACAACTTTACAAAATAAAGGTTGAAATCATTTTTTTATTTCCTACGACAAAATTTCATAATAGGTGAGATTTTAACTTCAAGTACTCGCACTGTAGCTCACGACTAACAACGACGAAAGCATATAGTTATATAAATTATGAATAGATAACAATTGCAACTATCTCTCAATGGGCTTTCCAACTTACTGGCCATCTGACCTAAATAAAGTCTCTTACCCTTTGTACCTTTTTATTATCAAAGGACTTATATAAACTAACTATATAGATATAATCCCTAATTATGATACAATGGCACATCACTCACCAGTAATATATACAAAGAATCTAGTGTTTTATTCAGTAACAAGAAAAACTAATTGAGTTTTATTTTAATATAATACTGACCAACTTAATACAAATACACGCATAAAAATTTCAAATAAATCAATTTATAACTACTATACAAACAGCAAAATTGAGTGCAACCTCACCGCCTACCAACATTAAAAGGAAAATCTCAAAATAATAGAAATGGTAAAGGAAAGAACATGCCAAGACAAGATGGCAATAAACACATAATGTAGAAGATAAATGTAAATTCAACCAAGCTGAACAATAAACTCAGAAACAAATTAAAATAAATACGCAACAAAACATTGCAGGAATGCGAACCAGTCACAAATGGCATGAAACGACCGAAAACACATATAATTATACACTGGTATACAGTGGGTGAATGCGACAATCTGTCAGGCTGTTGCATCTGTAGCGCTTTTGCTACGAAATCGATCACTATGAAATTGTTTCGAAATCGGACAACAATAATACGTTCGCAATTTTAACAACTCGCTCCTACTACTTCTCAAACAGCGTGCGAGAACATTACTAGTATATCACCAATACAAGACCAAGTTGGTAATTGGATACGGTCTAAGAAGTAGAAAGCTGATACATCGCACGCCATTTAGTGGAAGTTTTTAAACCAAACTCAAAGTAAACGAAGAAATAGAAAACAAATTACAAATGTTCCTTTAGATGATATTACAAATTAAAAATATTAACTATTAAAGAAACTGGAGAAAATTAAATTTCTAAACAACAAAAAATTTCCAGGTCATAATGAAGTAAGCTACCTAAACAAGGAATTAAGTTCTTAATAATCTTGTTTAATTGAATTCTGAGGCTAACACACTGGCCACTACAACTCAAATTCGTTCAGATAGTCTTCATTTCCATACCTGAAGGGTTCCCTAATAACATCCAATTATATAGACCTGTCAATTTCCAATCAATGGCGTCAAAGCTATTCAAAAAATTAGTTCTAAGACGAATAAATAACTCAATAAATAGCTACCATTCTATAATCCAGTAAAGCAACTGAAAAACGGATACTATTCAAGCTGTACTTCAAAATACACAATTCTGCTATGCTGGGATGTTAGAATGTCTCATAAGTATTCGACTGGGGATTACTATATAAATAAAGAAAGCGTTACCCCATAAATTATCCTTTTTGTATTTCAGTAATACGAGCTTTCAAATTAAGATTGGTAACGATGTATCTCAGACAGAACAAGTAAACGCCAGGGTATCCTAAAGTAGCGTCCTTAGTCCAATGTTGTATTTACTCTACACTTCTGACTTACCAAATATACACTAATGATACAGCTATTCTTGCTTGCAACGATTATCCGAATGCAGTATCGGTAACGCTTTAACTTCACCTAAACCAAATTGAAAATTAATTAGGCAAATGGAGAACTAAGATCATTGAAGACAAATGGTACATATCACATTTACAACAAAACGTCCAACGTGTTCATCAGTCATCTTCAACAATACCTTCATTTTAGAGTCAAACGAAGTGAATTTTACTTTGACAGACATCTAACCCGGAAAACCCATATCACCAAAAAGCGCAAACAAATTGACATTAAACTAAAGGAGCTGTACTGGCTTATTGGAAGAAAATATCCTTTACTATTAGAGAATAAAATCTTGTTGTACAAAAGAATAATATATACAACCTAGACAAACGGATAGCTACTTTGGGGATGCGCCAATAATTCTAACCTCTATATTATACAATGTTTTCAGTGAAAACTCTTTAAAATATGTGTTAAACTACACATTACATGTAAACCTTAACATCCCATACGTAAAAGATGTAATTAAACAGTACGCTGTTAAACATCACAATATCCAGGAAACTCATTCAAATGAAATCATGGAACCACTGACAGCAGATCCACAAACCAGGCGACTTCAAAAGAAATGGCCAAAGGATTTGACTAATAAATATAAAAGGACATTGATAAAACCATTTCAATAAAATCCAAAGTTCGATTATTATTCTTACCAAATATTACGTCATAGACCGTAATATATTTTGATTGATAAAGTATTTAAAATTAAAAAGAATATATTTAAATTGTATTGTAATTCTTAATGTATTTTTTATTAAATTACTTTTTACGAATAAAAATAATTAATGAAAAGAGAAACTGTACATAAAGCTAAATTAAAGAAAGTACTAAAATTAATTTATTAATATTTTAACACTTCCATAGAAATGTGTAAAATATTGTCACATTGCTAATATTATCTATACGTACATATGTATCTGTCTCCATATTGTAGTCAAATTAATAATAATAAACAATTTATATCTAAAATTTTTATATTAATTATTTTCTTAATTTTATAAATGAAATTTTTAATTTAGAAAAATAAACAGGGGCAGTTTAATACATGGTAATTCATGTTGCAATAGTATAACGTTTTCAGTTATTTATTTAATTTAATAAAAAAACTTGTAACGCGTAAAATATAATTTGTGTTCAATGTAACATAAATAGTTATTATTTATTTGTTATTATAATAATAAAAAAGTAAGATATTGTTTTTTCTATCAGTAACAATACTATGAACCCTTCTGTACCACTTCTAATATTAGACGATGTAACAAGCATCGCGGCTGACACAATTTGATTATTTATTATCCCTTATTCAAACGAAACGTAAGCACTCAATAATTTTTAATGATTAAGTAGGATACCCGGTGTACATTTGAATCCTAACATCAAACTGGGTTAGTTTGCACCAAAATCATAATTTTAATAAAAAGCTTTAAAAAGTTTGTCTCTTTAAATTAAAATGTAAAAATATTTTAGTAATAATATTCAAATGTATAAAAATATACGTGGTGTACTGCTTAGATTATATGTAACCTTCGGTTCAAATAAAAATGCTATTACATTCCAATTATAGCAAGAAATGTGTTCCATCATCTCTGATATTTTATTAAAAATTTATATTAAAAATTGTATCTGTAATATTTTGCCAACACCTGACGTGTTACAGAAAGTTAGAAATAATTACAGAAACTTGAAACAAAATACAGTAAAAATATTAGGTTTGTTATTCCTTTAAATTTATGTACTTCTGTATTGGCCCTTATTATTCTGTTTAGATAATAAGATTCCTTTTATATCTGTGCTGCTTAAGTAAAAAGCAGCAAAAGCAAAACGAAACAACATTAATAACCGCCTGCATAGCTGCCCGCTTCTTGTAACTAATTTAATAAATCTGCCGTGATATTCGCTTGCTGTTTCTTTTCGTAGAGATTCTGCGTTTTTGGCCTCTCCCAGCAATCCCGGATCCTTGGCAATATTCGAAATTGCAGATCGAACCAATGTATTTATTAGCGTTCTTATAACTGGGCTGATTTATCTTACCCACTCCTAGGAGCTAATGCTTGCTCCTTTTTCTGGTGTCTTCGGAGCAAATTCTTGCGCAAACTTATTTGCTCAGATCTACATCCAACTTCTGCAATATGATGTGCTTCTATTTAAATCTGCTTGTTTTAAAACTTAGCAGAGAATAGTTGCTAACAAGCAAACCGAAGTCTCAGTCTCAGATATGAGTTGGGATGTAGCCGAGCCCGAGAGCCTGTAAGCGGATTTTGACATGCAAATTGGATGCGAGATTGTATGAAAGTAGCCGCTCTGGGATTCGAAGCCATGTTTACAATGAGGCATTATCTTTATAAGCAAACACCGCCATTATTCGGCCTTATGATGGTCCATACAGTTTGCGGCAATTGCCATTATCAGGGAGCTACGCGCTTTTTATGCACTTCGCTATAATTAAGAAATTCCGAAAGGGACAAGTTTGCATGAAATGGAAGCTTTATTGTTTTGTAGATATATTTGGTTTAATAAAATGGTCTACTACTACTTCAAAGTGCACGACAAGCAGAGTACACGGAAATTTTCTAACTGCGGCAATATTTACATCATCTCTTCGGCTGCCTGCACTTTATGTACTCTTTATGAGCAATGAGCTTTTCTTAAATCTTTTATAGCATATAAAGTTTCTGAGAAACATGGGTAATATAAAGTTATGATGTTTATTAATCTTTAAAACAGTTTATATACCTGTGTTTACAAAATGTGCTCGGTCAAAGTACTTTCACTCTTACACTAGAACTTTGGAATAACAACAAGTGATATATAATATACTACGTAACTTATAAATAGAATTACAATTTTATCGTGTAGGTCATCTTTATTTGCATTTTTATGATTATGCTACTTAAAATTCAGTTTTGTGACTGCTCTGATATTTTTCTAGAAGAAACATAAATTAAATAGCGTAATAGAATCTTACGGTTGCTTTGTTATATTCCAATGCATTTGGCACACAGCCATAGCCCCTATTGATCCGTGCTTATAAATTCAGCTCAAACTACTCAATGTAATATCGGTGTTCGAGACAGTCGGATATGTTTTGGATTCATATAATTTTTAAAGGATACCAATTTTCCGCTTTTTTATTACAGGATTTCTTTATGTATTTCTATATCGAACCCATCCAATATTGCACATTGAATGTATATTTTATTATATTTGTTAAAATAAGATCAAATTCGGTGGCTAGACGTCGATGTGTACTTTTTACTAGTAACCTGCAGTAGTTTCATTTGATATTTTCCAATTTCAATTTTATACAAAAAATTCTTGAAATAAGATAATAAAACATACGTTTCTTTTACAATGCAACCACTTTCTTACTAAAGGAGGTGTGTTTAATTGGGCTGGACAATGTTTCTTTTAGTTTATACAAAATCTAACTATATATTTAAAGTGGCTGCTTTACTTATTTACTTTACTTATTTAAATACTACTATTTAAAGTTTAACCACTTTATAAGTCACTAAATCATCATGAGTAATTTAGAAAACAAGTCAATACATAGCAGAAAGATAAAAAGTGTTTAGACAATTATTAATTAATATTATTTCTTAAAGAATTATATTAATTGCTTTGTAGGCTGTTTTTAAAATTGCTGTATTTATGTTATTCCTGGAGACACTTAAGTACGATACGGTAATATATACTTTTTAGGATACATGTTAATAAAAATACAAATTTTTTAGTATCCTTAAGTTTGCTTTTTGCTTTTCAGATAAATTGGCTTTATATTTGTTTTAGTTATTTTATTATTTAGTTTTATTAATAATGTAACTGTATTAGAATTGCGTGTTGTTAGAAGAAGTTTTAATAATGTGAGCTAAGTAGACGAAAATAACAGTTAGTTACGTGTTTGAACTCTTTAAGAACCTGTAATATTAATGACTTTCAGAAAGTTAGTCAAAGGCAAACTAAAAGTGTACCGAACTACTTCTGTTTGTACACATTAAAATAAAACGGAATATTATCGTACCCATTATTAATGGATTGAGAGACTCCTTCTGTAGAATAAGCAGCGCACAAACCTTTAAATAAAGAATTATTACTGTGTGCGTTTATCGTCACCCAAAAGCTAGGTCATGTAATTTAAATGTCAGTATTCTGCAAAATTTTCAGCTCTGACAACTACAAAATAAAATATTTAGCAATTTCCGATTGACTTAAGCCTTTTTTATTGTCAGTTGTTTTTATAACATGTACACTATCAAAAAAAGCAAAAACAAAACGAACTAATAAAACAGTGACGAGTAATAATCAAAATAAATGTTATACATTTAAGAATTAGAAAAAGGTAAGATGTTTATTAAACCGAAGAAAAATACAGATAAAATTATTTTTCACACTAAAAAAGTAAGTATTCAGCAAATAGCTTGTTATTTATCGATTGTATATGTATACAGGAGTAAAGGATGATGCTAAAGCGATGAGGGCGTAAAATGCTTTGGTGGGGATAAACCCTTCGTTTTCGAGTCTTTTCACATAGATCGGACGACTTATTATTAATTGAAAAAGGCAAAGTCCGTATATAACAAAATTAAATAGGGTAGAGCAGGAAGGAGACATAAAACAAATATTTTCTTTTATATTGGATAAAAAAAAATTTAGTTGCAATGTAAAGCGCTCACACCCTTGTCTGTAAACCGCTGTCGGTGGCACGATATTAAATACTTATACATTAAATACTTATAAGTTTAAAGTGGAAATACATATGGCTACAAATAGCAAAAAATATAAAGGTCTAAGTAGTAGTGCGGAAGAAAACTTCAAATCTTTAAGGCAAGGAATAAAATAGCTAAATCACCAACAATTGTTAAAGTAACCAGGAAAAAATTATGGAGCCAGACATGACAGAGTTAAAAAAAAAGTAAAAGTTTGTTGATATGGACTAAAAAAAAATTTAAAATATTAAATATAACACATTCAATGCACTTACAAATAGCCAGATAGATAACAATGCAAGCAAGGGGCACACATAAACCCCCTCCCATATTTGTGTACGGAGTTGCAAATTTACCACAAATGAATAATAAACTAGCAGAAATAGTTGAATTAGAACAATACACAACTAGGAGCTTGGCAAACAATACTGTGAAGTTAACCTGTCAACGCCCAGACACATTTAGAAAATTAGCAAAATACATGAAAGATAATAATATAATTCATCACACCTACCAACCGAAGGAAGAAAGGTCGTACAGAGATGTAATTAAATACCTACACCATTCGATTGACCTAGAAGATATAAAACAGGAAATCACACAACACGGACACAAAGTGAGAAATATAATAAATATGAAACATCGTGTAACAAAATATCCCCTTAATATGTTCTTTGTTGACCTGGAACCGTCAGAGAATAACAAGGATATCTACAAAATAAACAGATTACTAAACAATGTCATCCAAATAGAACCACCAAGAAAAGACAACAATTTAGTGCAATGTACCAGATGCCAATTATACGGCCACACTAAAGCCTATTGCAATAGACCCTACCTGTGCGTTAAGTGGGGTGGCCAACACATTACATCAAGTTGTAAGAAAAGTAAAAATACGCCAGCTATATGTGGCCTATGTGGAGGTGGACATCCAGCTAACTACCGGGGATGTGAGTACTACCAAAAAAATTATAAAGCTAAAACAAACAATTACCATCCTAATCATCAATACAACCTAACACATCAAAATAACATAACACAACAAAGTCAACCGCAACCGCTATCGACAAGACCCCAAACTAGAAGCTATAGTCGTGTAACTAAACCCCAGAATACAACTCAAGGCGCTGAATCGACCATTGTCACTAAATGAATTTTTAGAAGAATTTAAAATAATGTTCAACCAACTGATACAGCAGAATAGTATGGTGCTCAATATGTTAACAATGCTAATCAATAAACAAAACAATGGCTCTTAGAATAGCTTTATGGAATGCCAATGGCCTTGCTCAACACAAAGATGAAATTCAGTTATTTTTAAAACAAAACTTAATAGATATCCTCCTGATCAGTTAAACTCATTTCACTGAAAAGACATATTTCAAAATACCGAAGTATAATGTATATCACACTAATCACCCGGATGGCACTGCACATGCAGGCACAGCTATAATAATAAAACAAACAATAAGTCACTATGAACTACCAAAGTTTGCTGAAGACTATCTCCAAGCTACCTCAATTCGTGTCCACATTTCCCCATGTGAAATAACAGTTAGTGCAGTCTACTGTTCACCAAAACATAATATAAAAAAACACCACTTTGAATCCTACTTCAGCACTTTAGGCATCAAATTTCTGGCAGGAGGAGATTACAATAGTAAAAACACGGCATGGGGATCCCGACTAACCACCACAAAAGGAAGGGAGCTATTCAAACTCATTCAAGACAAAAGATATACATACTTATCTACGGAACTCCAACATATTGGCCGACAGACAGAGATAAGTTACCGGATTTACTAGACTTTTTGTCACAAACAATATTTCGCCAACCTATATGGACATTACACCTAGCTACTACTTGTCCTCAGATCATTCACCGGTAATAGCCACCTACAGCACATACCTATTATATATTCAACCTGTACCTAGACTACATAATTCGAAAACTGACTGGGACGAATATAGGCGCAATTTGTCAGATACAATAAATTTAAATCTAAGGCTTAAAAACTCTAATGAAATTGAGGAAGCTACAAATAGTCTTATAAATACCCTTCAAGAAGCAGCCCAACAAGCTACTCCAATAGTAACATACAAAAAGACATCACGAATATTCCTCTCGAAATTAAAAACTGGTAGCTGAAAAAAGAAAAGCACGAGCCAAATGGCAACGAACACACACCCCAGCAGACAAGAAAATATTGAACAGACTTAGTAATAAGCTGAAATCTAAATTAAAATCTCTGAGAGAAGAGTCACTCAAAGATTATTTATCTAACCTTAGCCGTTATGACAATTCTATTTGGAAACCGATCAAAGCTAAAAGCAAACCAATAATAACTCTTCCCTTTAAGAATGGAACAACCATCACAAGAACAGTGGGCAAAAGTGATAAGGAGAAAGCAGAAGTATTTGCGAAACACCTTGCCGATGTTTTTCAGCCGCACGAAAATGACCCGGACGAGGAAATAATGGAAATATTAGAATCTCCCGTTTTAGCAACGCAACCAATTAAACCCGTCACACCTAAAGAAATAAAGGAGGAAATAAAACGCCTGAATGCAAAAAGCCCCGGCATGGACCTTATAACAGCAAAATGCTTAAAGAACTGCCAAAAAGGCATAGTATTACTGACGTATATCTTTAATGCAATCCTCCGAATCCAATATTGGCCTCAAAAATTAAAAACTGCCGAGATAATTTTAATCCTTAAGCCTGGAAAAGACCCAAATAGCGCAAAATCATATCGACCTATCAGCTTATTACCAGCTGTTTCAAAATTGCTTGAAAAACTAGTTCTTAAAAGAATCAATACTGAATGGATACCCGATTATCAATTTGGATTTCGACAGGCTCACTCGACCACCCAACAGTGTCATCGCATATCGCAAACTACCCTCGCCAGTTTAAACAACAAAGAATACTGCGTATCTGTATTCCTAGACGTAAGCCAGGCTTTCGACAGGGTCTGGCACCCAGGATTACTGTTACCTAAGTGATAGACACTTCAGGAAGTAAGACAGGAAGTCTCAACTATACTCCCAATCAACTCTGGGGTACCACAGGGCAGTGTCCTGGGCCCGCTACTTTATCTCTTATTTACATCAGATCTTCCAGTTTCACCAAACATCACAATGGGCACATTTGCTGACGACACTGTCATACTGGCTAGCCACAATGTAGTCCTCCAAGCACACACTCTAATACAAGATTATCTACATGTTCTAGAACACTGGCTTCAAAAGTGGAATGTAAAAGTAAACGAGACAAAATCTACTCATACCACATTTACCCTGAGAAAAGATCCGTGTCCACTCATATACCTAAACAACATAGTAATACCACAAACTGTGACAGTAAAATACCTGGGAATACACTTAGATTCCAAATTAAACTGCAGAGAACACATCTGCAAAAAAAGAAAGCAAATGGACCTAAAACAGAGAGAGCTATATTTGTTTTAGTTATTTTATTATTTAGTTTTATTAATAATGTAACTGTATTAGAATTGGGTGTTGTTAGAAGAAGTTTTAATAATGTGAGCTAAGTAGACGAAAATAACAGTTAGTTTCGTGTTTGAACTCTTTAAGAACCTGTAATATTAATGACTTTCAGAAAGTTAGTCAAAGGCAAACTAAAAGTATACCGAACTACTTCTGTTTGTACACATTAAAATAAAACGGAATATTATCGTATCCATTATTAATGGATTGAGAGATTCCTTCTGTAGAATAAGCAGCGCACAAACCTTTAAATAAAGAATTATTACTGTGTGCGTTTGTCGTCACCCAAAAGCTAGGTCATGTAATTTAAATGTCAGTATTCTGCAAAATTTTCAGCTCTGACAACTACAAAATAAAATATTTAGCAATTTCCGATTGACTTAAGCCTTTTTTATTGTCAGTTGTTTTTATAACATGTGCACTATCAAAAAAAGGAAAAACAAAACGAACTAATAAAACAGTGACGAGTAATAATCAAAATAAATGTTATACATTTAAGAACTAAGAAAAGGTAAGATGTTTATTAAACCGAAGAAAAATACAGATAAAATTATTTTTCACACTAAAAAAGTAAGTATTAAGCAAATAGCTTGTTATTTATCGATTGTATATGTATACAGGAGTAAAGGATGATGCTAAAGCGATGAGGGCGTAAAATGCTTTGGTGGGGATAAACCCTTCGTTTTCGAGTCTTTTCACATAGATCGGACGACTTATTATTAATTGAAAAAGGCAAAGTCCGTATATAACAAAATTAAATAGGGTAGAGCAGGAAGGGGACATTAAATAAATATTTTCTTTTATATTGGATAAAAAAATTTAGTTGCAATGTAAAGCGCCCACACCCTTGTCTGTAAACCGCTGTCGGTGGCACGATATTAAATACTTACAAGTTTAAAGTGGAAATACATATGGCTACAAATAGCAAAAAATATAAAGGTCTAAGTAGTAGTGCGGAAGAAAATTTCAAACCTTTAAGGCAAGGAATCAAATAGCTAAATCACCAAGAGTTGTTAAAGTAACCAGGAAAAAATGATGGGGCTAGACATGACAGAGTTAAAAAAAATTAAAAGTTTGTTGATATTGACTAAAAAAAATTTAAAATACAAATAAAGTATCTTAAAGGAATTTTAGAAAAATTAGGAAAACATATGAGGAAATTGAGGAAAAACATAGATTAAGAAAACTGAAATACAAAATCTATGAACTTAAAACATACTGAAAAATGACAGTAAATAGAAAAGTTACATTAATATGCATTAATGCAGTACATTTGTTTAAGGGTTTCAGATATAAATAAAGGTTAATCAAGTAACACAAATAACTACAAACAAAATAAAACTATAAACATCAAAAAATTGAAAAATTGAAAGTCAAGGCATAAAATATTTAAAAAATCGCAGCGGAAATGCAAAAAGAAGGAAGAAATTGGGGTCTCCAAATTAACAAAATATATATAGTCAAAACTGGATACAAAGAGATTATCATCAAAGGGAAACTGTACATGTAAAATTATAGCACAATTGGAGCAGTAAAGAAGCAGTTAAAAAAAGTAACACGCAGATGAAGAAAAAATCCAATCAAGACGACAATCATTATACGATTTGGAAGACAGGGATATGGAGTGTTAGAAAGTTAACCGGAGAATAATTATATTTAATAACGCAGACACATAACCTTTTAAAATTGACTGAAATAAATTAAAAGAAAACTACAGTCAAATTACAGGTAATATAAATTTATTAATATATGGAGGAGCTAACTAAAGAGAAATAGCACCAGCAAGAGTTGCGTGCTTAATAATAAAATACAATAGCAGCCAAATAATAAAATAGAAATATATTACAAAATAAATACTAAATGTGTTGAAACAAATTTGTATAAAAAGTTACCAATAGTAATAGTTAAAAAAACTCAACGACAACAATATGATTGCTACAAAGAATAAAATGTTGTACAGATAATATAATACTAATAAGTAATTTTAATTTTGGAATTGGCAATAAACACAAAAAAGTACAATTAAAAATAGTGTTAAAATATTGTTGAAATTGTACGCTACTACACTACTACAAGCACAAGAAAATTCTTACAAAAACCGAAGTAATCAGTACAGAAGAAATCAACATTATTGTTTAAAGACTAATTCAAAAAGAGGACACGAACATCTAACAACAAAAAGAAATTTTTTAATTAAAGACGTACTACTACTTCGTAGAAGCCACACCTAAAACAGAACAAAAATAAAGAATTTTAAGAATTTGCAAATTAGTAAACTATATAGTCATAAAACAGCATAGAGAAAAAGCAAGTGATGAATTTTTAATTTTTGAAAATATATTTAAGTCAATACTAAACCAAACAAAACTATAAATATGTGGCACAAATAAAACCAAGAGAAACACAAAACGAGCAACATGGTGAAAAAAATTGTAGAATTTCCTACTAAAAAGAAATAAAGTTTATAAACTCCAAAAGACAAAAGCAAAAAAAAAACTATAATTGAAGCTAAAAAGCAAGAGCCCATATACAATTTTTCAGTAAATTGGAGAAACTGTAAACACTAAAATTATTTAGAAAGATAAAAGAAGACTGAAATAAATGAAATACAAAGCTCTTGCATATTTGTTGAAGATAAAACTTTGTTAGCCAAGGGAATGAAACTTTAAAATTGTCACTTTGAGAACAATGACCTTAATAATTCTAAAGTAAGTAACTGTGAGATGCCGACAAAAGTATAAATACGAGATACAGCTAGTAATAAGTATATAAAAATTAACGAAGTTGAAGAACTATTGAAATATTAGCAAACTTAAAAGTAAGGAAAGTAGCAGATTGCGACGAACTACAGAAATATATTCTTATTAGGCCTATCTTAAAAATAAACAAACGGATATTGGAAAAAGTCAAGATATTTATTAGAATTGCAATTCCAAGATGCTCATGGTAGTTTTAGATCTACACACAGTGTACAGATTACATCTTAACCCTACAACAGCTGGTAGAAAATCAATAAAGCTAACCTTTTTAAGTTTTGTCGATTTTATGAAAGCGTCTGATACTATTAGAAGAGATATATGAAAATGCCTAAAAAATAATAATGCCAAACTAGAATTAGTAGATAACATTAAAATTATATATGTAGAAACTACTAAAAAAGTGGAAACTAGAAATTTTATTTTTAAAATACTTGTTATAAATTAGCTCTCTACTTTTCATATTATTTGTGGACGAAAACATTAAAGAGTATTAAGAAAAATAATTAAACTAGGACCTCTAGAAGTTAAACTTATGTATCTATGCATTTGATGACGACGTTGTTATATATGCAGACTCATACAGGCTAATCTAAAAAATAAGAACTAAGTCGTGACTCAATTTAATTTAAGGAAGAAAAATCCAAAGATACAGTGATTGCTAATTACAAAGTATAATTTCTTATAAAGACTAGTAATATATGCCTAGAATAAATAAATAAAGTACAGATATCTAAGTAGCATCTTGAATACTCGCGAAATTATTGACTGGGGATGAGATAATAAAATAAGAACCAGATATAAAGTCTTCCAAGCGTTGCACAAGAACAAAGTTGTAGGTGTATAAAAGCTCCCAACGCTATTGTTTGGAGAAGAAACATGGGTCTTGACAAAAACGATAAGACAACATTTACAAGTAACTGATATGAAGTTTTTAAGTGTGATAACTGGGCAAAAAAGAGAAGGCAGAATAAGAAATAAAGCTATAAAAGAAAAATTTAAAGTAAAAGTCAAAGGAATATTGGATAATCAAAAGTTAAAGTGGTTAGTGCATTTAAGAAGAATGAACAGTAATAGAAAAGCGAAAAACTATGGAGCAAAATCGTAGAGAGAAGACTTAGAAAAACCTGGAATGATAATGTAGAAAATCTATAAAAAGAAAAAAGGATAACATGGAAGAAAAAACAATATGGTAGAAGATGGGAAGCAATAAAACAAATTTATTAACTCACATAATAACTAGATAAGAAAATTATCCCTGATAACAACGGATATGAGAGGACCTACTTATAAACGTTATCCGATTATGTAACTAAGTACAATGTTCATTGTAACGCTTGATGTTTGCCAAACTAATTACTAAGGGCAAACTAATTGTTGGCGAATACACTTCTTAAGAGAACTAATTAAACACAGAAGGATTACAGTTGCATATATACGTTAATGTTATCAAAACATTGTACGTGCTCGAGAAATTGCGTCATTCGTAGGTGGACAAGTACAATTACACATTTTATATCAACCATTTGTGATGACTGCAGTTTAGGGTAGCACGACAATTTCTCCTCAAAGATAAAATTGTATAATAAATTGATACAATTGCAATTCCTGTAAAATATTTCCATATTAATTTTAAGAATTATTATTGATATTTTAAAATATATTTGAGCTTAGCCTTTGCACTTTGTTTTGAGGAGTTTAGTCGACCATACTTTAGAATTCTTAATTGCTATTAATTACCACCTTCATCAATCACATATCTTAAAGGTACAATGCGACGGTCCCCGGTCCCCGGCCGTGTAGGAGCATTGGTTGCCAAAGTAACGCGTTTGGGGCCACGCGGAAATACACGAACGATCGTTGCTATATATTTCGTAATGTCAACATAATACGTCAACGCCCGTTACGGCAATGCACCAGAGTGAGACGGAATTCATGACTGGTACCATCGTTGGAGTCCAGCAATAGTAACGATTGCTACAGAAAGTTCGTAACACTTGCATTATTATTTTTAGTTATTACATTATGCAAGCTATAATTATTAAAAAACAAATATAGACGTTATGTTAGTTTGTCTAACTGTAAAGTTAATTTAAATAATTGTTTTAGTATTACATATTTTAAATTAAATAATATTAATTATGTTATTATAAGCAAGTAAACGTGTCCTAATAACAGTGTCCCTAATAATAAGACAGTTTTTTACTCACACTTACCGTATAATTATAAACTGAACTGGCGAGGAGGAGTTATCTACTGATTTTCGAGAATTCTAGGTTTGATGCGTTTATAATTTTTTGAATAATTAGAAAAGGTCGGCAGTAAGCTGAGGGGTCGATAGGGCAGTACACTTTCAAAACTTATTATCATAACTATCTGTGCTACGTTCCATTCATTTTGGTAGTACTCCCCTCCTAATATTAGAATAAATAATAGAGTAGTAAATACAAGACATTTGTTTGAACTTCGTCTGTCATACAATCATAGCTAGTAGCTTTAGTTAGATGTAATTATTTGGGTACAGTTATTTTAAGTTCATTTTTAGTAATACTTTTGATAAGAAGAGTCATCTCGTTTCTTGATCCTAACATAGAGACATTCTGCGCTTTTTTGTACTTCAATCCACCTACAACATAATAAATTTCCTAATAGTTCTTATCTAATATTTGACTAACACAGAAAAATGTATTTGAAAATATTTTTATCATTTTTACATAAAAAATTAGGCATTTGTTAGATCTTTGTGGGAAGTTGAAGCAATAAGAGTATAGGGTCTGGTAGAACAATCTACCCTTTTTCAAACAATAATAAAAAAAGTCAAGATAAGTTTTGTTTAATGTTTTATTATCCTGTCACACATAAAAATGCCTGCCATTTTTGAAGATAATATCGTTTAAAAGTTTTCCCGCACTAGCGATACACGGCTGCAGCCTCACCTTCAAGTTCCATATTGCTTCCACTAGTACCACTGCGATTGCGTTGAGAATAACGTTCTTTAAGTCTTCAATATGAAAGACTTCAGACTTTGGGTGTCTCAATAGAAAGAAATCGCACGGGGCGGGGTTGGTAACCTAGTTGGTTATGGAATATCAAGTTATGGTATAAGACGGCTTGGACATATTTATCTTAAAACTTGTCGAGAAGTTCTCGCCTAATGTGAGGTATCATGATCTTTTGAAACCACAGTGATGCATTTCCATGGTCGTTGAGTCTGTGCTGTAGCAAATTGTGTAATATCTCAACATAGCGGGTAAATATGATAGTCGCACGTCTTCCGTAACATCACACCAAATAGTTACGCTGGCCGTATAGAAGTCATTTATGGAGTTGTTGAGGATTTTGTGGAGGCCAATATCGAACATTCTGATTATTGACATACCCCGATAAATAAAAATAAGCTTCGTGGCTGTTGAGCATAAGAGCATCACCTATAACGTTTGCTAACATGTCTTCTCAAACAACCTATCGGGCATACCAGTTACATCCTTTAAGTTCTTAAACCATCATTAGTTTTTATGGATGGAGTATGATATATCAGTGTATAATTTTTAGCATGCTTTGGTTAGTTATTCTCAAGGTGAGAAAATGCTTAGCTACAAGACATTGTAGTGATACGACAATAGCTTGTCTTGCTGCTTCAATATTCTCGGGTGTCCAGACGCTACGAGGTCTAGTATCTTGTGCTGCTCAAGAACGTAGTCTAATAATGTATTGCACCCTTCGAACTTTAGTGTATGATAACAGAAGATGGCAATATTTTATCTGGTATTGGTACATGCAAAAGAATGTGATTGTTTTCTTAAGAAGGATTTTGTGTTGAGAATAAAACTTTTTCTCTGAATAATTATAAGTTTAAAATAAAGTTATCATGTTTATTCATAATAATACTTGTAACCAAGCAAAGTCAGTGCTTTATATAAATTATTCAATTTACATTTGATATTAATTAAATTCAGTTTTATTTCTTTATAGCAGTACATTTAATAAAGAAATATTTTTTCAAAATTCTAATGGATATTAATATATAAACGTATGTTAAAATTAGTTTGAAGCACAATATTTTTAAGTTTTGTTGTAATCGAATACGAGTTTTTTAAGGTTTTTACACATTAAATTAGTAGTGTTAAGATAAATAGAAGCTTCATCTGCAACAATATTATTATTTAGTTGAGATTTTTTGTAGACTTTATTTCTTGTTTCTGATAATATCTGTTTGTGCTCTAACTTTATATTTATTGCGTCCTTGTGCTGTTTTATGTCTATAATATATAGCTCTATTATTTTTAAGTATAGTTCTAGATAACATGTTTTTTTTGCATATATTATTAAAAATGTATTTTTCCTAAATTTTTACAGTAGATTTGTTTATGCTTTTCCTCTTTTTTTATTATTTCGTATAACTTTTTAATTATATCGTATAATTAGGATGCATACTTGAAGTAAAAATTTTTATTGGCTGTTTAAAATAAATTTATTCTTTGGCCCATTATACTACCTAATGTAAGCTAAGGCTAAAGTGATTTACAGCACTGGATGGATATGGTGATACCGCAATGTTATATCATCAGCAAATGCTTCAATTAAAGAGTGCTAATTTGTAAGTAAATTGTGTATGTAAATAAGGTACAAAATCGGACAAAGAACGCTGCCTTGGGGTACTTTTGATTTAATTTGGAGGAAATTTACTTTAAAGTATCTTTACCCCAAATATGATTTGAGGGCAGCACATCAGTTGTGAGGAATACTTTGAATATGTATGCCACACTTTGTTAAACACTCAGTTTTCGTCTAGAAAGACAGCTGTATTAGTAACGTTTTGCTTGGAAGGCCTTATTAATGGTGTTTTCAAATCTGTAAATTTGTTGCATAGTGGAGCCAAACTGGTGATCTAGGAAAATGTTGTTTTCATCTATTTCTTCCTATTAACAATTTTTCTAATAATTTACTAAGTAACAATAAACTTATTATACGTAGAAATTTACTTAATTTGGAAATGTGCCCGGTTTGGGAATCTGTGTTACCTGTGCTAGAAAGTGACCCAGTTTTAAGACTTCTTTCTTCTTCTTCTTCTGTTCTTATTCTTCTTCTTCTTCTTTAACCAGCTTTATTCCGTCCATCCTTGGACATACGCATCCCCCAACATTTTCCATTCTTCTCTCTCCTGCGGTATTGGAATCCATTTTGGTCCAATTATTTTCTTTATATCATCAACCCACCTTTTCTGAGGACGTCCTCTATATCTTTTCCCCTTCCAGGGTCTCCATTGTATCAGTTTCTTTGTCCATCTCTGTTCTTTCATTCTAGCAACGTGTCCAACCCATCGCCACTTCTTTTGTGTTATTGTTATTCCTACATCTTCTACTTTAGTTTTCTCTCTAATCCATGTATTATTTTTTCTGTCACTGAGTGTTATCCCAAACATACTTCTCTCCATATTTCTTTGTGTTATTAACATTTTATTCATAATGTTTTTTGTTAATACTCATGTTTCAGTACCATATGACAAGACTGGGAGAATGCATTGGTTAAAGACCCTTGCTTTCTGATAGTTTGCGAATTTACCTTTGAATATATAACTTAGTTTACCGAAAACGCTCTACCCTTTATTAATTCTTCTATTCAACTCTGCCATTTGATTTGCCTTTCCCATTTTTATTTTATGTCCTAGGTATATTACTTCTGATACTTTCTCTATTTCCCTACCGTTTATTTCTATTTTTTATCCCTCATTTTCCTCATCACTATTTTTGTTTTATTAATATTTATTCTTAAGCCTACTTTGTTTGATTTTTCATTTAGTTCATACAACATCTCTTGTAACTCTTCTATAGTTTTTGCTATTATCACCACGTCGTCTGCACACCGTAAATTATTAAGCCATTCTCCATTCACATTTATTCCTTTATTTTCCCAATTGAGTTTCTTGAAAACATCTTCTAGAGCAGCTATAGAAAGTTTGGGCGATATGTCTCCTTGTCTGATTCCTCTCTCTACTTTTATAGGCTTTGTGCATTGGTCTTGTAATTTAATTGTTACAGTTGCATCCTCATATATGTCTTTTATCAGTGTGCTATATCTAGAATCTATTCTGCAGTGATTAAGCGCCTCTATTATCGCTAAGTGTTCTAAACTATCGAACGCTTTTTCAAAGTCTATAAATCCCATATATATCGATAAGTTATACTCTGTTGACTTTTCTATCAAAATTCTGAGTGTCTGTAGATGATCTAGTGTACTATATCCTTTTCTGAATCCGGCTTGTTCTGGCGTTTGATAGAAATCAAATTTATTGGTCAGCCGATTTGTTATGATTTTTGAAAATAATTTGTACAGTTGAGAGAGTAAACTTATCGATCTATAATTGGTCAATTTACTTATATCTCCTTTTTTATATATTAGGATTATCATTGCGTTCCTCCATTTTATTGGTATTGTGCCTTCCTCTAGGCATTTGTTAAATATTTCTTTTATGTGCTGTAATAAATCATCACCTCCTTCCTCTATGAATTCCGTCATTACCTTGTCCTCTCCGGCAGCTCTTTTGTTTTTCATTGCGTTTAGTGCATTTTTTATTGTAATTTCTATTGTAATTTCTGGTATTTCTTCGTAGTTTATGTTTACTAATTTTCATATTCTATGGTTTTCTATTTTTAGTTCTTCTTCTGGTGCATATAATGATTTATAAAATTCTTCTGTTATTTCTATTATTTTTTTTATTGTTATGCGTTTTGCCGCTCTCGTCTTTCAATTTTGCTATTTCTCTTTTACCTTTCATAAGATTTCTTCTAATTACTTTAAGGTTTCCATTATTTTCAATTGTGTTTCTTATTATATCTTCCTTATAGTATTTAATATCTTGTTTCAAATTTGTATCAATTTCTCTATTTAGGTTTCTATATTCTTGTGTACTCCTTTTGTCTTGTGATACTAATTGCCTTCTCGTTGCCATTAAATCTTTAGTTCTTTTACTAACTTTGTTGGATGTTGTCTTCGTCATGGTTCTTGCTATCCTATTTCCTGTTTCTATTAATCCTTTCGTCACCGTGTCGTTAAGGTTGTTCAGATTATTTTTCGTTTCGTGACTTAAGTTTTGTGAGAAATATATCTTAAGTTTTTGCTGGTACTTTTGCCTTTCTTGTTTTAGTCTGCTTGTATCTATTTTCTGTGCGTTACGGTTAAATATTAAGTTTTGTCTTTCCTTTTTTGTATTTATAACTATTCTACTTCTAACTAGTCTGTAATCGCTATTTGTGGTGAATTTTTTCAAAACTGTTACATCCTCTACTACATATTTTTTATTTATTATTATATAGTCTATTTCGTTTCTAGTACTCGCATCCGGATTTATCCAAGTCCAAAGTCTACTCGGATGTTTATAATAAAACGTATTTATTGCGTATAATTTATGTTTCGCAAGAAAGTTCAGCAACATTTCTCCTCTTTCATTTAGATTAACTAGGCCATAAGGTCCAACATTAATTTCATCTTTTTCTTTTTTAATGCTCAACTTCGCGTTATAGTCTCCAATTACTAATTTAAAATGTTCTGCTTCCTCATCAGAGTGGTCAGAGGTTGGTGCATAAGCTTGCCATATCTGCAAGACGTATCTCTGCGTCAACTGCATTTTTATATAAGCAATTCTTTCTGTCACGCTTCCATATTCTATAATCTTGCCTTTTATACTTCTATTTATTATAAAACCAACGTCTCCAGTACTTTCGTCGTCTTTTCCTCTATAATAAAGTTATAATTATAAAAAGTTTTAAGGCATTTAGTATTATTAGACTCTTTCGCGGCAATTCTTTGGCTAATTTTCCCACAATTAAATCATAGCTTGAATTTTTCTTAAATTTCTGATTTCTCTTAGTGCAAATAATTTCATAGGCAAAGTAAATGGGGTGTTTGTTAGGAATTTTATAATTCGATGGTTATTTAACATTGGAAAACATTCACTACGTGTTAAGCGAATATCTTTTTCTAAAACAGATCACAGCTATAAACAATTTGATTCTCTTAAAGAGGAAAATTGTTGATTTTGAAACTTTATTTTAGCTGCATTCCATAGAAAATAATTCATGTCAACTTTGAAGCTTAAGTTTGTCTCTTGTTTTAGTTGTCTTTTTTGTGCATCTTTCCTTTACTGCAATAGAACAAGCTTCTTGTAGTCTTTGTAAATAATTTTAGGAGTTGCCCTTGGATTATTTTGGTGACGTTGTATTTATTTTAAGTTTTTCATTAATTTTGAGTAAAACATTTATACTAAATATTACACGCAATCTTATACTTTATATTTATAGGAATTCAAGCAACATAAAAACAAATTTTGAATCTTATTTAATTGGCGAAAAATGTTAGGCGACGTTATATCTTCTTTATTTGTATATTATGGACCACTTATAAAGCTTAATAATATTGTGAAAATTATAGAAATAATATTATGATTGTGAAATAAGTAACTTAAAATTAAACTTTTCTGATGTCAACAATAATTAATGAAAAACTATGGAATTTACCAACACCAGCATCGTGCACTTAATACCTCCTTTATATTTTGTTACCTCACCAACTTTAACTACGCTGTACATAGTAATACGCTTAATATACATTAAATTAAACATTTTTTCATTTCTAAGGCAATTCCTGCATGTTCAAATGCTTTCAGACTAACATAAATATTATTCGGCAGGCAGTTTTTTCGTCTTAGTTTTTCATTATTTATATGAGTGGTTTTTTAAGCATATCTCTAGCCAGGAATTATTATAATTTTCATACATGTTTGTAATGCTAAACATAAACATTACATTTTTTCATTATTTGTTAAAAGCCTTTATAACTACATTAATGCTTTGGCGTTTTTAATGGATGTTTGATGTTGGGAAGATTGAGCGGCCAAATATTGTAACTTCAAATTCTACTCGACTTGAACACTTGCCTCAATAGCAACACCTTTTAAGGACAAATTTGGGTTAACGTTTTGTAGTTGAATATGCATTAGCTTGTTTCGCATGTATTAGAAACTTTCTACGTTTAATGGGAATAGCATTTTCAAAAGGAATTTAATGTGATACTTTTACAACTATTTAAAATTTTCAAATAAGCTTGTTCTTTCTTATTTTTTTAGTGCTAAAATATTAACTTTATTAATACAGTCTCTTATTAATACAGTCAAGAAATAACACGCAATTGAACTTAAAAATGTTTTGAGTTAACAAGTATGATGCCTTAATCCTTTGTTTTCACAGTATTACAACAAAAATTATAAAATTTTGTTTGAGAAAACAATGTATATTTAATGTTTTTTATTATCTGTGGTATTAAAATTAAGAAATTTAGATATTTTACTCAACATACTCAAAATATTAAATCATTTGAATTTTTAAGGCCATTAAAACAAACAAATAATTATAGAAACTATATTATTATTATTTTACTTTAGTTAATTTCGAAATTAAAAATGTAGTTCTCATTAAAAACGAAGAACTGCAATTGTGGAACTACATGTTTTGAAACAGAAGGTATATTCACTTTAAAAATTAAGAAGTGTGGCACTATATATGTTACATAGATATATGTATTTTTGTTACATCACTTGAAGTAGTTTAGATGCAATAGAAAATAGTAAGAGAATATAGGCCACAATAGTTAATACAGGGTCCACCAGAGAAGTGTTACCTGTTGTTGTTCGATCCATACACCTATCAAGCACAGCACGTGGAATTGCTTGAATTTCTCGAATTATAGCATGCAAAAAAGTTTCACAATTCTTTTTTTAATGCAAATCTGTTTTCATGTAGCCCATAACAAATCCTACAATATTGCGAGAACTTTTGATGCTATAATTGAGAAGACATGATTGTCCTCGATAGTGTATGGCTTCAATAGAATATGGCTCCTTGGTATACCTTAAAAAATCGATGGCTATTTAAGGAACCATTTTCCAGGGCATTTCATCTTAAAGCACGGGGATGTGAAGTAACCCCGTCGATCATCGAATCTTTCACTGTATTATTATTTTTTAGATTTGTCTTGAAGCGGTGCTCATATATTATTATTTCATCATTTGTCTCCTTTCCCTAATGCTTTTTCTGTCCATATTTTTCTTGATATATTGACATTTCTTGTTTCTAGTACTCTACTAACTATTCTTTTGGTGCCCATCCTGTATATACAACCTAACCAATTCATATGTGACGATTCAATTTTTTCCTTTTTGATAAATATAAGATTTTTAATGTTTTTGTTTAGGTATTTTCGTTTTACCTCTGATTTTATTTAGATATCTTATTTTATTATTAGATAGTTTGTTATATACACCAAAAATTTTGTTATTAAATACTTTTAAAAAATCGAAAATATTCTGAACTGGACAATAGAGTTGGTGAAAAAAAATGGTGAGTCTAATAACTACAATTTTCTTTTTCTTTTTCCATCCTTCTTTGGCCCTTGAGGGTTTCCAATTTTTTTTCTTTTAGTTTGTTGACCAATTTTTTCCGAATCAACCGATCCAGTGCCAGTTTTTGCATTTTTGCTTTCGTCTTTTCTCTTCTGTTTTCCGTTTCTTCTATTCCTTGCATCCACCTCCTTCTAAATCTTCCTATTCTTCTTTTTTCCACTCTGCCCACTTCCACTATCTTCTTCGCCAATCTATTCTGGTTCATCTGTATTGTATGGCTATACCAATTCAGCTTTTTTCATTCTATTTTCGTTATAACTGCTTCTTGTTGTGTCATATGTCTTATTTCTTTATTTTGTTTTCCATCCATCTTTGTTTCTTCCGCTATCTTTCTAAGATACTTCAATTCCGTTGAATTAATTTTTACTTCTTGATTACCTTGTAATGTCACGTTTCACTCGCGTACTGGTGGTACCACTGCGTTATACGCTCTTATTTAGTTTTCTTGTCTATTTTCCTTTTCTGAAAATTGTAGTAAGAAAAAGTAGTAAGTTTGAATACTTTTATTTGTATTGTCATTTATTTTCCCATTTTCTGTTATTACACTTCCTATTCGTATGTTGTTACTATTGCTACTTTTGTTCGTTAATGTAAATTTCTCTTTTTTTCTTTGTTATCTCGTTATTGATAATCATTGCTTTACATTTATTTATAGTTATTTCCATCCCTACCTTTTCTATTTTCTCACTCCATATTTCCACAAGTTGCATCATCTTTTTATCATTATCCTCTATTAGAATTATATCGTCTGCATATAGTAGGCAGCCGATTTTTATTGGTATTAGATTAGTGTATCCTATTACTGTCTGGATTTGTCTGGTGCTTATCCTAGTATTTTTTATCAACCTGTCCATTGTTACTATGAATAGTAACGGAGTTTTATTTCTACCTCCATTTTAAAATTTTCCGATTTTCCTCCATTTGGCTTGACCGTTCCATTTACTGTTTTATATATACTGTTTATCACTTTAATAGTTTCATTTGTACTTTTAGTAGTTTTAGACAGTCCCGTATTATGTTTCTTGATATTGAGGCAAAGAAAGCTTTTAGGTCAATGAATGTAACAAAACTTTCTTCGACCTTTTTTTCTTTCTTTTCTGTCATGTTCTTAAAATATGTATATTATTGTGTGTTTGTCTTCTTGCCCTAAGAGTTGCCTGCTCTTCTTCGAATTTATTTTTGACATATCTTCTTAACTTTTTTTTTATTATTTTAATAATAATAAATGCTAGGCATGCAGCTCTGTAGTTCTCTCGGTATACGTAATCCCCTTTCTTATAAATTAAAATTATTATATTGTTTGGCACTCTTCTGGGGTTTTTTCTGCCTGCCATGTTTTCCTGAATATATTCAATAGCCATTCTCTATCTTTATCTCCTAGGAACTTTATTATTTCCGGTTCTATTTCGTCTTGTTAGCTTGCCTTATCTATTTTGATACCTATCATTGCTTTATCTAGTTTTACTGTAGCTATATCTTCTAGAATTTCTTTCTCCTCATTTAATCTCTCGTCTTCTACTTTGTTTCTGGTGATTAATTTTATTTTTTCTTTATTTTATTCTAAATTTCTTTGAGAAGAGCTCTATATTTCTAGTATGCTTTTTATATCTAATTTTACTTCATTATTTTTGTTTCTTATTCTTTTTAATATTTTTTTATTTCTCTTCATGTTTCTAACGACATTCCAGAATTTTCTGTTATTTTCTTTATATGTCTGTTCACGTACTTTACCGAAGTCTTCCCATCTTACCATTTCTTTTGCTATATTCCTCTTACTTATGTATTTTTGTCTACTTCTTATTTTGTCTTTCTAAATCTTTTCCATGCCATTTGTTGTTTCTGATCATTTCTTTCACTTCTTTATTCCACCATACTGTTTTTTCTGGTTTATATATTTTTTTTATTTTAAATGTTTCTTTTGCTATTCCATAGAATATAATTTTACTAAAAATCTTCCACTTTCTTTTCTAGAATGTAATTATCCTCCTCTTACTTCTGCTTAATTAATTCAATGTCTGCTTTTTCTTCGTGATCTCAGTTAATTTCCTCATTACTTAGTCTTTTTATTTGTATTGATTTACATTCTTTTGGTTTTCTCCGTACTACCTCTATATTTTTAACTATTACTGTTATTAATCTGTATTGGATGTCCATTTTCGCCTCTGGTATTGTTTTAATCTGTTTTATTCTTAATTACATTTTTTGTATATATACTATGTAATCAACTATACTTTTATATTTTATCTCTTCCGCTACAAATGTGTATATATGATCTAGTAAGTATATCCTATTTTTAAATCCTCTACATATTTCTCTATATATTTATTTTCGTCATTTCCAATTTTTGCATTCCAATCGCCCATAATTATTAATTGATCATCCTAATCTTAATCTGTTGATTTTCTTTACCTATTTTGTCTTATTTTATATATTTATATTTTTATTTTTTATATCTAGAATATTTAGTTTATTTAATTTAGTACTTATTTCCTCCAGTACTATTTATATTTTTCTTTCTTTCTAGTTTTGAGTTTCCTTTTATTTCCTTCATATTTCTAAAATACGGCCTTGGTTTCTATTTACTGCCGTGCCGCGCCTTTATAAATCTTAAATTGGATAATTTGAGGACAGGCCTGTTTTGAAAGCGTTTATCACGGCGTGATAAGAGACCGATCCGGATCAACTTAGCAAAGGCCGACGCGCTATTCTCGCCGTCTAAAACTTTTATTAATATTGTTAATTTAGAAATTTACTTCAGTACGCCTCTGAAAACTTTTTACCAAAATTATGGGTCTGTGGTCGCGCCGGTAAAGTATGCCTGCTCAAATGCGTTTGACACTACTTATCAAGTTTTCCTTTGTTGCCAAATTACCCTATTTTAACAACTTGAAACTTTGCTTTTGGTTACTCTCCGCCAGTTCAAGTTTTTTCTAGTTGATTTTAGAGAGTCTAACTTTACGCTACTTTCATCTTTTAAATTTAAGAACTTATTTTTCACTGACAAAAATCTACTGCGAAATTTCGCACATTTGTTATTACCTTTGGCGTCAGGACCAGACTCCTACCATTTTTAGTTACTTAAAAACATCGAGTCATAGGCTCTGGTGATTTATTACAAATATCCGACCATTTTAAGTTGCTTCCCTCATATGGGTTATAACAAAAGAGAAATTGCCTTTCGAAAATGACTCCACTTCTTGATATTATTTTCTACGCAGCTAATAGCTGTCCATAACATTTTAATTAGATATAAATTTAGCGATTTAAATAATTAGTTTAATAAGTTAACTAGTAGATGGTTTCTGATTTATTTTTTATCATTTTAGATTTAATTAAATGTTGCTATGCTGCAATAATATCCGTCGGGGTTTCCCGGAACCTCACAGCGAATGTTCCCTTAAGACTAATAGCAGCATATGTTTCTTTATAATTTGAATGTTGCTTTCCAAGTATGTGAACATTCGGCCAAATTAGTTTAGTTACATTTTATGGTAGATTTAAAATCCTTTGTATCTGTGAAAATGTATAGGATTTTCTTTAGCCAATTGTATGCAATAACCAGCATGTTTGTATCTTAATATTTTAAGATGACAAACATTGTATATAATAGAAATTTAATTGAGTATATTTGAATACTAACTGTAGAATAATGTAATTTATAATAAATAAAAAAATTTAAATAGAATATTTTGAATACTTTCTTTAGTAGTTTAGTGTTTATATACATCATATAAAATTTCCTCTCCAACGGAGATTTAAAAAAAACAACAGTTTATGTATTTAATTGAAATTATCTATTATAGATAATAAAGCACATTTTTTTTTGATTAATGGGTTTACAATCTATCATATAATGACATGTGACTGTGATAATTCAGACGGAGTATCGCATGCGAGCTTGTTGGGCACATATTATGTTGCGTTTACTGCGGATCTAAGTCTGAAAATTTTGATGTTAGAATTTCTTGCTGTACCTATATCAGATCTACATCGGTTTGAGGATGGTTGAGATGTTTGGCGTAGACGTTAGAAGATTTCTCATATATTTAAACCAGTTGTTTGTTTTTTGTCCAGATATGTTTTTTTTACGTCAATCGTCTATCCAGACGCATTCCCAAATATTTAGCACTTTTGCTTATAGACAACTGAACAAAAATATTTGCTAACAGTAAAAAATACTTGTATGTATTTGTATCACTAATCTTAATAGACTACTTCAAAATACTTGAAGGCAATTGAATTCTATAATCGGGACAGGATACAATGCCCATATGAATGTGTCGTCACTGACCATCCCGTTATTGTCCTTCTAAATGTCTACAGATGAGCATAATATAAGAGGTGTAACATTAAGCTCAATAAATTTTTCCGTAAAACTAGAATTGAAAGGAAATAATGTTATTTGATAACCTAATCTCCAAGCCTGACAAAAACGTATCTGTTTGAATGTTTCCGTGCCTTGTAGAAAGCTTGTGTTACGTCTACAAATATAGCTAACTAGTACTTTTTGTTCCAAAATCATTGCCAATGTTGTGCACGCTTGGTAAAATTTCTACATTGGTAGGATTTTATTGTTAAAGTTTAAAATGGCGATCAAAGATTATTGTTTAATAATAGACAGAGAGAGATACAGAGAACATTATTTCGCACAAGAAATATTAAAAAAATTGTTTTAAATCTCAAAGTGACTACAAAAAATTACTTAAAATACAACAAGCGATATTATTGATTAGAAACATATACTGTATTAAAAGGTAAAAATGACTGAAAATATAGATGTGAAATTTTCAACTACAATTTTGCACGTGTTTTAATCAATTTTACACGTCGGATTTTATTCTTCGGGTCTTCAACGGTTTATGTGTTGCACACGGTGTTACAAGATCTTCAAAAAAGTATAGATCTATCACACTAAACAGTGACGCTCTGAAAGAACATTTTCTTTTCATGAACCCTTTAAACCCCAAATGCAACATTTTCGTTTTTTTGTTAGATTAAATTGAGAATCCACTTTATGATATCCAAAAACCAATTAACAAATTGTAGAAAGCGAAGCAAGCTTAAACTCTTGCATCAGTTGATTTCTGTATATGTGAAAATGTCGATAACTACTCAGCGAAGAAAACCAATTGTGGTAGACGATACTGGATTGACGTTTTTGTATTTGCAGCTACACTGACTAATTATAGCAATATTCTCCAAGACCTTACCCTACGCTGATACTCGCAAGGTCTCATATACATTTCTTATCTGTTTTCATCAAATTTTGTAATCAACTTTCGGACATTTCACTCATTTGGTTATCTATTTCGACTAATAATTTTACAAAGTTTTTTTATCGTTTTATGTAAATATTCGCCAGTTTTGCATTTTTTTACGTTTGAACAATAGTAATTGACTGCTTTTTAGATCGAGGTGGAAAAAATCATAGGTGACGTTTGTTAAGGTATTGAACCAAACAAATTAAAAGACACGTAACTTAAATCTAGGCTTTAATTTGTAATAATTATGCCATTTTCCTTTCCGTTATTAAACATTTTTTACGGGTTGCATGTTTGGTTTTTTTAGAAATTAGAAAATTTTCTATAAAAAATATAATTTATTTATTTAAGCTACTATACAAAATTGTAAGCACGTAACAAACTCATAGTTAGTAAATATTTATAAATGTGTGTTGAGTAATATATTGTCTTGTGGAAATAATTGACTGAGTTATATAACAAAGGTAAGGATTAAATAGTAAATTTTTAAGGTTTGTTTTCTTAGATACTGCGGTAATACGACTAACTTGCTCATTAATACTGTGTTGTAAGCGTAAGCTTAATTATAAACAACTGGGCAAAGTGAATTTGTCGTTAAGGTGTATTACAAAAATAATTATATCGTGATTGCTGAATCCTTATTTCACCATCAATTCAATCTTTATCTATATAACTAAATATTGACCAAATGTTCTCTCTCTCTCTCTCTCTATATATATATATATATATATATATATATATATATATATATATATATATATATATATAATAATTCAAAATTTACTTTAGAAAATACCTCAAATGTAAGGACCAACATTGAACATTGCGCCCATGGCACTCGGCACATCGGTTTTCAGTTTTATTAACTCTTTCAAATACAAAAGATACATTTTTACCATTTTAAAACGCAGAGTTATGATGAAAATCTCACTAATTCAATGAATGTGTGATGTGCATTTCTAAATCCTTTGTGAGATATAAATGATCTTAATAGAGCACATTTCATTTGTCAGTTTTACTAAATAAAACGAATTTTCGATACTGGTCGTAAGATAATTCTTAAAAATTGTATTAGAAGCTTGTTTACAATACCAAGATTACTATGCAATGTAAATTCGACTTTTGGTATTGTCAATATTTACTTATTTGAAGACGGTAATGCGATAGTTGCTAAATCAGCCTGCATGATCAGGGTATTGATGACACAAAAATAAAAAAAATTTCTATGTTAATGAGCAGATAATATTTTAATAAAATGGAGTTGTTCATACAGCTGATCACAGAGTTGCGATTTCTTTAAGATATTTTGTCATTGTTATTTTTAAAAATACACATTTTTTAACTTTTTTTTAACAGAATACATCTTAAGTGTCCATATAGCATTGCCAAACTAAAACACAAAATCTTATTAGAAATATTGTAACTTATTAGCTGATATAATTATCTCTACAAAGACGGTAAACAATTTAAAAATGTTTTTTTAATAATAGGTCTAGTAAAAAGAAATCCAATAGATGGCTTTAAGTATTGTATTTCGCGCTCTAAAGTCCGATCGGTTTACACTAAATGGCGTTAGAAAGCTAACATTTCGTACTACAAAAACTTATTTGACAGTTTTGTGAATGGTTGACTCAGTTTTGTTTGAGCTCACGTCAAAGATGAACACCAGCAAAGAGGAAATCCGCTATATTTTACAGTTTTTCTTCGATAAAGGTGAAAACCCAAGCCAGGCGGCTGAAAATGTGAATAGTGTTTATGGTTCTGATGCTGTAACAGCCAATTAAGCGCAATTTTGGTTTCGTCGATTCCGTTCCGGCAATTTCGATGTCAAAGATGCACCACGCTCTGGAAGGCCAATTGTCGAAAATGTGAATAATATCTTGGAAATGGCCAAGTCCAACTGTCATATAAGCAGTGTTTCTATTACCCAGGAGCTAAACATTTGGAAAAGGCTGGATACAAA
Organism: Sinelater perroti; assembly: GCA_036346155.1. Taxonomy (NCBI): domain Eukaryota; kingdom Metazoa; phylum Arthropoda; class Insecta; order Coleoptera; family Elateridae; genus Sinelater; species Sinelater perroti. Next base: position 7,187,361 of record JARFIY010000337.1, on the reverse strand, counting down.
AAGAAACTGCGTGTATGGGTGCCACACGAGTTAACGCAAAAAAAAACTCCGAATCTCCATGTGTGAATCGCTGCTGAATCGCAACAAAGTTGGCCCATTTCTAAATCGGTCGGTGACTGTTGATGAAAAGTTGATCACTTACGACAATTTCAAGTGAAAATGGTCGTGGTCGAAACGCGATGAGCCGGCGCAAACGGTGGCCAAGTCAGGATTGACGGCCAGCAAGGTTTTACTGTGCGTTTGGTAGGATCGGCAAGGAATCATATACTATGAGCTGCTCCGCTACGGCAAAACTCTTAATTCGAACCTGTACTGTGAACAATTGGACCGTTTGAACGAAGCAATTGCCCAGACTTTGGCCACTAGGACAGGAATTGTGTTTCTTCAAGACAACGCCAGGCCACACACATCGATAGCGATTTGCCAGAAGCTCCAGGAGCTTGGCTAGAAGGTTCTTATGCATAGACCTTATAGTCCAGACCTGGCACCAAGTAATTACCACCTGTTCCTGTCCATGGCGAACTATTTGGCTGGTGAAAAATTTGCCTCAAGAGAGGCGTGTGAAAATCGACTGTCCCAGTTTTTTGCTAATAGGGATAAGGGCTTCTATGAGAGAGACATAATGGAATTACCTTCAAAATGGCAACAAGTTATCAAACAAAATGGTGTATATTTGACCTAAATCGGTTCACTTTAAGTATGTTAAATAAAACCTCCAATTTCGTGCAAAAATAAAGGATTTCTTTTTACTAGTCCTGTTATTATTATTAGTAGCTCTAGGTATATAATTGTAATTTTTTAAATAAACCATTTTAATAAGCTACTTAGTATCTATAACCTGTCGTTTTGTTGCTCTATTTGATGTAAGAAAAATAGTTATACAGGTGTCTGCTTTTCTTTAAAAAAGCATAAAACAAATTACGTGGGTAATTGGTTAACGGACAAAAAAATTTTATATTCGAACAACAAAAACATGTTGGGACAACGGTACGTTCATAGAATTGTATTTTACTGCCACGTATAAACAGAATTTTAACAATTGTTTACATTATCTTTTCGTGCGCTAACTGATTTCTGTTGTTTGAATTTTATAAGTGCTTTTTTGACCGTTCTGAGTAACTGATAATGTTATGGGGCCCAAAAAGAGTGCAATGTCGAAAAGTATGCTCACCATAGAAACTAATAAGAGAAAATAGCCAAGGTAGAGAGTGTGAATAAGATGTGTAATATTGCTAAGCAGTGGTTTGAATAAGTTTGCACTAGACGTAGTCTTAGCTAAGAAACATGTAATCAAAACAGCTGAAGGAATCACAAAAATCACATTTGAGAAGCAAAAATGAGCTATTCATAAAAATTAGACAGATTGCTTTTAGTTTGTATAAAAGAAATGGAATGAGGGGAAATGTAACTAGTACGGCCGTCATTAACGAGAAAGCTAAAGAAATTTTTAAAAAATAAAAAACAAAATCCGCATGGTTACATGAGAAAGTAGAATTGAAGACTATTATTAGATGGTTTTTAAAGTTAAAAGTATCTGGTATTAAACATGTGGTAATGGACTGTAAGTATGATAGTCTAGATAAATAAGTTGAATAGTTTTGTCTAAATTATAAGAATTCATTAGAAAAAGGTATTGCTCGCAAAAAATGTTTAATTTAAAAGCACATGCTGAACTGTACTTACATCATAAAAGATGAAAAAAATATTCATGGGCATAAACCTATTACAGACCAATTGACATTAATTTTGAGAGCTAATGCTGGTAGTGATATAATACTTAAGCTGTTTCTTCTCTTTTACTATGATAACCATAGAGCATTATAATTAAAAAAGACTACTATTGACGTGGAGATTAAATTAAGGAATACGCGTCGTGCATGCTTCTTTAAAAAAATAGCTATTTGTGCCCCAAACATCAAGGATTACCTACAGACCAATTACTTGCCACTGAAAGCACTACTGCTATTAGATAATAAACTAGATAAACAAAAGATCTTGAAGCTAGTTTGCTGGAAAACTTCTTCTGTTTAACCGTTTAGTGTCTGCCTCCAAATATTACTTCGCTAATTCGGCCAGTAGACCAAGATTGAAAACTCCTTCGAAAATCAAATTTGATCTTATCGAAGCTAAATGGCTCGTTCAAAAAGTGTAGTCGGAATCCAACCAATGACAGTTGAAATTTGCATGGTGTTTCTGAAATTATGAATGGAATTGTTAAACTGTTAAAAATCCGGAAGTAAAGGTGAATGAAAATGACACTGAAGCGCTAGACAGAAAATCTCCAAAAACTCTTGAATGAAAAATAGCAAGAACTGCAGCGACAAGTATTTTCTGACAAGGAATAAGATCAAAGGGGACGAATACCGACAGCTGTTATTAAAAATCTTTGAAAAAGTGGAGGTATTTCAGAACAACTGCTTAGAATGATAGGCTTGGGGGTCTCTACTATGGCTATGTAATTAATTACTTCCGAAAAGTCTTAAAGAAAGAGAGAAGTAATCGACTTTTGACACATTTTTTAACATCCCAAATATAAAGCGAGTACAGACGTGGAACTGCGGTTCCACAGATGTCCGAAGCTTCTATACGTAAAAAAAATTGCGGCCACTTCCGGTCAAACCGATCTCGAGCTTTTTCGATCAAGCTGATTTTTGGCGTCTGGACTTGACTTATGGCCCGTAGTTGAGCTATGTCTCTATCTGTCACAGATCAATAATTATAAGGCTTGACAGATGTCAAAATGATAGAAATAGAAACTTGTCTCCAGCTTGGAAGCTTCCTTGATCAAAAGTAGAAAAATTAAAGGACGGACAGACAGACGACATTACTCTTTTCATAAGGCTTCTCATTTTAATGTATAGAAGCCTAACAAGACTGATGTAAATGCAAGATTGTGTAAGTATTATTGTTATTACACATGAACGTAGTAAAAATTATATAATATTTTATATATTTTGTTTTGAATTTTTAGAACGAATTAATCAAATTCCCATAAAACTCAATAGTTTATCGACGATCGGTTTACAAAATTTCCAGTAACAAACATTTTTGTTGAATGAATTTTGATCGTTAACCGATCACTCACTGCTTTCACTTACCCCTTGACCTTTGTAATACTTTCATTAATAATTTATGCAAAATATTGCAACAAATTGGGTTTAGGGTTTTTTAATTTAATAACTAATTTACGACACGCAGTCATTGAATATTTCTGCAATTAACAAATTATTAATTAACTTACTGATAATATTACAGGTTATATATTTTTAGAGGAAAAACTATTATGCGGGTTAAATGGATTACAACTTGAAATATGACATAGTACAATAGCCGTCTAACCATGTTTTCTATCATTCTTCAGTCGCTAATTTATTCTAGAAGCCTGGCGTCTTACACACGCTGTGCCGAACTTATTTTTGAACCTCATCCTACGCTACGCGAGGTCGCGACGAGCGCTAGAACTGAAAGAATCCTCCAATGTTTATGTGGTATTATGGGTTGCTACGCCTCTGCATCTCAATTTTCTGGAGTTGTTTACTACAATTTTATATAGTACTAATGAGAAAATCTATATTGTTGTTTTCTAGTTAAACCAATTATAATAAATGTTACGTAAAAGCAAAATTTAGTAGTTCTTAAAATTTTACATATATATATAAATATTTTAAATGTTTTGGTTAATTAAAATATATTAAATGAATTTTTCCACGTTAAAAACATGTTAATATGTAAAATGATATATGGTATAGTTTGTATTTTCTCTACTTTTGTTACTATAATATTTTTGAGATGTTGTAAGTTATTAAAAATGTTTAAGATAGTTCTTAGAAAAAATAACTATATTCCAAAACTCTTAGTTCAGCTACTATTTAGGTATTATATATTTATATATGACTGATTGCTATATTAATAATATACTTTCTAAATTTAAAGAGTATTTCGTTATTCGAACGTTGTTTGGTCTTCTTCTTCTTCTTCGCTCTTATCCTTATGCCTTCCAGCGTCGGATTTATACGTCACGGTCCTCCTTAACCCATTTCTTCCATTCTTTTCTGTCTCTTGTTAAACTTTTCATTTCGTTTATTGTCTTTCCTCTTGCTTTTCCCACCTCAATGATTTGACTTATCCATTTCTTCCTGGGTCTTCCCTTTCTTCTTTTCTTTACACTTCTTGCTCCGAACACTTTTCTGCATATGCTCTCTGGTTTCATTCGTTGTATATGACCGTACCATGTTAACTGTCTCTTTTTTATTTTGTTCACTATTGGTTCCTGTTGTAGAGTTTCTCTTATTTCCTCATTCCGTACTCTATCAAACCTTGTCTTATCCGCTATCATTCTCAAGTGTTTCATTTCTATGGCCGTTATTACACCCTCATGTTTGGTTTGTATCGTCCAATTTTTACTGGCGTATAATACTGTTGGTATTGTTATTGCATTATGTACCGTTAATTTCACTTTTTGGTCTATCTCCTTTTTTCCCAATATCGTTCTATGTAATGCATAGTAGATCCTATTCCCTCTCCTCATTCTGTTACTCAGTTCTGTTTATATTCGGTCATCATCTGTTATTATTGTTCCCAAATACTCAAATGTTGAGACTCTTTCCATATTATGCCATTTACACTTTACTTCTCTATTTTGTCCCCTCTCCTGGTTTTGATTCACTATCATTGTTTTACTTTTCTTAATGTTGACCTCCATTTTCATTTTATCTATTTCCTCTACCCATATGTTGACTAGCTTTTGTAATTTATTATCCGTATCTGCCATTATGACTATGTCATCTGCATACATTAAACTTTTCACCTTGACTGGTTCCAGGTTTCTATATCCTATTATTGTATCCAATCCTTTCGTTTATTCTTTTAGATTTTTTGCTATTTTATCCATTATTATTATAAAAAGTAGTGGGCTTAGGCTATCGCCCTGTTTTATGCCGCTCTCCATTTTGAATTCCCCGGATGGCAGTCCAGCTATTTGAATTTTTCCTCTAACTACTTTGTATATACTTCTGATGGCCTCTATTAGTTCCTTTGTCACTTCCAGTTCCTCTAAACATTCCCATATTTTTCCTCTCTCAACTGTATCAAAAGCTGCTCTTATGTCTAGAAAGGTAAGCAGTAGTTCATCTCCTTCCTCTATTTTTCGTTCTATAATGTTCCTCAATATGCATATGTTGTCATTAGCTTGCCTATTTGCCCTAAATGCCCCTTGTTCCTTCTCTAGTTTATTTTCTATCACTTTTCTAAGTTTCCCCTCCAGAATTCTGGTATATACTTTAAAGCACACCGAGGAAAGACAAATGGCTCTATAATTATCGCATTCCGTCTGATCCCCTTTCTTATATATTGGAACTATCAAGTTCTTTTCCCAGTCTTCTGGAATTTTCTTAGTTCTCCATGCCTCCTCACATATTTTCCAGAGCCATTCTTTACCCTTCTCTCCCATCCATTTTATCATTTCCGGGTCTATTTTGTCCTCGCCTCCTGCTTTCCCAATCTTTATCTTTTTCAGTGAATTTTCTAGTTCCTCTCTCGTTATCTGTTCTGTTTCTTCTCCTGATTCTTCCCTTTCTCTATTTGATTTCCTTTCTTCATTGTCTCCTTTCTTTTTAAACTTCTGCTCGAAGTAGTCTTTCCATACTTCCATTATTTCTTTTTGTCTGTTGTAATATGGTTGTTTTTATCTCTAATCCCTCTAATTTCTTTTCGTTCGCTTCCTCTCATCTTTCTTATTTTGGCCCAGAAAATCCTATTATTATCTTTATATGTTTTATTTATCTCTCTTCCAAAGTCTTCCCAGCTTTTTTTTTGGCTTCTTTTACTGCCTGTTTTACTTTATTTCTCCTATTTATATATTCCTCTCTATCTTGTTGCTGTCCAGTCTGTATGTATTTCTTCCAGGCCTTTTATCTTTTCCCGTATTTTTTCTTTTACTTGGTCATTCCACCAGTTTGTTCTTTTCCTGTTACTATTTATTTTTGTCATCTCACAGACACTTACTGCCTTTGACTATATTACTTCTTTAAATACTTTCCATCTTTCTTCCATTGCCCACTCACTTTTCTGTATTTCTTGTCTATGAAACTCTTCGTCTGTTTCTTCTTGATATTTTATCCTGTCTGTTTCTTCTTTTAGCTTATTTATCTTTACCTTTATAAATTTTATTTCGTTCTCTGTTTTTGGCTTATGTATTTTCCATGTCGCTCTTACTAACCTATGATTCGTTCCTAGTTCCGCCCTCTTCTCGGTTATTATTTGTGGTATACTATGTCTTAATTCCGGTGTATAGGTTATATAATCTATTATACTTTTGGCCTGTCTCTCCTCTGCCACAAACGTGTACTTGTCTTCTAGTTCTTGTTCTCAGAAAGTATTTCCTATCAATAGGTCGTTTAACTGGCAGAATTCTATCATTTTAGTTCCATTTGTATTCTTTATTTCCTCTCCATATCCGCCCATTCATCCCAGCCCTCTATTCACATCTCTGCCTACTCGAGAGTTCCAGTCCCCCATTATTATTATTTTATCGGTATCCTCTCTCACTTCATCTATATTTTTCTGTAATTCGTTATAGAATTCTTCAATTTTCCTTACTTCACTTCCTTCTATTGGTGCGTATATTTGTATAATTACTATTCTTTCTTCCATTTGCAGGTGTAAGATTATCATTCTCGAATTTATTGCCTCTGATTTGATGACTTTTGGTTTATTTCCTCATTCACGATGATTCCCTCCCTCTTTTGCTCTTTCTTCCATTGTTACCCCTGAATAATACATGTAGTGTGTATTTGTCAGTTTTATTGTCCCATTTCCTTTCTTCTTAGTTTCGCTTACTCCTAGTATATCAATTCCATATTTCTTCTGTTACCTCTATCTCTTTCCCTGTTAGTGTGTGTTAGTGTTGTTATATTCCATATTCCTATTGCCATTTCTTTTGTTCCTCCCCATTTTATCTTCCTGTTTCTTTTTAATTTTGTCCTCTTTTCCTCTATGTTTTTGTATATTATATGTTTCCGTCTGTTTAGGTTTGTCCATTTCGCCAATTTTCTTATTTACATTTGCGTTAGCCTTCATTCTTTGCCTTGTCGTGTCTAGTTTCCCTCTATCGCTCCCTACTAGGTTTTTTGTATGCCGTCCTGTTTTTGTTATTTTAGTTAACTTATCTCTTAGTGTCTCTTCCTCGTTGCTCTCTGGGGATCTTTGACTCATTGTTCTTCCTTTTTTTGTTCTTCTCTCTCATACTCGTCTTCTGCGTCATTTCGTTCTACTTCCTTATACTTCTGTCTATCTATTTGATTTAGTTTTTCCAGGGACATAATTTCTCCATTTATTATTAATTTATTGTATCGTAGTATTGCGTGATCTTCTTTTCTCTATACTGCTTCATGTATTTCACTAGATATCTTCTCTGTTCCTGTATATCTTTTGTGAAGTCTTCCTCCATGTATATTTCTGTTCCTTTTAATTTTTTGTAGCTTTTAGTATCTCCATCTTTTGTTGTGGCTCCTTAGTTCTATTAGTATTGGTCTTCTTTTCCTTTTGTTCGCTTCCCAATCTTCTGATTTCTGTTATTTCTTCTTCCATATTTATCTGTATTCCCATATCTCTTATTATAATTCTCACACTTTCTTTTAGTTCTAGTTCCTGTTCTCTCCCTTCATTTCCTTCATCCACTCCGTGTATTATTATTCTTTTCTTTCTTATTTCTCTTTCTAGTTTCTCTATTCTTTCTTCAGTAATTCATTTTCCATTCTTACGTTATTTAGTTCTGCCTGAAGGTTATCTATTTTAGTTTCAAGTCTCTGGTTACTATCTTCCATTTTGTCTAATTTTCCATTTATTTCTTGTAGTAGTTTAATCATACTTTGGGTATATTTGTCTTTATTTTCCATTTTTACTAAACCGACTAAGAACCGACCCGGATCCACTCCTCGGAGGTCGTCGTTCTCTTTTTATAAAAAGCTCGTTACTTCTCAAAGTTCTGTAAGATTTGGAATACGGTCCTGCGGTATTTTGAAAAGCCCGCGGTTTGGTATCGCTCCGCCGTTTCGTTCACGCGCTCAGCCGGTCAGCTGTCGCTTCTTATCGGTGTTTATTTCCTTCGCGATCTATTTTAAGTTTTCTACTCACTAATCTTACCTTTATCTGTTGTTTATATTAACACTATTCACCTATTTTACCTTACTGTAATCACTATTTGAATTTAATTTCATTAAATTTTCACTTATTTATATTTAAACTGAGAGGCATTCACTCTTCAATCTTCCTATCACTTGCCTGGACCGTAACACTATATATATATATATATATATATATATATATATATATATATATATAGGTGGTTAATAATAAAAAGGTCGTTTTTGAGTCCGCAACCAATTTTTTCCTTTTGTATATTCTTTTGGAGTGTTTCTTGATTAATATGACAAGTAAGGACTTGATCTGACCAACATACAAATGTATGCCTGGAAAATATGAATTAATAACTTCAGCATAAGAAAATATAGACAAAATGTCCTTACTGTCACGCGTCCGAAAAGTAATTTCCGAATACAATAATGGATACAGTTTTTCCTTTTTTGCCGAAACATGGTACAAAAAGTTTCCTCAACTTTATTTAACACCTAAAATTCCATAAAATCGATTATCCGAGTTACTTTACATGAATTTAGCCTTCCAAAAACACAGAAAACAGATGTCCGTTACTTTTTCGTATATTGATATTTTTGCATTTGCCGCGCGCTAGCAAAAATCATGCGCATTGCTGAGGCTTTTATCGACAGGAAGTATCTGCATGAGTGTATACGGAACCTGACTGTATATAGCAGACATCTTTTGAATGTAAACAAAAAGTTTTCAGAACATGGCAGAATTTCGTAAAGCATAAACTGTCTTTACTGTCACGTCTCCCAAAAGGATTCATTTTATTTATGTTTGCATTTGCAAATTATTTTAATGTCCCCAACTTAACCTTAAACGTGCAAAAACAATAACGACAAATGTCTTTACTGTTACAAATGTCCTTACTGTAACAAATATAGTCAAAATTGTCACCTCGCTGAATCGGGTTTTATTGATTATTTAGACGGATAAAAACGAGAAAATTATCAATTTGAAGCGAAAATTATTGAAAAACAAGGAAGATGCATACGCGAAACGGATGAGGCTTGATGAAGAAAAAAAAGAGAAGAAAAGGGAGAGAGGAAAAAAATACAGCTAGTAATAATTCTGCCAATGAAAATGAGGTAATAAATTCATCTGATGCTCATAATAATGCAAACATTGAGATTATTGATAGAAAAGATAAACATACAAAAGTAAAAATTGTAAAAATTGTAAAATGCTGACTCCTCATACTAGTGTACATTATCTTTTGTATCTTTTGTGTTATAAAGAAAAAAGATTGAGTGTCATAAAATATGTACAGTATCAGAAAATACTCGACATATGGCATTAGGAGTTTTCGCACATTTAAAACCAATATTTAAAAAATTCCAAAAATCAAATATAAAAACTCCTCATATATTTACCGATGGTCCAACGGGGCAATATAAAAACAAAAAATCTTTTTTTGTATTGTGCACTTTGCTAAATTGTATGGCTTTGAAACCGTTACTTGGAATTATTGAGAATATGGACATGGAAAAGGTCTTTCTGATGAAGTGGGAGCTGTAGTAAAGCCAAAAGCCGATAACAGAGTATCACAAGGGGCTGATATTACTGACGCTGAAAGTTTTATTAACGCAATAGGGCCAGTAAAAATAAACTTCTGAAAGTCATAACTGAAGATGTTGACGAAGTTGAGAAAATTATCCCTGAAGAATTGGTAGGTGCTACCAAAGCTTTGAAAATTCGACACATAACTTGGAAGTCAGAGGAAGAAAACAAATTATATTTGAGAAAACGTAGCTGTCGTCATAATAATGATTTTTCTTCATGTGTCCTGTCACCTAGAAAATCACATTTACAATCCTACACCAGCTGCTATATCAAAACAAAGTGACAAGCAGATATCAAAAGCCAAAAATACGAGTAAAGGGAAATCTTCTAGTTCAAAAACATCCAAGAAAAAGAAATCTGCAGATTTGGTAGAAGATACTTGGAAGCCAAACGATTGGGTTGCAGTTAGAAGAAACGAATTCAAATGGTATGCAGGTAAAATAAAAAATTATAATTGAAAATGTCATGATACGAAAAGATTTGGATAACAAATACTTTAAATCTTCTGAGAATGATGAAGAAATCCAGAAAACAGATATTATTTGTCGGATTAGTCCTCCTAAAGAATTGAAGAGACCAATGAATGTGTCTATTCAATAACAAAATTTAAAAAAATAGAAAATATGTTCAAATAGTTGTAATAAGATGAATTACTCAGTCATTATAATAGTTATTTTAACTAGTCTATTAACATTAGTAACTATTTTGTTTTTAACTAATTTTGTTTTTTCCGTCACTAGCAATATCATCAGTCAATTAGTTAATATTTATAATAATATCACATGTATTTTCTTTAAATAAAATAAATTTTTCTTGAAAAAGCTTTTTTTTTTTGTCTATACTATCACACATCTCCAATTTCATATCCTGTTTCATAATCATATAAATTTTGCTTCTGAACATTTTTTTTTATTTGTTTAAAATAGCATAATTTATATAATTATCAAAAGTATTTTCCGACATGAAAATTGTGCCCGTAATTTTGTCTGAAAAAAGCATTTATTTTGTCTGATGTCTGCGAAATTTTTGCAAAGAATACGATCTCAACTTCGTCAAATTCAAAGATTTGAGTTCTGTTTCACTATGTGTACCAAAAAAATTCCAACTGATTTTACAATTTATGCGAATTTTTGTGTTCTTAATTATAGCACTTTTCTGCCGATAATCTCTACTCACGAAAAAATAACACTAACGTGAAAACTCCTAAACCCCACCAATATTTATATATGGAGTAATTAATTTTCCGGATATGATAAAGAAACTAAGAGATATAATAGAAGATAAACAATGCGTCACAAAATGCGTAGCCAACAATACTGTAAAAATCAATGCAATCAATCCAAACACGCATAGAAAATTAGTAGAATTTTTGAAAGCACATAATATAGTATACCACACATATCAACCAATAGAAGAAAGAGCGTACAGAGTAGTCTTAAAACACATACATCATGCCGTAAATACAGAAGAAATTAAGGAGGAACTAAATAATAAAGACATAAAGTAAAAAATATTATGAATGTCAAACACAGTCAAACTGAGGAACCCCTAAACATATTTTTCATAGATTTTGAACCGGCTGGAAATAATAAGAAAGTTTATGAAATACAAAATCTACAAAACCATATGGTGCTAATTGAACCATCAAGAAAAGGTAAGAACATCCTTCAACGTAAGAGATGTCAGTTGTACGGTCACATCAAGACATACTGCAAAAAACCGTATGTATGCGTAAAATGTGGAGGTCCTCATAATACCACAAGTTGTAGTAAAACCAAAGATACTCCAGCAAAATGTGCCTTGTGCGGTGGGTCACACCCAGCAAATTATAGAGGTTGTGAATATTATCTTAACCTATACAAAACTAGCAACTACCAAACAAAACAGGCTTTCCCCCAATCATCGGCACAAAAACAATTACATGTCCAACCACATTTTTCTGGCCAGAGACCGACATACGCGCAAGTCACAAAAAGTCAAGACGCTTTATTATCAGAAAATGAAAGTCCCAATACCGTCCTAAATAAATTCTTAGAAGAATTTAAAAGCATGTTTAGTCAATTAATATAACAAAACAGCATGGTAATGAACTTGCTTACAATGCTAATTAATAAGATTAAGTAATGGCTAATTTTTTTAGAATTGCTTTGTGGAACCCCAATGGGCTAGCTCAACGCAAAGAAGAATTGGAAATATTCCCCCAACAATATCTAATAGTGTACTACTTATCAGTGAAACACACTTCATCACTTGAACATATTTTAAAATACACCACTACCATCTCTACCATACGATACATCCTGATAACTCTGCCCATGCTGGAACGGTAATTCTAATCAAATCATCAATTAGCCACTATGAACTCCAAAAATTTGAAAAATCCTATCTACAAGCAACTAGCATTAAAATACAATTACTTCCATACGATCTAACACTCACCGCAGTATACTGCCCTCCTCGCCATAACCTGGAAGAAGAACACTTCCAAGAGTTTTTTGGTACACTAGGTCACACATTCATAGCAGGAGGATACTTTAATAGTAAAAACACCTTATGGGGTTCCAGAACTACTAAACTAAAGGAAGAAAACTAGTAAAGATACTGAATAACAAGAACTATTCATTTTTATCAACCAGAACCCCCACATATTAGCCTACTGATCCGAACAAAGTTCCAGATCTCCTCGACTTTTTTGTGACTAGCGGCATTTCGACACTTTACACACAAGTAGTACCCAATTACGACTTATCTTCTGACCACACACCTATCATAGCGACGGTTAGTTCAACGGTTGTAAATATAAAACGTATACCAAAATTGTACACAACAAAAACAAACTGGGATATATAGACCAGGGAAATCGTAGTTTTACGTGCCAAACTCCCCATCTAAAAGGTAAAATATGGAAAAAATAGGAAAAATTCCGTAGAATTCGATGGAATAAAATTAAACAGCTGAATCATTGCAGAAGTTATTCAAAATGGCGCCCAAAGTTGGCAAAAAACGGTTTTTCGCGTTTAAAAAAAAATCTAAGTTTCGTATAAAAAAAAGTTTCAAATAAAAGTTGTATATTTTGCAAAAACCTATAAAACAAGCTTACTTAGATTAAAATCAAAGCAAAAATGACGTAGTTATTGCAAAACAACCGTTTTAAATCACATTTTTCTTTTATTGCTTGTATGTTTTCGAAAACAAAAGATTTCACTCTGAAATTTTCAGAAAGTATAGCCTTTAACAAGTAGAAAAAGTTCTGTTTTGTTTGCGCAAAAAGATTGTACAAATTTTGCAAAAATCGATTTTATTCGTAAAAAAGGTGCTTTGTTAGAATTTGATTTAAACAGGTTCTGGAGCACTTAGAGAAACGTACTAAAACTCAAATTTCTTTTAAAGAGATTTAGTATCACGTACTATAAGAGCGCGCTTTTTATCGAAATTTAAAATATGCGAAAAATCAACTTAAATATCGATAAAAAATTTTGACCTCAAAAAACTCGAATATCGTTTTCAATTGAATTTATATGGCAATGGAATTATTACCAATCGATAGCTGCTATTTTTCTACAAATTTTCAAAAAATAATGTTTTTGTAAGACCTCCAGAAGCCGAAATAATTTTATTTTATTTAAAAAAATCCTGAAGGCGTAATTTACATCGTACAGCATACATCCTCCGAGAGGTTCATTTTCAATACGTATATTTTCAATAAAAAAATATTTCGGCTCATTTCATTGACGTTAAATGCTATAAATCGCCTATCAAAGCGAAGAAGGCAAGCGCAGGTCGCGCCAGCCGGAGTCGGGAGGTAGAGTGGGGGGAGCGCTGCGGTCGGCTCGGCCGCTCGCAATTCGGGTGCATACGATAAATACACGAATATCGTGTCCATTTTTTAAAATTACTTAAAGGCCCAAAAATGCAACTTACTGGCCGACTGTTATTTTTCAATCAATCAATTTTGAAAAAATTGAATATTAATAGAGTATTTAAAAGTTTGTACATACTTAGTCAGGAGTAGCTAGACGAGATGAAATCAAATATGGTCATTACATTATCGCGTAATGTACAGGAAGCGCAAAATTAACTTGACAATCTAAGATCAGTTAGACCTACAAAACTTTAATTGCATTCTTTTCAAATACTTTCTAATTTATTTTGAAATATACATATTAAGAGATTTATAGCAGCATCTACATATACAGTGGATATTTTTGGTCAAATAAAAAGCTAAATATTACATACATACCTTTTTCAAAATACAAGAAATATTATTTACTATTACATATTTTATGATAAAGTGGGTACATACAAAATTAATTTAATTTTCGTCGTTTTATATTCAACTCATCTTCTTCGCTACTAAAATTTCCGCAACAGTATTATCATCATCGTCAGTAATCTTGCTATCGGCGGTAATGTCGCAATCAGACTCTGCCTCTGCGACGTTTGGTTCGTCTATGTCGTTGTCCAAGTCAACAACAACGTTAGTTCTTTCCATATCGGAGCAACCGTCAACATCACATCGCAAACACATCTGGCAATACTTTAATCCATGTTTTTACAACCACAATTATTAGTTTTATAGCCGCTTTCGCATCTACATGTTATTTTTTTTATGATGTCTTCGGGAATCAGCGGGTCACGACTGTATACAGGTTCTAAATTATTTCCAAGGATTTTCCAGCACCATTTCTCGGGATCATATTCATTTCCAAGCCAGGTTTGCAATTGTAAGTAAGTCCGGTAACAATGTTGAGCAGCTGCACTTTCAGTTGGTGGAAGATTACCTAAGTGGAAAGATGATCTAGACGTAGATTTTTGAAATAATGTAAATCTCAGATCATTCAAGTGGCCAACGTCTCTTTTTGTTGTGTATAAAGTTGCAATTATTTCATGGCTGATTTTAGCAATCTGCTTGTGCTGGGCTTTTTTTTCGTAAAAAACATTTAACTTGTGTAGTGTTTCTGGTTGTTTTTTTTTATTGAATATATTTAAAATTTTATTTTTACCTTTCTTATAAAAGCATGACGTAGTATCACATCCCGTTATAACATAAAATAATGCAATATATTTAATCAATGCCGGATATTTGAAACTGCTACAATTATAAACTTTTTCTCTATCTTGACCTCTTCCCGGTTTACAGAAGTACATATTTTTGTTTGTTGGTGCTTACTGCATTAACAATACTAGGAGGTCAGTGTCTTCTCCAATTATTTGTACAATCTGATTTTCTGTTTGTAACTCAATAACAGTACAAATCATTAGCCTATCTGCATCTTCAGAAGCAATTTTGGCAGTAAAGCCTAATTTGTGTAATTCTACAGCTAAGAAACTAATTTAAAGATGCATTAAATTTACACATAATCTTATTGGTTATCCATGTAGTTCGCACGTGGTCATTTTTATAAAAACGCGTATTTCATATTAATATATAATTCTTGTCATGGAAATTACAAGACACGCAGTGGGCGGATTGATTTTAAATATATTGTAATTGTTTTTGTAAAGTTTCAGAAATATATTTGTGCTAATGACATTTCATCTCATTTAATATTCAAAAAAATATATTCTGTTACTTTAAGTAGATACATTAATGTAACGGATAGAAACTGCTATAGTGTTAAAATAATGTAAACGTACCTGTATAACAATAGCTTAGATGTTAAATTATATTATTTGCTCGGCAGTTGCACACATAATCGTACACTCAGTTCAGAATAACGGTTAGAATACCATGTGGAAGCCGCGAAGATCCGCTCCCAAAGTGAAGAAGCATGCTGACTGAAATACTGACGCCGTGTATTCATAAGGTTCTTTTTGTTACGAATTTCGGAATAGTTCTTTAAGCCCAAAACATGAATGAACCTGTTGTATCTCCCCTCTTATGTACCCGAATTGCGAGCGGCCGAGTCGACCTCAGCGCTCCCCCCACTCTACCTCCCGACTCTGGCTGGCGCGGCCTGCGCTTGCCTTCTTCGCTTTGAGACGCGATTTATAACATTTAACGGCAATGAAATGAGCCGAAATATTTTTTTATTGAAAATATACGTATTGAAAATCAACCTCCCGGAGGGTGTATGCTGTACGATGTAAATTACGCCTTCAGGATTTTTTTTGAAAAAAATAAAATTATTTCGGCTTCTGGAGGTCTTACAAAAACATTTTTTTTTGAAAATTTGTAGAAAAATAGCAGCTATCGATTGGTAATAATTCCATTGCCATATAAATTCAATTGAAAACGATATTCGAGTTTTTTGGGGTCAAAATTTTTTATCGATATTTAAGTTGATTTTTCGCATATTTTAAATTTCGATAAAAAGCGCGCTCTTATAGTACGTGATACTAAATCTCTTTAAAAGAAATTTGAGCTTTAGTGCGTTTCTCTAAGTGCTCCAGAACCTGTTTAAATCAAATTCTACGAAAGCACCTTTTTTATGAATAAAATCGATTTTTGCAAAATTTGTACAATATTTTTGCGCAAACAAAACAGGACTTTTTCTACTTGCTAAAGGCTATACTATCTCAAAATTTCAGAGTGAAATCTTTTGTTTTCGAAAACATACAAGCAATAAAAGAAAAATGTGATTTAAAACGGTTGTTTTGCAATAACTACGTCATTTTTGCTTTGATTTTAATCTAAATAAGCTTGTTTTATAGGTTTTTGCAAAATATACAACTTTTATTTGAAACTTTTTTTTATACGAAACTTAGATTTTTTTTTTAAACGCGAAAAACCGTTTTTTGCCAACTTTGGGCGCCATTTTGAATAACTTCTGCAATGATTCAGCTATTTAATTTTATTCCATCAAATTCTACGAAATTTTTCCTATTTTTTCCATATTTTACCTTTTAGATGGGGAGTTTGGCAAAAAAACGATGTATTTTTGATAATTTCCCTGGTCTAATATATAGGAACGAGATATCAGCAAAAATTAATTTGAAAACAATATAAACACCTACTGAACTAGAAGAAGGAATCAAAAAGTTCATCTCAACTCTACAACAAGCTGCCAAACAAGCTACAACAAATTTATACTCACAAATAACCATTGATAATATTCCGCTTGAAATTAAAAGAACTTATTTGCTTGAAAAGAAAAGCCGGAAAGGTATGGCAACAAAGTTATGCCCCAGCAGATAAAACGCAATATAATCACTTAAGCAATAAACTCAAACTAAAACTAAGAGAACTTCGAGATAACAGTTTCTCAGATTATATCACTAACCTTAGTAGACATGACAATAGTATTTGGAAACCAATTAAAACCTCAAGAAAACCGATTACAGCAATACCACCAATACGTTTTGAATCCCCATTTGTCGGGCCATGGGCCAAATCCAATCAAGAAAAAGCAGACCTGTTTGCAGAACACTTGGCAACAGTATTTACTCCAAATAACGATACACTAGACAGAAACGTTCTAAAGTTCATAAACGACAGCACCCTAGATCCATCTGCGCACAGTATACACCTCTTCGCCCCTAAAGAAGTACAGAAAGAAGTATCTTTCTTAAACAATAACAAAACTCCAGGAATAGACCAAGTTACTTCCAGGATGCTCAAAGAACTTCCCAAGAAAGGACTAGTTATGTTAACATATATATTTAATGGTGTACTCAGACTTCATTACTGGCCACAAGGGCTGAAATTATCAGAGATAATTTTAATACCAAAACCCGGAAAAAGAACAAACAATGTAACTTCGTATAGACCAATAAATTTGCTATCAACCATATCAAAACTACTAGAGCGACTACTACTACATCATATTACATCTCTGCGAAATGTAATCCCAGACTATCAATTTGGATTTCGAGCAGAGCACTCTACTACACAACAGTATCATCGGATAGCTAACACATTCAATAATCTCTCGACAATAAAAAATACTGTACAACAGCATTCCTTGATGTTAGCCAGGCCTTTGACAGGGTCTGGCATGCAGGTCTGTTATACAAAATCAAACGCATCCTACCAGAGTCTTACTATATATTGATAAAATCATACCTTGAAAACAGAAAATTTAGAACAAGGGTAAATGGAGAAAATTCTATCTTCCACCCATTTAAAGCAGGTGTTCCCCAAGGTAGTGTCCTTGGACCCTTCATGTATCTGATATATATATTCGATCTTCCCACAACCCCTAGCACAATCACAGGAACATTTGCCGACGACACAGTTATTATGGCTGTAAATGACAATCCCCTAATAGCATCTGCATGCCTACAAGTCCACCTTGACCTACTTCAACAATGGCTAGATAAAATTAACGAATCAAAGTCTCTGCAAGTAGCTTTCTCCTTTCGGAAACAACAATTTCCATGAGTCACCATCAACAATATACAGATTCCGGTATCAACAAGTGTAAAATACCTTGGAATTCACCTAGATTCGAAACTTACATGGAAGGAACATATACAGAAGGAAAAAAACAAATGGACTTACGTTTTAGAGAATTATATTGGCTTTTTGGAAGAAGATCTAAGCTGTCACTAGAGAATAAAATTCTATTATATAAAGTTGTGAGCAAGTTGGCATCGAACTATGGGGATGTGCCAACAAATCAAACAATGCTATAATCCAAAGATTGCAATCCAAAATCATCAGATCAATGGTTGATACACCATGGTATGTGAGTAACCAAACGCTCCATCAAGACTTAAGAATACCATTCATCACGGATGTCATTCAAGAGAGAAGTAATAAACACCACAACAGACTAGCAACTCATACAAACCCCCTTATACAACCACTATTGCTGGATCGGAGCAACAGACGAGTAAAACAACACTGACCAATAGACCTGAAGTAAGGTAGCAGCGGTCTGATTATTGAAGAAAACCTCATCAGTACACCAGTGAATTCAGTTTCATAAATGAATTCTAAGTTAGCCAAATAGCTTATAGAATATGTAATTTCTGGTTGCTGTTTTTAATAATAATAATAATAAAAAATTAGAAATAAGACAATGGTTCTATAATGGTATGATAGATGTGAAGTGTAAATGATTACTACAGTGCAGTTGCAGGTGTAAATTGAAATAATTGAAGTGTAAAATATATAACAATGAAATGGATTCTATTGGTTCAATTGATATGTTCTCAACTCAGCAAAATATCTAAGAAACGCAATAAGCTGGTACAAAAAAACGTTTATTTATTCGCTTTATTTACTAGTTACAAATTGTGGACAGGTCTTTAACCGATTTCTAACTTAAAATTCTAATAAACCGACAAATGAAAAACTAAAATCTTTTGAAAGGCTCGCAATACGCCCGATTGGTCGTCATTTAGCAAACTCATTTCAGCTGCTTTACAAAGAAAAATAATTCGCAAAAATTTGTCGTATCTGCAAATACATAGAATTTGAACTTTGAGGAAGAACCACTTGTAAATAATGTAACATAATTATTTCCTACATCGCTTGCTTTTTATTTATTTATTATCTTATTATACTCCATGCCAACACATAGTTTCAAACACATTTTGCCTCTAGTGTAATCTCAAATAGTTTTTGTGTCTGCGTAAATGTAAGGGAAAAAACTGTGTATGGTTATCGATCACTGTTCGAAGTTGTAGAAACGAAATTGCGAATTTAGAAAAAAATGTATTCTTCTTTTATGTAAACTACTAGCTTGTTTCTAAATGCAGTGTCGTGCCGTACTATGAGCCATGTTGGGCATATCTTGGGCAGGTGGCTAGCCTAAATTGTTAATTTAGAAGGAGAATACACTTTACGATCACCAAAAAATAGTTTTAATAAAATAAAAATTATTAATCAGATTTGCTCTGATCTCTAACAAAAGCCCCGGGGAATTATTTCCCTCTCCTTCTTTCTCCAATGGACTTGCATATACTGAAGACATGTCGTTAAACGGTATAATGGTAATTTTGAGTTCAGTTGTGTGGTTTAAAAAAAAACTGTAGTATTTTTGCTTATATTTATTAACAACAATAAACGAAAAAGTTAAATAACAGGCATTTTTCATAAAAATGAGTTGTATTAGTGCTTAATATTTATAATACTGAATTGTTTTGTGTCTATATCAACATTCAGAACAAGACGTAACTTTGGATAGGCTATTAATATATAACTAATATGGCTATGGCAATGTTACATGATAAATCTAATACTACTATCAAAAATACTTGTACAAATAATGCAACTAAAACCAAAATATGGATTCTCAATTAAAGTTTTTTTATTTACGTAGACCACTTACTAGCTTACACTTAAAGCTGCCTAGTAGTTATAAAAAATAAAACAATTTATTGTAATTATCATATGTTGGATTAGGGATTGACACTAAATATGTCGTTAACCACAATTATTAAAATTAAACGAATCTTTACTATATTAAAACACAGCTATTAAATTATAGATATCACAAGTTACAATACCCCGAAAAAAATAAAAAACAGATTAAGCAGGTATTAGTGAAAAAACATTTTTGCATAACTGCATTATCATACTTTTATTTCACGGACATTTTTACAATATAATAAAAACGAGTAAAAGTTAAGAAATAATTTAAATCAACGCAGGCTGATTTAAATAAATAATAAATACCAAGATTCAATGTTTTACCAACTGTATAAAGTGAATGCTAACAATGCTGTGTGTCCTTAAAAAATAACAATGACTCAATGAATAGTTCAATAATCCTTTTATGCACTCTCTCCGAATACCTTCATAACAGAACAATCAAATCTTAGCTCAACAATCAAGAATAACCTGTCTTCGTATATAAAGATCTTTATAGTTCGTAAAAGCAGCAATCCTAGTTACTGCTTTCGGTCCAAAACGTAGGAGCTGTAAAGTGCGGGTAAATAAGTAAACAAGCAGCCGCACGGGATCCCTGCTTTGAGCACCGACCTGGGGACTGTTACCTAAAGACCCGACGACCTGCGGCTAGACCCGTCCCGACGCCAATTAACTGCCAGATGACTTCTCCCGGCCAACTGTGTTTTATTGCTTAATGTTTGCAATTGGGTGTATTATCATTCGGAAATGGCCGTGGAATTTAGCCGTATCTGTGACGGTGGATATGTGCGCTTCCGAACAACTCGGGACAACACCGGCTTAATTGACCGTAATTCCTCCTCCAGATAGGATCTCGCCGCGGTGCTTCGGTGTATCGGGGCAATTTGGCAAAATAATGATTTCGAAGGCAGCTCGTACGTCTTAGCGTCATTAGGTCCTCGAACATTCTACGCATTGTGACACGCAATTTGTATTTCACCGCATCTCCGCTGGAGGCTTATATTCATCCATGTTACTTTGTATTCCGCAGAAGATAAATGGTTTTTATATAATCATGAGTCCGCCATTTATATATATATATATATATATATATATATATATATATATATATATATATATATATATATAACAAAATAAGACAACTCTATATCCCATGAAAAACCAACGCGTAAAGACACTGCATCCGAATTAATGAATATCTCTTGCAACAAATATAAATATAGCATTATCATGTTAAGTTATTACTTATTATAGATAATGTAAATTAAAAAATAAAAGTGTGTTTACCTTTTCAGCCACAAAGTAAGAATTTCTAAAAATAACTTACTTAACGTAACTTACCTTCTTTATCCTTCACCTATAACCATTACTTGTTTAAAATATATTTAAATGTTAATGTTACTTATAAAGGTTTTTTATTTTTAATAATAAAATAACTGAATTTGCAAATTGTTTTAGAAACTAACTTAGCAAAGGCATTATAAATATGAAAACCGAACCAAAAGTCATATTTGGAACATTAGGAAATAACATCGTATACTAGTGATATGATAATTGAGAATACAAGATCGAGAGAAGGCTTTAAAGATATAAAAAGGTTAAATTAGCATTAAAAGCGTAAATTCGAATTGACGGAAGCAGGCTTACAAGCAGCGCTTACAGCATACTGTAGAAGATCACTTCTATCAATCTATAATTTATTATTTGTTTATATTAGAATCCATATTTTGCCGTCTGATTTTTCATATTAATAGAAAATACTTCTAATTAAGGCCAACCTATGTTAGTGGTGAGACTCTACGCTCCGCTTAGGGACAAGGCCAGCGAACTGCGAGTTCGAGGCTTTCATATGTTAGCTGTCACTGACCGGTCGTCGCGCACCCTTTCTAATGCCGAGCGATGTGACAAGCACTAGATCTTAGACGACTGCATTATTGCCCTATGTTCTAAATGAACGCAGATACTCATTTATTTTTAGTGACTAGGTAAGCCATCAGCCAGGTATCTTAGCCATATGAATGAATCCGCATTCGTCCGCACTGCAGCCAAGCACCTCAATCTGGCGGACTCGCTGGTGCACTTTTTGTTTATTAATTTCTTTTATTAGATAACTAACAATTTGTTAAAACTTGATATAGAAAAATGCAGTCAAAACTACTACCCGTCAAAACATTGCATATAGATTTCAGAGTACAGCTAACAAAGAGCTACTTTGTTAATGTGTGTCTCAACAGAGAAGAGAAGACATTTTTTTGACAGAAAATTATATATATATATATATATATATATATATATATATAACTTGTAAAATATATACCTAAATAGGTCATTAAGAAATTAAAACTAGATGCTGTAAAACCTACTGTAACCGGTTACTATTATATAAATTGAACATTTATCTACTCAATACTATAAATCTATCAAAATATTTGTAGAATTGCCTCATAAACATACGTATCTGGTTCAGTGTATAACATACTAAAACTATAATCACCTAAAACTACATAATTCCTTAACACGCTAAAAGATAAAGGCATTGTTGAATAGAGCATATCCCGAGAACTGCAGTGGTTACTTTATCACTCCATACCTACAACACAAAATTAAGCAAACATAAAACGTCAAAAAAACATTCCTGCCTTCAACAAACCATAATCCCACAAATTTTCACTGGTACCAGTAAAAAATTAATAAAAGATGCCAAATATTAATTATAAAGAAGCACAAATTTTATAAACTAATTCTCTTGCAAATTGTAAAATCATTCAAAAATATTTTCAAACAACTAGTTCAACAAGACAGTAAGATTTTAAAGATACTTACGACAGTAATAAATAAAATAGTTTGTAATTACCAAATTCCCTAAAATTACACTCTGAAGCGCTAACATCGTTTAAAAAAACACGCAATTTATATCTTCCTCATAATTAATAAACCTGCAAAGCTTGCAAGGCATAGCGAAGTGGCGAAACAGTCTCCCAAATACCTTTGACCAATCAGTTTCAAAATCACTAGCAAACAAGCCTTTTCGGTCACCTGTCGATTGGTGGAAACAGAATTTGGAAATTCCCAGCCGTTCTCAAGTTATTGCTCGGGCGGACGGACGGACAGACAGATAGAGGGACAACATAAAGTTAGTAAATAACTCCGCTTCGCTTCGCCACTTAATAAAATTAATATTTTCCTCATATTATAAGCCTGTTTTACTATCAACCTACCAAAGCCTTTGACATAATCTAACCACACCCACGCTGTGACTATTCTTTGATTCATTAGAGCCAGGATTTATAGTTGGCGAGGCCTTTGTCACAATGTGTACCCATAGGGTAGTAGATCGATAACCACAAAATGCAGAAAATTTAATAAACTCATAACTGAAATTACTGACCAGTGGATCCTAATATCATCCCAAGGTCAGATATATTTATTACTAAAGAAATTTCATTCGCCTATGTACATAGATATTACATCCAATTAAGAACTATACTTCGATCATACGCCAATCATAATTGCTATTAGTGTTGGATTAATTATAAAGGAAGACAAACCAACGTTATGTCATAGATGGGCAGATTGGCATGTTTTCGAAAAGTATATTAACACCTTGACAGTGATACAAGTCTAAAAGCGACTGCAGATTTGTGCCTGGAGTTAAGAAATTCATAATTACTAAATAAGAAGCAACGTGGTATGTTACATTGCAAATCAAAAGTATAAAACTAAACTCAGGAAACGTCTCTAGAGAGATAAAGAAAAAAACTAGAGCAATGAAGCTACAATAACATAATATAAACGATAAAATAAGGCACAATAAAATTGTTAATAAACTCATACAAAAATTGAACGAATTATAATAATAAAATATATACTTTTTCTTTGCGGAGACATACTACAATATATTGTAAACCCATAAAAGGACCTAAAAGTCTAAGAATGCCTATACATCTAGTACATACTTCGGATGATACACGATCTAGGTCAGAACAAATAAAAGCTGACTTATTTAGCAGATACATTTAGATTTAATTTTAAAAACGGATGATGAATTTTCAAGCCATCCAAACGACATCGTAGAGCCACTAACGCTACAACCAAACTTTTGGATTAATGTAAAGTGGCTGTGATACCTAAAAACTAATGTAAATCCTTCAAAGTAAATTCGCTATTCTCAATTAATAGGTGCAGTTAATTGCGGGATAGCATCAGTGGGTGTCTTAAAAACTCAACTTTATCAACAAATTAGCTCATAAAATCTCTTATAACTGCTATTGATGTCGTGTTATGTTCAATTTAAAAAAGGTTGCAATGATTATCAACACTCAATCACAAATTGGCCAGTACATAATACTTGGATAGGGCTGCAAAAAATAATATTAAATTTTTCTAATTTCTAGATCTTTACCGTTATTAACAAATATAATGACACCTTTCGGATTACTAAGATCCTTCTACAAAAATAATATGTTGTCATAAAAAAAGGAAACTACAATGTACAAATTAATTACCAATCAATAGCAAGGATCCATTTCACCATGTGCTGGGAAGTAAAAGTTTAGAAAGCGTTTTTATGGGTATCTTAGTAAGTGATTTCTAACGATTTACAGGATAAGTACAAATGGGTAGCATTTCTTACTTTACTTACTTTGCACCTTATGAGAATTTTTTCCAATTAGAGACATTAGGAATACTAGTAGCTCTCAGTGATAACTCATCTAAGAAAAAAACTTCCAAAACCAGCGATATTAGTAATTTTTGGTTGAAATATGCATGTCATACAGATTCTTATCAGTTGGTCGTAACCTATAGGGAAAGAACAGGCAACGATCTTCTGCACTTAAAAATAAAAGAAAGAGTAATCATAGTTGTGTTCATGACTAATAAAAGTAGAAAAAACTATACGGCTAAGTTGAGACCCCCATCTAAAAGGCAAAGAATTTCTCGGCGCGACCTTCAATTTATTAAGTAATGCTGGTTAATATTAAAAGAAACAGTGACAATAAAATAAAATTTAAAAATTGTGTATATAAATGTTTCTTTAATTTTATTTATAATTTGTTAAAGTCTTAACTGATAAATATAAGATCTTGTAATTTATTGCAGATCTGCATATTCTGCTCAAGCAGCCGACCGCAATTAATTTTATTAATACTCAAAAAAACAAATAATTATTTTAGATTCAAATAAAAACAAATAAAAATTGCTAAAATAAATAAGTGAAATTTTAAAGTAGCCTAGGAAAAAGTGAATAATAGAAAAAACAAAATAACCGTACACAAAAAAGGTAGTACTTCATGAATTTCAAGAAAATCCCATTCTATTTGAGATGTGGCAAAAAAGATTAAGTTGTTATCATCTTATGTTCAAAAAGTAAAAAAGAAACATCAAATTTAAGACATTCAAAACAAAAAATGCCCTTAATATCAATGTAAAGCAAAAGTATGACAACTTACACGCAAAAACCTTATGGTTAAATTATCAATATATGGTAATTGATTATAAACCGCATGTGGTAACCGTTTCTCAGCAACTATAAGAAACTTTACACAACTTCACGTAAGAAAAGTTTACTAGAGTTTTTTTTATTGAAAGTGTCTATTTACAATCTACTCGGACGTGAGCAATAAGTAAATCTTATGTAGTTTAACATGTCAGTAGCGGATCCGGCCAACACCAAGGCTAAACACTAAGTAATGTTGGGTGGTTACACAAGTAGGTCTTGTGGCCAATGTTGTTTTAAGTGTCTGATGACGTTCGTCTGATTGAATAACTGTTGTATTAGCTGATTTTCATGACCTGGCAGGTTGTTTGTGTATGTTCGGGCAAGCATCGGGATCTATGAGGCTACGTACGGAATTCTAAGATCGGTATGAAGGGTTTCATTGGTTATGTACCATGCAGCGTAAGGATTCATGACTGGCATCGCTGCAGGATTTTGGTGTGAAAGGCTTTAGAGCATAGATAGATACCGTATGTCCAGATGGGTTAAATAATATACTTATATAGCAGTAGTTCTTTGGAAAATGAGAGTTGGGAGCATCTATTGATGAGCCAATGCATTAACCTAATTTTGAGATCTATTTTGCTTTTGTTTGACTTTGACGTGTGTGCTCCAGTTTAGCTTATCGTCCAGACGTAGTCCAAGGTATTTGATGTCCGTCTTCTGAGGTACTGATGTTACTGTTTTGCGGACTTACGAAGTGTCTGTTAGTGAACGTAATTTGCGATTATTTATCGCTATGGACTGTAATTCGCCACTTATTAAACCAATTTTGTAGGATGTCTAGCTGAGATTGTAAATAGACTCTTGCAGTTATTGAGGTCTCGTTGAGAGGATACACAGCAAGTAGAGTATTGTCAGTCACAGGTGTTAGAGATATACAGAAGATAAATTAGCGGTCCTAGAACGCTGCTCTGCGAAACTCTGGAGGTGATTTTATGGTATTCAGAAGTTATGTTGTTTATTTTGACTAGGAAGGTCCTCTAACAAGGAATGTCATAGAATTGTTCTGCTCCGATCGTTATCAAATTTGGTATACAGTATGATATGACTGAGGGATGAATACATGTTATTGCTTTTTGCTGTGTGACTCAAAACTTTAGAGATATGAAGTATGAAAGTTTATCGCTTAACAATAATGCATATGAGAGATATCATTAGTGTTAACTGCAAAAAAGTGTTGAACACAAAGATACATTTGACAACGAGCACATCTGATGAAGAATAATGCATTGCATCGCTCGCCCTCGATGTCCTTCTGACAATTTTCGAAGGTTCTTGGGAAACAAACAGTGGCAGGAGTTTCAAATCGGGGAGGTCTCTCTCGTAGGTATCCTGCCTTAAAGAAGGAATATTTGATAATTTCTACAAAACATTCTGCTTGAAATTGATGCATTGAACATTTATGGGGTTGGCCATCTTGATGAGAATAGAAGAACACTTGTTGTTGACACGAGAGAAAAAAATAGTGATATGGACAATAGACACACAACACAATGTGTGCCTGATGTTTCGTCATTTTGACCTTTCTTATCTCGTCTGTCTTGGGTCACACAGCAAAAAGCAATAACATGTATTCATTCCTCAGTCATATCATACTGTATACCAAATTTGATAACGTTCGGAGCAGAACAACACCATGACATTCCTTGTAAGTTAAATATGATTTTAATATAAGATATAACTGGTTTGGAAAATATAGTTTCATTTTACATAGCAGACCCGTATGCCAGACATTCTCGAAGGCCTGCTTTATGTCTAAGCATACCGTTGTACAAACACACTTAGTCTCTAAGTTCTTTATAATACTGTTAACAATTTGAAGCCTTTGGCAAATAGATAAATGATGCTGTTGGAAGCAAAACTAGTAGTTTGAAATAATTTGGTATAGGTCTGTCTATAGTTTTATAGATTCTTGTGAAGAGCAATTTTACAAATATTTTAGACATAAGTGGCAACAGGCTAATGGGTCTGTAAGAGAAGGGTTGCTTGGGAGGCTTGCCAGTCTTAACAAGCATGATAATTAAGACATGTTTCCACTAGGCGGGAAAGTGGCAAATACGTAGATTGCTGTTGAATGTGGTGGTAAGTAGCACTAGGGCTTTTTAGGTAAGATTTCGCAAAACGTTTCCTACGATTTGGTCGTAGCCAGGTGCTTTGCGAGGATTAGTTAGTTTGATTTGTTAGATTACTTCGGCTGGTGAGAATGGTCTGGGTAGTAGAAAGATTTGCCAGGGCACATTAAGAGATAACGCAATTTTGGAGTCATCATTGTTTTCTACCTGTTGAGGTGTTGAAAACACAGAAGCGAGATAGTCGGCAAATGTGTCTGTTTTGTATTTGTCTGATCTAGCTCCTGTATCGTTGAGCTTTTTGATTGGAGGCATCGATGCTGTTGGTGTTTTAAATTTTTTTAATATTCAACTACGTTATAGTTAAGAAGATAACAATAGTAATAAAGTAGCAATGATCCTCGGCTGTTAATTGCAATAATAATATTTGGGTGGACAGCAAGAGAAGAAAACAATAAAATTAAGTTAAATCCCATAATAAAAGAAAAATAATTTAAGGCTCAGCTCTTTCGGGACGAGACAAAAGGCATTTATATCAAAACACCTGTTATATAAATTTAGACACGACAGCATTGAGAAAATACACTCACGTTTAAAATTTAGCATAAAGGAAGCGGCTTTTGATGGATAAATAACGAAACAAAAATGCATTCTTGTAATCGGACAAGAAAAATATACGAAAAGAGATAAAATTTTATATGAAGCAAATTTTTAAATACTAAAACGGAAGACGATAAAATAAAATATAAAGAAAAATATAAAAAATAAAACCACTAGTCGTAATAGAAAGGAACGGGGATTGACAAAGGACAATATATTGGTGGGACAAAAAATATTGAGTCTTGAGGAGCTATTAAATTGTTAAAAAGAAATATAAAAGAACATGTAGATACAGGCGCGGGCGCCCGCACGTACTCTACGACACACAAATTCTTATATAATTTTTTTTTTATTTTATTGAAACATAGTACATCAGCAATCAGAATTACAAGATATTCTATGAGCTAATTTGTTGTTAAAGTTGATTGGCTTGATGAGGTTGGCACCCATTGGTGCTTCCTCGCAGTTTCCTAATCCTATTGATTGAGGATGATGGATTCACACTGGAGGATTCACGTTAGTTTGTAGGTCCCAAGGCCATTTCCGCTTTAATCGCCGAAAGTTTGGTTGTAATGTAAGTGATTGTATAAGGTCGTTTGGATGATATGTAAGTCTATCATAGTGTCTGGTTGCCCGTTCCGTAATTACATCACGCACGTATGGTGTGTTGGAGTCGGTATGTAGGGTGAGATTTGTCACGTACCATGGAGCATCCATAAGAGTTCTTATTGTCTTGGATTGGAATCTCTGGATTATGTCTACGTTAGAATATCTAGAGCAGCCCCACAGCTCACATCCATATGTCCAAATAGGACGTAAGATGGTTTTATATATAAGGAGTTTACTTTCGGTTGCTAAAGGTGATTTCCGACTTATTAGCCAGTACATTTTTTTAACTTTCAGATCCATGACTTTGCGCTTCTTCTTTATGTGTTGTTTCCAAGTTAGCCTTTTGTCGCAGTGTAATCCCAGATACGTCACTTCTTCAGATTGTGGTACATCAATGTTGTTTATGGTAACAGGAGGGCATATTGCCCTTCGCATTGTAAATGTTATTTGAACTGACTTATTTTCATTCACCTTAATTCGCCATTTGTCTAGCCATTCTTCTATTAAATGTATGTGTTCCTGCAGTAATCTTGTAGCAGCTAAAGGGTCTTCATTGCACGCGAGGATGGCAGTATCATCTGCGAACGTTCCCATTTCTGTGTACGGTGTTATTGGTACCGGTACTGGTGTTATTGGTATTGGACTGGGCCCAAAACGCTGCCTTGGGGAACCCCAGCGGTAATTAGCTGTAGTGTCGAGATTTTGATTCCGAACTTTACTAGGAAATAGCGGTTTGAAAGGTAGGATTGGAAAAGGAGATAATATTGGTGCGGAAATAATGCTTTTATTTTAGCCAGTAACCCTTTGTGCCACACCTTATCAAAGACTTGTCGGACGACCAGGAATACTGCCATGCAGTACTTCTTACTTTCAAAAGCTTTCTGAATTACGTTAGACATGCGGCGGCACTGTTGAATAGTAGAATGATCTCGTCTGAATCCAAATTGGTGCTTTGGGATCCAATCATCCAGTGGTGTGTCTTTATTTAACCGACTTAGTATCAGCTTTTCTAGGAGTTTGGCAATTATTGAAACAGGCTAATTGGGCGATAAGATTGCACTTCATTTGGCGGCTTACCAGGTTTCAATATTACTATAATTTGCGCCATCTTTAGCTGCGGCGGCCAGTAGGTTAAGCGCAGAATTGCGTTAAATAATGCTAGTAGTTGTCTTTCCCCAGTTTCTGGTAGCTGTTTAAGGATAGGACCAGTTATGAGGTCGTAGCCTGGTGCTTTTTTGTTGCTCAAGAATTTTATCTCCTGACGTAATTCACCGATTTCAAGATCCCGTATTGGGAATGAAAGTTGTAGTGGGGCTTCGAGGAAGGTGTCTACTTCTATATCTATTGTTTCAGAGTTAGGTCTAAATACTTCTGCCAGATATTGTGCGAATAGGTCAGCTTTTTCTTGGTCAGATCTGGCCCACGTGCCGTCTGTGTTACGTAGCGGCGGTATATGTACCTGTGGCCTCTTGAATCCCTTTGTGGCTTTCCATGTACTGTAGTCGTCCTTGGAAAGAGAAGTTACATATTGTTGAAATGTGTCGTTTTTTACTTCGTTCAGTTTTCGTTTAAGTTTATTAGTAATTCGATTGTACTTTGTTTTGTCGTTTATATTATGTGTTCGTTGCCAGACTGCCCTAGCTTTCCTTTTTTCCTTAACCAGCTCTATCACTTCTCTTGGGAAGTTTTGTGAGCTGGGTTTTTGCTTTTCCATGCGCGGTGTAGCATACCACTGTCCAACTCTTCAGTCGTTTTTAGGCTTATATTAAGATCAAGATGTTGATCCATATACTCTTTAAAGGCGTCCCAATCTGTGCGTCTGTTACATAACATTGGTTTGGCTTCTTTTCTAATTACTGTAGCACTAATAGTAAGTATGACAGGTGTGTGGTCAGATGATAGATCATAACTGGATGTTATGTCTATGTAGTTAGATGAAACTCCTTTAGCAACGAAGAAATCTAACAAATCCGGAATTTTGCCAGGGTCCGTTGGCCAGTACGTTGGGCGACCTGTTGAGAAATATGTATAATTATTATCAGTTATGAGTTTATTAAGTTCTCTGCCTTTTGTGGTTATCAGTCTACTGCCCCATCTGGTATGCTTCGCATTAAAGTCTAGGCCAGTTATAAATCCTGACCCTAAGGAGTCAAAGAATGGCTGTAGCATGAGTTTGGTTATTTGGTGCCGAGGGGGGCAATATGTTGCCGCTATTGTAATTGGATTTGGTAGTTTATTTACTTCAATCACTGTGGCCTGTAAGAAATTTTCTTCTAATTTTGGTAGTTCGTGATGTGTTATTTGTTCACGAATGATAATGGCAGTGCCTCCATGTGCCGTACCATCCGGATGTTCGGTGTGGTAAATAAGATAGTGCGGTATTTTTATGTGGGTTCTTACAGTAAAATGGGTTTCTGATATAAGGAGGATATCAATGTTGTTTATACTGAAGAAGATTTCGATTTTTTGTTTTTTTGATTGGAGGCCGTTGGCGTTCCAGAGTGCAATTTTAAGGAATTTGGCCATTATCGAACTAATTTATTTATGACCGTCGTAAGCATGTTCAAAATAATGCTATTTTTGTTGTTGATTGAACATACCTTTGAATTCTTCTAAGAACTGTGTGAGTGTTAGGTCTTGAGGTGATTGACGTTTATTTGTGTTTGTTTGTTCACAGTTAGTATTTGGCATTTTCCAGTAGTTCTTCACTGGCAAGGGAGGAAAGTTTTGTGGATTTGTCTTGTAAGAGGCATGTGTGTTTTTTTGTGTTTGGGTGTTCGGTTTTATTTTGTTTTGTAGCTCTTGGTAGATTGAACAGCCCTTGTAGTTTGCGGGATGTGCACCATTGCAGAGTGCACAAGTAGCAGGGGTTTCCCTTGTTTTTTTGCATGTAATAGAATTGTGCGGTCCGCCACATTTAACGCAGGCGTATGGCCTATTACAATATGACTTTGTATGGTTACAGTCTTGTCATCTTGTGCACTGGACCAGGTTCATATTTCTGTGGGGCGGTTCAACAGAAATTTTTAAGTTTTGTAAGTAATTTATGTTATATATGTCTTTGTTATTGGTGGCTGGCTCCAAATCTACAAAGAATAGTGGTAATGCTTCTTTAGTTTTCTTATGTTTTATGTTAATAATGTTTCTAACCTTGTGATTATGAGTAGCTAGTTCAGCTGTAATATCATCTACTGGAATTGTAGGATGTATGTGCCGTAGGACCACTCTGTATGCACGATCCTGCTTGATTTGGTAAGTGTGGTGAATGACACTGTTTTCCTGGAAATGTTTGGCGAGTTTTCTGTACACATCCGGGGAATGCACATTAAATTTGACTACGTTATCAGCCATACTTTTGGTGGTGTACTGTTCCTGTTCCATAATATCGTTCAAGCTGTTTATCATTTCCTGATAATTGTTAACTCCATGTACGTAGATTGGAGGGGGTTTTGGTATTTTATTTGAGTTTTTGTTGGCACCGTTATCTTGATTATTGTTTGTTACGTCTGTAACTTCTGGTAAAATTGAGTATTTGTTAGTTTGTGGAGAGGCAGGCGTGTAAATAGCCGCTCTCGTGGTGCGGTTTGGAAACGTAGTACGGCCCGTTTGGAACGTCAACCGAGAAGGCCCAAATCGTCCCTTAAACGGCCGTCGCGTAAGCGGATGGGGGCGGCTACCGATATCCACCAACGAATATTGCCAAATCGCTCACCTGAATCGGCTTCGGCTTCGGCTTCGTCGGCGATTCCAAGGTGGCCACCTCTGCGCTGCGGATCGGGTTTCTGCGGGTAGCGAATGTTCTTGCGGGGTGAAGACACGACCGAATTGGTCGCGCTGCGGATGGCGAGTTTCTTGCGGGTTGAGCCACGACCAAGTTGGCCGAGCTGCGATGCGTGAATGTGCGGTATTAAAACACGACCAAATTGGCCGCGTTGAGGATTGCGAATGCGCGGTGTTAAAACACGACCGAATTGGCCGCGTTGCGGAATGCGAATGTTGCCGGGCTTCGCGCCTGGCTTGGCGGTAGGCCTTTTCGGGCAATTTGCATTGGCCAGCACCTTTCCTATCAAAAGGTGCCGCCGACGGCGTATGCAGACTTGTCGGCTGAGCAAAAGCCCATATGCCGTTTTGTGTGCGATGGCAAAACGGGCAGATATCAAAGGCTCGCATGCCGCCGCGATATAAAGCGGTTCAAGGGCGAAAAGGCCGCCACACCAGTTTGTGTTAGATTAAATGATTGTGGCGGATTTTGTGAGTTTTGCAATTTCCTTCTTTTTCTTTTTAGGTTATTAACTTTTTGCCAAGCATTTTTTTTGTCTGCAATGTTTTATTCTTCCTCTGCGTCGCTAATAATAATTTGCATTGGTTTTTGTGTCTTGATTTGTTGATGCAATGGTTGGACTTGAGGCGACATTACAAATTGAGACATGAAGAGTGACCATATTGATAAGGTTGGAATGTTTGTATTTGTGGCGACATTGAGTAGCTATTGGGCATTTGCTGGAATTGCTCAGGTGTTATTTGTTGTGGATGCGTTTTGTTGCGTTATTGTTGGGTTGAATTGTTGCGTGGGGTTGTAGCCATTGCCAAATGGCAGCATGCTATTAGTTTTACTTACATGCATGCACTGAATTATGTAGTAAACAATACAAGAATGAAAACAGTTTATTCCAATTAATGAACTGGTTTATCACTGCTCGAGGTTCACTGTACGATAGCGATAACATGCAGCGCGCACGACTTAGGCATGTGCTCGGCTTGAGCGCTCGGACCGTACTCTTATATAAATGAAGAATAGAGATTCTACGAAGAACTTTTAACATAAACAATACCTTAATTCTTAAATGCACGCGAAAAAGGTACTTAAAACCAAGAGAAAGGTGAAAGAACCAAGGCAATAAAATTTATTGAAAACAATAAATCAGCAAAACCTGAAGAAATTTTACTTAAACTATTCCAGAGAACTACAAATACCGAAGAAATATCTCAAGTGTGCAAACAGACATATATAAGATTAACTTTAAAAAAGGAGATCGGAAGATCGGAAATATTAGCAGCAATGAGACAAATCCATGGTAAAATAATAAAAACTAAAGTTAAATATTGTATAAAAACAAAAATCGAATGAGAATAGACTGGATTTATAACAAAGAGTTCAACCACACATATATGGGGCAAAACGCGCCAACTGCCCCAGCGCTACTGCAGTCGACCGCGCGAGCGCCAAACACGACGTTCCATCTCGTCGTTTCGACCTCAAAACATTAAGAAAAAAATGATATGAGAACACAATATTACGTATTTTTTTCTCAGCTTTCCAATGATACTATTATTTTTATCGAATTTTTACTCTATAACCTCAAAAAATGCGGAAGTTTTGAAGACGTTAT
Source organism: Sinelater perroti (assembly GCA_036346155.1). NCBI lineage: Eukaryota > Metazoa > Arthropoda > Insecta > Coleoptera > Elateridae > Sinelater > Sinelater perroti. The sequence continues at coordinate 7,153,209 of JARFIY010000337.1, read as the reverse complement.
ATCTTTTTATCTTCGGCTTTTTGAATTTTTTAGACCATTTAGATCGAAAGATCAGACATTTTTACATAAATATAGTTAATAAAAAAATAGGGGTTTTTCGTTTTTTTCGAGTATTTAAACGACGAACACGAAGACGCGAGTCGCCGCGCGCCGCGAACGCGAGGCACTTCGACTGTTTTGAGGCCGAAATAACGAGATGAAAACGTTTTCGGAATTACTTCTTCCGTACGTTACTTGTAAGTAAACTGTTGCTCCAAAACATATAATAAGAAAAATATGACGCAAGAGATCGTTCTTAACAACATGTTTACAAATAAAGTATCTCTACACCTATATATTATTACATATTATAATATAACTAACTACAGGTTTTTCAGTAGTCTCATACAACTTATACAGAGTATTCAAGTTCTTATCGGAATATTTTAAAAATAGTTTATAATTGTTGCAATAATAATAATATAACGTAAGTTGCCCAAACGATTAGTTTACTAGTTTCATCTGCCTGTTATCGTTTTAAAAAATAAATCAAACAAAGAAAACCCTTCAACAGTAAGGTTTACTTGAAATGTTAATTAAGATCCTACTAGAACAATCTTTAGCATAGTAACTACCCATAGAACGGATTCATTTTAAGTAATTTTTAAATTAATTTAAAGCAAGTGCGTACTTAGCCGTTGATTGTTTCAAAACAATAAAATATTTATCAGTTGCCCAAAATACATGTGCTGCCAAACAGCAAATTTCCTACTGCGTAAAATGGATCGTAAACTACAGCTAATTGCAATTTTACATCCAGCATTTACATTTCAGTGCGTGTTACAGTAAATTGGGGAACGGGTTCAGCACCTATTTATGCAAAGGTACATGTAACTTTCTCTATCTCATACAATGCCGTCATTGAAGCGTCTTTCGCTGTACGGCTGGATATAAATTTTTTGTCAGGCATAAAACCAAAGCTTCAATTAAGCAGTGTGCCAATGCAAATATAACTTCGGGGGTAATTTATATTTCAATTAAGTAAATGGAAATTAAATAGGCCTACATAAATGGGTTTTAAGCAGGAACGTTTAATAAAACAAGTAAATCCGAATTTCAGGTTTGAATTAAGAGCGAGTAAATGTACCGTATAGGGGGATAACTTCGCGAATTTTAATTTAAAGCGTAGCTTCCCCTTGGAAAGGTTATTAAAAAGGACGTTACATCTAGTAAAAACAGGTTATTCAGATATTATCTCCGCGTATTATCAGTTCTTTGCAATATACATACGTAAATATAAAATAATTAATTTAACTACTAAAGAGTTTGTACAAAAAATTACATAAAAATAGAATGAGAACAAATTAAGTGTAAAATTTTAAATATACTGAAATAAGAAGGGCGTAAATATGTATGTTCCCTTTAAACCAGTAGTCGATAACAGTAATTTAAGGTATGCTGCAAATTTTTCTTTTAATAAGAGTTCTCCATTAAATTGTGTTAATGATATTAAGCATCTTTATTTTACACATAACTATACTAAAAAACTATATAAAATTTTAAAAGCTTAATAATATTTACAGTACATCCTCATTGTTTACTTTTGTAATATATACGAGTTAAATGTTCAATTTTATATAGGGTGATCCAAATTAGCTATAGCATTATAGCAGGTATGCTAACATAAACGTTTAAATAGCCATAAATAAAAAATCTAATGGGGTTAGACCGCAAGACGAATGTGGCCAATCGAGGTAACATGCCCGGGAAATTTTGTTTCAAGAGACTATTTCACGTGCTTTATCTTGTTGAAACCACTTGTCAGTCAAGTTCAAATCGTCGGCTTTATTAAAAAATATCAGTTGATTAGCATCTTCCGACAGCATACACCACTGACGGTAACAGCTTCGTCTTCAAAAAAGTACGGGCCAATGATTTCTCCAGCCTGCAATGCACACTAAACAGTGCATTTTGTGGATCCACTAGCTTTTCGTGAATATCGCTTGGATTTTTACTATACTAAATGCAACCATTTTTACGATTTACAAAAACATTTAAAGTTAAATGAGCTTTATCGTCCAATATAAGTTTTTTTTTACAAAAGTTTTAGCATTAACCGTCCAATAATTTTCGAAGATACGGTGCGCGCGAGGGTCTCCGATTTCGTTCAAATTTTAGGAGCTAAAAGTAAGTAGTGAAAAAATAAAATTCTCCAATTTTTAGCCCCCCACCCTCTCCGGATCCAGAGATATGAATTTTTGTATATTGAAAATAACCCTTATTTTGCTGTTTTTAAAAATTCCATATCTCGGGAAGTTTGGGTCCAATTGGGATCAAATAGGACGCATTTTTTTCGTCTGTGAGTCTACTTTCATTCCATCTGGGTCCGGTCTATTTGTACGTGCCTCTCTTTTCTTGGCAGCTTGAAATTCGAGAACATAAAAACAGCAAGTTCTTTCATTTTGAAAATGGACCCAGATTACAGCAACAGCGCGAAAACATTTTAGACGTAATAGGCATGAAAGTAGGCTCATAGACGAAAAAAATGCGTCCTAGTTGAACCCGATTGGACACAGACTTCCTCAGATACGAATTTTTAAAAAATGGCATTTCCGTGAAATTCGAGTTTTTCCGGTTTGCTAAGTGTCACCAATCGTGCCTGACCGATTCAAATACTTTGACAAGTGGGGAATTGTTGTTTTACTAGAATGCAATGATTTCTTAATGGTTTTATCCTTGGCCCGAACTTGTAGCATGCGCGATCGCCACTGCGCAGATTGTTCTTTTCGAAGGGAAAATAGATGGAAATTGTGGGGATTTCTGAATTATACGGCGAGTTAGGGGCTCAAGAATGGTCGAAAAAGGTCGCAGTCTGTGCAAAATACTCTTTTGGCAGATTAAACGGTGATAGAACCTGATTTTAGTAATCTTTTGACACCTTAAACCACTGTATACTGTAGTCATTTTTTAAAACAATTACGCTTTGCTAGTTGCACATATTACTCCCGCTAACAGCCAGTGTAAGTCCGTCTGCTAAGTTGAGAGAAATTCGAATTCTGAAGTTTTTCAATTATCATGTCGGCTCAGTGTTGCGAATTCAAACAGTTTCAGAATACTACGATATTCGTATTTCAAATCTAGAATAAGTCTTCTACGGGGAGTGGATGGCCATTCCTAAGTTTTCAGTTTCTCAGTTTCTCAGTTTCTTGTGTTATCGCCATATAAGGCTAAATACTTGTGAGGTTATGTTGTATAAGTGTAACGTGTCTTAGTGGAAAAGCAAGTGGACAATGGCTGTACTGGAAATGATGTGTGCTATCGGGAAATTCCTGAACGACAGTTGTTCTGAACCTTATAATTTTGGTTATTTAAGTGAATTCGATACCGAACAATTGGATATTCTCAATTTGAGATTAAACAGTAATTTGAGTGCTTATGAAAGTGAGTGTATATGTAAAAGGCACAAGAACAAGTTTGTCGATAATTATACGGCTGAAAGGAGAAAATGTTGTGATCCATACGAAATTCATAAAAACCTGTTCGGGGTGATCTGCGCATTATTACCTTAGGATTGAGTCAAATATGTTATAAGGCAACGGAAAGGAGATTGATTCCAGGGAATAAAATATGTAAACGGTGTGAGCAGAAAGTTACTGAAAGTGTCTCGGAGGGCCACAATAACAATGTTGTGAGAATGGATGGTCTAAGGCCAAGAAGGACTGTTGCGAGTGGAGTAGATACTCTAATTAAAGGAATAAGCGATCTTGAGACTTATCCTTCTAGTTCATCACAAAGTTCAGGTGGTACTGAATTTATGACTTGTAGCCAGGGACGATCGACTCTCAGAAACGTTTGTCGACAACTTGCCTGATCTTGAATTATCAAGGATTTCTTTGCCCAGAAAAGAAAAACTAGTGGTCGATTTTTTAACTGATGTTCATGCAAAATTAATTCGTCTAATAAAAGATGCTTTTAATCTCGATCTAAATTCAATTATGCCACTGGTTACTGGCAGTTCCATCCAAAACAGTTTCTCTCAACTTTTGACAGAATTGCAAAGAAAATTCGATAGCAATTCAACAATCTCCGACAAGATATCCCCTTTTTTACTTGTTCCAAGGAACTGGAGTTTCAATTTATGTTAAAAGTACTTTAAATGTACTTCGTATATGTTCAATAAAGTACGGAAGCTGCAGAAAAATGGTAAGTTCTTCATGATGAAAGTTGTAAGATTATTGCCTAGAAAATTGGTTTAATTCCATGTTTTCATGTCTACAGGTGAATTAGAAAATCCACCGAGAAAAAACATTCTAAAATTTCTCAAGCAATGGAACAAATTATAGAGTTATATTCTGGATCCCAAAAATTCATACATATGTCCAGGGAAGAAACAGAATTTGATAAGGAAGGCTCGAGATGAAACGGGGTCGATGCTCGAAATAGTAAAACAAAAGCGTCTGCTCCTCTACACACTACGAGATTTACACTCTAACTTTCTGCAAGATTATAAAGGGGATGAAAACGTACCAAATTTTCTCACTTTGCGAGTTTGGTACCTAAAGAATGTATTTATGCTGGAGATCCAGGCTCCCACAATATTTGTGTCTGTGTCGAACACGAAAACATTAAGTTCAAGCTTCTTGCTCTGAATAAAAGGACCAATTATCGTGATTTGATAGCAGCTGCAACTTGCGATTCAGATAACATAGACTGTATGCTCCATCGATGCGGTGAATGTCCAGGGATTCTCGGAATTACATAAGTGCTGGATGATTTTGAGATTTCCTGGGACAGAACAGAGATCAAGTACCAAACAAGATACACGAGCTTCTCTAATTACAATGTGTGAGAAAACAGCCAAATTCAAGACAAATTTGCTAGAGAATTTGTGGAATATAACCAGTCACCATTTTATTGCCCAAACCCAAAAATATTATCTCCTTACTAGCAAGAATGAGTTGCAATGGGACACCTGTATAGTTCTTATGGATTTCTCCGAAAATTATTCTTTTGTAATTCAGAATTCTATCCAGGCATTCTACTATAATAATAATCAAGCGACAATTCATCCCTTTGTAATTATATATATAAAAAAAATTATGAGTGCTGCTGCTGCTGCTGTTGCTGCTGCTGCTGCTGTTGCTGCTGCTGCTGCTGCTGTCACACAGGTCAAAGGTCAAATCGTTCGTGCCTTTCCATGCCGACCCGTGCGCCTCCGAAGGACAAATTTCGGCCCGGCGGCAGGCGCGACCGAGGTAATATATTTCCGGAACCGCAAGCGATGGAAAATTTTCGTTTGAGAGCGGGTAATAAAGCACTTATACATAAAAAAAATTATGAGTGCTGTCACACAGGTCAAAGGTCAAGGGTCAAAGGTCAACTCTAACTGGGTATACGTAAATGCGTTGTCATGGCAACGGCGTGCGCCAATTATGTCAAACAGAGCTTTTTAATCGTTTTTTTATTTTTAAAAACTACTATGCGAAGGGGTTCAAGCATGTCGTAGTTGGACAAGCTCTCCGGGGAGCCGCTGTCGTGTATTTTAAAAATAAAGATGATAATCAATTGCAAGAAAAAAGTTTTTGTATTATCAGCAACAGCAAGGATCATTGAGTTTATGCAGTTCATGCATTCCAAGATGAGTTTTTAAAATTTATCAGAGTTGAATACCCATGGATACAGAAGATACGATACTTTTCAGATGGCGCTCCTACACAGTACAAAAATAAGTAAGATTCTTTTTATATCAATATATTGTATTTGAAAATTCTTGCTAATTGGTTTCTCTGTTCCAGGAACAACTTTGCCAATATATGCCTGCACGAGAATGACTTCGGAATCAAAATAGAATCCTACAATTTTTTCGCAACGAGTCATGGAAAAAGCCCATGTGATGCTGTAGGGGGTGTGGTTAAGAGGACAATCATGCGCCATTGTCAGATCTGAAACTGAGCATCAAATAGTAAATGCTGAAGAAATGTATAAATTTGCAACAAAATATAAAAAGCATAAGGTTAGTAGTAAAAGAATTAAATGGATATAACAATAATTAAAGTTATAATAATTATTCACACATATGTCTATCGGTCCCAGATGCGAAGGTCCAACAACATAAAAAAATTAAATCAAAGATTTAATAGTGCAAGGGCAGTGAAAGTATACGTTTAAAACAAACGTCTTTTGATGAGAAAGACAAAATTGTTAAGATTTTGGATAAGACAAATAAAAAAAGAAAACGAGATGAATAATGGACTTATTTTGTTGACATTTGTACGATATTTCAAGATAATGTTAATCAGAATTGTGAGAACTTTCATATGTATGTAATAAAATGTAGGTATTTATCGAGCAAAAATAAAAAATACGGTTTTATCTTGGAAAATACAACATCGACTGTTTTTTTTTTTACTTTGACCATTTTCCCACCCTTCTTGAGCCCCTGACTCGCTGTATAATTCAGAAATTCCCACAATTTTCGTCTATTTTCCCTTCGAAAAAACAATCTGCGCAGTGGCGATCGCGCATGCTACAAGTTCGGGCCAAGGATAAAACCATTAACAAATCATTGTATTCTAGCAAAACAACAATTCCCCCACTTTTCAAAGTATTTGAATCGGTCAGGCGCGATTGGTGACACTTAGAAAACCGGAAAAAGTCGAATTTCACGGAAATGACATTTTTTAAAAATTCGTATCTGAAGAAGTTTGAGCCCAATCGGACTCAACTAGGACGCATTTTTTTCGTCTATGAGCCTACTTTCATGCCTATTACGTCTAAAATGTTTTCGCGCTGTTGCTGTAATCTGGGTCCATTTTCAAGATGAAAGAATTTGCTGTTTTTATGTTCTCGAATTTCAAGCTGCCAAGAAAAGAGAGGCACGTACAAATAGACCGGACCCAGATGGAATGAAAGTAGACTCACAGACGAAAAAAATGCGTCCTATTTGAGCCCCATTGTAACCAAAGTTCCCGAGGTATGGATTTTTAAAATACAGCAAAATAAGGGTAATTTTTAATTTTCAAAACTTCATATCTCTGGATCCGGATGGGGTGGAGTGTTAAAAATTAGAGGATTTTATTTTTTCACTGCCTACTTTCAGCTCCTAAAATTTGAACGAAATCGGAGACCCTTGCGCGCACCGTATCTTCGAAAATTATTGGACGGGCTCATGTATATATATATATATATATATATATATATATATATATATATATATATATATGAATATGGGGCATGAGGCAAAAAATAAATCGGCCTTTGTTTTGGAAATATTAAGGCATGGAGTTCTCTGCACTTATAATTTTTGTCCATAGACTTAATAGTAAGTTATGAAAACTGTTTTAAAACAAATGACTTATTTACTAGTTGTTGACAGTTGTCACATAATATTGCTATTAATTGTTAGTGTAAATAGATACAAATTTTGTCAAAAACGCAGTTCGACAATGAAGAATATGCCGACATTATTTTTGTTTACGGTTTTTGCAACGGCAATGCTTAAGATAGTTGTCGGGAATATCAAAGAGTATTTCCAAATAGACGTCTGCCATCTCGCCATATGTGTTCCGATGCTTTTTAAAGACTGCAATAATTTGGAATTGGTAATCGTCACACATGTGGCTTAAATCTACGATACAACGCTGCAAAAGAAGAAGAAGTAATTAATGTAGTGCTTGACAAACCAAATATTAGTACCAGAAGAATTTCAATCCGTGTGTAAGTTTCTCAAAACTTTGTTTTGGGAACTTTAAACAATAAAGTGTCGCATCCTTACCATTATCAGGATGTCTATCACTTACAACCAGGAGATAAAGTACAAGGATTAGCATTTTCACGATGGCTAGTTTCTGACATTATTCGTTCCATTTTTTGGTTCTGTGAAGTTGCTTTCACCAGAGACGGTATCAATAACTAGCACAACGAGCTTGTGTGGTTAGTACAAAATCCGCACGCATCGTTTTTAACACATATTTTCGATTAACACGTGGTGTGAAATTTGCAACGGTTGTCTACTTCCAATACAAATTTTGCCGCATTGTTTAAATTCTTGGATAATCACTTGTTCGAGTTATTAGCAGACGTTCCACTTGAATTCCGCAACGTGATGTAGTATCAACACAATAGTGTGCCACCGCATGCTGCAAGAATTATTGTATAATGGCTAAACAACCATTTTAATGAAAGGTAAATGGGTAGGCGCAGTCCACTTCAGTAGCCAGATCTAAATACAATGGATATTTACTTCTGGAGCCACGTAAAACCACTAGTATATGCAGGGAAAATTCACAATAAAGAGACAAAATTATGAATGCCACACTTCAAATTGAAAATAAACAAGATTCTTTTGCAGTTCATAATTTAGTGGTTTTACGCTGCCAGGCTTGCATCGCGGCTAGTGTTGGACTTTTCGAACATAAGTAGTAAGTTAAAGTAATGGTTTTTCTTTCTGTGTAACCATTACAGTTATTAAAGGAAGTTTTCATATGGCTTACTATTAGTATTTTTGTAAAACTTGAACTTATATCTTTTAAAAGTTTAAACCTCGATATCTCTAAAACAAATTCCAATCGGAAATTCTATTACTAAGTTCTAGATTCATTTTTATTATAAATATCAATTTCGTTGTGGTATTAGATTCTCCATGCCTTAAACAGATTTTTTGGGATTTTTAGAGTCATAAGGTAGTTTAAAATCTATAAACATAGTATATATTCTTTGTCATACTGATGTAAAGCGATTTTTATTTATTTTAGTTTATAAATCTTGTCGGACACCGACCATCCTGGTTTGAACCCGCACTGATCTTTGATTACCACTTTTTCAGCATAACATTTCATTATTTTATATACTGAATCAACTTAGGCAATTCCTTTGTAATTTTGCCAGTTATCTTTTTCTCTTTTTTATATAAAGTTATTCTGTGCTGTATCTCACTTCTTTGGTATTATTTTTCTTTCCCATGTTTTCTATTTGGTGGATTTTTTTATGAGCAATCCTTTGCCATTTTTTATTAGTTCTGTTCTTGCCTCACTTTTTCAGGGATTTTACTATTGTTTAGTTTTAGTACTGTTTAGTATAGTATATATATATAGTTTAGTATAGCTTTCCTATATTGATTTTTATATATTCATTTTCTTCTAGATGCCTTTATCTGTTATTATTTCCGTTCAATAATTTTCTAAAATGCTTTTTTTCTATTTCATGAAGGGGTGTTTTCGAGGTTTTTATTATTAATTTTTTTTGTTTTTTATAAATTAAGTGTTTCGTTGAACTCCAGCTTTGTTTATTTTAATTTTTTGGTACAAATTTTTTATTTCTTCGTTTGGAAACTTTTCTTTAATTTTCATTATTTCATCCTCAATATATACCCTTTTTCGGTTCTACATGTTTTCTTTGTTGTAGTCCTCTGTTCTTTGTGTTTGTGCTAGTCTCAAGATGTACTTGTTTGTGACATCTTTTATTTAGCTACCCTTTTCCCATCTGTTCTCTGCATGGTTTGTACAACCAATGTACTCCTTTACACTTTTTTCTTTGTAAGGTTGTTTTTATTGCTGTACCTCTTATAACTTTTTTTATTTATCTCTATTTTTGATTTGTGTCATCATTTAGTATATTAATCAGTTTTGCTTCTAATTTAGCGCAGTCTATTCTTTTAATAAACTCGCTACATTTAGCTTATTGCTTCTTTTTTCTTAGGTTTTTCTTTTTTTTTTAGTTTTATATTTTTGTCTGGTTGCAATTTTCAAAAAATGACCACTGCGCGCATTGCTTACATTTTTCCTGTCTACTAGATTTGTGTATTTTTTGTTTGTAGCAAGCCACGTACCTGTTGTATCTTTCTATGCTTAAATTTGGTACTAACAATGTACACAATGGACTGCTGCAAAACGTAATAACTTTTTGCCGTTACTATTGCTTAGACTATATTTGCTATGCTTTTTTATTACTGATATACATATTTTCCCTTTCCCTACTTTTGCATTTTAGTCTCCGATAATTATTTTAATGTACTGCGCATATATAGAATTGCAGGTCTCTTCCAAGTCTTTGTAACGTTTATTATAAATATTTTTTTTTACCTTCTGATAGTGCATGTATATTGATTTTGTTTAGATTTCTGTTTTACAATTTTATGTGGCCACATGTGGCCAGATATAGCTTTCAAATTTTTTATTTCAGTAGCATAACATTTTGCTACTACAAAACCTACATCTAGCATTCTTGAAATTCCCCTACTATTAAATAGTACGAAAAATTCTAATCTTATAATATAATTGTCTTATCTCCCTAAACTTATAATTCTATCTCCTCCTAGACGCTTCAACCGATTTCCTTGAAACTTTCACACCATTGAATGATTTAAATATTTTGATTATTGTCGCAGAAACATGTGGAACGTTCTACACGACTGCCTGGCTTCTAGATCAGGCTTCATCGACGAATCCTGCGGGGTCCCAGCTGGTTCTACTATAAGTTTCTTTATTTTGTTTTTTATAATGTAAATACGTAGATATACTTCCTCTACTGGATCTTTTAGTACCTCTTCTACGTAAGTACTTTATACGTTCTAAGTCCCGACTCTCAAGATTTTATTTTCATTTTTTCTCTCTACTGTTGTATCTTTTCTCTTTGTTTAAAATATCTTAAGTTTTCTTATATACAATAACATATACAATTTAGAATTTTTAAGACAGTTAAAGATTGGTGTTGAACCCTCCCAAATAGGAAGAATAACATTACGCAATGTACGCGATGTGAATTATATAGTTACTGAAAGTCATACCTCCACAGACCTTGCAGACGCATAAAAATGTGGAGGAGGCTATATGTCTCATATGTCAAAAACTTAAAAATACGTCAGCCAAACGTGCTTTGTGTTGAAAAGAACATTTCAGAGACTAGAGAACTACCAAAAACAATTTTAAAAAAATCAGAATTAAAAAGAAATACAAATTTACACACCTACTATTCCAACAAATATCCACAAAAAAATAACACGTGCTGACTCTCTGAAAATGTTAAACAAAAAAATTAAAACGATTACTTTACCAATCAGTAAGATAAATTTGTCACTAAATTTAAAACTATGTTTAACCAATTAACAATTTTTAATAGAATTATAATAAACATTATCTCAACTCTCATAAGTTGTCAAATAATGAATACTCGCCCCTACGTATTAATCTCTGGAATGCTAACGAATTAACAAATTATAAAACCAAATTTATTCATTTCTTTCAACTTAATAAAATAGATAACATTCTACTGATCGTAAAGTAACAGAAATACCTTACTGCACAATATACACACTACTCGTCTCCTACAGAACTCACAGTGGAGCAGCTGTAATAATTCATAATGTATTGTCGCATCATAAACTATATTAGCATCACGTTGCCGCTAAACGAATGGAGTTTACATTAAATACAACTTACAGTTCTCCTAAGCACGTGATTAGCATTGAAAAATAAGAACAGTTTTTTAATTAAATAGGCAACAAATTTATATCTGGAGGGGATTCGAATACTAAACACAGCTAGGTTTCTAGGTATACAAATTCTAAAGGAAAACGATTGCTTCAGGCTGCCATAAACAGCAACTATTTGTAATTATCGACAAAAGAACCCACGTATCGGCTTGCGGATCCAAACTAATTACTCGACCTTGTTGACTTTTTTGTAGTCAATGATTTAACACCTATTTTCAAATTAAATTCAACTGAAATTTGTTGTTGCTTAATAGTCATGCTACTATTACACTAAATCCGACAGGGCTTACTTTTTCTAGAATTGACTCGTTGAGCTTTCATTGTTACCTAGAGGAAAATATAAAAAACTAAACAAGGAAAAGAGAACTTGGGGATCCTGAATAATTTATCGTATAAAAAGCAGTATGAAAAAGCACACCAATCCTTTCTCAAGTCCACTCAATAATAACACACTTCTTAGTATTCGTAAATTAACAACTGGAAAAAAACAAGCAAGACACACAGCATAAAATTAGAAACCCAACTGAAAATAGTGCTTACAATAGATTATCTTCATATCTTAAAAAAGAAACTCAATTAGTCTATACAAAAATGTCCACTCAGCTTAGAAAGCGGCTAATAAATTACCATCGTTACAAATAAAAAAAAAACAACTACGCCAGATCAGAACAAGAAAAAATTGCCATCTTGTTAAATACCCCACACAAATCTTCAGTGCTTTCGATCCTAATCCAAATAATATCGACGACACGATTCAACATTTCCTAGACACTCCTTTCCTAATGAGTCTCCCTATTAACATATTATCTCCCTCAGAAACAAAAAGATAAATTTCTGCATGTAAAAAAATATAAAAACTTAGAATTTGGTTTCCCCGTACCAATTTCTTAAACAGTAATGAATAAAAATCATAATATACAATAATAGAATAACTAATAGACACATATTTTTCCATCGCTTGGAAAATACAAATTACAATCTTATCAAATTTGTATTGGTTTATCAGTTTATTATCTTATCAAAAATACATGACAGACTGCAGCTGAGAGGGCTAGAAACTAAAATCAATTTACACAAAAATTTATCCAAACCATCAATTTGGTTTTTGACAGCAATATTCTACCATACAATAGTAACAAAATAAAATTATAAAATCAATCAAATCAATCAAAATATGTATATTCAATGTAATGATGCTATACATCAACTTATTGACGTCACTTCATGATTACTTTTTTGTGAATCTACCGCCGCTTCGGAAGGGTGGTGTATTGCTGATCGATAAGTGACAAAAGAAACTCTCAGCACACATTTTTAAAAATATTCTTGTACAATGGTATAATATAGTATTACAAATATTATTGTTTATGTCATGCAGGACCGGAGAAATAATCTACCAGGCGTCTTTGTCATTTAAATAATCATCTATCTTATAATATGCCTTTTTTGCCAGTGATGATTTAATGTATCCATTAAATTTTTTCTCAGTCATATTTACAATTTCTTCTGGCAGCTTATTGCAAAATCGTACGCAGTTTCCCAAGAAGGATGTACTAACTTTATTAAGTCTAAATTTTGGTACAGCTAGCTTATCTTTATTTCTAATGCCATAAGGACGAATTTCACAAGTTTTTTATAAAAATGAATAAATTTTTGCGTACATACATAATGTTTTCATAAATATATTGACTAGGCATAATTAATATATTTATTTCCTTAAACAATTCCCTTAATGAGTCTCGACATCGTAAATTATATATAGCTCTGATGGCTCTTTTTTGTAATATAAATACGCTCTCAACATCTGCTGCTCTACCCCAAAGTAATATACCATATGACATAATACTATGGAAGTAACTAAAATAGACAAGTCTTGCAGTAGCTACGTCTGTTAACTGTCGAATATTTCTGACTGAAAATACTGCTGAGCTAAGTCTACTCTTCAACGTAGTTATATGTGGAGCCCACTGTAGCTAAGAATCAATAGTTATTCCCAGGAAAGTTTTCTTGTCTACATATTCTAGTATATTATTATCTAACAAAATATCATTTCTTATTTGTTTAACATTCGGCAAAGTAAATTTAACACATTTAGTTTTCTTTGCATTTAATACTAAAATGTTCGCTGTGAACCAAGTTAGAATGTGTTTGAGGGTGTCATTTACGTCGTCAGTTTTTGGATCCCTTCTATTCACCTTGAAGAGACGTATCATCAGCAAATAACACCACATTGGTCAAGTTTTGTATTGCATAAGGCATATAAAACAAGAAAAGAAACGGGCCCAATATGAATCCTTGAGGGACACCCACTTTTACAAATGACCCTTTGGAGTTATTTCCATCTACTTGTACTATTTGGATTCTATTACTTAAGCAAGACGCAATTAAACTTAGAGCTTTGTCTCTTATACCATAGTATTTTAATTTTAAGAGTAATGTTTCATGGGCAACGCAATCGAATGCTTTCGAAAGATCACAGAAAACCCCTATTGTATCATCAAAATGTCCGCAAGCATTGAATATATGTTGAAGTAATTTTACAGCTGCATCAATAGTTGAACGACCTTTGGTGAAACCATACTGTTGATCGTGTAGGATATTTTTTAAATTAAAATGTGATAGCAATTGTGTCAGAATTATTTTCTAAAAAGTTTACTAAGAACTGGCAACACTGAAACAGGTCTAAAGTTTCCTGGATCTTTTTTATCGCATGATTTAAAAAGCGGAACTACTTTACTATGTTTCATTAAATCTGGAAACAATCCCTCAACACACATATTAAAAATAAAAGACAAGTAAGGAGCAAGAATATTAACAAATGATCGGGACACTGCAACTGACATGCCCCACAAGTCCTCCGAAAATTTTAATTTTAACATTTTGAATGTTTTAATTATTTCAGAGGTATTAGTATGACGAAATTTAAAATTTGAGTTATATGGTTTCACATTCTTTTTAAGCAATTCTTCTGCTATGATTGCAGATCAATTTAAATGTTCGGTTGTTTTAATTGGTACATTTCTAAAGAAATTGCGTTAAAATTGCCACACACTATTAAATGTTTTTTACTTTTATTGAGTAATGTCACATCCTCCATTACAGATTCAAAAAACAGAAAAATTAGAGTCAGGAGGAATCCTGTATACGCATACAACAATACATGATAATTCAATAGTGCTTTTAATCGTAAGACACACAACATCCTTTCGCTCTTTAGCTTTTATGTTATTTTTAATAAAAATCAAGGAGCGTCCTCGTGTGGTTGTCTTACGATTATAAGAACTAACTACATAATAATTCTTAAATGAAAACATCATTTCATAGTCCTTCAGCCAATGCTAGGTGACACAAAAGACATCATTTTGAAATTTTTCTAAATATAATTCTACTTCAAACTCCTTGCCAGAGAAGCCTTGCAAGTTCTGATGAACTAATTTAATATAATTTTGCTTCTCCTTTGTCTTACTAATTAGTTTAAATCTAGACTCTTATCTGAACCGTCCTTGTTAATATTTATAGCACTATTACTATTGCAAACGCTATCATTTATACAACTCTCCTCACGTATAACAGGATCATTCGTCTCTGAGATATATGGGAGCAGGTAGTCTTGCTCAATAGAAGACGACCTTCGGCTAATCTGATGATGAATGTCCTTTTTATTTATATCAGAGGCATATATTATAAAAAGCCTAGACATGATATCAAAAAACATTCGACTAGGTTTGACATCAAGGGCTACTTTTTAAATTACT
Source organism: Sinelater perroti (assembly GCA_036346155.1). Taxonomy (NCBI): domain Eukaryota; kingdom Metazoa; phylum Arthropoda; class Insecta; order Coleoptera; family Elateridae; genus Sinelater; species Sinelater perroti. The sequence continues at coordinate 7,137,987 of JARFIY010000337.1, read as the reverse complement.
AGTTTATCCTTAAATTATATCTTTTTAAACGTCACTTTTAAATTAAATTGAACTTTAGAATATTCTTAAACTATTCGATTAAATTTAGTACATTACAGAGTAGTGTACGCGGCTTATATTTGTATCTCATTAAATGAACACTAAAAAATAAGGTTCTATTTTACAAATGCGTAATCAAGCTCTAGACATACGGGGTACAGCTAAGGGGCTACACTAACTCGTCGAATACCAAAATTATCCAACACACTCAATCAATACTTCTATGTACGCACGATTGTAGATGCCTTCTGTTACATAAATAATAAAATTTTACACCATGATCTACGTATTCCTACGCATGGGCGCAGCTACTTTAGAAGATTGCCAAATGACCAAAATAACGAAATAAGTCAAGTAACTGAGCATCTTCTATTGCAAAGACGGTTGACAAAATAATGACCTACAGACCTAAAAACAGAAAAATGAAGTAATTTCATATATAAAGGATTATTAATGGATGTCTTCTCCCCTATAATTTATTTTAACCAACCAATTTGCTTACTGCTTTCAAGCAAAGAATGGGATTTTCCTATATGCTCGTATACATATTTTTAAGTTCTTGCCTATATTCTTTTCTTTGCTAATGTGTACATAAACCTACTATCTATACACATGTTTCAAATCTTTTAAACCGATATTAATTTCTATATTCTGTTTAATTTATTTCCGAAGTTCATCCCAATCTGTGCGTTGGCTATATATAGATTAATAAACTATTTCATCTGATTACAACCTTAGTACTAAGAATAACAATAATTATTAGGTAGTCTTATAAAACGTCGTAGCTGGATTTAATAATATCATAGTTATTTAAAATTCATCAGAAATGGAAGTTTATTTAGATCACTTCTAATAGATAGGAGTGCCTGAAAAGATAATTCTTTAATTAATAAGACTACACAGTTTTTTATGTCTTATAGTAATCAGTCTATATCATATGTGGTTATGATTCACATTAAAGTATCTAACAAAAAATGAAAATTGTAATGTAGCAAACTCTTAAAGGAGCAAATAACATTTTAAGTATGCATCTTCTTGTTTATAACATTTAAAGCAATGTTTGTATACATTTGAGTTACAAATCTTCTTTTCTTTGTATTGTTTCTGTTTCAATTAATCTTGTTAATATAAAAATAATAAATCCTGCATCTTTAATTATTTTCAAATATAATACAAAATTTTAGTGGAAAGACCTATAATGTAATATATAATTTAACAAATATGTGGCTAAACTATATATGTATGTGTGCATGTTAGCCGATGTTCGTATGCAATTTACTCCTAAATAAACTGGAGATGGCTCTCTTATATATCACATATTAAAATGATAAGCTGGAATAATATCTGGATTCATATGGCGGCAGCGAAGCATCGCAGAAATGCTAATCTCTTGTTTCCAGAAAAGATTATAAAATTGTAAAAAATAAATTTGCGTGCGGGGCGTCCTTCGCCGATTCAGATGAGTGTTAGTTACACACAAAGCTGTGCGGCTAGGTGGAGCAGATCTGCGATCCTGGCCAACAGCTTGGCAATAAAAACATTGCTTTGCTGCTGTGCCCCAGAAGAATGGTCTCGTGAGGTTTGCGCAAACCCGCGCAATCTTTACTGCGCTTTCGGTTCTGTTTTCGCCAACAGCCTTAAACGAACCTCGAAAAATAATACTTTCTGTTACAAATTAATTCAGCTAAATAAGCAGTTGTCGAGTTAGTTTAATGTTAGTGTCATTAACAAAAATTAATAGGTTCAATTGCATTTTTTCTATTTACAATATATATATAAATTATTTTACATATTGTAGTGTAGTAATTTTAAGGTTAGCCCATTTTAATAACTATTACATTTCTATTGATATTTTACATTATATTTTTAATTTTTTTTTACTGTAGTTTAGGTATGCCTTTATTTAACACCCAGTTAGGAACGTACCTTGAAATATTGAATATGCAACAACAAATCATTTTATTTTAGAACTGTTATTCTTAAATTACTATTGTTGGCCATGATTTATAGCTATGACACTTGGTGTTAGAATTTGTCTTGTAGTTGAAGTGTAAAGAAAATAGTGTTGGCCCTAAAACGCTCCCTTGTGAAACGCCAAATTGTACTGGATTAAGCCCTATTTACACATATTTAGCCCGTGAGGGGTAAGTAGTCCACCATCGGGCGCCTCCCCAGGTGGCGGATAGAGGAATGCTCACCAGATATGGCGGGTACCGGAGAAATAACATAAAATACCCGAGGCGGACCACAACTAGTAGGTATTGGGAAGCAGCAAGTACCACAACTGGACTAAGGCGGAGGAGATGGACTCTGGAACGGCTTACCCCCAGATAGTCATAGGCGACGGCCACATAATGGCCCTACCGGTTATGATACTGCAATGAGGAAGGCAACGGAAAACCACCTCATTATTTATTTCCTAGTACAATCATCATGGCTGAGAACATACAAACCACGGCCCTTAGTCCCCGGCAGACCTTCAATGGTCAAAGGGTGCGAAGAATCCCCGGGTCAGCTATGAAAATTCCAACATGGAATGTGCGAAGTATATTTGGAGCAGGAAGACTGCAAAATGTAACCAAAGAGATGAATCGACTACAGCTGGACATTCTCGGAATTAGTAAAGTACGGTGGCCAGGATCTGGTAAAATAAAAACAGATAATGGAGTAATGTACTACTCAGGCAGTAATGAAGCAAAACACCAACTTGGAGTCGGAATAATAGTCACCAAAGAAACTAACAAAAGCGTCACTAGTTTCACATCACTATCTGAAAGAGCAATGTTAATACAACTATGTGCCACAGTAGGTAAAATAAATGTAATCCAAGTCTATGCACCTACCAATGAGAAAAACGCGGATGAAGTAGAAGAATTCTATGAACAAATAGACACCATTCTATCCCTAATCAAAAAGAGTGATGTGACATTAATAATAGGAAACTTTAATGCCAAAATTGGAAAAGGAAGAAGTGGAGAACATGTAGGAGAGTTCGGTCTTGGAATGCGAAATGAAAGGGGTTTTGCCAAGAAAGAGAATTTATAGTAGCCAACACATTATTTAAACTGCCAGATAGAAGATTATGGACTTGGAAATCACCACAAGGCACACCACAGAATATTTGCCGAAATCAAATTGACTATGTTTTAATTAGAAAACGATACAGAAATAGTATAAAGTCGGCAAAAACATATCCAGGGACAGATATAGCGTCTGATCACAATCCTGTTGTCATAAAAATGCATATAAAACTTAAGAAGATAAAAATAACAAAGAAGACAAGTAGAATAGAAGTGCAACACCTGAAGGAAGAAAACATAAGAACACAAGTTAAAAATGAAATAAATAACAATTTAAGCAACATGGGAAGACACTTCTTGGATAACAACGACAACATACACTCAAGATGGCATACCATAAAAGATGCGATAATGAAACCAGCGAAAGAAATACTCACCGAAAGAAAACCAACAAAGAAAAAAAGGTGGATGACAGACGAAATCTTAGAGCTGATGGAAGAGAGAAGAAAAAGTAAGGTGAAATCCACAAATTGATAAGGAAAAAAATTAAAACGGAAAAAGAAAATTGGATGAAACAAGAATGTGAAGAAAAAGAAAAGGCACAACAGAAACACGATATGTTTAACGTACACAGAAAGATCAAAGATGTCACAGGTACGTACAAGAAGAGACAATCAAACATTTTAAAAGACAAACAAGGAATAATTATACTAGATGTGAAACAAAAAATAGAAAGATGGAAAGAATATATTGAAGAACTATTCGCCGATGACAGAAAGGAAGACTATAAAACTATTGAAGGAGAACATGGCCCCAAAATAACAAAAGAAGAAGTCATTAAAGCATTTGAAACATCAAAATGCGGTAAAGCAACTGGACCAGACGAAGTTCCAATCGAACTAATTAAACTAATAGACGACGACCAAGCAAATATTCTTGTAGATTTATACAACACCATATAATCAACTGGTATAATACCGAAAGAATGGCTGAATTCAACGTTTATTACAATACCAAAGAAAAACAACGCACAGGAATTGCGTGAACATAGAACGATAAGCTTAATGAGCCACACGTTTAAAGCCTTTCTAAAGATCATACACGCAAGAATATATAAAAAACTAGAAGTAGATATTAGTGAGATACAGTTTGGCTTTAGAAATGGTTTTGGAACAAGAGAAGCATTGTTCACACTAAACATACTAATACAGAGATGCAGAGATATTAATAAAGAAGTATACGCATGCTTCATAGACTACGAAAAAGCGTTCGATAAAGTTAGACACGATAAACTAATGAAACTCCTAAAACAAAAGAACATAGACGTAGAAGACATGGGGATAATTGGAAACTTATATTGGCAACAAAAAATAACAGTAAAAGTAGAAAATCAGCTGACAGAAGAAATAAAAATACAGAGAGGAGTTCGGCAAGGCTGTACTCTTTCGCCCATGCTGTTCAACCTATACTCGGAAGCAATATTTCAAGAAGCACTAATGGAAGAAAACGGTGGTATAGTAGTAAACGGAAAGATAATTAACAACATACGTTATGCTGATGATACTGTATTTTTAGCAGATAATATTCCAGATTTACAGAGACTTATTGAACGGACAAATGACATCAGCATAAAATATGGTCTCCGAATGAATTTAAATAAAACTAAATACATGACAATCACAAAAACACCAGTGAACATTCCTGACATTAGAATAGATGATGTGAGTATAGAGAGAGTAAACAAATATAAATACCTGGGAACATGGGTGAATGATAATTGGGAATACACAAATGAAATAAGGCACGTATTGAAATGGCTAGAGCCACGTTTGTAAAAATAAAACAAATTCTAACCAACAGGGATTTAAGCTTGGAAATACGGATGAGGACAACCAAATGCTATGTTTTCAGTGTTCTCTTATATGGAATGTAGGCATGGACCCTAAATAAAGAAATTAGCAGAAAAATAGAAGCATTCGAACTCTGGATATACCGGCGAATATTGAAAATATCATGGATGGATAGAGTGACAAACGAGGAGGTGCTACGACGAATGAACAAGAACAAAGAACTCCTGTATACAATAAAGAAAAGAAAGCTGGAATATTTAGGCCACGTAATGAGAGGGAACAAATACCAAATTCTACAACTGGTAATACAAGGAAAGATACATGGAAAACGAGACGTGGGAAGAAGAAGAATATCCTGGCTTAAAAACCTACGCCAGTGGTACGACTGCACTTCAAGAGAATTGTTTAGAGCAGCAATGCCCAAAGTTAGAATAGCAATGATGATTGCCAACATCCGATAGGATACAGCACCTAAAGAAGAAGATACATATTTTTATTTTACATAAACTTGTTTATACACAATTTCAATACATTTCAGAAGCTTAATCATAAGGTTCTCTTTATTTTGTACAGTAATCTGGAGTACCACATTTTATTGAACGTTTAATTGAAAGCCAAAAGGTTACAGAGCAATACCTTTGGATCTCTTATTTAATTTTGGTGACAAATTTATAAACTTATTCAAAAGTTACGAAGCCTCGCCCAAGCCTGTGCTTAGAGCAGTTGTTTCTAAATATAAATTTTGATTTTAAAAACAGCAAGTATTGATTATGCTGACCAATATAATTTCGTGAGATCTTTGGCTTGCACTAATTTCTTCTGCTCTAAGAAGATACCAATTAATAAATTTGCATTACAGGTACATCTTATTAGTATCATTGCTTTTTTGAAATTCTAACAATGTTTACTTAATATTATGCCATACTTAAGAGCTCAGATTCATAATTGTTGTTTTAATTTTACTAATTTTAAATTTTTTGATCTTTCGTTTATTTTGGATTTCCTCGTCATCAGCGTAATAAATTTCTCTTATCTCTTTTTCACAGTAGATCGTAGAGAACGCCTAAATGAGTTTTAATATGTTTTTTGATTACTTCTAATTTCTTTTTATTTCGTCTTGCCCAATTACTGTTTTTCGTAGATTTAATCAATTTAATTGTCGGGGTGCTTTTAATTCTTTAATAACTTTATTTATCGAGTAGTTGTTGTTGATAGGAGCAGATAATTTTAAATTTATGCGTTTTTTAAGTCATATAAGATTAATTTTAGTACTGCGGTTGCTCTGTTGAAATTGCTGTTATCCCCTAGAATGCCTAGTATTTTGCTGTATTCCTGTAAGTCTCCTATTATTGGCTACTTCCGGTTTGGTGATTATAGGAATGTTTTTTGAGCTGCTTAATATTGCTTATCTGGGGTTAAATTTTAAGTCGATTAATGTTAAGATATTTTATTACATCACTTATATCTTTGACCCACTTTTGTATAATATTTAATCGTATCCTCTCATGAACTAATTCCCTGAATTTGCTACAATTTGCTCTTTTGTAGTATAGACAAATATTGTTTTATACAAAACTAAAGCACTAAGTGCAATCATCACAAAGGAATAACAGTACTCAACTCTGATCATCTTTAAGTTCCTGTATCTTTTGCAAATACATTATTTGTCAAACAACCCAATCCAAAACTTATCAACGGGAAAATAGAAGGAATAAATTTAAAAAAATTCGTAGACAACATTTGCATTTTTCTAAAAGCCTCCACACCACCGAGGACATAGATTCGATGATCAACCACATTACCACATCAAACAAAGCAGTACAAAATTGGTCTGCAAACTACAAAAAAAGGATCATTCGATAAACTACAGTTATCCTCCGATATACATAACTGAACTAATCAAAACCAAAAGCCAAATTCGACGTGAATGGCAAATAACCAAGAACCCCACAACCAAAAATTTCCTAAACAATATTACACACCTAATCAATAAGAAATTAGACAACATAAGAATAAATGGTTACAAGCACTAGATAGCTGATCTTAGTCTAGGAGACATATGGTCATGTAGAACAACAAAAAACATATTACACTAAAGTGAAGAAATTCCCACACTAACTACAGAAACTAACAACGAAAAGTATAGTTCCAACGCCGAAAAAGCTGCTGCTTTTCATCACACCTCGAAAAGACCTTCATTTCACGTCACTATAAGATATCCATACTAGACTGAAACATTACACAAGATATATCTATAAAAGATATCCATTGTTACAATCTATGTAGACATTATTATAGTATTATTTACCATCAGATTGCTAATTAGTCTATCTATTATAATTTAGTTATTGATGAATTTATCATTATAAACTCATTTATCTATACAAAAACATAATGCAGCAATCAGAACTAAATCGATCATTGTTAAATTGAAATCGATATCTAATTATTCGAATATTTGATTTTGATGTAATTTTTAGATTACATAATCATGTCAATTTAAATTAATCGATATTATGTGAATAATTTATCGATGACCATCAGATTGCTAATTAGATCTCATTCTAAATTATAATTATAAGTTATTGTATCACGACACAGACTTTGACAGACACAACGACATGAAAACAAGACATGTCATTATTGATCAATGAGACAATAAGAATAGTAACGAACAAAGTTCAATCAACGATTAATCTAATAACGGGTCTTAATTCTGCTGTAAAATGAGTTGTATATAATTTTTTTATAACACAAAATATAGTAGATAGGACAACTCTTTGAGAATTTGACGACCATTACTATTTTGTTAATTGGTCCCCACTGCTGATGTTTAGAATTATAGTCCCCTTGTCCGCATGTGTTAAAATAAATTGCCAAAATGGCCACGCCTCTCAAAAAATATTTGTTGTTTAAAGATAATTGTGCTTTTTACCATAATTGCACTTTCTGCGTGCAACGTTTCGTCTGGATGATTAGTTACGATTTGGTACTTAAAATTAATTCAGTGATATTTTGAATTCGGCATGATATGGATTTTTTTTTAAATTTATTATTATACTACAATCTGTCTTTAGACATTCAGTAGCTGATATGACATATATGGTTAAAGAACATAATAAACATGAAGGAAGTGCATCCACTGATGACACTCCTCTATTACTCTTAAACTAGTTTATCCTATACACTGTTGGAACTGTTGATTAAACGACACATATAACTGACGAATCTGACACGATTAGGTCCTGCGGTTGTCTTTAAACGTGGTTGCACTTCGTCGTCATTGTCTAGTAAGCACTATATTAAAATGTTTGGGTGATCACTGATACGATCGTAGTAGCGCACACTAAATTTTGGTATCTCTTGGTTAACCGTTGAAACTCCAAGATCGCATCTTATGGTTTCGTTGGGAATGTACCAAGGTGCATAATCTCAACACTTTGGATTGAAATCGTCGCAGTGTTTCAATATTTGAAGTTTTAGCGGTGCCCCATCACTGAATTCCATAACACCATATGGGTTTAAGCATGGCTTTATAGAGAATTATTTTGCTTTCCAGAAAAAGTTGCGATTTACGCCTGATTAGGCAATACATTTTTTGTAGCTTAAGCCCTAGTTGTTTACGCTTTGTCCATATATGTGGGCTCCAGGTTAGTTTCCTGTCTAGGTGGATGCCCAGGTATTTAGCGCTATCTGCTTGAGGGATCAGGTGGTTGTTTAGCTGCACCGGCGGACAGTTGCCTCTTCTGAGTGTGAAGGTTACCTGGACCGATTTGCTATCATTTATTTTTATGCACCACTTATTACACCAATTTTGTATTTTATCTAGGTGAGCTTGAAGCTTTTGGGATGTTTGATTTAGATCTGTGTGCGATGTAAGGATAACCGTGTCATCGGCAAAGGTAGCAACCGTGTTTCCTATAGATGTTGGGAAGTCTCGCGTCAATATCAAGTACAAAATGGGTCCCAGAACACTGCCTTGGGGTACTCCTGATGTGATAGGATGGAGGGGTGTTATTTCGCTGCCATATTTGACGGTGAAATGCCTATTAGTTAGGTATGATTTGAATATTTTGTAGTAATCCGTGGGTAGGGTTTCCTTAACTTTGTATAGCAGCCCTTGGTGCCAGACCTTGTCAAAGGCCTGCGTAATGTCGAGGAACACCGCAGCGCAATATCTTCGCTCTTCGAAGTCCTTGGAGATTTTATTCACTACCCTGCGTACCTGCTCTACTGTAGCATGGTTTTTTCTGAAGCCGAATTGGTGATCGGGTATGACATGTTTGTCTAGGAGAATCGGATATAGCTCTTCTAGGAGCATTTTCTTAAAAACCTTGGATAACATCGGTAGAAGACTGATGGGTCTGTAGGACGCAGGTTGGTCACTAGGTTTACCTAGCTTTTTTATTAAAATAACTGTAGTATTCTTCCATTGGTCAGGAAAATGCCGTAGTCTTAAGACTGAGTTGAATAGATAAGTTATGAACTGATATCCCTTATCTGGTAGTTCTTTTAGTATTTTTACAGTGATTAGATCTTGATCTGGAGCTTTATTGGAGTTCACTTTTTTAAGTATAGTAGTCTCTACCTGGTAGGCGTTGAACTTTTTAATCGGCAGGCTCATCTGGTACGGCGTTTCTAAAGATCTGTGAACTTATTCTTCGTTGTTTACTATCGGCGGGAATGGTTCGAAAACTTTTTCTAGATGTTTTGCGAAGGTTTCCGCCTTTTCTCGGTCACTTTTTGCCCAGGTATTGTTTTTGGCGCGAATTGGTGCTTTGTGTTGTTTCGGATGTTTTAAGTGTTTTGTAGCTCGCCAGAAAAAATAATCATTTGTTTTTGTTGGAGAAAAGTGTTTCAGGTAGTTTTGTAGGTGTTGATTTTAATATTACGCAGAAGGTCTTTGAGCTCGAAGGTAGCATGATTGAGCGCTCTTTTATCGTTTGGATGTCTTGTTGTGTGCCAGATTCTTCTTAGTCTGCGTTTCTCTGCGACTTTCCTCTTCACTATGATAGGACAATTTTCCGATTGGATGTGCTGAACGAGTTCTGGTATAGCCTGATGGGCCGCATCTTGGACAACCTGATTGAAATGTTCTCTTGCTTCTTCAAGGTCTTTTACTGTTTTTAAAGATATTTGCGTTTGCAAGGATTCATTAACTAGTTCTTGAAAGAGATTCCAGTTTATGGCTTTATTGGTGATGGATGGTGATCGGACATTGACCTTTACGTTTGCGCCTAATGTCACTATTACTGGGGAATGGTCCGTCGAGAGGTCGAGACAGGAATTTGCTTTTAGTAAGTTCGGGTTAATGTTTCTCACGAAACACAGATCTAGCAAATCAGGTTGTTTTCTGAGGTCAGATGGCCAATAGGTAGGCTCACCTGTGGACAGAGGTCGTAACCCTAAGTTGTTTACTGCTTTCATCATTTCTCTTCCTTTGGTGGTGCTTAGTCTAGAACCCCAGTATTCGTGTTTGGCGTTAAAGTCTCCACCCGAGATGAATCTAGGGCCTAGTGTATGGAAGTAGTGCTCGTATGTTTCCTGCTTATTGTTATGTCGTGGTGGACAATAGACTGTTGATACTGTAATTGAACCTAGCTAATATTCAATTACTATTGCTGTAGCTTATAGTTGTAGTTGACTGTATTCTAGTAGTTCATGATGCTTGATTGAACTTCGTATTATTATTGCTGTACCAACATGGGCGGTGCTGTCTGGGTGTTGTGTTGCATACACGTCATACCTTGGAATGTTGAAGTAACTTCGTTCTGTAAAGTGTGATTCTGCGATTAAAACGATGTCTATACAATTATTTGTGATGAAGGTTGTGAGTTCTTCTTTGTGGTGTAATAGCCCGTTGGCGTTCCATATCGCTATTTTAAAAATATTATCCATTATGTGTTTTAGTGACGAACATGGTTAACAGGTTTAACATAGTGCTCATCTGTTCCATTTGTCTGATTTCTCGTTTCGGTATTTTGGTGTTGAGTTTTTTGGATAGTTTGTTGTGGGTTGTTTGTTAATACTTGTGGATGGGTGAGACCTGGTTGATAGTATCTTGAGCTTGGGAGAGTTTTCGCTCTTAGCGGAGGAAACATGCTTTGGTGTAGTTCCTTGTACGCTGGGCATCCCCTATAATTCGCAGGATGATTCCCATTGCAGTTTACACATGTAACGTTGGGATATCTGTCTTTGTGTCCACGTTCCGAAGTTTTAAGTGAGCCACTGCACTTAACACAGCGAGGGGTTCTGCTGCAAAAATTTTTAGTGTGTCCATGTTTCTGACACCTGGAGTATTGTCGTATTGTTCGTTTTACGTGTGGTGACTCAAATGTAACCACAGAGTGCATAAGTCTACCTACTTTGTATATCTCTTTATTGTTGTCACCCGGTTTTAGTTCTACCGCAAAAAGGGGCAGTTATTTTTTTGTGACGGCTTGTTTAACATTCCATATATTGACTACTTTGTGTCCAAGTGTTTCTAGTTCTTTTTTAATTCCGTCCGTACTAGTTGACTGATGTAGGTTCCTTAGGAATACTCGAAAGCTTCGCTCCTCCTTAATTTTGTAGGTATGGAATTCTGTTTGCTTTTCTGCTAATCCTTTAGTTATTTTTGTGTATTTTTCCGATGTATTTGGTTGAATTTTTATTTCGTCGTTAGGTAGAGCCTTTAGTGTATATTCCCCTTTAGCTATGGTTTCCAAGTATTTAATTAACGGTTCGGTAGTTTTAACACCCGAGATGAATATCGGGGGAGGTTTCGGTACGTTTTGTTTTGAATTGCAGGGAGCTTGTTCTTGTGGATTAACCTCATCAGCAAGGGGGTCGAAGCGATTTGTAGGATTTAGCCAGTAGCATGCGGATTTGGATTGCTTATTTTGTTCTGCTTATTTATTTGTGATGTCTTGGCGGTCACGTTTTCTATTAACTAGTTGCCAGTCTGTATTATCAGTTGTTAGCGGACCTTGATGGTATTGAGAAGCAATTTGAAACGGATACGATGCGGTGTAATGGAATTGTCGTGTATTCATAGCCGAAAACTGCGTGTATGTGTTGTTTATATTGGGAATTTGAATGTATTGGTAGTTTTGTTGGGTAAATTGCGATGGTTGAACTTGATCCGTTTGCATTGGGATGAATTGTTGGGCAACTGGCGCCGTTGTGAATTGGTATGATATGGATGATATAAAATGCGTTAGTCTACTAAATAAAATAAATAAATTATAATAGTGACCAAACTAAGGATTGTGTCTATTTCATTTAACAGTTCAGCCATTATTGTTTTGGTTTTAGTATCTTGTTCGTGTTCGTTACTTTATTGGAGGCGAGTTTTACTGACATGCTGCTGACGATTTTGTTCTGGTGTTCGTTATGAGTAGGATAGTTGTTTGAATATTTTTGTATTTATTTCGCTACAATGCAATTTCTATAATTTTGTAGAATAATGTTTCTTGCAGATAAGTATATTTAACGCATTTTGGCTTTTTGTAGCAGAAGTTTTTTGTATATCCAAATGTTTAGCAATTTTGGAATAGGATAATTTTACAGTTGACGAAAAAAGCTACAACTTTATTTTTCTGTGCAAGAAATATTCAATTTCCTTGTTTTTGGATCAATGGATGAAAAACATAAGGCGATTTGTAGCTGAGTGATAACTACTAGAAGATTTTTGTTTCTGATGCTATTGCGGTGTCATCTGCATATAACGCTAGATCCGCAGTGATGTTGGAAATATCACTAAGAAGGATATTAAAGAGTATAAGGACTAGGATGTTTTTCTGAGGCACTCCAGGTCGAATATGTCGGGTTGTCGATATTGTGGCGTAAATTTTAATTGCGAAAGTTTTATTGTCAAGAAATGAAAACAAGGTTGCTTTTAGATAATCAGGAAATTGCAGTTTAGTGATCTTGTATTTGAGACCTCCTGTCCACACACGGTCGAACGCGTGTGCCAAGCCTCACTCTGTACTGTTTGTATTTATATCCTGTTTCAATTGTTTCGAGCTTTTTTTGGAACTGATGACCTCTGGAATATCCCCTTTTGAATCCGAACTGAAATTTTGCCAACAGCTCTAGTGTCTCTAGTTCACCATAGAGTCGTGCGTAAATCACTTTTTCGAGTAGTTTTGACAGTGTTGTTAGGAGGCTAATAGGCCGATAACTAGAGATATTTTTTTGTTTTTACCAGATATATGAAAAAGTAGTATTTGAGTATGTTTTCATTTATTTGGGAAGTGGCCATTCTTTAAACAGGCATTAAAGATAGTTGCTAAGTATGCTAAGAGAATGACATTGGTGAGTTTATCTTTACCTGGCGATTTGTTTAATGGAAGTGTCTTGATTATTGCGGCTATTTGTTTAGGTGAGGTTGACTTCATATGAGCTCCAGCTATCGATTGGTAGGCTTCTATGTGTCTCACCGCAATGCGTGCAAAGCAAGGATCCTGATGATTAAAAGAAGTATAGGTTTTTACTAAGTAATCGGCGAAAGCCTCACATTGTTCTTGATCTCTATTATAAATTATACCATGTGATGTTATGGAGGGTATTTCTTGTCTTAGGATTTTCCTCGTAGTTTTCCATAATCACAGATCCCCTGCCTCGAGAGTGTTAATAAACTTTTAGTAATTTTCAATTCTGTATTTGTCCAGTTCTCGTGTAATTCGCTGAGATAAGTTGTTAACCAAGTTTTTAGTTGCCGGGTTTCTTATGCGTTGCCATTTTCTTTGGAGCTGACTCTTCTGTTTTATTGAATTGATTATGTGTGAAGGTGGAATTCCACTGTTTGTGGATACTCTCTTAATTCTTGGCAGAGTAGTTGTTACGACACTTTCCCTTAAGCATGATGTAATTTCAGTTATTGTCTCTTCTATACCATTTGCGTTTCGGAGATCATTGGGATATCTAAGATTTTTGTAGAGGGTTTTTTGGAAGTTAATCCAATCAACTACTCCATTGAGTTAGGTTCATTTGGTCTGTAGGAAGAAGTTGTAGAGAATAAAATTATAACTAGTAGATGGTCTATTAGGAGATATTTTGAGTAAATTTTTTTTGAACAACTATATCCATAATGTCTGGTTGGTGGTCTGTCCGGTAGGGAAAATAAGTTGACTCTGGCGGGGCCATTATCTGCAGAGAGTGCGCTGTTGCGATGGAATTAAGCTTGACTCTAGCTGGATTGTTAGATCTGGAGCCCCATAAGGTATTTTTAGAGTTTAGGTCACCTATCAATAGCGTAGGTTTTGTGCTATTAAAAATTTTATATAAGTCAGTTTCCAATAATTGTTTAATTGGTTGTCGATATGCAGCAATAATTTTGACGTAGATGCCATCGTGTGTTTTAATTTTAACTGACACCATCTCGAGATTGTTACATTAATTTTTAATGTTCTACAATTTTTTGCTTTGGAAAAATAGCTACTCCTCCAGAAGGGAATCTTGCTACTCTGTCAGCTCGGTAGCAACGATAGCCTGATGTCTTGAAATTGTCGGTTAAGGTTAAGTGTGTTTCCGTGATACATGTTACATCTATGTCATATCTTGTAAGAAAGGTAGTAAATAAGGTTTGTTGGGATTTGATATCATTGGAGTTCCAGTTTATATTTTATATATAACAACTTAGTTCACAGGATAAACCGCGTCTATTTTGAGATAATTCTCGATGTTTTGGCATCGGCTTTGATGCCATTTTCAAGAGTTTAGTTCTTCACTCGGGGTCTTAATTTCCCTCCTCCCCAAGGAGAGCTACGAATTTTTGAGTAAGACCTTTTGTGTGTCCTGCTTTATGTTTTATAGGGCTTACCCTTGGCTGATAAGATGCTCGGGTCGTGCTATCACTGAGGTCACTGTTCCACATACGACTGCTTAGCTGGAACGCTTGCACCAAACTTATTATTTTAAAATTGTCTATTTTATTAATTTTTTAATTTTATTAGCGTGTTTATTTTTCTGTCAATCTAAAAATTATAAAAATATTGGCAATTTGGTAATACAATTTGACATTAATTTTACAGTTGTTGCAAAGGGAATTAGTGTCTGTATTTGACACTGTATTAGGGTACTTTTTTGATAGATTACGTTGGGTTAATTGATCGCTAATTGCTTGTGGAGTGATTGATAATGTATACCTTTGTTTGGTGTGCTAAACATAATGACTAGCAGTTATAACACTGACAGTAATTTTTCAGAATGAATTACCACGATTAATAAGAGTAGAATGAAGTGGATAAGTGTAATTAATCGATTGACCCAAGCGATGTTGCATGTAAAAAATCTGCTCCGCTTGAAAATACAATACAGATCTATAGAAAATACAAAAAATATACGACTTAACCATCTATAAAAAGTTTTTTCTTTTTTGAATATTAATGTGTAATTTATTTGCTTAGCTACCAAATCAGTTTAAAAAACGTTTTCGAAGTGTTTGTGAAAACTGGTTCCATGGGATTAAGCTTGAAAAAAGTACTTATAAAAGCAATCTTAGTTTAAGCAATTTGACAATATAAAATATGTCTTAAGTGCCAAAGAGTTGTTAAAAAACAAACAAAACAAAAACAATGACATTCCTTAGTTTTACTATATAAAAAAATCAAAATTTTATTTCAGGACATTGAATTTACAAAAAAATAGGTAGTGTCGTATATAACCAGAAAAATTTGCTTTTGTATTTTAGGTATAATTATGTAAAGAATAAATGCTAAGAATATTTTACTTTTGTTGTCATATAGCAGATGTAATTTCTGTAATTTTAACATATTTATTCTTCTTCTTAAGTGCCGTCTCCTCTTAGAAGATTGGCTATCATTATGGCTGTTTTTTTTAAAGGTTACATTTATTGCTAGATCAACAAATACAATTTTGTTATACATAGCAGTGATTTTGTGTAAATTATATACATGACTTTGATTACATAACATAAGGAGACTTTTAGCTGTCTCAGAAAACATTTCAGTGACTGTTTCAGTAATTTTCACGATCGGTTAATATAATGTCCTGAGGTAGTTGACGTTTGAGTCTTGTGTGTATCTTTGTTCGAAAGAGTTCATAATGAACCGTACCACTACACGCACTTGAGTTGATTATAAACTTTTTTGCACTTTTTTTAATGTAGTCTTCAATGGGCATGATTCCTAATTCTTGGTGTAGCTGTGTGTTCCGAATGTACCAGGGCGCGTTGACTGCAATTCGTAGCACTTTGTTTTGGAACCTCTGTATTTTGCGTAAGTTGATTTGAGACGTGTTGCACCATATCGGTGATCCATATAGTATTAGTGGTCGTAGCAGGGTTTTGTATAACAGCATAATGCATTCAACTTTTAGGGAAGATTTACGGTTAATTAGTGGGTACAGCTGTTTGAGTCTGGCATATCCCTGGATTAATTTCTGGTTAATGTGAAAGCCCCAACTCAGCCGTGTGTCCAGGTAAATACCGAGGTATTTGACTGCTGAATCGTTGGATTTCCACGGTATTGGTTTATTATTAATGTGAACTAGGTTGGGATTCGTGATTCGTCTAAGAGTAAATATTTTTGCTTGGCATTTATCTGGGTTTATTTGGGTGTTCCACTGTTGAAACCAGCGAGAAAACTGGTTTGTGGCTTGTTGGAGAGCTTGTACTGCTTCGTCCAATGACGATGCTTGAGTGAAGATGGCTGTGTCATCCGCAAAAGTGGCGAGAGTTGCCTTAGTTTCAGGCAGGTCAGAGGTGTAAATGGAGAATAGGACTGGACCCAGGACGCTGCCCTGCGGAACACCTGCATGGATATTTTTGGTTTGTGATAGCGTGGAGTTCACTCGTACAGCAAAGGTTCTGTTTTCGACAAATGAGAATAAAATGGCTTTTAGATAGGGAGGCATGTCGATATTTAGGATTTTTAGCTTTAAACCTTCAAGCCACACTCTGTCAAAGGCCTGTGAGATGTCTACAAATAAGGCCGCAGTGTAGACTTTGTTTTCATAGCCACGCTCGATAAGTTCGCTTATACGTTGTATTTGATGATATGTAGAGTGGCCTTTTCTAAATCCGAATTGAAAGGTAGGGATTGTGTTTTGGTTTTCAATAACGGCATTTAGTCTAACTTGAATTATTCTTTCCAGCAGTTTGGATAGGGTGGTGAGAAGACTTATTGGCCTATAACTACTTATTTTTGTTTTGTTTTTGCCCGGTTTTGGAAACATTAGAATTTGGGCATGTTTCCATGCTAGGGGAAAGTAGCCTAGCCTTAGCCAGGCATTACAGATTGTGCTTAGGCTGGCTAGGGCTTTCTTGGGAAGGTGCTGGAGAATAGAATTTGTGAGTAGATCATGTCCGGGAGACTTTTTGGTTGTATGGCTGTTTGTATTCTCGACGTTGCTACTCTGAACAATTCAATAGAACTGCAATTGTACCATTGTCTCAGGTTACTCAACCAGGAGATGCGTCTTCTTCCTCTATTCCTATTACCCTGTATCTTCCCTTGCATGATATTTTGTAGGATTTCATATCTTTCTCCCCGCATCACATGCCCCAGATACTGTAATTTCCGTATCTTAACTGTATTCAATACTTCTTTTTCCTTCCCCATTCTTCTGAGTACCTCGCCATTCGTCACTCTGTCCACCCAGCTAATTTTCAAAATTCTTCGATAGGTCCACATCTCGAATGCTTCCAGTCGATCACTGATGTTTTTCTTCATCGTCCAAGCCTCCATTCCATAAAATGCTACTGAAAACACGTAGCATCTCAACATTCTGATTCTTAGCTGTAGACATAAGTCTCTGTTGCATAGTATATTTCTCATTTTATTAAATATGGTCCTGGCCTGGCCAATTCCTGTTCTAATTTCCTCTGTGCATTCATTGTTCTCGTTGACAATAGTTCCCAGGTATTTGTATTTTTGTACCTTTCTCCACTTGTTCTCCTCTAATCCATATATTTTCTTGTCGTTGTTGTGATTTTGTGATTGTCATAAATTTAGTCTTTTTGATATTTAGTGACAGACCCTTTTCTTCACTACTTTCGACTACTAGATCTAATATCCTTTGTAAATCTTCTAATGACTCTGCCATGAGTATAGTGTCATTTGCATATCTAATATTTTTTATATATTTCCCGTTAAATTTAATCCCAATTGATACTTCTTCCAGTGCGTTCTTGATTATTTCATCAGAATATACGTTGAAGAGTAAAGGCGAAAGCACACATCCCTGCCTTACTCCTCTTTGTATCTGTACTTCTTCAGTTTACTCATTATCCACTTTTACATTAGCAATCTGGTTGAAATATAACTGAGTTATTATTCTAATATCTTTCATATCTATATTTTTATCTTTAAGTAGTCGAATGAGGTAGTTATGGCGGACTTTGTCAAATGCTTTGTTGTAATCGAGGAAGCAGACATATATTGGTTGATTGATATCCATACATCTCTGAGTTAACACATTCACTGCGAACAGGGCTTCTCTTGTGCCCATTGCTTTCCTGAAACCAAATTGGGTTTCACTAAAGTCTTGTTCTAGCTTTCTGAAAATTCTTTTATGCAATATTTTCAGAAATATTTTAAGAGTGTGACTTATTAAACTAATTGTCCTATGATCATTATATTCTCTTGCGTTGGCTTCTTTGGGTAAAGCGATGAATGTTGATCTGAGGCATTCTGTAGGGATTATTCCTGTATTATACTGTATTATATAAATTCACCAACACGCCTATTTGTTCTTCCGTGATTAATTTTATTATTTCAGCTGGAATTTCATCAGGACCCGGAGCTTTATTGCATTTTGCCAACTTTATTGCACGTATTACTTCTTCTTCTGTTATATATGGTCCACTGTCTCGTTCTGTATTTTCTTCTATTGTTTATTGTTGTCTTTCATCTTCGAATAATTCTTGGATATACTCTTTCCATCTTTCTAATTTACCTTTGATGTCGGGTATTATTTTACCATTTCTGTCCAAGAGGATATTATTTTTATTTGATTTTCTTAGTCCCGCCATTTCCTTTATTTTCTTGTGCAAGTTGAAATCATCATGTCTTGCTTGCAATTCTTCTATTTCTGCACATTTATTTCTGTACCATTTCTCCTTAGCTTCTCTAATCTTCCTTCTTATTTCTTTATGTAAGGTTTTATACATTTCATTGTCTCTATTCTTATGTTGTCTTCTGTTTTCCATCAATTCCAGTATCTCATCCGTCATCCATATTTTATTTGTGTTATTTACCTTTGATTCTCCTAATATTTCTCTACTTGGGGTCATTATTGCTTTTTTGAATGCTTCCCATTTGTTATTTGGGTCTCCCTTCAAGTTTCTATCTATTTTTTCTTCTAGTTCTTTATTAATTTTTACCGCTAATTGATCTTTTGTTGCTTGGTCTTTTAATTGTGATACCTGTAGTTGTTTTTTGTTCTGCTGTGATGTAAGTTTTTTTAATCGTGTTTCGATTTTTATTATCACCGGATTGTGGTCAGTTGCTGCATCTGCGTCTGGATATGTTTTGGCCGACTTGATGGAATTGCGATATGGTTTATTTATCAATACATAGTCTATTTGGTTTCGGACTATGTTGTTGTTATGTTATGTTATGTATGTGCTCTCCACGTCTGTAGCCTTCTTTCTGGCAATTTAAAGAACGCATTTGAGATTATCATTTCCTGTTCTTGGCCTCCCCTCCCATTTCTTAGTCCCAGTCCGTAATTACCTATGATATCCTCCACTTCTTCTTTTCCTATTTTTGAGTTGAAATCCCCCATGACAATCGTGATTTCTCTGTTTTTTGTGATATTTATAGCTTGCTGAACGTCGTTATAAAATTGTTCTACTTCTTCCTCATCCTTATCTGCAGTAGGGGCATATACCTGTATTATATTCATTATTCCTTGGAGTGTTTGAGTTCTTAACATGATTACCCTATCTGAGACAGGCATGAAGCTAATTACTGATTTACACAGGGATTTGTCTACTACTATTGCTACTCCATTCCAATGGTATGGGTCGTTGTTATCTGAGTAACATATTTATAACAGGCTATTAATTTTGATTAAATTTTGTAGCAACAAAAACTTAAACAGCTTAATATAAGAACAATCTAACTTGTAGATAACAGCTAGATACCTATGCTGTTATATACTTTATACAAAAAAATAAAACAATAGTCTTTTACTCAAAGCTGTTTAAGTTTAATTTAAAATAATTACACCTTATCAAAATTTAGTTTATGCATTGCAGCGCTTAGTTTTGCTAAAACAATTAAATTACTTTAATTTTCAACATATCTTTACTTTATATAATGTAAACTGACTTGAAAATTTTAGCCATAATTCCTTGTGCCATTTTTTAGTAGTATTTTAGTTTTTGATTTTGATACTTGTACTGCTTAGACTTAATTTCTTGACAAACTTTTCCTAAATGTAACTTAACGCTTTTGTTTTTTTTAAGCTCACCAACTTGTCACCTTTTTTAATTTTTAGATCTTAATTTATTAATTTATTCTATTTCTTAAAAAATACCATGTAAGAAAGAACGTAAAGGTTTTGTTAGTTTCGTAGTTTACCTTCTTGTCCTCAAGCAGTTGTTGGAGTCACGGCACCCCTCTCCCCAAGTTTTGAAGAATAGAAGTAATTATTTTGCTATTCATTTTTGCATTTTTTCTGTTTAAAAATCAAAATAGCAAATAGTTGCGGCAGTCCTGTTGGTTTATTCTTTAAATTTTGTAAAAGGGCAGAACATTAACAGAGCAAGTCAAAATATTTTGGAATTTTGCAAAATACTCAAAAATTAAATATTATTAATAAATAAAACATATCCAAATATAAACGGAACTAATAGTATTACAACAAAAAAAACTAAGCTAGAAATGACAAAAACCGAAAGAGACTGTGTGCAGTTTGATTTTTTGTGCAATTTTTGAAAGGTTTTGGCTTTGAGATTATACTAGTAATTGAAGCTTCAGTCATTTCTAAGTTCTAAACAATGTGTAATTTTACTATTAATAGGTTTATTACTGGCAATATTTTAAATATTTCAGTAAAATTCCAAGTAAGCTGTTATGTGTGGACCAAAGCCTATAGGAATATTGCAAACGAAGACAATTATTTAGAAAAAACATATAAGCTTGAAGTCACTTACTTTATATTTACTTTTATCTCAAAACTAAGAGCATCTTCTGTTATTTATTACAAGCACTGCCACACATTTATGACATTTAAAGAAGTAGGTCCTAAAAGGTTTATACGAGTAGAAGCTATCTATAATTGGTTTATTTACATAATTTGTGCTTGACAAAGTAATTCCAGCAAAACCATAGCATTTAACACAAACACATAATTGTAGGTATTAATTAATAAATAAGAAATAAAAATTACAAATTAATAAAAACTAGAAGTTGAGCGCACGGATGTTATGATATTAATGGCAATATTAACTACAAATAAAATACTGTTGTTTCAAATATTTTGAAGATTATAACTGCTAATTAGATTATTAAAATCAATGAAGTTATTTATTTTAATTGGAAAATTAGGACAAAAGTTTTGATAATAATTGTATAATTTAAAGTAATAAAATTTTTTGTAAAATGTTTTATCCAAGGTTTAGGCATGCAATGTAATATACTTGAAATGAATAGCAGATAGTCAAGCTTTTATAACTTACAGAAAATGCCTTGAAGGGTCCTTTTTCCATGTACTGTATTTCAATAATTTATAAAGACGTAATAAATTTATAACTATAGATATACTGAATAATACAAAAATATAGAAATGTAACTAGAATAACGGTATAGTTAACAAAAAATATGCTAAAGACCTAAAAATGGAAGACTACTAAGCCTTCGTGCGACAATGTAAATACAAGTATTACAAAAAACAGAAAACAAAAAGTTAACCACATGGTATTAGTAGAATAAAAATGTAAACCAACAAAAGTAAGTTATTATTAACATTTCAAGATTTCACTAGTTTTTAAATTGTAAATGTAAATAAAAGGGACCGTATTCAAAATTAGTTATTATTTTTATATTATTTACAGCGTTTTTCTGTTTTAAATATATTCTATTCTAAAAAAAGTTATTTAATGAATACCTTATAGAATTATTTTTTCTCATTAACCTCTAGGAATTTTTCTAATATATTATTGTAATCTTTGTAGTACTGATTTATTTAATTTACGATTTTTACAATCATATAGATATGTGGGGTAATTAAATGCTTTTGTTAACCCTAGAACGTGCAAAACTGTCAAATTTATAAAATAATGTTTAGTAACAATTGTTATATTATATTTTATACCAAAATTACGAAATTACTAATATTTTTTTAAGTTTAGATGTTATATTTTTAAATTTTTCTCCTCAGTGAAAATTGTAATTAAAAAAATAACAAAACTGGTTCTAAATTTTGTTTTTTAATTTTAATAGGTAATGTGTTATATTGCACAAAAATAGTTGAAATTAAAAAACAAAAATTAAAAAAATGTTCCTAAAAATAACAAAATCTAAGATACAGATTTTGTAAATTAAAGATATAAAATTTGTTTAAAATTGTTACTTAAAGTATTTTATAGGTATGTGGTATGTTTATGTATTTATGATGTATATTTATCTGTAATATATTTCTCGTAAATAAGATAAACCCTTTTTAAGTTAAATGCAGTTCACAATCTTTATAATATAATTGGTGTCATCTACCGTAACTGGTACCAATCAATTATTTGCACATCTTATTTATAATTACCAATAATACAGTACCAGCTGCCATATTTTCAGCTTCCTGGTTCTGTGATGCAATCTTAGTTTCAACTAACGTAGCTTCAGCATATGAGCCTTCCATTTAACTAACCTTTTCTTCTTTCTTCTTCTTCTTTTTCATTATCCGTTCTCCATCCACTTCTGGATGTATGCCTCTCCCAAATTATTTTATCTGTTTCTATTCCGTGTTGTTGATACCATGTTTTCCACCTGCTTTCTTTATATCGTCGATCCATCTTATCGACGGGAGTCCTTTACTTTTCCTTGTTTCTCTAGGTCTTCAGTGAGTGATATCTGATGTCCGTTTATTGTTGGTGTCCCGAGCGATGTGGCCTGCTCAGCTCCACTTCAGTTTTGCGATACGTTCCATGATATTTATTGTTTCAGTTCTTTCTCTTTAAGCTGCATTTGTATTTCTATTTCTTATAGAGATATCCAACATCCTTCTTTTCATGGCTCTTTGCATTATTTGTAGCAGACTTGCACTTTTCTTTGTCAGGTTTCCAGTCCATATGTAGCTACTGGTATATATATATATATATATATATATATATATATATATATATACATGTGTCAAATACTTTTTGCTTTAAATTTGTGTGTATATTTCTATTCTGTAGTATGTCTCATCTAGGTTATCTATGTGTTTTTTTCTCTATACTTACCTAGTCAGTGTCTTTACTCAAGATTTATTCAAAAAAATTTTCTCTCGATAGTTTGATTGAGTTCCTCCATTATCTGTTGCAGTTCATTGGAATCAAAGGATATTAGGATTATATCGTACGCGTATGTCAAACGGCTCAGTTATTTTCCGTCTATTTTTATGCCTTTTTTCTCCCATGAAAGGTTCTTGAAAATGTGTTCTAGGGCAAGGGTTTTGGTCATATTGTATCACCCTGCCCAATTTCTCTTCTAATTTGGATCTTTTAGTTCTTACGTCTTCGTTAATTTTTACTTGTAATGTTCCCTTCTTATATATGCATTTAATCATTTTTGTGTATCTTGCGTGTTCCAGCCAGCAAACTCAATACTGACTCCATCTCAATATTGTTAAACGCTTTTAAAAGTCTATAAATATTATGTGGATACGAAGGATTTATTAATTTGTTTTTTCTGTTAGGGTTCTTAAAGAATACAAATGGTGGATAAGCTAAATTCTTTAGAAACTTTGCTTTCTCTACTGGTTGGTACAGATCTAATTTATTTGTTAGTCGATCTGTTAGCATCTTTGTAAAGAATTTATACAAGTGTACTAGCAAACTACTGAGTTTATAATTTTTGCTTTAAATGTGTCTTCTTTTTTAAATGTTAGTTTGTTCCATGCATCTGGTATACTGCTTTCTTCTGGGAATTTGTTTACGAGTAGTTTAAACGCTTTGAGACAAAAATCCCCTCATGTTTTAAGGGGATATTCTAGTGTGACGAGTAAAAAAGTTTTCTAAAATTAATGGTGTGTAGAATAAGTGTGCAAAAAGGTATCTTGCAAGTGGCGTAAAGTTGAAGCAAATGGGACTTTTACATTTTTACTTACAATCAACCAGCATTAAACTATGTAGTTCTTTAAATAATTAAGCTAATTTATAAAGATTAAACAACAACTAATTTACTAAAAGATGTTTAGGACTCAGAAAAAACAAGTCACTAAATTCACTTATCTGAATCTTTTTTCCAAAACGTCCATTCTGGCGTTAAAATTGTTTCAATAGCTACGTATTTATTTCTTACTTATTTATTCCTATTTCAAACTAAATTTTATGCTGCAGCTTGAGATGATGCAGGGAAGAAGGTCAAGATTGCCAGACAGGAAGAATTATCGTCATAGAAAATTTTCTTCACGAATAGGAAAGTATACCCTACGGTAAGTGTAGCAGAATAATTTGACACGTTTTTAAAACTTTAAACGCATTTTCTCAAAACCATGTTTTCAAGATTGGTTGACATGTTTTCTCAGAAACTAATAAACCAACCGAGTTGCCGCTTTACACACATCTTCAGGGGATAAGTGCCTACAACTGAAATCAAAACAACATTGAAATACTTATTTTTGCAAACGATACAGTTTGAAAACGAAGAAAAATATCGTAAAATCGATATTTCATTTTCTAATAACTGCCATTTTTTATTTTTATGTTTTTACTTAACTGTCGTTTTAGCAGTTACCACAATCATATGTTTTACGAATATTTTTGGTTTTTTATCTCAGATTATTTGGACAGATGCAAATATGTCTATCCAACACCGTTTTTTTCGTCTTAACTTTTGGAACTCTATTACGCCATGTCCATTTTATGAAAAAAATTCCCAAATAATTCTATGAAAGAGCACCCGTTACACTAGAATATCCCCTTAAGCATCTCTGTTGATATTTAGCCTTCGGGCATTTTGCGTTTTTTATTTGTTTCAAAGCTTTTTTACTTTCCTTATCCTATAATAAGGAAAGTAATGTAATCGGCGGAAATTTGACCTACCCAGTTTTTCACATTTCTGGACGAAATATAGCCGCAGGACACCAAAAAAGTTGGTTTTAGCCATTGGCCCGTGTGTGTGTGTGTGTGTGTCGGTCTGTCAGTAAACAGGATATCTCGAGAACCGTAAGAGCTAGAAACTTGACATTTGGTATGCAAGTTACTTGTAGGTAGGGGACGCAGTGCGAAGCTTTTGGTAAAAATCGGCCAAGCGGTTTGGTCGCAAGGTCGCAAAATCGGTCGCAAAGCGGTCGCGAATCTAAACGGTTGAAGATACAAAAATTTATGAGAATAAAAATGACTTGTTATCATAAGGTAAACATGAATTTAAAATAAAAGTTGGTAAAATAGGAACTCAAAAAATTGAAGCTCATGATTTTTAATATACCAGGTGTCCATAAAATGTTTCGAAATTTATATTCCCGGATAGATCAGACGAGACGAACAAAAATTACAATGAAATTTTTGATTCGAGGTCAAATAAATAAGTTATAGCCGTTTAAAATTAATTAAACGGACCAATCACAGCGCTCGGAGAGCTACCGGGCCGACTGCGGGAGGACGGGCGGGAGCGCTTGGCTAGGAGGAGCACGCAGGCGATAATGGCGAAGGCCGTGCGGCCGAGCTCGCACGATTACCTTCAGTGACGTAGCAAAATTTTAAGTACGAGTCAATTATTGTCTTGTACTGTTTATTTTAATCAGCTTTCGAGTGTTGGACTCTCTCCTCGACCTTTTTTAAAATAACAAGTTCCAGGACGAGAGCAGCGCAGGGCCGAGACGATGGACACGGTATAATATATATAATAATAGGATAAGGAAAGTCGTGTGATGTTCACACCAGATTTTTTATTTTGCAAGATATTATTTTAGGTATCTCCTTTGACTTTATGTTCATAACTTTTCTTTGTGGCTGATGGTTTTGCTCTATTATGCTTGATAATATAATTCTTTATAGAATATTTCCATTAACTGGGCGATTTCATTTAGTTCTTTGGTTAGTATTCTCTGTGTATTTTTTATTTTTATAACTTGCATTTTACCTTTCAATAGTTTTGATCTTAAAACTTTCATGTTTGTGTTTTCTTCTATGGTCTCTGTTACCAGTCTTGTATTATGTGCTCTTAGATCTCTTTTCGTCTTTTTTTCATGACTTTATTGAGCTGTTTGTATACTTCTGATGATTTTTGTAATATTTTTCTTTAGTTTATTAGATTTATTATGTAGATTTAATTTAGATATTTTACTTTTTGTTTTTGAGCCTATTTTCTTGGTTCGTATACTATTATCTATTTTATATGTCAGTTGGTCAATATCCAGGGTTTTAGGTTTTCTATTGGTGTTAGTCTTTTCTCTCTTTTTGGTATTTTTTTTCTTCTGATTCATTGCTAGTTAGGAATCTGGTTTTTAAAGCCTTTTTACTCGTTCTTTCTTTACGTTAATTACAAATTGTTCTCTATTATGTATGCTATGATCACTTTATGTTTAGAAACTATTTAGCACTGATACGTTTCTACATAACTGGTTGTTGTTACAGATTATGTAGTCTATTTCATTCTTTGTTCGGTGATCTGGACCTATCCATGTTTATTTGCGCTGTTCTGTTTTTTTAGAAAACATTCAAACAAGAGTGTTGCATTGATTTCATATACTTGTTCCATATTTTCATCCTCATGCGTGCTCATGGGTAAATATGTATGTATGATTTGTATCTCACAATTGGACTTTAGTTTTGGTTTTATATAGATGACTGTCTCATATTGTGTAGTATTTTTTAATAAGATGTTTTGTTTTTTTATGTATTATGGGGGCTATGCCGCTTACATGTTCTTGGTAATCAAGTTATTTTGGAATAGCACATACCCTAATTTTAATACGGTTATTTTTTTTATCTGAAAGACGTGTGTCACTTAATCCGTTTACTTCCCATTTAATAAAACCCATTTCGTGTTTCTAGTTCCTAAAACTGTTTTAGCAAACAAATGGTTCAAAATATATGAACAAATTGAGTTGCAATAAACTAGTTATCAAATATCTACACCTAACTAGTAAATTACAAATTGGAATACATTCACCTCAACAAATCAAAATATTATTCAAGAAGATAAAATTTGTATGGAAAAGAATGATCCTATAAGACACTCCTGCTAAATAATTTTTTTAGACAATTACAGTAACAATCTTACTACTACAGAAGCAGTAAAGCAAAAAGTATAGCTAAAAAAGTTATACTTATAAAATAGTGGGTAGAAATGAAATAAAAGTTAACGATAAAAACGTAGATATCTACAGATCCTCAAAGTAAAGACACTAAGTCACACCCAACACTTTAAAATATGGCGTACGGGATAGGAGTAATATTCATAAAAAAATTTAATTAGCTTTATCAAACAAATAGTATTATTAAAAGTACAACCAAGTTAGAAGATAGAATAATAAGCACAGTTTACTAAGAGTGTTAGTGCACGATTCATAACCGGCGGCAACTTTAACGCCAAAAACCAATCAAGAGGTGCTAGAATAACTGCCACTAAAGACATAATATAATAACTCTACCGCCGATAAACTTAAATACCTCACAATTGGACTAATCAAATCGTAATTATGTCAAGCTCTCAAACTATTTATAGGCATAGATTAATCAGGCTACGCAACAATAAAATGTTTTTTTTTATTTGGATATATCTATCAAAATCACAAATAAATTCAAAGATGCATTAAAATACTTACATAATAATTTACAAAACTTAGCATGGAACTCTTTCTCTTCCAATTAGAATGAGCTGTACTGAATTGTTTACCTAGATTTATAAAATAAACAGTAGCGAAACAAAGAAAACTACGAAATTAACCAAAACATTACGTCCTGATGATCAAAGCAGGTAATTTAAAATTTGTGGTTTAAAATTAATGATCAAATCATACAGTAAGGCAATCACAAGAAGCAATAATCTTTATTTGAAAATTAAATGAAGACTGAGACCATAGTGGACAGAAAGAAAATAAAAGTGCAATACATCTATAAAATATATTTGAACCCTATCCTGCAAATTAACAAAAGGAGTAGAATATAAAATTCAGTAAATCCCCAGTTATCTAATTAGTCTAATAATAAAATTAGTAAAATTTAAACGTATCAATACAATTAAATAAAATTAACCTTTATAAGGCCGATTTACTATTTCATGGCAAAAAATCATAATTTCAGAAAGAAAGGCTTAAGCCGATAACAATTTTCAATGCTGTTTTAAGACTTAAATAGTTTTCATTCTTCAACCAGAGAAGTCACCAGAGAAATCATCGTTGTATTGCCTGTCGAGTTTACCATCTCCACCAACTTAATTTTTTGAAAATCTCCCCCATAAGAAACATTAAATTATTCTTCAAAAAATAAATTTATATTTGACTACTAGTTTGGGTTTAGAGAAAAGCACGCATCCGCTGACCAAATACATGTTACCGCCAGATATTGGAAGAGTAGAAGTATAGTTGTATTGCGTTTCAAGACATAAGCCAAAACAGAATAAGATCTGACATAAGGAATTATTATACAAAAGGTAAAAAGTCTTCTACAGGGTACTACTGTCTAGCAATATCCTACATAATAAACACATTTTCAAGTAAAATGTTAAGATAAACATACAAATTTACACCTTATAAAATTTAAAGTATCATAGTGAAGCGTTCTTCACATATTATATACCTATTGCAGATCAAAGTACTATAGAGTAGTATTTGTAGATATACTGTAATTTTACGATCTTACGAAACTATATGAAAGACAATATATATTTGGCGTATTAAAATGACTGAAATTCAAATATATCATTTCCACAATTTATTTAATGTACTTAACTAGTAAAAGGGGAAATACTTAAACACAAAATATTTCCTATGCATCGACAATTACACTAACATCCTCCTAATGTACTAGATAACAGTCTTACAATCTACAAACTGAAACGGTATCGGATAGATTCTAAATACATTATAATATATAAATAGTTTATTATAGAGAACGGTTCATTAGAAAGATGCCTAACCTGTAAATAACATTGCAACATTTTAATTGTCACCTGATTCACTCGGTGTTCCTTGGAACCGATTGTGAATGTAAATAAGATTTTAAAAACATACATGTTTTATGTTGTTTATGTATATATATATATATTATTAACTAGAGTCAACCTAATTGATCACTGCTTCACATTTATTATATTAATGCCGTTAACTTATTAAAAAAATATTTAATAAAATGCTCTATGTCATAATAGTAAAAAGCAATTTATATCCCAACAGTATTAAAATAGAAGATACGAGAATAAATAGCAACACAGTATTTGTTTTACTTTTTGTGAAAATTATTATTAAGTAGATAAGTAAAGTTTAATGACTCGAAAAACAATATTTGACTTACAGAAACCCAGCAAAGTACGGAAAAATAAATAACAATACACGGTTATGGCTTACAAGCTATACAAACAAGTACATATTTTATGATTCAACGCACACTAAAGCAGTATTCTATATATCGTAGGTTTGTGTACTCTTTGTGCTTAAACAGTCGAAGTTACAGCTCTGCCATTTTTATTCAAGGGATTATTTATTATCTACTATTATGTTCAAAAATTCTGCTGAAATTATTTATGCATTAAATTTTTTGTTTTAATTATTTTACACTTTACCGTGGAAAGGGAAAATGTAATTACGCAGCACTAAAATTATAGTTATTTGCAGAAAATTAAAAAAATATATTTTGTAATTAATTATAAAAACAGCACCATAGTATTATACAAGTAAAATATTTTAATTTGATTGGTTAGATTATCATGTCTTATTATGGTGCAACCACATATAAGTAAAAAAATAAAAAACGGGGGCGCTTCGGCAGCGCTAGTGAGATGGGGGTCGAGAAAAGTTATATCGCGCTCTGAATGGGAGCGACAGCAGAAAAAAGTTCCTTTTCTGGAGCATTGGTTGCCCCTTTCAAAGAGTTTTCGTTAAACACATTTACTAACAAATGATCTCGGCCCCTTTTCGGCATTTGAAGGTCTTTTTGCTCTTTCAACAGAAAAGATTGGAAAGAACTCATCTGTCTGAAAATGCTGCACCCTGATTTGCGGATTCGTTTGAAATCGTGCATGAACTGCGCTCTTGACCGTCAGTCACAGCAACATCGAGTTGGGTTGAATTAGAGCTCCACTTTAGATAGATATCGTAGTGAAAAAGCGACTTTTTTCCATGCACCTGCGCTCTTTAAGCAATATTTTTAATTTTGAAAGTTTAGAGCGTTTTATCCGAAAACTATTTGAAAGCTCATGAAATAATGATAACAGCTGCATATCCTTGAAAATAAATATTATTTTTTAATTTATTTTACTATACACCATTTTACGTCAATGGCAGTACATGGGTACTTTGCAGTTTCTGTTATATAATTTCCTTTTGATATTAGAACATATTGAAGTAAAAAAAAGTTAGTAGTAGGCATTTTACTATAATACTTAATAATGGTATTATACATTATCTCAAAATACACGAATTAAAATAATATACATAATTTACTATATTAAGTGGGGGAAGGGGGAAGTCGTTTTGATGAAATTTTATAGGAAGTGGTAGGATTTAGCAATACAAAGCAAAAAGGGGAGTGATTTCATTAAAATTGTGTAAATTATATTGTAAGTTAAAAAAGCGTATTAGTACAATAAGAAAAACTAATTAAAAGATATTAAAATAGGCGTATATATATATATAACATATATATATATATAACAAAAACAAAAGTATTGCAGGTAATCGTTTATTTCTTTAAAAGTCCTCAAAATAGTCTTCTCTTTTCTCTACATAACGTTTACAGCGTGCCTAACACGCTTTGAAGGCTTTCTAGGATGCGGCAATTAAAATCCTGTTTGTGGTTTTGGTTACGGCTCTACCCACCCAAAATGGGTTGCTGTCAGGCTGAATTTGAGTTTCGGGAATAGAAAAAAGTTGAATAGTGCCAATTGGAGCAACGTTGCCACATTATGCTTGACTAAAATTTTGAAAAGCAAAATGTGGCTGGGAGCGTTGTCGTGGTGGAGGATCTAAGTATTAGTAATCTCTTTTCGGACACCACCGACTCTTTTTCAAAGTATCATGACGCGTCACTAAAACACATTTGCGGAAAGCGCGATCCTCACTCTCTCGAAGCTCGGAAGCAACTGAACCAGGTCGCATTTTTTACCTAAGACTCTATCAGTATCCATCCCGCCGAAAACCATGTCCCTCTAGTCCCTCTGGTTGATTGGAAAAATTATTACCGATATCATCCGGACAAACTCTGTATGTATGATAATTATAGGGTTCACCTATATCAAGTACAATAATATTTATTAAACAAATATAAAATAATGTAAATAATTTTTTGATATTGTGAGTCTACATCGTCATTAAAAAACCATTATAATTCAAACAAATACGTCTTTAATTGCTATTATGATTATTTGATAGAGAGGTATGTGCTTACAAAGTCTTTCAAAAGCTTATTATGGTTTATAAAGAACATACAATTATTTTTTTTATCTATGGCTTATAATGGGAAGAATTTGAATAATCAGTTTAAAAAGATATATTTTTACTCTATTTATTTTATTAATCAATGGTTGTGTTGAAGATAATTAAAATATTTTACTAACTAAAGATAAAGATATTACAAAGATATAGATAAACCATTTTCAAAAATGCCTAGCACCCTCGTGGTAACATTAAGTAACACAAACAATCAAATAAAAACTCAATTAAAAGAAATAAGTTGTAGAAAAGTTTTATTTTTACAGGGTTGCAAAAAGTTTTGAATGAAGTGACGCACAGTATTAAAATCAAAACATGGAAAAGAAAATAACAAAGACTAGAAAATTTATGTAATAATATTGTATATGTTTGAGGCTAAGAATTCTTAATAAAACAGAACTACAGGGTTGTATCTAGAAGTAGTAGGACTGTTTTTTTCCGAGTGCGCGGAACGATGTAGGGGGTCTGCAAGGCCGGATGTTATGGAGGGGAGCCTTGGGAACACGTTTCGACCTGCGGCAGTCGCCTGCGTGCGTTAGTTGAGTGTGGACCACCGTTTTAGTGACCTCCTGTTATAACGCCTCGTCGTCAGTTGCGATGGACCGAAATTTGGAGCAGCGGTACGCCATCAAGTTTAGCTACAATCACCCCGTAAAAAGAAGGCCAGAATGTTGAAATAGAAAGTGAAATCGATGTTGATTGCATTTTTTGACTGTCGTAGCATTGTCCATAAGGAGTTTGTACCTCCTGGACAGACTGTAAATGCAAGATTTTACGTGGAAGTGCTCACACGGCTGCGAAATCGGATCACACGTGTTCGACCAGACCTCGTGGGGAAGTGGAAACTCCACCATGACAACGCGCCGTGCCACGGCGCGTGGATTGTGAGGGATCTCCTAGCTAAATTTGGCGTTTTCACGTTGCCTCACCCCCCCCTACAGCCCTGATGTGGCACCGCCAGACTTCTTCCTGTTCCCCCGGAACAAGAGGCAGCTCAAGGGACATCGTTTCGATTCGGTGGAAGCAGTCTAAGCGGCAACGACGAGGGCGCTGAACAGCATCCCAGAGGACGACTTCCAAAAGGTCTTCGCGACCTGGAAGGCTCGCTATCAGAAGTGTGTGGATGCCCAAGGGACCTACTTTAAAGAGAATTAAGTCAATGTACCAAAATGTTCAATAATTTTTTTTTAATCAGTCCTACTACTTTTGGATACCACCCTGTATGTCGTAGCAAAGAGCTTAATATTAACTGTAATAATACAAAACATATACTTAGTAGAAGATGTCCCGAAAACGTTTTTAAGGTAATTATAAAAAAGGGGACATCTGTTTCAAAAATTTATTTGTTATTAAAATACAGACGTTGAAAAATACTTTTTTAAGAATAATATCATCTAAATATGATCCTACATACTTGCCACATTATTTTATATGAGAAGCAAAATTTCTGAGTACTGCGCGGCACGTAGTCTCCGTAATGGCTGCCAATTTTAGACAGATATTTTCTTTCATTTAAACTAGAGGGCTGTGTGGGGACCAGTTTATATCACCTCTTCTAGAAATCATTTTTTGGGAAAAATTCCATGAACTCGTGACAGAGAAGTGTTCGATGTTGCTGTATTCTACTGGAACCATGTGTTTATTATAGTCAGCAAAATTTTGCAGTTCAGGTACCAAGAAATTGTTTAGCTTCTCCACATAACGCTCTGAAGTATTCATCTTCAAAGAAGAATGGGTCGATTATTCCTCGCGCTGACATTGCAGCTCAAACAGTCACTTTTGGTGAATGAAAGAGTTTCTCATGCTTGCATTGCGGGTTCATAGCGCTTCAGTATGGCAGTTCTGTTAGTTAACGTGACTGTTGAAGTGAAAAAGTGCCTCATCCGAAAACAAAATGTTGTTAAATGAATTCAAATGCTCAGTTACATGTTAACGAATTGAAGGTTCTGACTGGCGTCGTTGGGCTTTAGTTTTTACACCAATTAAATTATATAGGGGTGCAGACACAAATATTTGCGCAGAACGCGGTGTAATGATAATCCAAGTACATCCAAAACACTTGTTTTCGTCAGTTTTTGATGACCTTCGTCGTTCCGACTTATGTTTATTCATAGTTGAACCGGTTTCTTCTTACGCAACCATTTTCTGATTAGAGAAATATTTAGTGCTTAAATTGTTAGCAAAATCATGATGATTAATGGACTTTCTTCGTGCAATAATCGCTGAATCACTGTTTTTGTAAGATATATATATATATATATATATATTGTAATTAATAATTTATTTCTGGAGTGTTGTCACTGGACAACTTTCCACTTACGTCATAAACTGTAAACCAATGTACTTTACTAAAGCTTACTTACTTGATAGTTAATTTTTCTTTATGTTAACTATAGTTACAATAGTGGACGAGCATCTCACTATTTTCTATTGTATTTTAACTACTTCAAGTAAAGTATACAAAAAATATAACTATGTACATAGTACTATGCCATTTAATTTTTAAAAAACATTCCTGTTTCACGGTAGTTCCACAATTGCAGTTCTTCGTTTTGAATAATAATTGCATTTTTTTAAATTTATTAGCTAACCTAAAATAAACTTTACGTATAAATTGTTTAAAACATGAACTAATACTTCTTTTACGTGCGCCTATTGTCATTCAAAATCTGTTATATAAAATGTAAAAATGCCTAATATCAATAGCACAGGTAGTAAAAACATTTAGTATACAGAACTTTCGGAACACAATGCTCCCAATCTTGTAGCACTGTGAAAACAAATATAAGCAGCACGGTGCTAAATATTCTGTCCCAAGACCTTTTGAAGTTCTATGGCATTTAATTTTTTGGAAATAATAAAAAGGCTCAAAAACATCTAGAAATTTATATTGAAAATAAATCTAATACCGAAAAAATGTGGATTAAAGTAGGACTACGCAAGGATTTTAGAAAACTGAAATATATCCCGTTAAATTCAATTTAAATCATTGCAATTACCACAATTAAAATAAATAAATTGTTTAATAATAATAAAATAAAAAAAAATGTATTTTAACAAAGCTATTCTCTCTATACGTGCCAAATTTCTAACAATGCTAAATAAGGTACTCGATATTCACCCATGTAACTTGAAGACAGATGTTGTCAGATAAAGAAGTTGCTATTAAAGCAGATTTTTAGGACAAGAAAAATCAGCAGTTAAATTATTTAATCAATCAATCTTTTCAACATGAAATGTCTATTAAAACGTCAGTGTATTAATTGATACAGTTAGAAAGCCTTCCAAGAAATAAAAATAGAAAAAATAAATGTATATTTTTAACATCACAAACATGTATGGAAGGTAGAATTATAGATAAATAGACAGACAGATAGATAGATTGAATAAGTATGTGGCTTTAGTTCTCTCGAAAATTGCAAAACATTTAAAATATATTTTTATGTGGCTTTTGAATACATTTAAAAACATTATTTCTAGGAAGAAGTCAATATACTAGAATTAATGTACGAGGCTATTTTTTTCAAGGTCCGATTGGTACGTAGGGAGCACATAAAAATGCTTCGAAAAATAGAGTCTCCCGCCAAATGTGAATTGCGTTCAGTCATTCGATTTATGCATGCTGAAGGAAGCAATGCAGCTGAAATTCATAGACGAATGAGTAAAGTGTACGGAGAAACGTTCATGAGTGCGGAAATGGTGCAGGAACTTTGATGCTGGACGCACAGATGTTCATGATGCAGGCGGCCAGGGAAGGAAGGCAGTGTCAACCGATGATCTTGTTCAGCGCGTGGATCAGGCGATTCGGGGAAATCTATGGTTCACAATTTCTGGGTTGAGTGATTTGTTTCCGAAAATTTCACGTCAGCTTTCTATATCACTGTGAGTGAAAGACTCAAGTACCGCAAACTCTGCCCGAGATGGGTTTCCAAGTTACTGTCTGATCATCACAAAACTCAGCGAATGGGAGCCGCATTTACCTTCCTCCAGCACTACCATTATGACGGAGATGAGTTTTGAACAAAATTGTCACAGGAGATGAGATATGGATCCATTGCAAAACTGAAGAAGCGAAAGAGCAATCCAAACAGTGGATGCATTCACACTTCCCGAGTCGTAAACTAGTGAAGTTCGAGCGCACGTT
Source organism: Sinelater perroti (assembly GCA_036346155.1). NCBI lineage: Eukaryota > Metazoa > Arthropoda > Insecta > Coleoptera > Elateridae > Sinelater > Sinelater perroti. The sequence goes on along the minus strand of JARFIY010000337.1, from coordinate 7,102,192 downwards.
CTCCACCAAAAAGTGTACGGCTACAGTGTTTTGGGACCGTAAAGGTGCTCTCTTGGTGGAATTTATGCCACGTGGCACAACCATCACTGCAGCTTCGTACAGCAAGACTCTTCAACGTCTTCGAAGGGCAATTCAGAACAAGAGAAGAGGAATGTTGTCGTCAGGCATTGTCCTTCTTCATGACAATGCGCGGCCGCACACTGCAGTTGCAACAACGATCCTCCTGCAGCGTTTTGGATGGGAAGTTTTTGATCACCTACCATACAGTCCTGATTTGGCTCCCTCAGATTTTCATCTCTTTGCCCACATGAAACGCTGGCTAGGAGGGCAAACTTTCGCCACAGACAACGAGCTGCAGACCAGCGTACAGAATTGGCTGAAAACATAGGCGGCTGCTTTCTATGATGAAGGTATTGGAAAATTGGTACCGTGCTACGACAAACTTACGAATCGGAACGGCGATTACGTCGAAAAGTAGCTTAATGTTGTATCACATTGTTCCATATAAAATTTTTTTGATTCTGACTGATTTTCATTTAGCGACCAATCGGAACTTGAAAAAAAAATAACCCTCGTATTAAGTCTCATGGAAATTTAATTAAAAAAAAATTAAAAACGAATTGATTTTGTTTAACTAGACTAAAGTGAGAACAAGTAACTCACAGTTGGATATTTTTGAAACACATATTTTTGATTGCCATTTACAACTAAAGAAAAAGATACGGAGAAGGATTTGAAGCAGTAAAATACACACGCAGAAATAAGTTATTTTATGTTGTTCTTTTTCAGAAGCAGTCGTGCAACACATCTTAAGAGATAGAACAACAGCGCTTTCAGACTCTTGCAAATGAATGTTTAAGCAACAATTATGATGACCTGGATAGTAAAAAAGAAATTAATTGGCCACTATTTTTAAGGTAGTGATGAGAGCGACTGAGAGCAGACGGCCAACTTAAATTAGAGTAAACCAGTGCAATGGTCTACAATGTAATGAATCACACGTCAGTTTCCAGTGCATTGTTTAAGATATGATGAAGCACCAAAGGCGAATCAAAGTGACAAAAGGATTGTTCCAGATCATCCATTTAAAAATACGATTACCGATTTTTCAGACGTAAAAGGTACGTTAGATGTTCTAAAACGTAGAACAGATGTTGGGTGTACTTCATGAGTGATATTGTGTTAAATGATATACCCCCACAAAAAATCAGATAAGAACAAAAAGAGAGTCGAACCAAATAGAAAAATGATAGAAGCAACTTTAAGCGATTTGAAGGCATTCAATTACTTTTATATAGAGCAAGTCTAAATCGATTTAATTAACAATCTACAGTTAGTAAATGCCACTGTAAAGTATATTGTAACGTTTTTGCTCTCGACGGTGGTAAATAAACCGTGCAAATTATTTAAGCTACGTAAAATCACACAGTATTTTTCTATAACACTATTTGTGTTGCAGTCGCGATTAAACTCACTTTATTTTTTCAATATTTATGCTTATTTGGGGTTCTCAGAAGGTACTAAAAAACATCTGAAAACGCGGGCCTAAAAATACTTTTAATGACAAGATATAAACTAATATATTGGGAGAGTTTTTTTCATGTGACCGAAATATTCGTGCTTTCGAATTTTTATTCTTTTAACTGACTCGATGTCTTACCTACCTAACGTCAGATGTCCGCGTTACTGACTCTATCAACCCATCTCACCCGGAATATTCTTCGACATACCCATATTTCAAAAAGATTCAAGTTTTTTCAATAGCCCGTCTAGCTTTCCAAATTAAGAATATATAACACTTTACGAGTTTAATATTAATGTTTCTTCTACAGAGTACTTTATTTATTTAAAAAAAAACAGTACACGATTTTTCTACGCACTTTTATCTCATTGTTCATGTCATGAAAAATGAAGTTGAAGTTAAAGTAAATTAAACATTGTGAAGATAGCCTACCTTCATAATAATTGACAAGAACGGTGTAATACCGTAAAGGAAACTTTCTACAGGGGTGCGAAATCGTAACGGTCACTTCCGGTTGCCGTTAACCGATTTCGCTGAAAATCAATCCCATGAAAGGTACTGACCTAAGATGTGTGTATGCCAAGATTGAAGTGAATCCGTTGGATAGATCGGAAGTTATCTTGTCTCCAGACACGCAGGCAGACAGACAGCATGATAATCTCATTAACTTTCTACTATAAGCTCCGCTGTAGAAAGCTAAATTAATTGTTATTGATAAAATGCTCTTATTTTTGCTAAGGCGATGCTTTTCCCAAGTACATATTCTTAATACCCCTTCCAAATTCTACATTAAAATATACACAATATGTAGTTAATTGTTATATGTATATAGTGTTTTATTATCCATACTAAAATTAAAAGTAAACTAACTATTAAACCATACCAATTCAGTAACAAGGCATATGATAAACAACCAGGGAATTTACATTAGATAATTATTGTATTGGTTACCCACTTACGATGCATTTCTAGTATAGTAAGAACAAACCACAAGTAGTTTATGCTTTAAAGATTTACACAGTTCTCAATTTTGGTTGTATAAAGATACAATTTTGGTGTCGCATGTACTAGATAAAGGTATCCATGTATGTATAGGTGATAAAAAAAGCTGCATTGGTTAACACAAAGGTCAACGTCGCTATTAAATTAAGTGTTTCATACGTATGACAGTGTTAGTCTATGATAATTTTCTGTGTCTATGGCAACTATAAATATGTTAGTACTGAACATTTACTAAAAAAAAACCAAAAAAGCAATACAACGCGTAATTTTATTTGCAACTTAGGATTGGCTTTGATTGCTGAGAGACAAAAAATATTCTCATCCGTAAGGAAATCCAAAAACGATCTCTAACAATTTGGAAGACTCATCATCGTTCAATTCATAAAAAAATTTAACAGTTACGTAAGACTATCCAAAGGTAAATAGACTAAGCATTGCTCTTTTGCACCTACAAAGCCTATACTAATGGAAAATTATTTTTTACATTGCACCGAATTGGGAGAATAAGATTAGTGATGTATTGTTAATATTTATTATGTTTTAGTTTATTTTATTAAAAAGCCCCCTGCTTTGTTTGTCATATAAGAAAATAATTGTTTTTTAATGTTTTGATAGTGAAGTAACCAAAATTCAAATTCCTTGTGAATCTTATAAGAAATAATTGTAACCTAACGTTTAAGTGAAAAATAAATGATTTTTAAGCACAAAACTATTATTTTATTAAGTGGCGAAGCGAAGCGGAGTCACTTACTAACTTCATGTTGTCCGTCTGTCTATCCGTCCGTCCGTCCGTCCGTCCGTCCGTCCGAGCAATAACTCGAGAACGGCTGGGAATTTCCAAATTCTGTTTTCACCAATCGACAGGTGACCAAAAAGGCTTTTTGCTAATGATTTTGAAACTGATTGGTCAAAGGGTTCTCAAATTTGGGAGACTGCTTCGCCACTTCTCTATGCGTTGCAAGCTTTGCAGGTCTATTATAATGACAAATTCAGGAAGCTCCGTAAAACTAGTATAGTAACCAATTATAAAATATTATATTACCAAAAACTTTACGAAATGTTTATAGGAGTATGATGTGTAACAATTTTCCATCTCATTCAGACCAGCTTAGTTTACTTCAATTTAGGTAATATAAAATAACATGAAGATAATAATAATTTTAAATTAATTTTATTTTTTAGGTGCACTGCAAGGCAATGTCTTTAGAAGTTGTTGAAATAATTTAAACAATTTGTAATAGATTTTTTAATTATGTAAAAATATTATATTTACAAAAGGGTACAGACGTGTATACAACCATTTATATAAATATTCATGTACTTCGCGCATTTTTTATATTTATTTGGTACAATTTGCATGGCAAAGCGACAATTTTTATTTGCACACGGTTAGTCCCCACCGTTTAATTGCCAAATTCTTATAATTCTTAACTAAAATAAAAACGCTGCGCCTGGCGAAATAGTAGATTACAAAACATAATTTAGTAGTCTTAAAACGAGCCCAGGGACAATTTAGATAAAGACCAAGCTTATCGGGTCCTGCGCGGCACGTGCGTACATACAATTTTCATTCCGTCGACGACTTCGTTTTAATTTGGACAATTACAGGTCTACAGAGATACGCTTCAAGATCCCCTTTTAAGTCTTCTGTAACCTCAGATAGGCTGTGTTATATTGCGGTGGGAGTAGTTGGTTTAAGTAATAATTAAATTGGATGTATTCAGTTTAGATTGTTTTAAAACTTCTTTCTAATGTAACAACACTTTTAAGATTGAAGCACTAATTAGAGAAATAGACACATCCATTTTAGTAATGCTGCTTGTGCGTATATTAAAGATAAATTTAGAAATACAAGCAAATAAAAATATATTTTATGTAAAAAAATATATATTCATAATTTTACTTTATATAGGGTAAACCAAAATAAATGTTTGATCTTCAATTGCACGCCGTTTGCGTTTAGTAAACGTTGAAAGTTGCATTTATATAATTGGTATCTAAATATGTGGCAATGTTATTATGGTTCCAGTAATTGTGCATCAACGCATTAATATCCTTCAAGTTAATTATAAAAACAGGCTTTTAAACGATAAAGCTCGTTTTTGCTTTAAATAACTTTGTAACTTATGGAAATTTTTGCATCTCCATAGAGAAGGTCCGCTATTTACTATTTACAAAAATGTACTGTTTAGCGTGTCTTGTAGACTAGAGGAATTATTAGCTGATACTTTTTTGACGCCAAAGCTGGCAACGCTGTCATTGTCAATGATGTACGCCTCTGGGAGATGCTAAACAACTTTTTAGGGCTCTATACATTAAAACAAGAACGGTGTAATACCGCAAAGGAAACTTTCTACAGCGGTGCGATGAAATTAGGATAATAACTTTTAAATGGAATTAAGATATTGATTAATGTCTTCATAATGATCAGCGTCAAAAATGCTGTCGAATGATATGCTGCATGACATATGTGAGAATAACGAATTTTCGATATCGTAACGGTGACTTCCGGTTGCCGTTAACTGATTTGGCTGAAAATCAATCCCATAAAAGGTACTGATCTAAGATGTGTGTATGCCAAGTTTGAAGTGAATCCGTTTAATAGAACAGAAGTTATAGTGTCACAGACAGGCAGACAGGATAATAATCTCATTAACTTTCTATAAGCTCCACTGTAGAAAATTAATAAGAAGCTATGTCTAGAGAGTAATGTCGCCTGTCTGTCCGTTCGTCCGTCCGTCCTTTTATTTTTCAATTTTTGATCAATGCATCTTCCAAGCTGGAGACAAGTTTCTATTTCTGTCATTTCTGACATCTGTCAAGCCTTATAATTTTTTATCTGCGATAGATAGAAAAATAAAGTTTTCAGTATTCAACTAAGGGCCATATGTCCAGACGTCAAAAATTAGCTTGATCGGAAAATCTCAAGACAGGTTTGACCGGAAGTGGCCCCAAATTTTTGTTTATGTATATAAGCTCCGAACATCTGTAAAACCAGAGTTTCAAGTCCGTATTTTTGTTTAATGAAATCAATCGTTTGAACTTGAATAACTTGTGGTTTCAACAAGATGAAGCCACATGTCGTATAACACGTAGAACACACACTTCACTTCAAACCAAATTTCTTGGCCATGTCATTTTGCAGAGAGGTGACATGGTTGAGCACCACGATCTTTGTATCTAAACCCCATTAGACTTTTTCTCTTGGACTATTTAAAAGGCAAAGTTTATTTCAATAATTCTGCTACTATTTCAGGTCTAAAAGAGAACAAAATGTGAAATTGCTGAAATAGAGATACAAGCTTTGCTAAGAGAATAGTCGCAATTGGCTGACATTTCATACATCACTGTTAAGTCTGTACTTTATACTAATTGCAAACATTTGAATTGTTTCAATAATTTGTATTTCGTTTAGAAAAACCCACTATAAATCAATTTTGGTCACCGTATATTATGCAACAAAATTTTATGTTTATCCTTTTTAATACTAAGTGCGCAACTAAGTTTCCGGATTTTTTCGATCAATAGAAAATGGAAAATTTTAAGAGAAACACAAAAAATGTTTTATTCAAAGTATCGTCCCTCGCTAGCTACACATTTTGGCCATCTGTGTGGTAGTACATGAATACCGCGACGATAAAAATACGCGTCTTTGGACCGAAACCATTCATCCACCCAATTTTGCACTTTTTCGAAATTGACCAATTGGAGCCCAGCCAAACCATGCGCCATTGAACGGAACAAGTGATAGTCGGAAGAGACCAGGTCTAGCAAATACAAAGGGTGCGGTATCAAATCCCATTTTAGCGTTTTTATGGTGACCTGGATGATGGAAGTGCTGCAATATTACTCGTTCGTGTCCCATTCTGGCCGTTTTTCGAGCAATACATGTTTCAAATTTATCAGTTGTTGTCGGTAGCGATGCCCATTAACAGTTTCGCCCGGTTTCATCAGCTCATAGTACACGATTCCTTTCTGGTCTCACCAAACGCAGAGCATTATCTTCTTTCCGAAGCGATTTGGGCGTGCCGTCAATATTGCTGCTTCGGCAAGTAAAAGCCACAACCTTTTGCGTTTGAGATTTTCCAAATGTATCCACTTCTCATCGCTAGTAACAATTCGATGCAGGAAATTCTTTTATTATGCCGCAAAAGCAAAATTTCGAAAGTGGATCTTCGATTTTCCATCTGTCTTTCAGTCAACTCAGGCGGCACCCATGTTCCTTCCTTTTGAATTCTTTCCATGTCATGTAAACGTTTGGAAACACCTTAGCGACTCATGATTAATGCCTCCGCAAATTGATCTTGTATTTGCGTATCATCTTCATCCAATAAAGCTTGCAGAGCAGCGTCCTTAAGTGTTTTTGGTCTTCCGGAGAAACAGCGGAATACAAATTCTTAGATCACAAAAATTTAATTGAAATTAATACGAGTTAAAAAGAAGAATATGCCTGGGATGGTCAGCTTTTGGAAAGCTTCGACATGTATTAAGGGATAATAAACAACCTAATAGTATGAAAAACAAGATCTATAATCAATGCATCTTGCCTGTAATGACTTACTTAGCAGATACATTTACACTAACTAAGAGTGGTGCAAATAAACGGAGAATAAATAGCCCATAGAAATATAGGAAAGGTTATGCTAGACATTAAGCTACGAGATCGTATAAGCAACACCGAAATACAAAAAAGAACGGGAGTTGAAGACAATATAAAAGAAATTACTATTGTCAAATTGAACTCGACAGGTCAGGTTGCGAGACTCACAGATGATAGATGGACATCCAGAATAACAAGTTGCCGACCCCATGCTGACAAAAAGAGCAGAGGAAGACCCCCCGACATGATAGAGCGATGACCTCAAAAGAGTAGTAGGTCAATGGTGGAGAGCAGCACAGGCCAGAACAGAATAGAGACTTTCAAGAAAGGCTTACGTACTGTACTCGACTCCAATGGCTGAGTGATAATAATTATGATTACGTTTTTGGGCTTAGAATCCAATAGTATAGGTAACATTATACGATATTTAGTAAAGCAACCAATTATAACAGTAGTTTTTAAATGCCATTTTTTTAAATTGTTGATTACATGAAATTGTTGATAAAGACTTACAAAAGTCATAAAAGCATATTGTTACTTTGTTCCCGGAAAAATAAGATACACATGTAAAGTATTTAATTTATTCTTTTGCGAGACGCGTGATATCAAATCACTTTGTGTTAATAATAACTTTTAGTAACATACACTCTAATTCCTGGGCGCACGGTTAATTAAGCAGATCCTTACAGAAACAGATATAATCCCAGAGTTGCCAATAAAACAACTCATTCCGCTAACAGCTTTACTTATGACCCAAATACATCGCCTCACTCCTGCTAGCTGTAATTATAAGTCCCAGCAGGTATCGATCCCCTAATTTAATTATAAACTATGAAATGTTCCAACTAATATTTACTAATTCGTTGGCGTATTAGCTCTGACACCGCCGTGGAACTTTAAACCTGGGCCGCTGGCGGTGTATAATTTAAAGTGCAAATCTGCGAATTCTAAACGCTTTCCAGATATTATATCTGCTAAGTACAGCATTAGTGTCAAATTCAGCGGGCCATTTCCATACAAACCTCGTTCCATATTCACGCGGTCTTCGCCGCTATCACAGTAGGCCCGCGCAGGCTGTTACCATCAGACCTGCTGCTTGCTTTTACATACATTACCGATCCCAGTTTGGTGCTTGTTGCAAAACTTTCCCGGAATATCAAGAACGGTCACAGATTTCCCTTCACGCATTGCACAAGTCAACTTAGTTCATTTGATTACATTAAGAGGAGTCTATCCAGAGGTTGGGGTTGCAGTGTATATTAATAGTCTTGAATAGTGTCGATTTTGTATTACATTTTTGGGTCATAATCAAGAAAACTAGAAAAACATGATTTAAACATGAAATTAAATTATATGTTATTGTATATTTCGCCATACTTTCTCTATGAATCCAAAAGATATTAAAGAAAAGCGGTTGAAAGTTTTATTTTATCATTCATAACTCTACTTATAAAATCAGCAGATTGAGACCCTGACTAAAAAACTAACTCATTATAATAAAATCAAAGTGGATGCCGAAATTACTAATAATCAAAGGGGTTAACACTAGTTTTTCATACAATCTTTCTCAAAAAGGTTTTACAGCTGATGTTTTAATTATTTACTCTAAGGGAGGAAACAGTGCCCTGTGGGAGTTTCAGAAGCATCAGTAGACGGCCGGATTGCTAGTCCTGGACATCGTGCGTTAGGTCTGTTGCTGTTGCTATGTATTTTACTATTTTTCTCTATTTGATTTTATCTTGCGCTGTATTTTTGGCTTGTATCTATATTAAATTTTGTAGCTTCAGATCTTTCATAAACGTTTTTTCCATACACCTTTCGGCCTACCTGGTTTTTGTTTTCCATGTGGATGGAAGCCTATACTTGTTTCGCGATGTTACTGTTTGGATTCCTAAATGTATGTCCGACAAATTCTATTTTCTTCTTATAATTGTTGTTTCAATTTTGTCTTCATTGGAGATTTTCCATAGTCGCCGGTTTACAATTTTTTTTGGGCAAAATATTTTATTTATACACCTTAGGCATTTGTTTACGAAAGTTTGTAACATTTTGATGTATTGTATACTAATAATCTATGTCACTATTAACGTTGGCATTAAATAGACGTAATTTTATTTTAGTACTAATGTTTTTCGAACCCCATATTTTGTTTAACATATTGAACGCTGGTTATGCGAGAACGATTCTTCTATAAATTTTTCTTTGTGTTCCTTCGCTAATGTCCAATATACTGTTTAAATAAGAGAATCTGTCCACTTTTCTATATTGCGTTTTCCAAGTGTTATCTCTGCGTTTACTTTGTGTTTGAAATGATTTTTGTCTTCTCTCCATTTATTCTTGTTCTAGTTTATTAAAAATTTCCGAATTTTTTATTTTCTATTTTTAACCTTGCCGAATTTTTGTCTCATTTTTGTTCATTTTCTTCGATAACCTTCTGATGTGTTAAATTTTTGAGGAAAATATATAGGAGTTTGATCATTCATATGTATTTGTCAGGTAGCCCATAATTTTCCAATATGTTCCACGTTTCCTCTCTTGAGATTGAATCAAAGGCTTTTTCGAAGTCTATAAAATTTATGCAGATGTTTTCTTTTTCTTCTGTTGTCTGTTCTATAATTACCATTAGGGTGCAGATATGGTATATAGTTAATCGTTTTTTTCTAAACCCTGTTTGGTTCGCCCTCAAGTTCTTGCAGACTTCATCATGTTCAATATTATTTTGGTCATAATTTTGCTTGTCGTCAATAGAAGCATAATGGGCCTATAATTTTCTTTTTTGGAAATCTTTATTAATATTTAATATGTACAGTCTTCTGAAAGGGTCTTATCACACCACACTTTGTTTATCAGTATGTGCATTATTGTCACTGTGCTATTTTCATCTATTTTTAATCATTCAATAGGGACTTCGTCAGTGCCTCCAGCTTTATTCCATTTTTTATTTCTCTAAGTATTTATTCTATTTCACCTTTTGTAAGCTCTTTTAATTTATGTTTATTTATTGCAGTTCCATAAAGAAAACCCAAAAATCAAAGACACTTATTAAAGCGCAAAACAAGCCAACGGCAAAGCTACCAAAAAATTAACACCAGGAAAAAACAAACAAAAATACAAACAATACAAACCAAGAAAAAAAATAGTAGATGAAATGAGAAAAGAACATGCAAAATGCAATGGAAAAAGCATTATTCAAAATGACAACGTGGAACATTATAAGCTTAAAGGGGAAAGAAAATAAACTACTACAAGAATTCAAAAATCATAATCTAGACCTTCTAGCGACTACAAAAACCGAAATGAAAGGTAAACAGAACATCAAACTAGATGGCGGACACTTAATGATACTGAATAGGATAAATAAAATTCTTCGATAACCCCTTCTATTTTTTTGTCTTTTGTTGCCATTTTGTTAAAATCATCTTTATTTTTATTCATATTTTTTTTAATTCTCATAGATAGAGATAAGTATGATCTTAAGCGTTTCGGCATATACTGTTATAAGCCAAGAATCTATTTGATTCAACTCTCTGTCAGTACACGGGTTAGCAAAATTCGACTTCTAAATTTTCTTTTATGTTAAGTAGAAACCGATATTCTATTGCATAAAGATTAATTTAATTGAACATATGGAAATTCTAATTTAGATTTTACAAAAATTTATAGGAGTCGTCGATGCGCTTTTCGTTACTCGAAATTAAATAAATATTATATATGAAATAAATATTTGAGTTTCTCTTATCTTTATTACTTTATTTACCAGATTCCGGACGTTTTGCTTTAATTTAGTTAATAAATTATTTAATTGTGTGTCTTATCTATTGTCCCTTGATGTGTTGGTTACGTAGTTATTTGTGGAGTGTTTGAATTTAAAATTACTAACCTTCAATTGTTTCATCTGCTATAATGTATTTAAAATGAGAGGATTTTAGAATTTGGTTGTAATGTTATTTTTAATTAATTTGACTAGCTTTTTATAATAGAGTTTGTTTAACCATGTATTAGATATCTGATTTATAATTTAAGAGTTTTTTTTTTAATTCGGTATTAAACTTATTTTTAGAATTTATTTCCAGAACAATCCAAAACATTAACTGTACACGCCATTATCCAACCTAAAACCCAACAAGCAGTTATTCAGTCACCTGATATGTGTTGTGAATAGACACAGTTTTGGAGGTGTTTTCGAATAAACTCATTAGATATCAGAATTGTTGTTAGCAAACCCACTCTTCGGTTCAAAAGTAAAGTGGTACATAGTTGTGGATTAGCAGTAGAGAATTGTTATTATATTCTGCGATAAGTTAAGAGAAACCTCTAGTAAATAGTGATATATTATCTAGAAGCCGCGTCTTTGAATAGCGCAAGAGGATTGGAGGGTGGTTGGGAGGATTCAGTGTAAAACCTGAGTCGCTCGCCCGTCAACATTACATACTGCTGCAAATCTGAAATATGTAAGGCAGTTAAGTGTCGTCAAATTATATGCAATGATTTAGAGGAGAAGAATGGGATAATATAAAGATCGGCATCATTAAAGCAGCGAATGAAACAGTAGGGAAGAAAAAGAAAAGAAAGAAAACTAGAGGATTAAAAATATGGAATGAAGAAGTAGAGAACGCAATAAAAGAGAAAAAAGAAGCATATCTAATATATCTACAAAGAAGAACCCCCGAAAATAAACAACGCTACAATGAAAAACGAAACTTAGTAAAACAGATCGTAAGACAAGCCCACGAAGAATCTTGGGAAAAACTGATAAGCAACATAGAACACGACGTATATGGAAGACAGGAATTCGCTTATAAAATGATGAAACATTTGAGCAGCACAGTAAAGGACGTAGCAAAATTAAAAACGATTAACGACAAAGAGTGGAAGGAACACTACACAAACCTATGGAATAATCGAGAAATCAACGAACAGGATATTTTAACACAGGAAGATATTGATGAAACTGATTTTACAATTGACATGATTACCTTAGAAGAAATAAGAAAATGCCTAAAGAAAATGAGAAACCGGAAGGCTGCAGGGCCCGATGGAATTAGTATAGAATTATTGAAATATGGAGGACCACTTCTAAAATTCAGAATACTACGTCTTTTAAATGAATGTTGGCGAAAGAAGAAGATCCCAACAGAATGGCAGACAGCAGAAGTCATATCAATATTTAAAAAGGGAGATCGCTCAAAATGCTCAAATTATCGAGGAATCAGCCTCCTAAACACCACCTATAAATTATACTCCAAAATAATTAATGAAAGAACAAAACCCATAGCTGAGGTATTACTAGACGAAGGTCAATCTGGATTTCGCAAAGGCCGCTCATGTAGTGACAACATATTCGTTTTAAAGAGATTAATTGAAAAAAGAAGAGAATTCAACTTGGAAACCCACCTTGCATTTACAGATTTCGAAAAAGCTTTTGACTGCGTAGACAGACATAAACTCCTTGAAATAATGAAAGAAAAAGGATTCCCTAACCACCTTATAGAAATCATAAGATCATTATATATTAGCACAAACATAATAATAAACAACAACTGCAGTAAGTCTGATAAAATTCAAACAAATCAAGGACTAAGACAAGGGTGTGGGCTATCACCCACTTTATTTAATATTTATATCGACGACGTGGTTAAACTTTGGAAACCACAAGTAAACCCAGGGATAAAACTACGAGACGACAAAAACATAAACTTACTGCTATATGCCGATGATTTAACAATAATTCAAAAGAACGAAGACGATCTGCAAAGATCAATTTACTGTCTTAAATTGCTCTGCGAAAACTACAATTTGAAAATATCTAAAGACAAAACAAAGATAATGGCCTTCCAAGGAAAACAACCAGTGCGATCGAAAATAATAATAGATGGAAAGACTTTAGAACAGATATCTCATTTCAACTACTTAGGCTGCGACACCACATACGAAAATGATAAAGATGTAGAAAACAAGATTCATAAATTGCAAGCAATTTGCGGGACAATAAATAGAACGCTAAAACACAAAACAAGAAAAGAAACAAGAATGAAATTGTACAAGGCAAAATAGAAGAATACAGAAACAATTGGAGACAACACGTTAATAGGATGACAGAAGAAAGAATACCGAAACAAATCCTAAACTACCACCCAAGAGGACGCAGAGATGTAGGAAGACCGAAGAAAAGATGGTCCTAATCAAATGAAGTTCGGAACAGGCAGAATGGCCTAAACCTTGTAGACAGAAGAAGAAGAAGATGATTTAGAGGAACGAAAACTTATTGTAACAATAGTCTCTCACACATTATGAGAATATCAAAACAAAACCAATATGGACAGTAGTTTTTATTATATAACAATGTGAAACCCCATACTCCTGAATCAGTTCATGTTTTTGCTCCATCACATCTTCCATCTTCACCTTACCAATCGGAGTACGATTTTTCACCTGTGTGACAACGCCGCTGAAAAGAACCACTTTGATGCTATTGTTGAGGAATTAGTGTTAGTTTTTTAATAGGAATCTTAATCTGCCCACTCTCCAATGAAAAGTATGAGTCAAAAAAGACGGTCGGACCTTTTGCATTCTCACTATTTGTTACATCTCAAGCTTTTATTTCAAAAAGACCACAAAAACGTTTGGCGACAAGTGAAAGTAATGAATCTAAAGGAACACCATTAATTATGTGATAAAATTTGTTATAGGAAGTAAAATGTGTTTAATCAATTTGAGGTGTCATCATCTATATTATGATTAATGTTTATAAATTGCAAAATCTTTAAGCAAATAGGGAGACGAAATCAAAATTAACTACTGTCTCATGTTTACGCATAGGAAATCATTTGAGAATTTTTAAAAGTCTAGGGGGTTTCGGGCGTGTCATATGGCAAGTTCTGTAAGGGAATGAATAATTTTGGTCAGGTATTTGGTAAGTTGTTTGTAAGGGATCCAAATACATTAATAATAGTTACTAAAGAAAGAGTTTTCTAGTAAGGACCATATAATTTTTATATTTTTAAAAATTTTTCTCGAAGTATAAAAAGTTTTTTGGTATCAAGGATAAATTAGAGTTAATAATAGAGATTTTTTCGGGTAAGTTGTTGGGTACTTGAAGATAGTCTGATGATTTTAGTAAGTTGTCCATTTTAGTGATCTATTCTTAGTTAATGGGTATAACTGTAGATGTTCCTTTACCTAACAGTAAGATTGTACGTTTTTATCTTTTAGTTTTAAAACTCGATGTTGGATTTGGGTGACACGGCTACATTTGATCTAGAATATGATATATTCAACAAAGAACATAATTAGGAGTGACAGCAAAGTTGAAACCTTTTTAAGAATTTTGAAAACCGATTCGTAAAAAGGTAGTCGAAGAGTTTATGTCCAATAATGCTGGAACTTGGGGGGTAGCCAATAGATAAATAATTCTATTTTTTGTGTTTTAGTTTACTCTTATAATATATATAAGGTTTTAATATATATTATCCTAGTAAAGAAATCGAAATGATAAGATGAATATGGGAAAAGCTAAGGTTATAGAATGTCATACAGTTTAGAAGTTATTGGATTGGATGGAGTGTCTAAGGGAAGATATTTCTATCTTTTTGAGGATACGGGAAATCTTTAATACTATTTTAGACGTAATTCTACAGAGCTAACTTCTTTAACTTTTTGTAGAATAAGCTTTAAATGTAGCTTAGTAAGGTTAAAGCTTTTCCCTTCGTATAGGCGTATGAAATGTTCGTAAAGTTTTCGTGGTTAAAAATAAATGAATAATTAGATTCACGGGTTAAATTACGTCGATTTTTTGAAATTTTTATATATAAATTGACAGGGAGACCCCAAGTAAAGAAACTAACTCAAATTTCTTGATAATGACTTTAATCTGATGCCAAAACGTGGACTATAATTCATTATATTAATATCTTTATCTATTTTTGACTACAAAGCATTTATTTGCAAAGCCATATAATTACCTAGGGAACAATGATTAGTAGGCATAATTACTAATAACAATCCTGGTAAGAGTTTTGATACCAACAATGATTCAAAAATATTTGCTATGGATGGGAGATCCTTAATTAAACAGTAATTTTATATTTATTTTATTCCGTTTTGTAAATAATAACCATAACTTTTCCCCATATTCAGTAAAAGTATGGGAATTTAATAATATCCTTCAAAAGTACAATTTTTTCGCAAAAATTGCGTGAACGTTAAGACGACGTACAAAATAAAAGCGATCGACGTCATTCCAGAAAAAGCAATCTCAAAAAAACATCTAGCCATGCCTGACTCTTGTTAAACCTATTTGTCGTTTTAGAGCATCTGAAATTTACTGTTAACTCAAAAGTGTCCAATAATAGGGTTTTCACATCGGATACGTGTTGGTACTTCATAACGACGCCAGACAATGCATCGCGAGAAAAATACTAAAATATGTACTAAATCGTTGTGACTTATTACCAATTATCCTCTGTTTAGCAACCCACTATGTAATTTATACATATTAGAGCTATTCAAAAAAAGCAATAAGAGCATAGCATTCTGAGTGGAACAGTTTATGTGTAACAGACAGGTTAATCTTCTTTTTATAATATAGAAACACAAAAGCTTTAGCTTTTTTGCTAAAGGTCATATAAAAATATAACTATCTAAAAATAAAATATCTTTTACTTTGTAAAATAATATAACAAAAAATTGAAAATCAGTATGGATTTATGCTTCAGGAGCACCATCTGGGCTCTTTATCTTATCGATACTCACTTCTGTAATGCAAGCTGTACTTTACTAAAAATTTTATATATATATAATTAAGTCGAACACTTTCAATAATTTCTTAAAATAAATTTTATTTTGAAATTACAAAGTGCCGATATTTTTCATTTCATGTTATTACTAAAGACAGTTGTTACTTACTGACCACTGTTCTAAATGTTTGCCGCATTTATGCATAAATTGTCAGCAAACCGGAATCCCACGGTAATGCTTAGAACGTTGATAAGATATGATTACTTAGAACCAAATACAAAAGTGCTTACATGAGATGAACGCTGCAAGCTTCTAAATGCTGATGGAACTTCTCACGTCAATCCTTAGAATTTTTTATCTATGCTGATTTAATTATATATATATATATATATATATATATATATATATATATATATATATATATATATATATATATATAAATATATATCTTTAATAAAGATATATACTTATCAAGCGAGTTAGCATACCTATTATATTATTCTTTAGCAGTTTTTTTTTTCAATATGCAATATTTTAATGTACACTAAACTTTTCAGAGTTTTGCTGTTATTCAAAATAACAATGAGTTCCTTTAAATTATTTTACAAATTTTTATTATCAAACATATAACGTTTTTGATTTTATTTTTACACTGATTTTCAAATAGGTCACATAATCGACCATATATTTGTGTATAATGTATCATAGAAACTCAAAAATATAAAATCAACACTCTTCACACTTTTCTTCTGCAAAAATTATGTTTTTTAATCTAAAACATTGCCGATTTAAACATGTATCATTTTATTTATGACTTAATACATCATTTTCTAGGGCAAACACCAGTGATACTTAATCAATAATTTGTAGCAATTTTTTGTTTATATATTATATAACACAGTATAAAATAATATTTTGGTTAGGCACCTATTTGTTTATTCGGGCTAATGTCAAACTTTGAAGCATAATTTACAGCAATTCCTTAAAAAAATGTTATGACAAATAAAAACAATGGAGTTGCAATGATTCAAATTAAAAAACAACCTTCTTGACTTGCCCTTTTTAAACTGCTAAAAGTGTATAAAAATAATCTAGAGAAAATCTCATAACATTAAGAAATATGTTGAATAAAAGCTAACTATGTATGTACATATATTCTATATAGGATACTTTAGATGCGCATGCAAGCTGCCAGTCGTTTCTTACAGCAGTTTGAAGAGAAAGATAGTGCATTTTCGAAGTCTATAGTGACCACCGATAAAACGTGAGTGCTTAGTCCCAGAAGTAATCACGCTAGGCAGAATACCAGATCTCCCAAACCCAAAAGAGGGCGGAGAAGCTGTTGGACAGGAGAAGTGTTGTTTTGGAACCGGCAGGAGGTCATGTAAACTTTCTGATGGACGCCAGAACAGTCGATGCAGCTTATTACTCAGTTCTCCTAGCAACAGACGTGAAGAAAAATATTCGATGCAAGCGAAAGACAGTAGAAAGAGGGTAGCCTTCTTTTAAGACAATGCACGTCCTCATACGACCAAAACAACAATGGAAACCCTTCGAAAATTAAAATAAAAACTTCTGCGATATCTGCCGTCTCAATTTGGCCCCAAGTGATTTCTACCTGATCGGAAGGCTGAAATCAGACTTGCAAGGCATGTGGTTAGCGGACAACGATGCCGTCATCCAGAGTGTAGGGGAACGGATACGCCGCCAACCAAATGCCTTTTTTGAGAAGGCCACCAGAATGTTGGAAGAATGTGCTAACTTTGGAGGGGAATTGAAGACTGACATGTGCAACTGGGTGTTTGACAATTCGGTTTATTGTAAAAGAAATTAATCCCGGTCATATCTGAACCAAATTATACATAGCGCTATTGACACTTAGCTATTATATAGTAATGCCTGTGTATTTTTTCGTTACAAGTATGTTTCAAAATGCAATTAGTATATATTTTACATAACATTTATATTACTGATCTTATAGTTTTCTACATTCCGCAATTTTTGAAATTTGCTTTTGTACATAAATTGAAATCGACAGAAAAAAGTACTAACAAGATAATTATAGTAAAACATACGTAATATTACCAAGATTGTTAAAGATAAATTAATGTGGATCTAGAGATTTGCTTTATATTAATTAAAATTATGAGTAAATGTTAGTTACTATTTTTTAATTTTAATCATAAGTTGGAATAACCAATATTGTTATAACATCGCTAATTCTTGTTAACTCACAAAAAATGAATAAAATAGAAGCCTTGGAATAAAGTAGGACGTTGAAAATCATAAAACCTTTAAATCCAACGGCAACATCAATATGCAAATATTTTATATCGATTTTATGCTAAACAATAGTAAGGCTATTAATGTCGCTTCTATCTAGTTTTATCAATAAATACAGCTTAAGATAATCCTGTGATAACTCCACTACGTGCTCGCGTGGGGGTTGTATATTGTTTAAAGTAGAAGTTATATGCTACGTGCGTTTGGTTTTAAGCTGGCACAGCCACTCTTTTTTAAAGGAGATTTTCCTACAGCACGCTTTTTCAATAAAAAATTAAATGAAACACGTTTTATTAAGTAACTTAATTATTTTATCTACTACATAGTTTTACAAATAAATAGTTGTGCAGTAAACAAAAAATATGTATTTTTTCACTACTTTAGAATACACACGTAAATTTTTAATGAATAATGTGGCTTCTTTTAGAATAAATAAATAATGGTTCAAGTTGTTCTTTAATCTGTGATAATGTAATAGCTGACCGAAAGGTTGTTAATTCCAAACCGATCAGACAGGAGACAGTCAAAGGTAAATAAATGGGAGAATAGTTGGGCGTCTTCGGTGAATTCTTCCAACTCCTGGTCACATTAAATGAAGTATCCATCAGCCGTTGTACGCCACCAAAGAAATTTGTCTAGCGGTATGATTGATGCAGATATCAGGAAACGAAGTGTCGAGGCTCTTTTCACTGTATGTCACACAATGCGGTCTCCCTAAATAAATCGTGTATATTTCGTGCTCTATATAAACTCATTTTATTGATGTCTGCGAAATTTCTTAAGTGAAAATCTTATATCGTGTTCAGCGAAATGCTGTAGCAGATTTATGCCAGCGCCGAATCTGTTGTTTGATTGTGTTGGCTTTTATCTACTACTGCTCATTTAACACACTCAAAGGTTCTAAGGTGATATTAATGCTTTGTTTTTTTATCATAATCTAG
Source organism: Sinelater perroti (assembly GCA_036346155.1). NCBI lineage: Eukaryota > Metazoa > Arthropoda > Insecta > Coleoptera > Elateridae > Sinelater > Sinelater perroti. The sequence goes on along the minus strand of JARFIY010000337.1, from coordinate 7,083,108 downwards.
AAATAAATATATCTTGCTAACAATAAAATTAAATGTCGGTACCATTACTGTTACGTTAACATTGTTGTTGCACAATAATTAATTTTAAATTACAGATTAGTCTTGCTTTGAAATAGAAGTATATAAACAATATAACAGCTACTCATTATCAAATGCAACTAATTAATTATAACACAATTTAGAAAGTAGTCTAAGGTGCCGAGAGTAATTGGTATCATTAGTTCAATTTCCACTTGTTACGCAACATTAAAAGTAAATAGTAATTGCTAATCATGATAACTCGTTTTAATTAGCTTTATACTTTTAAAAGTACCCTTCATTACTGTACAAAATATAGCAAATAACAAACTGAGCATTATTATCACTTTTTGTTGTGTTAAAGCATAATATATTTTAATTTGAAATAAACCTGGTATTGTAAACATTAATTAATACATTTTAACAATGCAATAAAGCAGATTAAAACCTAAATTAACTAATTTAAAATTAAAAGCTTTTAATAGCAACGACTTAGCTTATGACATATTTTTAATATACTTTCTACTTCTGCTACCTTAAGTTTTATTCCAAACAAAAAAGAGAAGAAAATCAGTTTTGAAAGCTTATTTATTGCACATAAAATTTTTATAATGCAGAAGATGTTATTAAAGTATATTTATTTGTCAGAAAATTTTTATGTTATGTAAATTTAGCAGCTAGAGAATGAAAATATTAAAACTCTATAAGATAGCAAGGCATCTTGTCTAACCCCTTAAATTTTTTTATTAATATTAACAAATAATATAGAACAAACTTTGGGAACACTTTGATATAAAATTCTGTTTCTAACTTCATCATAAAAATATTTGTTATTAATGCTTGATCAAAGGGCATTCTGAACATATGTGCTCCAATAAAGAGTAAGTAAAAAGTTAAATAACAATGTATATGACATCTAAACTAAAATAGGACATTGATGGATATCAAATTGTTTTAGATGTGCAGGTTCGTTGAGGTAAATACGGAAAATGAACAAATAATGAAAATAACTTTAAAATAAAAGAAAAATTAATTTATATTTAATTTAGCACAATTAAAGTAAATAGTATTGGGAACCATATTATAAAATGTAGCGGCCATCAAAGGCTATAGCTTTCTTGAGCCGGGACACAAGCCTGTTGTAGTCAACACAATTTTCTTCTTGTCCATGTGTGTGGAAGCCTTTAAGTTTGGTGTTATGATGCCTCTCATTGACCTCGACCACGCCTTACACATAGTAACCAAAGAAATTGAAGTCAGTGCTGCAAGGTGGCTACAAGTCAGAGGAACAGTGGTAATACAATATTTGGACTTTCCTAAAAGAAATGGGGCGTCATGACTTTTCCTTTGCTACTCACAAACATCTGCACCATCACAGAGGTGAGAAACATTGCACGCATGACTTCAAGGGCATCTTGTCAGATCCAACTGTAATTTTGAAAATTTGCCTTACTAACTCCCATAATTTTTTTTTTACTTCTATAGGTATTTCAGGAAACCAGCGCTGCGTGCTTAATGTCGTTCAGCAATGCTTGGCCCTTTAAGTTTCCATCCACCTTGTTTTATCAGAATGAAAGACTTGTAGTGTAGGTTCTGGTGCACTGCAAGACTGACCTTTGACCTCGCTGTGCCAATTTTTTTACCAGGTCAATAATGCTTCGCTCTGGACCCTGATTGTTCTCTTCTTTCAATTCGCGGACGAATTCATAATTGCTTTTGCGATCAGATCGCTTGCTGTGAGTCAGCAGTTACTTTCTCCTGGTGGTCAGATTCCCTGTACTTCTTGGATATTTTGTAAATTTGGGTATTTTTGTACTCAAACCATGTAAAAATTTCTGTCGGAAAATTTCCGGGGAAAACGACCCCAGAATTGTCTAAGCTCTCTAATGTCTGGTGGGTGGCCTACTTAGTAATTAAAAATAATTGATATCTGCGTTCACTCGAACAAAGGATAAAACATCTGAAATGGCAAGCGACGACTGGGCAGAGAAAGCAAACATATGAGTGCTCTAACTTCTCGGTTTTCAGGCTATGCTCTCGCGTAGCACCTATAGCAAAAAAAGTTTCGAGTGCGTTTAGTCTCTCTGTTGTCGTATATTTGGCTATTATGTCGTCTTTCGTAAGTTGTTGTGTAACTTATTGTGTTACGTAATAAGGGATTGTTTATGTGCATAAGACGGCTTTTTGACCTTCTCTAAAAAATCTAAATTTACTTTGACAACTCTATATTTATTGAAAAATATAGTATTTCTAAAACAATATTCCATACCCAAATTATATGTTTGATAAATTAATAGTTTTATCAGAAAACAACTTTGATATTAGCGATCGCGTTCTATTAGTAGCAGAGGGACAAAATATGAAATATTTGTTCGTAAATGTGATATGGAACTTAATTATACATTAAACTAAGGTACCAACTAATGGAAGTAACGAATTTTTTTCTATAGTATTGGTATCGGGATTATTTAAAATAAAATCGTCTTTCTATTCAAATCTGCTCATGTGATAGACTAATATAGTCTTGATAATAATTACATTCAAATTATAATGATTAAATACAAATTTAAATAAATGTGACAATAAGTGATACGACTAGAAAGCTACCAAATCAAACTTCATAAAAATGCAACCTATATGTTTTGATTATAAAACTTATAAGAGATACATACATTATAGTATAGAGTTCTATAATGATATCAGTAATCTATAAATCTTAATTACTTCTAACTAAATTTATTAAAATAAAAAATAAGGTTAAACCAGGTGTTATGTTGTAATACACAATTAAAATAGTTATATTGTATTTAAAACTATTAAAAGTTAAAACAATAATACCATAAATGTTAAATGAGATTAATAAATTTCCACAAACGATAAAAAAACTAAATTATTTATTAAAAATTACTATGACCAACAGAATAAATATTAGAATAAAAAGGTTTTGTGCATTATATACATAGTTTATTTGCTGATTAACAATCAGAACCATTTTACATAATAAACATATAATAAGGTCCTATGAGCTAATGAGATGACGATAGTGACGTGAGGGGAGTCCATCCATCGATGTTATCCCGTTAGTTTCTTCTTAGATCAATGGGCCACGTTTTTTGTAGTCGTCTAGGAGGTGGATCATGTTGCAGGCTGGATGAACTTGAAATCGCAGGAAATGGTTGTTGCTTCTTTTAGTACGTTCTTCTACTACTGTTGGCATTTCCAGGTCGGTATGCAGGATGTCGTTGCTAACATACCAGACAGCATTGGCTAACATTCTCAGTGTTTTGGATTGAATGCGTTGGATTATGTTTACGTTTGACTTGCAGGAGCATCCCCACAGCTCGATGCCATAGGTCCAGATTTAATTAGGTCCAGGTTTAATTATTATTTTATAAAGTAGAATCTTATTTTCTAAAGAAAATTTTCCTACCAAGTGATCAGTACATTTTTTTAAGTCGTAGATCAACTTCCTTTCGTTTCTTTAATATATGCAGTTTCCACGTAAATATTTTGTCTAAATGAAGGCCCAGGTAGTGGGCTTCATTTGCTTGAGGAATTGCTATATTATTTAGATGCACCGGCGGGCATTCCAAGCGATGTAGGGTAAAATTTACCTGGGTGCATTTGGCTTCGTTTACTTGGATTCTCCATTTGTTTAGCCAGGTTTGTAAGAGGGACAGATGATGTTGCAAGTTTATGGAGGCTGTTTGAGGATTGGTATGATGAGAGAAGGACTGTATCGTCAACGAAGGTGCTTATAGTTGTAGTTACTGTTGTAGGTATGTCTGCCGTGTACAATGTATATAGAAGATATCCAAGAACGCTGCCTTGTGGTACTCCTGAGTTGATTGAATGAATGGCAGAATATTCTTGGCCATACTTTATCTGGATGTACCGATTTGATAAATAGGATTTTATAAGTAAATAATATTCACTTGGTAGGTGTAATTTGAGTTTGTATAAGAGCCCCTTATGCCATACTTTATCGAACGCCTATTGTATATCAATAAATATTGCTGGACAGTAAGATTTAGAGTCCAGTGCTGTGTTGATCATATTTAAGACGCGATGACATTGCTAAATAGTAGAGTGATACTTTCTGAACCCAAACTGATGGTCCGGGATGCAGTTTTCCAATATATCTGTTTCATGTATTCTCCTGATTAAAAGTTTTTCTAACAGTTTAGAAACTTGGGGCAGTAAGCTTATTGGACGGTAAGATGTAATTTCTTCAACAGGTTTTGGTATGAGAATTATCTGTGCGAATTTAAGTGGTAACGCCCAATAATGGAGACGTAAGATAGAATTGAAAAGGTTCCTTAGAAACACCAGACCCACTCTAGGTAATTCAGCAAGCACTTTGTCCGATATTAGATCGTACCCTGGTGCTTTTTTATGATTAAGATATTGAATTTTTTCTTCCAGCTCTGCACAAGTGAATTTCTTGATAGGTAGCGACAGTTGCGATGGTATGTCCAAGAAGCTGTTTACTGTATCATTAGGATCATCTGAGTAGGGCGTAAAAACATTAGCAAAGTGTCGTGCAAATAAGTCTGCCTTTTCCTGATCTGTTCTAGCCCACTCGTTATTTGTTTTTCTTAGTGGAGGATGTTCCATCCGGATGTTCCGTATGATAGCATGTATAGTGCGGAACTCTTAGATAAAATCTGTCCGTAAAACGTGTTTCTGATATAAGAAATATATTTATATTATGGAGTATTGAAAATAATTCTATTTCTTGAATTTTTGATTGAATGCCATTCGCATTCCATAAACATATTCGTAAGGACTTAGACATTAACGACAAGTTTATTTATGACATTAGACAACATGTTTATTATCATGTTGTTTTATTGCATTAGCTGGGTGAACATCATTTTGAATTCTTCTAAGAAGTTTTGTAAGATTGTGTCTTGACTGTTGGCTTGTACAATGTCACCTTGTACTACTTGGCTGTGTGTTGAGGGTGTGAACTTTGAGTGTTGTCTATTATTGCTGGGTGGTGAGTGTTTTGAATTGATAAACCTGTCTTGAGTATGTGTGTCTGGTTTCAGTCTGTTTTGTAATTCTTTGTGTACTGTACAGCCTCTATAGTTGGAGGGATGATCAGCGCCACATAAAGCACATTTAGCCGACAAATCTTTTGATTTCTTGCATGTCTTAGTGTCATGCGGTCCTCCACATTTAACGCAAGCCTAGGTACGGTTACAGTAGGCTTTGGTATGGTTATATTGTTGATACCTCGTACACTGGACAATTGATGTATTTTTACGTGGCGGCTCCACTTTTATAAAATGATTATTTAAGAATTTTAGATTGTAAATGTCTTTATTCTTTTCAGCAGGTTCCAAGTCTACAAAGGACATTGGTAAGTGTAATTTTGTAATTCTATGTTTGATGTTTGTTACAGCTCTTACTTTGAAACCTTTCTCTGCCAGCGATTCTGCTATTTCGTTAGAGGGTACAGTAGGATGGAGGTTACGAATGACAACTCTATAAGCTTTATTTTCTCTCACCTGATATGTGTGGTAAATTATACCTGATTCCTTCATGAATGTTACTAACTTACGGTATGTGTCTGGAGTATTTGCACTTAGCTTAACTATATTATCAGCGATTGCTTTTGTTTTATATTGTTCTATTTTAGCAACAGCTGTTAGAGCATTTATCATTTTATTATAATCTGTAACTCCATGTGCAGTCTTCGTATCTTATTTTGTTGAACAACCGGTGCGACGTCAGTAATATCCTCGTTAAGGCTATTAAGGGCAGAATATCTATTATTTTGTATGACATGTACTGCTTTATTTTGTGCCAATTGTTTTGTTATTCTTTTCCTTTTTCTGCTTTGTACACATTGTCATTCTTTATTGGGCATTGTATTCAATTTCACTTCACTATCACTATCGGGTGTATTTATTCTGTTTGATAAATTATTTGCCGGTATGTTATTTAGTTGCATTTATGTAACAGTATGATTAGTTTGTGTGTTCATTTGAGATTGTAAATTTGGGATCTGCACATTTGGCACATATGTCAAGTTACTATGTAAATAATGAGTATTGATAATTGGGTATTTACCTGGCTATCCATCGGGACGAAGCTATTATGTGATTGAGATGCTAGCTGCTGTGTTAATTGCGTTAACGGAATACATAAATTATTATTGCTGTTGCATGCCATTTTAGTAGCATGTGGATTGGTTTCATATAACGTATTGCTGACCTAAGGTCAGCGATAACCGCGTTACACTCTTTCATTATTATCGCTCAGCACACGTCTTAACGGTATGAAAGTCAAACGCGGACTATCATAATATATTACTACAAGATTATTCAATTTTTTAGTAAAGTATAAAAAAATTGTTTTTTCTCCACCTAAATTCATATTTCACATTATTATATGTACTTTGTCTTTAATTTGAATTTTTCGTTTTTAAATCATTAACAGTATGGTACCTTATTATTTAAATACGCGTGTATTAACTTATTATTAAATTATTTAAAACTCTCGACCAAAAATTGCACTTGCAAAGGTAAATATTCTGAAAAAAGCTTTAGTACACTATAGGTAACATTTTCACCTTTCTATCTGCAAAAATGCACTTTAATAGATTCATTGTAACTTATTGCACTTACCACACTATAACAATAAAGTAACAATAACTTTGTTATACAAATAAATTTTATCAATAGTTCTTGTAAACGTGTAACTCAATCGCTTTTTTAAAAAGTTCTGGGTTAGCTTCTTTTATGGTCATTAATTACCTTCAATCAAAAATCATAATCACAATGTTACGTACAACTTACAGGTAGGGCTGTGTGCTCTTGTTTTGATCTACACACTAGGCGTGTACCGAATAGGCACTAAGAACACTATAATAAATCAGACTGTCTAACTAGCTTGGACTAACTCTAAGCGAAGTATTACAAAACGATAAAGCTCAAGCTGACAGGTACAAAAAAAGCGTCTTATCTAAGAACCGGCTATTTGTTGAAAGTCACGTCGTCTACAGAGTATAATAGTGTTAATTTATATGTCAGACAACCAAGCAAAAACAAGATCATAATGTTCTTGTCAGTGGGTAAATTATTCTATGGTAATTTTATAAAAACCGCTTAAGTAGACGACTTGTACTTTAGTATTTTGAAATCATATATAATTTGTCTACTTTTAAAAAATATCGATGATAAGTTAATCTTTCGAATGATTAGAACAATTTTGGTTGTTGCAGTCGTCTTGTAACAGCTGATTTGTTAGCGAATAATTCTATGACAGGGTTATGGTGACATATTGTCGTATCTTTTCGAAAGTCTTCTGATTTCACAGAACACTCTTAGATCATAGTAAAGGAAGTACCAGGAGACCTTGGTTAACATTCGGACGGTATTTGCTTACAATATCTACGTACTTTAGCATGCGACACCACAAAGTTCAGTCTCAAAAGACTAAATTGATTTCAAAATAATTTTGTAAGATAGAATTTTGGTTAACAAAAATAGCGCTGAGTGTCTTCTAAGTAACCTTCTGATTTTTGAGTTTTAATTCTAATTGTCTTGTTTTCGATCGTCAAAAGAACTTTTAATTTGGGTGCGTTCCAAAGTATTTTACCTTGGTCTTTATCGGGATTGGAGCTAATATTGGTCTGCGGGAAGTGAATTTTCCATATTTATCCGTGTTAACAGTAATTTTCTGCTGATAAAATCAGTTTTGTAATAAGTTGAGATGCTTTTATTATTTTAAGTGACCGGTCGACCAACAGGATAACTGTGTTGTCCGAAATGTGTCTAATACAATATGGTCTGCGTTAGTGCATCTGAAGTGTAAAGCAGATATAGTAGTGATTTGGTGGAGGTTTGATACTGCATTCTTTATTTTAACTGCATAGGTACTGTTTGTGAGGTACGACTTTATCATTAAGTACAGCTGGCTGGAAAGATACAATTTCAGTTTGTATAATAGACCTTTATGCCGTAATTTATCTAATGCGTGTTTTATTTCTAAGAAGAACGCTGAACAAACCTTGCTTTTTAGGCTTTTTATTATGTTAGTGATGATTCGGTATCTTTGGTGTGTAGTTGAGCGACGTTTGAAAATTTACATTGGTGTGCTGTAATAAGTGAGTCTAGGTCTACATTGTTTTTAAAGCGTTTAAGTCCATCAAACATTTTTGAAATAAGGGGTAAAGACTTATTGATCTAAAGGATTTTAGCTGGGTGGAATCTGAGCATATTTTCATACAACAGAAAAGTCCTAGTGCTGTAGAATGCTACTGAATATTGTAGTGCATTTGTGGGATTGTTGAGCAATATTAGGTAATATTCGGAGCTTTTCATAGATTTTCTAGTTTTATTTGTTAAGAGACTTTTGTTCGACCATAAGGTCTTTTCATAACAGAAATGTTTGATAGAGCTAGAGTATATGTTGCATTATAAATGGTTCACCATACATAATTTTGTATTGTTATAATAAGATGTTTTTTTATCAAGTTGGATAGTTCTAAATAGGCTTCAATGACCAAATTATAGTCTCACGTGTTAGGTATAGTATTATTATAGTTGTGTCATTAAATTTCTATTTCTAATTACTCCGGTGAGATATCGTGCATTAAATTTCAAAGATCGTGTCTTTTTGATGGGGTAACCTTTAAACCACGATTTTAAGAAGGAAATCTTTATATTTAGTAATGATCTAGTTCACAACGAGAGATTATTTTTTTGACGATTAAAGTCGATCCAGTATGTGTCGTGCCATTTAAGTAATTAGCAAGGTAAGTTGTAAAATACAATATTTGAATAGCTGTTCTTGCAGTTGCCGGTATTTACAAAATCAATAGGAGGCCAATTTGCTAAAGTTGCAAATACTTGACTCATTTCTGGACGTCAAATTAGCTATTTATTGATAACTATAGGATTCATATTAAACTACTATATTTACTACTTTATTGATAACTATAGATATAACTATATTGCTCTACTATAATTTCTAGTAGCTAAGAAAAGTGATTGGTGGTACACATTGAAAGAGACACACATTTTATTATTTATCTTATCGGTTTTATTAATACAGGAAGAGATATTAACTATATTTGAAAATGTCTGTTTATGTGTGTTTTATTTGTTGGCCTTAATAACTTATTTCTAGTCTCTGAAGATATTTGTATATTATGCATTCTTTGTAATTACAAACTGATTTCCCTTGCAACTGGTAGCTGGGGTATGAAATCACAAAGTTTCTTACATACAGTAGTGCTGTGTTCTTTACCACATTTAACACACTTCTTTTGTAATTTTTGTTGGGCTCTAAGACAACTATCAACACTAGTGGTTGTTTTGTGGTATCTAAGGTGTATTGCAAGTTTTTTATATGAGTCTGATGTTAATTTGGTTGTTTTATTGGCCAATGCTGTTATGAAATATTGTTCCTTCTCTATAACTGGGGCGATACTTTTAATCATTTGATTATAATTGTCAACTCAATTGCATGTACATTGGCTTACTGGTTTTTGTGTGTTGACTGTTATAACTACGTTTAGGGTTTCAGTTGTTGGTTCCTGTTTAAGGGAGTATTTTATATATGTTCAAAGTAATTCTTTGGATAGACTGTTGTATATTAAAGCTTTAAATTTTGTTTGATTTTTTTAATCGTTTGGCATGTGCATGTCCTGTTTATAGGGCCTTTTTAATTGTTTTTATAGCTCAAGGAATGTTTGCTAGTAATTGTTGTATTAGATTTTTATTAATTTGTAATGGTTTGCTTCTCCCGTGGGTATGGAATTGCGCAAGGATTAATGAAATAATAGGGAGGTGGTTGCTTGATTTTAAGTTGTATTTGGGAACAGTAAGGTTTTTATGTTAAATTTTGCATATTAAGAAATTTAAATGTATATCCGTAGTTTTTATGGAAAGTCCGAGTATTTACCGCTGATCTCTCGGGGCCAGACGAGTCAATACCGTAGCCGCTTTCGGTTGGAGACCTGAATTAACGTATTTACAGGTATTAAGGTACATAATTGTACGTGAGGTTTTATAAATGCATAGCATGTGTAATTTTTAACTTGGTATCCTTAGATCTACTTAACTACGTAAAGCATCCGTAATTTTTTAAGATAGTGGAGCGAGCTTGTTTATTATTTAGAAGTCAGATGACCTCTATATAATTTGTAAGCTTTGGTTTTGAGGCTGTCGCCGTAGCTCAGTGGTCAAGATCATTCCTTCTCTGTCCGCGAGCCAGCGTTGCCATAGTTGTATGAAGAGCAAGTGGATGCCAGATTTTGAGGGGGTTCTCCAATTTTTTGTGTGTTTATTTAACTTTTTTTTTAAATTCTGTAATATTTAAAATATTACTAAAAATATTTGTTTTATTTTTATATTTAAAACCATATCATAAACACCTAATCTAAGGTTAAAACCGTTGCCGCCTGATATTTAAAACACAAAAACCCATCATAATGCAAAATAAAAAAAATAAAAGCTATTGCTCCAAATTTAAATATTTAAATTATCCCTGAATCTTGTTAGATTGATACAATCAATATATTATTGAATTCCGAATTAATTCACTTAGTTACGTTTTAACTTTATTAGTACCTTTCTAAAAGTATAAATCGTTAAATAGGTAAAGAATTTGTTTTGCAAAAATATTTATTAATCTAATATTTAATAAGACATTTGCTAGGATATATAAAATTCATTTTATTTTGTAATAACTTTACAATATATGTAATTCACTATTGTTTCTTATTTAGTTTTAGTAACAAGGTTCTTCCATTCTTTTTAGTCTTAAAGAAATGCAGAACAAAGCATAGTTAGTTCTAATTGCAGCTTAAAATGCAAGATTTGCGAGAAGATAATAATTTATAATTATTTGAAATTCTCAGGTATCTATATCCTGCAGTTATATTAACATAGATTCTAAGATATTTCGACAAGTTATATAGTTCTTTCTTTCTAATGTCTATAGGCATAATTATTAAATGACTTTTTATTAGACATCACAACTCGAGAAATTTATTAGAAAAAATATTTTAACATACTAAGAAAATTGCTATAATAAGCACTTTGTTTTTATATGCTTTTTGTAAATACTGTTGATTTAAAAATAAAACATTTAGATTCTTATAACGATAAAAATATATTAAATCTTTAGTCTAATATTTTTTTCTATATATTAGAAATTTTCTCATTAACTCCTATCGTCATTTACAATATGTACTAATTAACTACATTTACATAACATTCAGTAAATTATATAGTAAAAAATTAATAATAATAACATGATTAATTAAATAGAAGGGTAGTACCCAGTGGTACAATCAATTTGAGTAATATAATATTAAGTAAATATGTTGTAATAATTGTAATAACGAAAGATAAGCTCAAAATAACTATAAGTGAATCTGATAATTCTGCCGGTTTAAACCTCTAAAGTCAACGTATTTTCTTTTTATAAAAGTCCACTGCCACTAATGTATGCTGAACTTTGTAATTCCCTCGATAACAGTAAATGAGCTTTTTGATACATATATACGATGAATCACAAAGTGCTTTACATAATAATCTCTGAATTACTGCCAGGTTTAATTGACAAATAGATTTATATAACAGTAACTCATAAGTCTACATTAGTTTCAATATTGGTTTATATGGAAGTACTTTTTCCTATAAAGGTAAATGGGAGCGGCGATTTCTTAACCTGTATATCCTATGAAACATATAACACGACTGGAAACTGTTTTCTTTTGTTACAAATGTTTTTCCATGTACGTCATCGGTCAGAATGAATACCTGGATATTTTAATCTTCTGTTTATGGAAGTTGCTGGATGTTCTGGAAAACTGGAGCACAAGTTTCCTTGCGTAATGTAAAGGACACAAGCCTTATTATCATTTACTCTAATTTACCATTTTTTAATTATGTTGTAATTTTGTTTAAAATGCAAATAAGTAACGTGATGCCATATTCGGATAATTATGTCTTTAACCTTTGTTATCGGTAAAGGTATTTGCTACTATCAGAGTTATAGTTAGAAGATCATAAGTATATAGCAGATACAAAGTTGATTCCAACGCGCTTCTTGAGACACAAATAAATTGGAAAGAGTGACTTACATTTTTTTAGCTTCACTTGCAAAGGTCTGTTTGTCACATATGATGTAATACACTCTAGTAGAGATGGGTTAAATTAAATTTAATTTTGTATAGCAGCTGTTGACTTTTTGTATTCAATTCGATGATTGTAATTATTTTACTTCATTTGCTTATATAATCTAAATAGAAAACGCTATCTGAAAGGGTGTATCCAGATATTCTAAATGCAGTTCTCTTCTTCTGGAATAATTTCAGTGCGGTGCCTTTATTGGAGACAATAAGCTAAAACAATCTTAGATTTATTGCTATTTTTTGTACCATAAAAGTATTTTTAAGTCTCTGATTGCCACGTTTAGATTATTTTATCATTTTGTACTCTTTAAATTTTTCTTAGCTGCCGTAAATATACGCTTTCCAATAATTTTACTAATATAGGAATAGCTGCCAATTATCAAATTAAGCTGTAAGAAAGTGATAATAATTAAATATTTTTTTAAAATTATTTTTAGTTAATCTTATTATTGCGTATTATTAGAAGTCTGCAGTATTTATTTATCTAAGAATTGAGCACAATTACAAAGGAAATGTGATAGCCTCATAATTGATCTAAGTGTGATTCAGCTTTGAAGTAATTTTAGTACACTTTTTTACCACACAGAAACCAATGAGGTCAGGTAGATTGTTGATATATGTGGGTTAGCAGGTTGATAGACTTTTAGCATGTGAAGGTTTAATAATAATTGTTTTGTTCATCATGTATTTTATTTTATAAATTTCTTTATTGATGATGAGGTTTAGTGTAATTTCAATAAAGAATGATAGCTGATTGATTGTGCCAATATATTTTGTATTGTGTATGTTTCGTACTTTCTGTCTATGTTCTACAATGCTTTTTTCATATCTTTTACGTTAGTTAAATCATGTATTTTGCACAGTATTAATTAAAAGTTATGGACTTGTTAGGATTTATAGCTGTGTTGTGTATCTCAATATAGCAGTCCAAAAAATTGCGATAGATGGATAAGGTAGTCATAAGATAATAGTGACATTTATTTAGCTTTAATCACTTATTTTTAGTCTTTGCACTTCTGCCCCCAACACCCAAATGCAAAGCTTAATATTTTGAGTGATTCAAATCACCGAGCACGCTCCTACACCGCAAAACCCAAGTAAGGACTCAAATAAAAGAAAATGAATAAGATCGGTCTTAGTCTAATTATAACAAGCACCACGAGTCAAATTATTTATTATGAAAGTAATCCAATTTTCCTCTTCTAAGCAGGATATAATTAGATACCCTTATTTTTTTAATTCAAGTAAATCTATATTTTACAGAAAAAGGGAAAATCCTTATTACATATCTCCGTCTCATCTGGAATCAATCACAAAATTTTTATTTTTTTTTTTTGCTTTTATTTATAGATAAAATCTAATTACTTAAAATAATAAAAAAATTAATAACTACAATTACATTGATGTACATATTAGAAACCTTTCCAGTGAAAGGCTACTTTAAGAATAACTTATTTTGTACATTAAATAGATATAACATATTATCATATACTTATTTACATACATATAAAAATTAAGTATATAGATATTTAACTAAACTCAATTGGTCCGTGAGATCAAGAAGGTTTTGTCTTTGCAACCTACTTATGTTGCTGTTATCTAATAGTTTTACAGCAAAAATGTTGTCATTTTCTAGACCCACAAAATATTTTTCATACGCACTTCACCATTTGCACCTTAAGGTTACCATAGATGATTTCGGTTTTTACGTACCAAGGTCCGTCGACGTTTTTGATTGAAATCTTTAAATTATCCCTAGATTTAAATTGCTCGATATTTCCCACAATTGGATGCCATAGGTATTAATACTGTTTTGTATATTAGAACCTTGTTGCTTAGGAACAGTTTGGATTTGGGCTCTAACAGCCAGTTTAGTTTGAAAAACTTTAAGCCCAGCTGCTAACGCTTATTGAAGATAGGTGTTTCTAAGTTAATCGCTGATCAAGATGAATATTAAAGTATCTGACGACTTCTGCTTGGACGTGTGGTATATTATTCAAAATTACTGCTTCCTCTTTGAAGTGTGAATGTTACATGAGTAGACATGGTTTTATTTACTTTGATACGCCAGTTTCGTATCCAATCTTGCACATTGTTGAGAGAAGTTAGTAAGTTGCTTCATGCAATGTCAGGGTTTTTGTCAAACGCTACTATTACAGTATCATCTCCGAACGTGATGATAGTTATATCATTTTGTGATAGGAACCTTTGCAATAAACAACAGAGAATGTCCTAATGCGCTTCCTTGCGGGACTCCGGACTTCATTGGGTGTAGGTGCAAGAGTGCAACTTGAAATTTTATTTGGAATTGCCTATTATTTAGGTACGACTTTATGAGTTGATAGTAGGTGTAGAAAATAGAAATTAATAGTTCTTCATGCCAGATTTTGTCATATTCCCGAGATATGCCCAAGAACGCAACAGAACAATATTCCTTGGATTCTAGTACACGATTGATTTTACTTACCAGTCTATGAATTTGCTCGCTGGTACTGTGTTTTTCTCTAAACCAAAATTGATATTCTGGTATAAGTTTATTTTTTCAAGTAACAACTTTTCAAACACTTTAACTGGTAGTGGTAACAAGCTAATTGGATGGAAGGAAATAACTTTCAGGTGGTTTTCCTGGTTTAGGTATTAGTATTATTTGAGCCACCTTTCACTGGGTTGGAAAATGCCTCAATTTCCAAATAGCCTTACATATGGCAGTTGCTAGTGCTAGTGCTATTTAGTACTGTTTTGGGTTTTATTTTGGATCTAATTGTGGATAGGACTTTCGCTACTTTAATCTTTTTAATTGGTAGATTTAGTCGGTCTGGTGCGTCCAGGTATTGCAATATGTCGATTTCTTCTTCTGCAGTTAATTTAGAAAGGTGTGCGGTACAAAAGCATTTATAAAATGGGTTACAAATGTATCAGTCTTTTTTCGCTCCATTTTAGGCCAGGTTAGATTTTTGAATTGGGGTATTCCTTGTGGGGTTGTTTCAGTTTTCCGTGGGTTGTTATGGTGAATAATTTGATGTTTATTTAGAGTAGAAAGGGGTGTTGGTCAATTGCGCGGTGCGGTTGCTTTCTATCCCGCTGTGAAATATTTAGGCCCAAAATTGCATTGGGTCATCTAGTGCGGGATCGGGGATAATGCTTAGGCTTGGTTTAAGTTTATTATGAATACGATCATCAGGATTTTCTTAAATTATGAACTTTCTACATTCTACATTCCAGGATGATAATGTTCGAGAGTAGTTTGAGGAGTACACTGATAAGATTCAACATTTTCCCTAGTTCGCCCAGGCTTGAATATCATCGAGCTTCTGTAAGCTGTGTTGGAATACAGGATTTGGCGTCAATTTTCATCTGTGCTGCATGAAGAATTATGTCAAGTTCTACTCACCACTAGTATTTGTATTCATCTATTTTTTTTATTATTTTGTACAGTACCCGTACATTGGGTAGCCCAAAATGAATAAATCGATATAAAGTTAAATAATTAATTGAATTTATGGTTGGATTTTTATTGACTATTATAGTATACAACTTCCAATCAAATATAAAAAATATTATATTTGATAAAGCGAAATGTGTAAAATCTTAATCAAAAATTTTATCAGTAAAATCAAGATTTTACACATTTCGCGTTTGAGTTTGTAAACTGTTTGTGGGTTACTGAAATAGACCTTGGATTTGGGGTAACCCAGCAAAATAAGACATGTAGTGCTAAATCAAAAATCTTACCAGCCACTTGACACAGATATTATGTAAAATTACGTGACCAGTCTGTTGCACTGTGTGGCAGGAAGCATGGTCCTATTAAAGCCACCTTTGATCCAGACTAATGTTGCTCAAAAATTGGATTATTAAGTAATAGCAACAAATCACAATTTACGGTATAATTTTCAAAGAAGCATCGGCGTATCACACTTTCCGACAGTGAAAACCAACTAAATGAACTCAATACCATTACCAAAACTTTAATACAAAACGGATATTCTCAAAAATCTCTAACTCACACATTAACAATATCAGCAAAAATATCGCTTTTTAATCCATGACCCTTCCAACCAAACCAAAGTGTTTTTATCGTATATCAAAGACATTATTGACAGAATAGGTCCCATACAGCGTAAAGAAGATATATAAACTGTTTTCACAACCAAAAATAAAATAGCTGACCTCATCCGCTCAGCTAAAGATTAATCTCCCCACGAATCCCAAGGTCTCTACGAAATACTTTGTGGTAACTGTGATAGAACCTACATAGACCAAACGATTAGACAACTATCTAGTCATATATACGAACATTCTTTAGCTGTATGCAAGGGTAATATTTCTTTTGCTTTGTCCAAACACAACATGAAAAACAAACATATAATGAATTTCTTGAAATTCAAAACACTTGCTCCCATTTCCCATTCTACCAGTACAACTATTTGCGAGACCATTGAAATTAAAAAACATCCTCAATGCTTCAATACTACACACGATGGTTAACGCTTACCCGCCATTTGAAACCGTTAGTTACCGCACGTCATTACTTACGTAACCCGTTAAAACACAAAAACCTTTTTCAACCCAGTATATTTCCGGCACGAATATGTCCCCGTTAAACTTTTACCTCTGTTTCTATAAATAGTGAAGTAGAACACACAAAAAGTCAGTCTTTTTATTTGATTCTTAGTTTTTCTCGAGGAACAGGCGGATTGAGTAAAAAACTAAACCCCTTGCAAATAGCGTCTAAGTGGATACCGAAACGCCGGGAATTTCCTAATGTAGAGTCCGGAAGGGAGATATGGTGTTTTTGAAAAGACTTATGCGCGCTGGAATGAAGCGAATGTTTTCGGAATAGTTGATATCTACTCATCGATAGATGCCGTTTTAGTAGAAATGGAGCCTTTACTTGTAGCACAACGTGTATTTGTTACATCTTTACTGAAACGGGTTATTCTGTGGTACTCACTAGCGACTATTTCAAAACGATTTTAATGTTGGCCGTCATGATCGCGTTCCAAAATAGGATACCATTACGAAGTGGGTGAATAGTTTTGAAACAACAGGATCTTTAAGACCGGGGACTGCACGAAGATGTGATGAAACTGTACAAACCTCGGAAAACATTAATAGTGTGCGACAAGCGATAAAAGCTAGCCCTCGTGGGATGTCAGACAGGCCAGTTCGTAGAATATTGCACTTGTACCTCAGTCCATCCTTACAAGATTATGGTTATTTATGAACTGCAGCAAAATCACTTTGTGAGACGACATATAACGACACAGAAACGATGTTGGAGTTGCTGACAAACGATATCGTTTTAATCATCAGTGACAACGTCTACTTTCGTGTATCGGGAACAGTAAAGAAAAGGAATTTTCGGTACTGGACACCCGAAAATTTGCAATAATTGCGTTAACAACCTTTGCACTGCCGGAGAGTAACTGTTTGGTGTGGCGTACTTCAAACTTCCATTATTGGGCCTTATTTTTTCGTGAAAATGGACGATCAGTATGTGTTAATACATATCATTAGCTTGCCAGAATGCGTGATTATTTCCTGCCAGAATTAAGAAAACAACGCATTAACCTCAAAACAGTTTAGTTTCAGCAAGATGGTCGATTTGTCATATATCAAAACAACATTTCTCTGAACGCCTGATTTTATTGCTTGAGGATGTGGCCTGCTCTGTCCCAAAACCTGTCAGCTTGTGATTACTCTTTATGGAGCTACCTAAAGAATAAAGATTACATAAACAAACCTACTAATCTTAAAGCTTTTTTCGAAACCATCAAGCGAGAAATTCAAAGGGTCCCGCGTGACATGCTTCAAAGGAGTATGGATAATTTCGCCACTCTTTTACAAGAATGCCTTGACAAAAATGAACGGGCACCTAACTGATGTGATTTTTTTTTCTTATATTTTGTTATGTACTCTCAAATGGAAATATACCAAAATACAAAAGAACAATGAATTTTGAAATTCGTTCGAAAATACATGTGTGACAGTCTTTTCAAAAACACCATAACTCCCTGTCGAACTCTGTAGAATAAAAAATATGTACATTAGACATGAATCCATTTATTTGAAGCAATAGCCATTGTTGATATATCTTAATGTAATATTTCTGTTTTTTTACATTCCGGACAAACATAGCATTACTTTAATTAAATTAAAACAATATATTCTTTTCTACTATTTCATTTATAACATTTAAAAACACTTTTCAGTTTTGAATACAAAAATTTATTCGAAAAAGTAAAGTCTCTCAAATTTTAACTTTGTGTAAAGTAATGCATTTTTTATGGCGTGCAATTACTATTACCTTTGTATCAATTTAATTATAATATATTTTTAAGCATAACAGGTCCTGATTGCAATAAATATTTTGCGGGTGTCAATAAAATGACTAACATTTTAATGTATAATGTAACGGTGTTTTTAAATGAAATAGAGTGTAGCAAAGTTCATCAGATTTCATAAATATTATGCGCGAGCTCTTCGTAACCAAAACGTGAGAAAAGATACAGCACATTGCTTGTGCATTCAACACGGCGGAAATTATATTTGGGGATATCAAACACGAAACAAGTTACATACTACACCGCGGTTGCTAGCCACTTCCTCAGAATTATACAACCCTTGTATCAAGTTATATGTCTCTCCAGACCAAAGGCTGCGGCTGCAGCAGATTCCGTTCAATAATACATTACACGGTGGCGGAAATTGTGCAAATTGCTCGCACGCAGCCATAAAACTGTTTAGTGCGCTTTACTAGCAATTATCTCTGCGCTGTCTGCAAAGCTGCAAACCTCCGCTGTGCAAAGGAAAAATTTACACTGAATAACAAGCGAGGCGTTACTCTCATTCTACAACTTAAATTACATTTCACTCTTATTCGCAAAACAAATGGCTTGACACTTAAGAGAATATAAATTATTAAAAGATCCCACAAAGCTCGACTGTTTTGCGGAGGCAATTAAAAATTGAATTCTTAATTAAGAGACAAGTAAATTTTCAGCAGCTGGCTACAACTCTAAGCTTTCGTCTACCCAACGTTCTCGATATGCAATTATGGAAGTATGTTGAAAAAAGTACAATTCTGCTATTATCAGTAGGTACTTCTATATACAAATTAATAGAAATTAATGTTAATATATAAAAAGAAACTAAAACTTTTTGTTAGTAAACTTTTAAAATAAAAGTAAAGTACTTAATTTACCACAAGCAAAAAAAGTTTTTAGCTGCAATTTTCAAGTTTCTAAAATTTAAAAACATAATTTAAGAGAGGGAAGTTAAGTAAACGCACGTTTTTTCAAGAATTTATTACAAAAAATCGGTAATAAATATCGAAATGAAATAAAACATCTTAAAATATACGTAAATGTAAAATTTCGCGCGTTATATAGCGTTGTAGCTCAGTCAATTGTAACCGATCTGTTTAAAATTTTAAGGGAATCTTCTTTAACATATTGGCTATTGTATGACGGTTTAGTTTTGTCAAAAATATATAAACATTGTTTTTTACCGATTGTTTATAAAAAAAAATTTTTTTTCCAAAATAATTTTGTATTTTTAATTTTTTTCTTTTCGTCATACAAAGCGTTTTTGCATATTTTAAAGATAAAATTTGATTTTTTAAATTTAGATAAGATTTGAGACCAGTAGGCTAGCTGTACGGCGCAAAACCGAGGTCCCAACTTTGAGCAGTTTTAGCGCCGCCAGTTTAAAATATTGTGGTCTCAAAAAAATTGTAAAGATACTCTTAAACGTATATTTTAAGATGTGTTTTATTTTATTTCGACATCTATTATCGATTTTTTGTAATAAATTCTTAGAGAAACGTGCGTTTACTTAACTTTCTCCTCTTAATATTTAAGATTGAAAGCGTAATGAATAATCAGAATCATTGTTATAATCACGCTTTAATTTTTTCACTAAATCTTTTGCATTTCAAAAGGATTATTCCATTCGTATTTTAGTGTAGTAATCTCA
Source organism: Sinelater perroti (assembly GCA_036346155.1). Lineage (NCBI taxonomy): Eukaryota > Metazoa > Arthropoda > Insecta > Coleoptera > Elateridae > Sinelater > Sinelater perroti. The sequence continues at coordinate 7,062,950 of JARFIY010000337.1, read as the reverse complement.
TTCTCAAAAAATTATTTGTCTTGGTTAACAAGGAATGTTTACACTGATGTTATAACCACATTCTTATCTTTAAACTTGAGTTTACATAAGGCTTACATTTAGGTTTTAATAGCAATCAGAAATTACTAATAGCAAATTATGAGCATACAATAGCGGATTTCAAGTGCAGTTAACATGTGGTTCCATGTTGTTGAGACCACATGTTATTCAATTTAAAATCGTTAGTTTCATTAGCAAAAATTGTTTAGCATCTCCCGATAGCGTACACCATTAAAAGTAACTGTTACCAGCTTCGTTTGCAAATAAGTACGGATCAATGACTTCTTCAGCCTACAATGCACACTAACAGTAGATTTTTGTGGATGCTTTCGTTTTTCATAAATATCACGCATATTTTCACTACCTCAAACACGATTAGTTTTGACAGTTTACAAAGCCATTTAAAGAAGAATTGGCTTTATAGGTACATATGTAATTTTTTTGCAAAAATCAACAACTGTTACGTTGTCTAAAACCAAGTTTACAAATGTACGGTGTTTATAGTGGATTTTATTATTAAGATACTAATTGTACAAAATGCAAAAATTTAACGTTTGCAAAATGCAAAGAGCGCGAAATTCAAATTTTAAAGTTTAATTTTGGATTACCCTACATTTTAGTAGTCCCGGCAACATGCTCTAAGCAGTAAATCATCAAAATTACTTTTGGTGTCCTAAAAAATGGTAGCCAAAACGTTGCCCACTTCATTTTGTAACACTTCTTTGTGGTTTATGCTTCTGATCAAAATAATAAACACTACTACAAAACAATTAATTTTTTGAGGGTAAGTAGATCTTAATTATCTAGAAAAGAAGAAATGTGGAAACTTTTTGTTTATGCGTTATTAACGTTAAGAACGCCTATTCAGAGCTAGTGGTAGGATATTTTTCTAACTGAAGATTTATTAGCTTTGCCACCCACAACCATACATCAAATGCATATTAAATCTATCTTAAAATATTGTAACCTAACATCTTTGCTTGGGTAAAGCGTTAGACTTGTCTACGGTAGTATGGACGATTTTGTTCTTTTGATATGTAAAATCAATAAAATTATTTGTCAAAGTTTTTAATAATTTTACACAAAACTGACGGCTACATTCAAAACCTTTGGCTTTTTTAAACTATATCTGATAGTGATATTTACTTTAATAGTTCGTATTTTGCACTTGCTCCGGATGCATGATCGATATTGATGGTTCGCTAAGACACTCTTCTTTAACTCTCTAGGCACGAAATCTATCTTTTTTTTTCAAGTTATTTTCAAAGTTATCAGTTCTTTGATTTTAAAGTGCTAATTTAAAATATAAATCGTTTTGAGCGGTATAATTTTTATTCTCATTGAAGAGTGCACCTAAAAGTTCATTTTAACGCTACTGTTCTACTGAAAACTTGAATTTCTTACACATAGATATTTTTTGCTTTGAGTATAAAGAGCAATTAAGATTTAGGTGACATTGTTTGGACAGTGCGATGTTCAATGTTTGTGGATATATTCATTAGACCATTTATTAAAAATCTCTATCATAACTTGCTTTTTAACGACTCAAATAGTTTGAGATGTTTTTATTAATTACTAACATAAAACGCTAAAACAAAAATAGTAAAACATAACACAATATAACTACAATGTAAACATGCGACATTTTCGTTATTTGGACTTCTTACTACCGAGATCAGGACAACCATTTTTCTTGCATAATTAGTCTCGCTAGACTCCAGATAATAATAATAATAAAGTAATCAGCTTAAAAGCCTTAAAAGGTCATTAGAATGTATAACATTGTTCCAAAGAACACAGACAAATATAGGAAGAATTGGAAAGCAATTGTGGAGAATGGCAATATTCTTTTGCACTAAAGTAGTTGTATTTTTATGGAAAGAACGTTGATGTATATACTAAATCCAAAAAATTCCAAATCTAAATTTACGAAGCTAATATCATATGCACACTAATAACTTATAAAAAGATAAATTTATTGCAGAAATCGCACTGATGTATTTTTGTATTTATTATTAAGATATTCAAATTCCTAATGCAACTGTGTGTACAAATAAGCCATGGTGTGTCTGCTACAGTGCGAAGCACTTTGTTTTGGAGCCTTTAGAGTTAGTTTTAATTTTTACAATGTTGCTCCAAATTGGTGAGACATACAGGGTTAGGGGTCTGATTAATGATCTAAACATTAAAATTGTGGATTTAGTTTTTAATAGTGATTTTCATATAACTCTTATCGAGTTTGTAATTAATACATAGTTTCCATGCCAGCTGCATGTCAAAAGAAAATTGTAGGCATTTGACTGCTGAGATTTTGGGTTCACTCAATGTTCTTATTATTGATCTTGATTGGTTTTAAGGTAAACACCGTAGTTTGAAATTTCGTAGATTTAACTTAAATATTTCACTTGGTGAACTAGGAAGATATTTTACAGTGCATTAATTGTAAATGGAAAATTGGTTGTGTAAAATTGGGACCTTTCGTTAAGATGATAGTCTTTTCTGATTTTAAAAGTAGACTGATTTTAAGGCATATGGTAAACATTGTAACGAGATAAGCTAAATATTTTGTTATTAAATTGGCAAGCACTACATTTGCGATTAAGTCATACCATGACAATTTTTGCTTGGAGAGTTTACCAATGATGGATTCTGAGTTCAGAGAGTAATGTAGGTTCAATAGGTTCGCGATTGTTGGTAAGTCTCTTTCAATGTGTATGTGTACATATGTTTGTTATGTATACTTTTAGTGTTGAACTACGGCCAACTATTGGTGTAAAAACAAGTTCTAGATGCTCATCTTGTGTCTACATCTGTGCTTTCTAATTCTGATGTTGAGTTGGAAACTCCTCTTTTGGTTTAAATATTCCCTTTGTAGGTCTCCATATAAGTCGCATAGCTCTAATTTCTCTATGTATTTTTAGTACTTATTTACCCGTAGCATCGTGAGCTCTTTCTTAAATTGCTATTCTTAAAAACTATTGTCTTCACACTTGACTCTTTATTTGTATAAGATTAACTAAATATATTTTAACGTGCTATAAATCCTGAAATTTTGAAGTGGTTTGGTGCGTGACGTTACCTGGTGCACAATATTCATTATCGTAGCAGTAAGTTTAGTTATTATTTGGTATATGTGCAAGCTATGCCCAGATTAGTGGGATATTGTAAGTACTAATCTAGGTTAGTCTAAAATTTATCCCAGGTAATTGGACCAGTAATTCGTCGACGAATCCATTATTTTATTTGTATAGTGCTAATGAATGGTATGATTGTTTGATTGATTTATGGAACAATTTTTTTGCAGTAGAATATCCGGAATATCTGACTCATGATCTTATCTATAAGTAATGCGTATAATCTGTGATAGCTATTATTTAAAAAGAATTTGAGTTTTTGCCGTATCCGTATTTAAATTTTTTTAAATTTTGAACGATAATACACTTTTAGCTAATAAAACCACAACCAATATTTGTAGTAGTTAATCATCTAAAGATAATTAAAAATGTAAATCAAATCGTTACTGGAAACAACACCGCTAAAAGCTTGATGACATGTAATTAAAATTAAATGAAAATATGTCCGACACATATTGTTTTTTTTTTCTATTATAGTTTAATCAGCGCACCATTAATTTTGCTATACATGATTCGGTTGTGAGTCTTAATTCTTATCTTATACTAACATTGTGAGGGTTACATTCCTCATATGTTACATTGTACATTTATTTGATTTAATACATATATTGCTTGTTTATGAAAGTTATGTGTTTATTAGAATAAGTCCTGTGGGAGTTTTTTTTTTAGTCTTTTATATTTACCTTTTTGACCAAGGTTATACGCCACTGCACTGTCGCATTCACTTATATTATTAAATAATTTGTTGCACTATTTATTTATATGATCGAGTAGAGACGGTAAATTTAGTTCTTTGTGAATTTGGTCATTCCGCGCAAACTACGGCGCATTGACTGAAATTCGAATAACTTTGTTTTGCAGAACTTGCAATTTTCTGGTGTGTATTAGATGCATTTCTCCATACAGGACACGCATATGTTAAAATAGGTCTTATTATTGTTTTATATATTAGCATAATGCACTCTACACGCAAATGTGATTTTCGATTTATCAGCGGGTATAGGATACCCAGCCTGGCATACCACTCACTTAGTTTTTTGTTAACATAGAAGCCCCATCCTAGTCTGGTGTCTAAGTAGACGCCCAAATATTTAATTGCTAAATCATTGTTGTTCCGCTCAATCTTATGTTGGTTTAATTTTATGATTGGTATGTTCTTTATTTGCTTTAGGGTAATGATTTTTGTATGTGTCTTTGTTACGTTGATTCTAATTTTCCAGTTCTTAAACCAGTTGTACATCTCATATAGAGCACTTTGTAGATGGTTTACTGCTACTTGGAGGTTTTCACTTTGTGTTAAGATAACAGTATTATCCGCGAACATAGCCAAGGTAGTATTGTCAGTTGTTTGCAAGTCGTGCATGTAAATATTGTACAAGAGTGGTCCCAATATTAGTACCTTGCGGTACTCCTGACAATATTGGTCTTTTATTTGATACGACAGTATTCACTCTCACCAAAAATGTTCTGTCTTTTAAGAGACACATATTGTAAAATTGTACAATATATGCAAAATAAAAAATCTACCCCACATATACTAGTAAAAAAAAAACATTCATTTTATGAAATCTTAATGGTTTCAATTTGGTGATGAAGTTGAAAATACGGTTAATACTGAACAACATATTACAAAAGCATAGATACCTTTATTATTTATAGACCTTGAACAACTGTTAACCATAAAAATATTTGCAAAATCCCAAATATACAGCATAAGTAAATACAGTTAAGATCACCATAAAGAAAACAACAATATCTTTTAGCTCCTATCATCTATACGGTCACACAAAAGATATGTATAATCAACTAGATAAGTTTTTGCGTCAAATGCGGAGGGCTTCATATAATGTAGATTTTTAAATGAAATTAGAACTATATTCAATAACTGAACAAAACGATCCAATTTTAAATGTGATGTCAATTCTGTTAAACCAAATAGCACTATATTGGTTAGATACTTGCATATATTAGTATATATTAGAAATTAAGGCTACCTGAACTTAAAAAAGAAAATTGTTTATATTAATTGTTTTACATCTAAACAAATCATAATGTAGTAGCCAGCTGGATATAATAAAATCTCAAATATTTGGAATTCCCTTATAACTAAAGAGTTTGTCATACATATTGATGTTCAAAGCAGTGGACGCTTATTATGAAATAATTTTCACGTAAAAGCCACAACTAGTAAAAATTAAATAATGAATTTTAAACCCACTTTATATAATAAAAAAACCGATTAGGTGTGTTAGAAATTTGTCACTAAATATATAAATTTTCAACTAATAATAAAAAACGATCACAACCTTCAAATTGTAACAAATCATTTAACTAAAACTATTTAATGTTTGCGTGTTTCGACGACATCTAAAAATAAACAAAATAGTGCAGTCTCGCCGTTTATTGCATACGGCTATCAAAGCATCGGACGAGTAGATGGCTGGTCTTTCAATATTATGTTTGTATGAGTATGTACTGTCAGGTTTTATGAAATTAAAAAAAATAAGAAAAGTTGATGGTTGAACAGAACGGAAATTGAAAGAGAAGGAATATTAATTGAAAAAACCGAACGTAGCAGACATGGGTCATGGTAATGAATAAGTAATGGAGGTTATCTGGCGGCATCAACGTATTACAGACAGCAACATGATATCTTTAATTGGTTATAGTAATGTCGACTAAAATTTCACTAGTGAATATTTACAATAAATTTGCATAGAGCTCTTTATATACCGGGTACAAGTATAAAATACGGATTTTTTCTAAAAAAGAAAAACGTTAAATTAGGAAGAACAATGAAAAGTGGTTCATTCAAAATATGCTCTATTGCTAGTTACATATTTTTCCCATCTTTCGGGTAATTTTTGGATACTACGCCAGTAAACATATTTTCTTTTTGCCGCGAACCATTCATCGATCCATTTTTCACATCTTCGAACGAACCAAAGCGGTGCTCAGCAAGTCCGTAGCCCATCGGTGCAAACAAGTGGTAATCGGAAGGAGCCAAGTCTGATGAATAAGACGCCTGGGGTACCACTTCCCACTTGAATGCTTCCAACGTATCACGAACCGATTTTGCCGTATGTGATGGAGCATCATCATGGTGAAAAATAATCTTGTGTTGCCTTTTTCGATATTCTGGTCATTTTGCGAGTAGCTAACGGGTCAAATCGATTAATTGTTGTTGATAGCTTTTGGTATAAACCGTTTTACCAGGCTTTAACAGCTCATAATAGACCACATCTTTCTTGTCCCACCGAACACAGAGCATCGTTTTCCTGCCAAAGCGATTCGGTCTTGCAGTTGATTAATGTGCCTCAGTTTAGCCATAATATTTTGCGCTTGGGATTCTCAAAATATATTCACTTTTCATACCCAGTAACGATACGATGCAAAAACGACTTTTTGGGTATCGTTCGAGGAAAATTTCAGATGTGTTTAGCGCCTTTCCATCTACCTCTAATTTAGCTCATGGGGTATCTATCTGCCAACCTTCTAAATCTTTTCCGTCTTTTATAGGCGATTGGAAACAGCTTGTTAACTAATATTTAATTGCCCTGCGAGTTGTCTTTATGAATCGTCTTCATCCAACAATGCTTGCAATTGTTCACACGTATCTTGCGATGGGGCAAGTTTACCATAAGCTTCTTGAAGTAATCGGTAGGATTCAGCAGCAGTTTTCGTCAAATGAAAACAAAAAATTAATGCTGTCCACGAATGCTCTTCATTTTGGCACAAGTTTCGACATATTTAACACAGCAAAACCATACTATGCAAACACTTTTTCAACTTATCACTTGTGCGCGTTGAATTTCGTTGGTGGCAGAACAAAATGGCATATACATCAAATTTTTATACTTCACACTGCATTGACGTACCATATGTAGTCTCAAATCCGCATTTTATACTTGTACACCTGGTATGTATAAGGTTTGTATAAAAAGTATCAAGAACAATTTTTCCTGATGTTGACTGTACATCGACGCGCTCTCGCACCGCGCATGCTTGGTGATGGGGAATGTGACCTTTAAACGCAACAAGCGCCAATCACCTGCGGACGTTCGTTCAGCCAGATCGTGTTTTTAGTGGACCTCTGTCGAGTGACTCGGTGCAAGCGCAAAATGCAACGAACGTTAAACAGCGGTACGCCATCAAATTTTGGTTGAACTGGTGACTGGGGGTACGAAGACGTTGGGCATGATTCGCCAAGTGTCCAAGGATGAAAGCATTTCACAAACTGCAGATTTTAAGTGGCACAAGCTCTTCAAAGATGACAAGGAGAGTGTAGGGGACGAGCCCCGCGCTAGACAGCCGTCGACTGCTTGCTAAAACATTCTACAACGAATTGTTCCGAATTGGCACCAGCAGACTATTTTCTATCCTAAAAAGTAAAATCCCCCGTTCAAAAGATACTGCCATAAAAGCCTAAGTGCCGCCGAAGAAGCTTGCACGCGTACCCTTAAAGACGTACCGGAATCCGCCTGCCAGGGAGCCTTCAACTTGTGAAAATCCGCTACCAAAAGTGTGTCGACGCTCAAGAGCTGTACTTTGAAGAGTTTTGAGGTATTGTAGCAATATCTCAAATAAATCTATTTTTCCGAAACTTTTCCCAATACATTTTATACAAACCCTCTATTTCCATATTTTCAACAAAACAATAATAAAATTTGTGTTTTAATACAACAATGCTATACCTTGAATTAAGCAATAATAATGTGTAACTTTCCTATTATCACTTTGGCAGTGTTCTAGATGGAGAAAAAATCTGGTGTGAACATCATACGACTTTCCTTATCCTATTATTTGGGTAATTCTGGCAAAAATCCTGAACTTAAATTTTTTTCGAGTTCGTATTTTACCAACTTTTACTTTAAATTCATGTTTATCTCGTAATAACAAATCATTTTTATTCTCATGAATTTTTTGTATCTTCAACCGTTTAGATTCGCGACCGCTTTGCGACCTTGCGACCAAACGGCTATTCCGATTTTTACCAAAAGTTTCACACTGCGTCCCCTACCTACAAGTAACTTGCATACCAAATTTCAAGTCTTTAGCTCTTACGGTTCTCGAGATATCCTGTTTACTGACAGACCGACAGACACACACATATACACGAACCAATGGCCCAAACCAACTTTTTTGGTGTCGTAAAGCTATAGTTCGTCCAGAAATATGAAAAACTGTGTGGTCAAATTTCCGCCGATTACAGATATGTGATGTTGCAAGACATTTCGTTTTCCTAAGAAGGTGACGGCTAGGGGGTAACAAAAAATGTCATGATTTAGAAGCTTTTTTTAGAGATCTTCTACCCAAATCTTGTCAAAGATTTGGCCGACGTCTAGGAAGATTTCGGTGGTGTAATAAGCTAAATTGGAAAGGTGTGAGAACATGAAAGTGCATTCGCTACTTTTGCTGGACGATCGTCGGTAACTCTTTTGAGGAACTTAGAGAGAGTATTTAATAGACTGGTTCGTCATATGATCTTTGTTCTTTTCAGCTTTCTCAAGCATGAGGACACATGCTTGCTTACAGCTACAAGGAAGATAACTTATTTTTAGGCATACGTTTATCAAGGTAGCTAAGTATGCCATGCATTTACTAGTTAAATGTTAAAAGACTAAGTTGAGTATTGAGTCGTAGCTCGGTGATTCGTGTTTCAGTAACACCATTATAAGTTTCGCCTAATTTTTTTTTGTGGGGTTGTAGGTTGAATGTTTCTAGTGCTAACGGGGCGAGGTGTTTTAGTGTTGATTACATGTACCGCTTGAGTGGGGGTGTGGGTGGTTGCCGGTGTAAAGTTTAATTTGAGGTGGTTTGCAAATGCTTCAGCTTTTTACTGTTGGTATAGAAGGTAGTATTATCTGATTTAACATTTTTTTATGTATTTCCACATCCCTAAGTCGCCAGGACCGACGCAAGTGACGTATTTGCGGCAAGATTGAATTTTACAATCTAGTTTTCGGTTTAGTTAGTGCGTGAGATTATTCAATAATTTTTTAGCTTTAAGGCTTTCCGCTCCTTACCACCCTGTTAGTTTAACTAAATTTCTTGATTATATTAATTATAGAGCAAGATGGGATATAGTCGAAGATGAGATGTTTAAGGTAGTCGCGTTTGCAGTATCAATTATTGATGTAATGATGTTGGAAACCGTTATGTCTATATCATCTTTGTTTTGGAGGATCCTGTTTCTGCGAAAATGCGGTTTAAACTTTGTTGGAAGAGATCAAAATGATTAATAGGTCTATTGGTTAAGCGGATAAGAGGTAATTTAGGTTTGAGGAAACAAAAAAAGAAAATAAACAAGCATAGATGGTCGAAGTTTAATTCGGAGATTACCCTTTGTATGTTTGCAGGGTTACAATTTTTTTGAAAAACAATAAACAATATGCCCGGTTGATGGTCGGCTCTACATAGAAAGTAGGTGTATTCGTTTAGTATTAGAACTTAAAATCTGTGCCTTTTTGGGTATTTTTCTTTTGATTTAGTCGTTATTTCTTAGTTTAGTACATAGTGGTAATAATTTTTTATTTTCTGTTAATAAGCAGGTTATGTTGATAAGCATGTCATGGCTACAGAATCTAAGAACATGGTTTAATACAACAACTGGCCTTTTTAGAGCAGCAGTAAACAAGATGCAAATAGCCATGATAATCGTCAATATTTGTTAACATATAGACACCTGAAGACAAAAGATGTTGATAAAGAATAGAGCTTTGAGGGATTCACTAATTTTTTCTTTAATTCGCGATGGCGATACATTTTTGATAACTACTGACAAGGTATTGTTAATTAAGTTAGGAAGGGTGTAGTAGAGAATTTTATTTTTTGTGTAAAATTCTGTAAGAATGTGATAGTTTTCTTCTTGGTTTAGATTAATTAGTATTGTATTTAGATTATTCATTGTTTTAAAGGTGCATTTAGTCATGCTTTTAATTTATTTGATTTGATAAGTACATCGGTGGTGTTTTATTTTGTTTGCGGTTGTTGATTGTTGAGATACGTCATTTTTGATTTGTTGACTCCTGCTCTCCTCTTCCGCATTAGGAGATAAGTTGAAAAATTGATTTTGTTTTAGTACGTCAGTTAACCAAAGATATATTTTTTGCATATCATTGATGGGTGATGTTAATCCATCTGACTTGCGCTTGTGCGCTTAATTTTGCAAATTAGTTTCATTATTAAACGGATCTTAGATGGAGTTCGCAATTCCTGCTTTTAAAAAAATAAGTAAATTGTACTCGCAGAAATATATGGCCATTAATTATCTAAATAGGTCGAACATTGGACAGTAATATCAGAGCACACGCATAGCGTTCACGCTGTTTCACAGCTTGCGTTGAACTCAGTAACACGATCTGAAAATGGAGTTCCGAATAATAAATATTATTACATCGTGTGGATTTTTTCATTTAAATAAGTTGCATTAGTTACTAAATTGTGCCACGTAATGCTACGCTCCCACCAATATTGTGTTTAAATATAGTATATAAAAATATTTATACTAACATTAGTCCTTCGCCTGCATTAAATTTGTGTACAATAATATAAATTCGCAATAATGCGTTTAAATATACTCCAGTAAGACAACAGAATGAATATCCGTCTCCATCAGTAACCAATCTGAAAAGCGACGACCATTATCGAACAGCGCAGGGCACCTCAGGGCATCGCAGAGCAACGCAAACTTTCCCAACTTTATGCCCGTAGGTCAGCCGGAGCGACAGAGAGTGCAAAAGCCAGATAAATGAGATCTCGGATTCTATTTATTCCATTTGCCTACTCGATAGGTTCAGTCCTATATTTTTTAATGTTTTTTATGTTAAGCTTTTTATTCCTTATATTAAATTTTTAATCATGACAGAGCAGCAAAAATTTATTGCATTAAAAAGGTTCATAACTGATTACTAAATTCAAAAGGCGAATATAAAAATTAAATAAATTATGATTAAAAAACTTAAATAAAAAATAGATTACAAAGAACGAGCTATCTAGCAATTTTCATGATTTCCTTAATCTGTATTTTGCAATAAAAAGCCATGGCTATGTTATGATCAAAAATAAGAAGTGATCTGCACCAATAGCAAATAACGAAAACCTAAACTTTTTTCAAGTGTCTTTTTACAGAATAACGTATACAAAAAATATTTACCGTATATTAAAAAACTCCAACGCTATATCATATTTAAAGGTAGAAATAATGCTACTTATAAGCAAGAAATAAGCGTCAAAGAAAAATAGTTACAATCTAAGAATACCTGAAGACATTAATAAAATCACCCAATATTTCTAAGAAATCTGCAAGTGAACTAACAAAATTGTTGGGTGTTATGCAAACTCATTTAGGCACTTTAAAACAGTAAGCAAACCCATTGGTTTGGTGACGCGTAGTAGATCTATAAAATGGCAATAAAATCGATAAAAACACAGAGAAAGTGTTCAAAAATTAGTAAAAATGCACAAAACACCAAAATTTGATGCATTTTAGCATTTTAGAACAAGGATACCAGCTCTTACAAGTCATCGTGACTAGCAGCATTAAACAAATCGCGAGACTATTCCAATAAAAGACAAATGTTAAAGCAGCTCAAAACCAGTGGCGCACGCCGTTTGCAGCAAGTCATAAATTATATAGATGCGAAACATTTCAAAAAATAGAAGTCAGGAAACGCACCGATAAAGAGAAATTGCAAAATTTATGTTTCATTTACTCTTGTAAGGAACACTGTAATGATGAATGTAAGTGGACAGCTTGAAAAACTCGGTAAGGAAGAAATGGTTACATATTTCAAGCACGGGTATTACAAGGCAGTGGATCAGCCACGCATTTCGTTACGAAAAAGTTTGGCGACTTGTTAGAATTACAAATGAAAGAAATGGATTTTTCAGTGGAGGGTTTAAATCAACTGGAAATGAAAATAAGAAACTCAATTAAAAAAATATCTATTTAAACGTTGAATTTTTATTTTGCCTAGGGTACGAAATAACCTACCAAATCAATGTTTTAAAAATACTGGATAATTTTAGAGTAACTGATCCGAAATTCTCTGAATCTAATGAAAGCGGTGCGTAATTGGGTGCTAAAATATTTTATAATTTTGTACATAAAGGTCAAATTGAGACTGCAGGTTATAAAGTAAGCTGGCATGAAAGGAAATTAAACTGGATTATTTTTGTTACAAATAGTAGCAAAGAAAACACATTAAAATTATGTAACTTCCTAATGACGGTCAGCTTGTTGTATGAAGCTATAATAAAATTTTCTGAAGTTAAAAGACCTAAAATAAAACGTTTTTATCAGAAGAAAAATTTAAATGTAACAGAACTTCATATTGTTTATATATCGATTTTATTATTGAAATGAATTTAAATGCTATATATGAATATAGCAAGTTTATTTACAGCTTAAAGCCGTATTTTGCATCTAAAGCGCCAGAGGTCTTTATCTTGCCAGTTAAGTTTTGGCTCTATATTATCTCACGTACTTCTTGATCTCATCTATATAGATGATCACCCTTTTTTCCTTCACTCCAGGGTTTCCAGTTTCAAACTATTTGTGCGCCATCCATTCAGTCCCATTCTTCTCAACGCCAAACCATTTTAATCTTTTTTCCTCAATTTCCTCTATGACTTTTCTTCCATTTTTATGTTCTTTCTAATCGCCCCATTTTTTAAACGTTTTAATCGTCTTTTCCCACAGGTTTTTCGCAAGCATCTATGTTCATAGATAAATTATTTTCTTTTGCATATTTTCTTTTTCGCTTCTTTGTATATTTGTTGTGACCATTATTTTGAGTTTAATTTTTGCGACTTGTTTTACTTGTATTATTCTATGTGTGATCTCTTTTTAAATATTATTTTCATTTATTGTTACTGTACTTAAATATTTATAATATTTATATGTTTTAATGATCTTCCATCTATCTGCATGTTTCGAGCTTTTTGATATGTAACTGTGTATTTGGTTTTGTTAAAATTGATTGAGATTCTTCACTTTTTATAAACTTCATATAGTTTTCTGGTCATCTTCATCAAATGCCAGAACTGCAAAAAGGAGCGTGTACAAATAATTTTTATCAATCTCAATTCCCATTCTCCTTTAATCTCAGAGTCACACTTCACGAACGAAACATATATTAAACTGAAAGGCTACCAACTATATCACACCCTACATCCACAGAACACAGCTAGATGAGCAGCCATTGTAATTAAAAACAGTATAACTCATTATGAGAAAGAAAACTATGAGACAGAGGCAATACAAGCTGCTAATATATTTATCAAAACACAAAAGTATTTGATTACTGTAGCAGCGGCATACTTCCCACCTCGACATAATCTGCAAAAAGAAGATTATATAAACTTCTTTCAAACTCTAGGTGAAAGATTTATATTAGGAGCAGACTTCAATGCTAAAAATACACATTGGGGGGCGAGATTGACGACAGCTAAGTGTAAAAACCTTTATCAGGCAATCTTGGAACTTAAAGGTAGTTGGCATTCAACTGGTAGACCCACGTATTGACCGACGGATACTGCGAAAATCCCAGATCTACTGGATTTCTATATTTCAAGAAAAATACCAACAAATTTTATACAGATCCAAGATTGTGATGACTTACTGTCTGACCATTCCCCTATCTTGCTGACGTTACAGGAAAAAATAGCGACTAGGGAATTAAACCCGACACTAACTAATAGGTTTACAAACTGGGAAGGCTTTAAAACAGAGCTCAGCGAAAAGATTTCACTAAACGTACCAATTTCAACAAAAGAACAACTTGAATATGAAGCAGAGAATTTATGATGGATATTCAAAGCGCAGCATGGAATAATACACCAGAAATAAATAGAAAGCCGACAAGGAATAGTTACCCAAAAGAAGAGCCAGAAAGACGTAGAAGAGATCGGGAACAAGAGAAAATAAGCATACGTTGAATGCTCTTACATCAAAACTCAAAAGGGAAATTCAAAAAATTAGGAATGAAGCACTGAATACCTACCTTAAAGAATCACGGCAGATCAAAGTACTGAACACGGATTATGGAAAGCTACTAAGGGAATTAACAGACCAATAAAACATATTCCACTTACACGTAAAGAAGATGGGTCTTGGGCAAAGTCTGACAAACAAAAAGCAGACACATTCGCAGTTTATCTAGAAGACATTTTCCAACCAAACACAGAACAAATTCAAATGCAAGCTCAGACAGAACCAACTGCAAGAATGGTAGATATCCCATTAACCACTTCCAAAGAAGTATCTAGAGAAATAAAAAAAAATATTAACCCAAAAAAGGCTCCGGGATTCGATTTAGTCAGTGGGAAGATATTTAAACAGTTGCCAAGGAAAGGCATTATGAAACTTACACACTTGATAAATGCAACATTTAGGTTACAACATGTCCCAGTTTTGTGGAAAACAGCTGAAGTTATCATGATACCCAAACCGGGAAAGCCTGTTAACGATGTAAGTTCATATAGACCAATATCATTGTTACCTACAATAGCAAAGCTGTTTGAAAAGTTATTTTTAAAAATAATGAAGACGATAATTGACGATCAACAACTCATTCCCCCACATCAATTTGGGTTCCGTAATGAACACTCTACGGTAGACCAAGTACATCGTATTACAGATGTGATAGAAAAAGCACTCGAGGAAAAGAAAATATGCTCAGCGATATTTTTAGACATTGCCAAAGCATTCGATAAAGTCTGGCATGAGGGTTTACTAATGAAATAAAAAAGATACTTCCCTAAGCAATATGTCCAGCTCTTGGACTCGTACCTAACAGACCGAACCTTTAAAATTAAGCAGGAAAGCGTGCTTCCTGAACTCAAAATAATAAAAGCAGGTGTCCCACAGGGAAGCGTCCTTGGGCCAGTACTATATCTGTTGTATACATGTGACATTCCTGAGAAAGAAAATGTTAAACTAGCTACATTCGCAGATGACACCGCAGTATTAGCTACAGGAGATAATATACATGAAACAACGGCCAAGATCCAAGGCGCAATTGATGAAATAAATACGTGGATGAAAAGGTGCCGTATAAAGGCCAATGAAGAAAAATCTGCTCATGTAAACTTCACGAATAGAAAAATAAACCACCTTTCAGTAAATCTGAACAACAACATAGTTCCACATCAAGGAACAGCCAAATGCCTAGGCCTAAATCTAGATGCAAAATTGAAGTGGAAAGAGCATGTCAAAAAGAAAGCAACCGAAGTAAAATTGAGATATAACAGCATGTACTGGCTTATGGGAAGAAATTCCCAACTATCCACCCGAAATAAAGTACTAGTTTATAAACAGGTAATAAGACCAGTATGGATTTATGGCATCCAACTGTGGGGCTGTACAAAAAGGAGTAATTACTCTTGTATCCAGAAATTCCAGAATCGAGTTATACGAAATATGGTAAATGCCCCTTGGTGCGTGCGAGACAGGGATCTGCATCGGGAACTCCAGATGGAGATGATCGAGGACGTAATCAGAAAGTTTGCCAGAAGCCACGAGGAGAGGCTTCATAGACATTCAAATCAAGAAGCCCTACAACTTCTAGTCAATCAAGATCTTCTCCGCAGGCTCAAAAGAACGAAACCATTTGAGCTAGTGTAGTGTAAAGTGTAGTGAAAAGCAGAGTATAGTGCAAGTGTAACCATGCCAGAGATGTGTGCAAAATGTTTCAGTAGCTAGGATGGGTCAATGGAAACATCTGGACTAACAAATACTTTAGTAACTTAGGACATAAACAAAATGTTAGTTAATCTTAAAGATTAGGTGCATTATAATTAAAAAAATCCCATTCTCCTATTTTTAAATTCTATTTTTTTAATATTTTATGTATGTATTTTTTAAAAAGTGTCAATGACAGACAACACCCTTATCGTAATCCTTTGGTAATATTAAATGATTATAATACTCTGTTTTCTACCTTTATCACACTTTTCTAGTTTTTGATACAGTTTTTTGATGGTGTCTATATGTATAATAAAAGTCGGTATTTATTAGTACCTCAAATAATTATACAATTCGTACAGTGTCGTATACCTTTTCTAAATTTATGAAAAAGATGTCTTTATATTTTTGCTGAATTTTTCTGTATCATCTGGTTTAGAGTGGAAATATTGTCTACGCATTGTTCTTCTGCAATAGCAACTTTACTTTCTACCCTTTGTTTAACTATTTGCCCATACAATCTTACTATTAATGATGTCACTGTAACACCTCAATAATTGTGACACTGCTCTATTCCTCTTTTATATATCTGACTAATATACTTTAATTTCCATTCTGTGGATGTTTTTTCTCTTTCTATAAGCCATCTATTAAAAAAGTGTTGTAATAATTTAATGCGTTTTACTAATTCAACTGGAATATCTCCTGGACCTGTTGCTTTATTATGTTTTATATTTTTAAGTTGGTTTTGAATTTTTTCTGTTATTCTTTCTATTTCGTGTGTAATCTAATTTGGTAGATCTTGCATAGTCTGGTGTTTTATATACTCTTGTCTGTTTTCCGTAAGTAAATATTTGTAATATTTTTTTCTATTTATTTTTGTCAAACACTAAGTGGTATTATGGATAAACTAGTTATATATGTCTGAAATGTTGAGTGTTTGAGATTTTGTAATGTTTCTTTTAAGATATCGAATGAATCCATTGCAGACATATTTATCAATTAAGTTTTTAGTCAATTTTTATGCTACATACATTTTATTTAACTTTCTCAGCTGTTAGTTTACGAATACTAAGAGGTATGTTATTATTAGGTGAACCTGAGGAAATGCCATGTTTACTTTTCTATGCTACTTCTTACACTATGATAATAAAGTGTTCAACAGCATTATCAGAATAGTTATTTTTATTTTAATAATAGATAAGATTAAAATCTCAGCCAGTCACATTTAGAGCAGGTATGTCTTGGCGGGTCTAGTTTATTATCTACGACTATGGAGGTAGAATTAATGGAGTGTAGGTTAATGACAGATTCCCAGTTAGATTCAATTAGAAAATAATTAGATCTTAAGCCATTGATTACAAAAAGTCAAAAAGGTAGGGTAGTTCATTTGAATCTGAAAGCCAATAAGTTGGCTCTCTTGTTGCAGTGTTATTTATGGCAACATGATTCAGTTGTTTTCTTTTAACATTTACACATACAGCTTGTGCATTTAGCATTATACTCTCTTTCAGCTATAAATTTGTTTCCTCTCAAATTAAAGCGATCTTGATATTATTCGGGACTGTAAATTCTTTTTATGGAGCCTAGATGTGAACTGTTAATACTTGGAATTTATTTTTCTTTGAATTGTGGCAATTTATGCTTCCATAATGCATTGTAAATTAGTATAGCTACTCTACTGTGAGTTATACCATCGAGATTAGTAGTATACCATATTTATAGTATTTTTATTGCTATACAGTCAGTAAATGTACATCAAAAATTAAAAATATACATAATCTGTTGATTTTGGAAAACATGAATTAGTTAGATTCTATGATTTGTTAGTTTATTAGCATTTATTTTCAGACAAATATGTAGGAACAAAATGCTTGTTATTGACTGTCTTGTTTATAATGTGCTATTTTAACTTATTAGTTGAGTAAACATATTTTTAAATTTTAAGATTAATTATTCAATTCATCGATGAATTTGTCGTTTTGATTTTCTTTGGCATTTTTCGAGAGTCTGCGTATGTTAATTATTCATAGACGTTTGTTGGAAGAGCTGATTGTACCAATAGTGTGTAGGTCTGTCTTTCAGGCTGGTTTCAATTTCTTTTAGAATCGTTTTTGATAACCTTAATGTGTCTATAGACATTGCAACCTCTATAATTTGACGAGTGATCTTTTGCCTACAATATACATTTAGCTGATGCAGTTTTATGCTTCTGACATGAGATTGACATGTTATCTCCGTCAAATCTATAAGGTATTTAACAATATGACTTTGAGTAACCATACAACTAGCATAGTATGCATAATACAATGTAATTTTTGTGTATATGTTTTTTATCGTTTGAGTTGGATTTTAAGTCTGTATAGAAAAGCATTAAGGGTTGATTATTGTTTTATGTTTGATGTCCATAATATTCCTAACAGTATAAAATTTTGTGCTCATTCGTTTTTGTCGTAAAATAAAACATAGTAATAATAGTCCCATATAACTACTTCTTTATGCCTTGCGTTGGTTGATATGTGTTGTAAACTATATAGTCATCATTTAGATGTCGAATCAATTTCTTGTACGTATCTGGGGATTTTGCATGTCCGTTAATGATTTTCTTCGACAATGCTTTGTTTGCAATTCCTGTGTTTTATTTGATGCTATTTCCACCGATAGTAAGAAAGTATTTTTCTATTTCAGTTGATTTATGAACGATCCTGTTAGTAGAATAGAAAATGAAAGAGGTTTGGATGGATAAGTTAATTTTGTGGTGCTTTTCTTTTTATTATTGCTAGCAAGTGTCAAACAATTATCACTTTTTTGTATTTTAGTAAATACTCATATATTTGGCGAAATTTATGTTAATTTGTTTAATCTATATAGGTTCCTTGACAGTAGTCAAGTATTTTAAACTCCTGGTTATTGGGACTGTGATCTTGGGCTAAACAAACAAAGTAAGCTATTTTGTTATTGGTGATAAAGACCAAACATATATTTTATCTTGTTAATATGCCGTCAGCTTTATCATTAATGTCCCTGATGTAAAACAAGAACGTTTTCTGTTAGTCAGAAAGGTCTTGAGATTAGGATTTGGCATCATGTATAATATAATTTTATAATTATGTATCCTCCTCCAAAGTCATCAGTCTAACGATTGGTTTGTCGCAGCTTTTCATATTTGTCATTTTATTGTATTTATTTTTACGAAACTGCTACTGTCCGAGTCTGTTAATATATTGTAGGCGTGCTCTTTCTTTTGGGTATTCTTTGGATATCTTTCCTTCTATTATAATTTTTAGGTGTCGTTTTTGTATGTGACTCTAAAGTTTTCTTTTTTTTAATCGTTCTTAGTACTTTTTCGTCTGTTTGCGTCTATGGTATCTTTAGTATTCCTCTCAAGCACCACATCTTAGAAAAAGTTAGTCTGCTTTTCATATAGTCCATGATTTGTAACCATATAGTGTTATTTATACGTATTGTAAATTATTTTCTAGTATCTATTGTTAGGCTTTTAGATGTAAGTAGTTGTTTCTTCTCGTAGAAAGCATTTTTAGCCATGTTTATCCTATTACTTACTTCTTTTATACATTTGCATCATGTGTAATCGTGCTCTCTAAGTATTTGAATTCGCTCACAGCCTTTACGGTATCTCCATTAATGCAGATATTATCTATCTTTTAGCTTTTCTTGAGTCTTTCATCACCTTTGTCTTAGTTTTGTTTAGTTTAACATTGTAGCTGTTTTAAAAACATCTGTATCTTCTACGACTGTTTTAGCTCGTCGTTATATACAATAAGAATTTATTGCAATTCCCGGTTTGTAGTAGAGTGCTGATAATTTTTTTGAGTTCTATTTGCGAATTTTTTATGTGGAAAAGTCTAATAATGAAGGATTTTGCATTGCAATGAATTTAGGCAGGATTATAGTAAAATTTAACATTTAAGTAGCAGGTGTTTTGTAAACAATGTAATGAAAGCTGTCTTTTTAAATATAAAAGTGCCTAAAAAAAGAAGGTAATTGGTTTGTTAGGTTTTCATGGTAAATTTGACATTGGTGTGGATTTAACTGAGGTGAAAAACAAATTCAGAAACGTATCTCGTCTACAAGGACAGATAACAAAAGTATCATCGACGCACCTTATTAGTCATAAACATGCTTGTTATGATATGTGAATGTAGGAAACATATAAAATCTATTTTGAAAAGTAAAGTAGGTATTTAATGGTCAATGGTTGATTAAGAAGAAGAATATGTAAGTTAGGTTGTGGGTAGAAAAACTGATTACACTAACAATAAGAGGTAAATGAACTTTTGAGTTTATTAAAATAATATTTGAGTTTATTTTAACTGCATTATTAGACAAGAATTGAAATCGGATACATGTATAATATTTGTTGTCTTATGTTCTTTGTTTTTTTATTATTTGCTACGAGGGGAAAGGCAATTTTTCCTTGAATTGTTATCCATACTTTGACTTTTTATGTGTAAAGTTGTAGGAAATTTTAAAATTATTTTTGGTTCCTTCTACTTAATGATGAAGCTGCATTAAATAGCACTATATGATGACTGCGTTATGCAACTGCATTTTTATTATCTAATTGTTTAAATTAAGTAAGTCTGGTTTGATGTTTACGCACGCTGAAGCTTTAACACGCACTGGATGCTCGATACCCATCAAAGATTTAATTACATTTTGAGTCCAAGTCTGTACTGAGAGCTGCCGTCAACGATCCCGCCAACACCTACACTATGATTATATTTGATAAGCAGAATTTACCTTTGTAAACAAACATTTTAAGTTACTTACTGTTTTTGATATGTATATAGAATAAAACAAATTTGGGCTTTTTATTCGTAAGCCAACAGGTGCACTAATTTAAACAAAAAATTAATGGCGTTCAAATTAAGTTTGCCGATACCTGACCTTTTGTGTTGACACGGGCAAAGACAGGGTCTATTCCTTTAAAACAACGAAAATTAAGAAAGAAACTTTTACTAGTTTAGTAAACTCAGTAGTAATCTATTATTTAGCAGAAAATTCCTTTTAATAATTGCCTTATTGTTTCATTCTATATCTTTCCAATTTGATTGTAGCGCTCCATTAATAAATTATTAAAACCGAAAGGATTACAAATTATTACAATTGCATCAGTTTAGCATAATTAAAATTGCCAAAACTTTAAAAAAGCTGTAGCATGTTAAAGTTTACTCTAAAATAAATTAATTAAAGTAAGCGTTAAAAAACATTATTTTTACTTTAAACTAACTAGTGTTTAATTGTTTGGCACTGCATTTGATTTTACAAAAATAATGTGGATTTAGTATATATAAGTTTTAATACGATAAAAGACAAAAATGTAATCTACTGCCTTTTTGTTAAAAATGACTTACAGGTCATAAAATATATACGATGACTTTCCAAAATATCTGAAAAATAATACAAAGCGATATTTATTGGACGTAAGTAATAAATCTTTCAATACAATACAACGGTTCATTAATTCTCTAGTGTTGTGTATCTCCTCTAGTACTATAAATTGAAGTATTAATCCACTATCGATCTTTGTTTGGTTTTAATATCAAACTTTGAGCTGATACAAAAATATTTAATGTGTATATCAACATAAAATTACATGTACAATTAATGTAATAATAGATTCAATAAAGGACATTTACTATACCACAAACTCATCACTTTTGTGATAGTATTGTTTAACTAATGTATATTTACAAGCAAAATAACTGCTTAAAATTTAAATATTCCTTGTTAAAACAATAGCTTGTTATATAATCGGAATAAAGAATTTACAATAAAGTTAAACGTAAAAACTCGCCCCTTGCGTTTAATTAACAAAGCTTTGTACTTGTATCTATAAATTGAAAGTGTTCTTCAATTTCATGGTACTTATTAAGCTAAAAATTAATGTAATTGCTGCTTTTCTTTAAATAAATTTTAATTTTCAATTTATTCTAAGACGCTCTAATTCTTGTTTTTGCCTGTTTTCAAACGTTTAATTGTATAATTTATTACGTTTTGAATTTTAAGATATTTTTCATTCTGCCTTAAATAGTAGAAGGTCAAACAAAGTTTTCCTCTTTTACTTTAGACATTGGTACATGGTTAATCTTGCAAAAACATAAATTGTCTATAAACACACAAATCAAAGATAAAAAAATAAAAAAAAACAATCACCAAAGGGGAGCAGATAAAAAATAATTTTAAATCAAGAGCTTTAGTCTATCCTGTACATTTGTGTGGTCTATTTATTTATTTACTTATTAACTCAAAAACGATCGATGGATTTTTATACCATTTGGTACACCCACCAAAAGCTACAAGTAATTTGGAGATGAGTTATGTAAGTTCCAGGTCATAGGATCAAAGCTATAGTTTTAATTTATTATTTTATCTTTATTTTATGTAACGAAACACATAAATAGCAGCCACAAATGCATACAAAGAAAATTATTCTTTATATCACTCAATATCACTTTGTCAACATCATTGATTTCCTGCAAAAATATGTAAAAGCTTCTAAATTTTTTTTTATTATTTTCAATTAAATTATTAAATTTGATAAGGCATGAGTATTATTTAGTGCACTTCTAATCAATCTCACTTCGTTCCATTTTTTTAATATTTGCAGTTTTCCTTTCTGGTTCCTTTATTCTGCAACTAGAAAAATTATTTATTTATTTTGTAACTAATCATTTGATGAACATTTTTGATATGCAGATGAATATCTATAGATAAAGTTAAAGGTATATTACTGCGTACTTTAAAAGAAAGTCATAAACAAAAATGTCTAAGGTTTTTCAAAACTTAATTATAAAACGTATTATACGGAAAAAATCTCCGTTCGGTTGACAACAACAGATACCTATAGATGTAAAACTTATTATGCACATTAAAAAGACAACGAAGCATTATTTTCTGACATATCGATTATTCAAATTTAAATACTTGCCTTCCACAAAAAATTCACCCATCTGGAAATGAGGTTACTTTATAAAAGAATTTTGAAGTACAGTGTCATCGTCAAAACGGCCCGACGCAAGCCACTATTTTATAAGCGTAAGAGACCGTTTTGTTATTGGTCTGCACAAGTTTATCGGTGAATATAGATAAGCGGTCACTTTTGCTCGTGGTACACGTCATTGCATCTATCTTTCAACATAAAGCATCATTGACGTACAACATCTTCACATATCACATTTGGTTCGTAAACATTGTATAGTTTTCGATGAATTGTAGTTGCCATAAGGTTTTTTTTTGGCAAACAGAAATCGTATTCCTACACGTACTTCACAAATGGCAAAAATTTTTACGGCACCGCCTACTGAAATGCAGCATACAACGCCACAAGAAAAGCATCGTCATTTCCGCCTATTTCTGGGCCATATACGAATTGAATTCTTTTTCAAATTTCCCCAATATTTAATGTAAAAGATGCTGTTTAATTGGAAGATTAATAGGTTGACTATCAATCACTCCGCTGACAATGAACAACAAAGATTTTGTAGAGCACGCGTATAAATGTTAGTGGCAGTAGATGGTAAACCCATTGATTTTAAACTTCTATGCATATAAAAAAGCCTATTGAGTACAGTCTTTCGTCCGTCCGCCTGTAAGTCGATTTTTAAAGCTTTTTAATAACACGGGTCTATATTATTTTTAACTGATAGCAATAAATATAAGCAGATTTACATCGCTCTATGTTTTCGATC
This sequence comes from Sinelater perroti, assembly GCA_036346155.1. Lineage (NCBI taxonomy): Eukaryota > Metazoa > Arthropoda > Insecta > Coleoptera > Elateridae > Sinelater > Sinelater perroti. The sequence goes on along the minus strand of JARFIY010000337.1, from coordinate 7,039,374 downwards.
CAAGAAAAAATCCAATGCAAAAAAGGCAATCCAGTTAAAAATTTATATGTATAAAAGCCCGGGAAATCTGTGGAACATTGTTCCACGTTTCTACCTTGTTTTTTTTTATATAATTGCAGACAAAGTTTTCTACAAACTGTTGTGGAGTGATACAATAGTTATGTTTTTATAATTTTATGCTAAGGAAAATAAGCTTTTCCCAGCTTTAGTGACCTACTCAGGCACAATTTGACACATTTTAATGGTTAAATAAGAAATGGCAACCATTTTTAAATAGCCTGTGTGGCGAAATAGGCTTTTCCTTATTTTGAGATGCCTACAATTTAGAAAGATATGGTCTGTGACAGACTTATTCAACGATAAAATAAAATACAAATGTGATATCTTGAAGGGGGTTGAGTGGGGGCTTTTGAATATACTGCATATGTGTTGTGTGCTGCTCCGATATTTAAGTCGATTTTCGACCATATCGAGCCGTAATAATTACAAGAACAGTGGCATATTGTGAAGAAAGCAACTGCACAGAGCAGAGGAGTAGTAAAGGAGACGAATCCCGATCGAAACTGTGAGCTAAGTAACTATTAAATAGAAACTTTAGAGGTTAAGAATTTGTCATTAAAGATAAAAATTGCATGCTCTAAACTAACCGACAAGGGAAATAAGAAATAAGAGGTCAACCCACTCACTTTCGGACGATCAGAGAGTAGGCAACCCATTGTACCTATAAGGAATAAGACAGTATAAACCGAAATAAAACAATAAAAAGCATAGGAATTTGGAAATTATAATTCCGAGCTGATAGTAGGCCAACCTCCGAGAAGTAGATTCGGGTGAACCTATTTTCGCAGCTAAAACAATAAATAGAAAGGTAAAAGGACAACAGATCGGTGAAGTGAAAACTAAAATATTTGCCTGTGAACGATTTCGTTAGAAACGAGGATTCAAAGGAAATTATTTGCAAGGTGGTGAGTGGATAGGTGAATTAAGGGAGACTAGACACGTTAAATAAGAAGAAAAACAAGATAAGAGTCAGCAGACGATGAGAAAATTCCAAGCGATGGGCGAGGTCGCGGCCGCGCGCCACGCGTACCAAGCGTAAACAACATACAGGGCCTGATTAAGGTGAATTTAAGATTTAGCGTAGTGAAATTAATTTATAATAATTATCGAATTAACGGCCGCCAAGTAGAGAAAAAATGGAGAAGATACTTGAAGAGATTAATAGTAAATTAAACAAGCTAAATGATTTAGATAAAAGAACAGAAATTATTAACACTAAGATAGATGGAATGAGAAATGAAATGCAACAAATTAAAATACAAAACGAAGAGCTAAAGATAGAAAATGAGGAATTCAAGAAGGAATTGAAAGCGCAGAATCAACTCATTGAAATATTGGAAAAAGAAGTATGCAAAAAGAAAATTATAATACAAGGAGTACAGGACGCATCGAATGAACCTGAATTGGAACTGAAAGAAAGAACTAGAACAATCTTAAGGGATATTGAGGTCAACATAGACATGGAGAAGGAAGTCCAAGAAATTAAAAGAATAGGACGGAGTGATGAAAGAAGTACGAGAAACAGACCAATAGTACTGGAACTAGCAACAATGAGTAAAAAGCAAGAAATCTTAAAAGCCGCGAAAAAACTAAAAGGTAGTAATATATGGATCAATGAATACTATCCAAGGCAAATCCAACTGGACAGAAAAAATCTATTAATACACATGAAAAAAGCTAGAAACATGGGATACAGAGCAAATATCCGTTATAACAAACTACAAGTAGGAGACGAAACATACACACTTGAACAACTAAAGGAAGGTGAAATAATGAGGAAAGTGGAAAAAGACATAACCAAAGTCACCAGGGAGGCAAAAGGGCTGGAGAAATATCAATATAAGGAGCACAAAGTATACACGCTAGAAGAGATAGAAAGCACGAAACCCACGAACAAAGAAAAACGACGAAAACCTAGTGGATACCCTCTAGGCAAGGGACAACGAGGAAGGCAAGCGAAAGAACCCCAACAGAAGAAGACCTAAGAAGGGAGAACTACTGAAAATAACGAGAACGAGCAGAAACATTCCAAAAAAGTAATCCAACACCAACCTAGGAATCAAAAAGGACATACGACCCAGCTAACGAAAAAGGAAAAAGAGAAAAACACACCAATTACTACCAATACAAGACAATTTATTACATGGAAACCAATCACACCAACAGACAAACAAAGAAATACAAAACAAAAAAAGAAGAGGACAAAACGGAAAAACAAGGAGAAACAGATAAAAATAGGAACATGGAATATCAAAACGCTGCTAAGGATAGGCAAAATGGAAGAAATAGCTAAAGAACTAGAATCATATAACCTAGACATAACAGCCATACAAGAAGTAAGATGGGAAGGATCAGGAGAAATAACAAAAGACAAATACACGTTCCTATACAGCGGAGAAGGGAAAAGAGGGAGCAATGGGGTAGCATTCTACATTAGAAAAAAGCTAGTAAAAAACATAATTGAATTTACACCGATGGACGGCAGGATAGCATTAATAAGACTAAAAATGGAAAATATGCACGTATCATTTATTAACATTTACGCACCTACGGAAGTCGCAGAGCAAGACGAGAAAGACAGATTCTATGAAAATTTGGGAAGATTGTGTGAGGGCCTGCCAAAAAAAGACGAAATTATAATATTGGGAGATGCAAATGCCCAAATAGGGAAAGAGCCGTACCTGAGCGAAGTAAGAGGAAACGGAAAAGGGACAATACACGAGGCAACAAACGACAATGGACACAGACTATGTCAGTTAGCAGGAGCCTGCAATATGACGCTTATATCTACAAAGTACGAACACCCCAAAAAACATAAGGCAACATGGAGACATCCGGCAGGCACAACAGAAAATCAAATTGACCACATACTAGCCACGAAAGGGATACGTAACAAGACAATAGACATAAGATCCTACAGAGGCGCACAAGCTGAATCAGACCACTACTTAGTAATAACAAAGCTAAAGAACTTAGACATGAGGAAGCACTACAACACCAAAACGGAAGTAACAAAAGTAAATCTAGAAGCTCTCGGGTGCGAGGAAACGAGGGAAAAATATCAAGATTCATACGCTAAAAATACACAAAACAAACTAACAAACATTACGGACATAGAGACAATATGGAGAGAAATGAAACAACACATACAGCGAACGGCGGAAGAAGTGCTAGGAAGGAAGACAACAAAAAAGAAAACGAAAGAATGGTACGACGAAGACTGTGAAAAAGCAATAAAACTAAAGAATAAGGCAAGAATTAAGTGGATCGACACGAGTAGAGAACAAGACAGAAGAGAATACGAAATAAAAAGAAATAACGCAAACATACTATATAGAAGGAAAAAGAACGACTGGCTAAACAACAAACTCGAGGAAATTGAACAAGACAGTAATAACCACAGCATAAAACAGTTCTACAGAAAAATAAAAAACCAAACAAATAAACCCAGAACTAGAACAAGGGGATTAAAAAACAACGAAAGCCAAATAGAATACGAGCCCCAGAAAATAGGAAATATCTGGAAAGACTACCACAAAAAAATATTTAATGCAGAACCAGACAAAACGGAACAACCAGAAGAGGGTAGCACAACAGCGTTAGAACAAGAAGACGAATACCCATCAGAAAAGGAAGTCCAAGAAGTAATAAAAAGATTGAAAAACGGAAAATCCCCGGGAGAGGATGGAATTGAGTCAGAACTTCTGAAATATGGGGACCAACAACTACATAAACAAATACACACTCTAATAAAGCAGATATGGATACAAAAGAAAATGCCGGAAGAATGGAACACAGGAATAATAACACCAATTCACAAAAAAGGAAATAAGGAACAGTGTGAGAACTACAGAGCAATAACTCTACTGAATACCACATACAAAATAAACAAGAGGCTGAAACTACAATCGGAGGAAATCCTCGGGGACTATCAAAATGGCTTCAGGCCAGGCAGGTCAACAATCAACGGAATACATATCCTAGAACAAATACTCCAAAAAACAAGAGACTATAACAGAAGTTCATGTACTCTTTGTAGACTTTAAGAGTGCATTTGACTCAATCAACAGAGGAAAAGTGATGAAAGAGCTAAAAACACTAAAGATATCCCAAACGTTGAGAAAACTTTTAAAAATGACAATACACGAAACCAAAGCAAAAGTGCGATTTCAAGAAACAACAACGGAAGAATTCCAAATAAAAAAAAGGTGTAAAACAAGGAGACTCAATCTTTCCCTCTCTATTCAACTTAGTACTAGAAAGCATTATAAGGAACGTGAAACTAGACAAAAAGTATTATTACCGACGACATCCAAATAGTAGCGTATGCGGATGACATAACAATAGTGGCAAACTCGAGACAGAAACTAATAAAAGCAATAGAAAAAATAGAGGAAGAAGCAAGACAATAGGGAATGGAAATAAATCAGAGCAAAACAAAATACATGAAAGTAGGAAGAGAAGAAAGGGACACACAAAAATACCTTAAAACGCAGAGGCACAATTTCGAAACTGTTACCTATTTCAACTATCTGGGAACGACGATACAACAATCAGGCAAAGATCGGATAAAAGAAAGAATCCTCAAAGGAAACCAAGCCTATGGAAGAAACATGAACCTTCTGAAAAGCAAAGCAATCACCAAGAAAACTAAGACAAAAATGTATATGACATTAATAAGGCCAATACTGACGTACGCCCTAGAAACAGCAATAATAAGCAAAAAAGAAGAAGAAGACTTGAGAATAGCGGAAAGAAAAATAATGAGAACAATACTAGGACCAAATATAACAGCAACTGGAGAAAGAAGACTAAAAAACAATAAAGAAATAGAAGACGAACTCAGAGGAGAAACTATCACAAGATTTATAAAGGCACAACGTTTGAAATGGGCGGGGCACATCATGAGGAGGACCCCGACGGAGACGCTAAGGAGAATAACACAATGGACCCCACTAGGTCCAAGGAAAATGGGAAGACCCAAAAAAGGATAGCTAAAACAAGTAGAAGAAGACATAAGTACATTGGGAATAACAGACTGGAAACTGAAATGCAAGCAAAGAACGGAGTGGAAGATAATAACTCGCGAAGCCAAGACACACAAGGATCTGTAATCAACCAAAGGAAAGAGGAGTAATCCCCCTCATAAATAGGATTTCAAGGCGCAACTATGCGTCAGCCATAATCTTAAGATTGCACGGCTTGATGATGATGATATCTTGAAAGAAAACTATTATTGGATAAATTAGTAAACCTTTGGCATGAATACTTACAGTTAAAGAAAAATAGTAGATCAAGAAGAAATGAATAAATATCCCATTAAGTTATACATTCTGACTGAACCAAATAACTTTATAATGAATTTTCTAATTTATGGAAGTTTTGCAACATGTAGTAGATTTGGATACAGAAATGCTGTATATCTTGAATAATTTTATAATGTCAACTTATTAGAAAATAAAAAAATATTGGCGACTTCGTTGAATAGAAATTACAGCTAAATTGAAAAACGAAAAGCCATTATAAGAGTATAATATCTTTATGCTTATAATTATTTTTACAGCAGAAAAACCATTAAATGGCAAAAAAAATATAATTTTTTACGTGCTGCAAATAAGTTTGATAAATGCTTACTGTCTGTACATCACACAAGGCTTGCTAACTTTACGTAAAATGCTAAAGCGCAACGTACCCGAGAAGTATCTCTAAATAGGGACAAAATGGGCATTTAGTTAAAGAAGGAGGAAGAATAACATTAATTAGTTATTAATAATGGCTCAAAATTATTATAAGGGTAGAATGGGGAGGGGTACTATATAACAGTGATTAAAATCTGTGTTCTGGTTCCTGTAAAATTTAGTTAGGGCTCCATAAAAATTTGACAAGAGCAGATTATCCGGATTCGTAGACTGATGATAAGTCAGGTATTTGTGGCCAGTGGTGAGGGTTCCTCCTCACTTAGTCACCTCCTAGTCTCTCGGCGCGTACCCGGTGACAGTGACATATGCAAGGGAGCAGGCAACTCCACTAATCTGAACCGATAATTTTGGTAACGTTGGATTTATCTCTAATTGCTTGTTTGAATAATACATTATAAAGTGTTGGCTTTTCGGAATGACTTCTTGTGTACGTTGCGCGTAAGTATACATCTTATTTTCAGAAAGATAAGAAGAATTGCAAAAAAATAAAGAACCATATGTACTACGTAAAGAAACTGTTTATAAATGTAAAGCGCCTCTTAGTTAACCCGGATTCTGCCGGAAATGTTTTGTTCATCCTTATACCCTATTTTTTGCATTTATTATTAATCTTACTATACAAATAAATATAAAGTATCTTTTAATGTAAACTATACAACCCGCTTATCGGAGGGTTCTGTATCTAGCGCGTAATTCCTACTCGATGCCAATCACTATTAATGTAGTTCAATATGTTATTTTACTTCAGTACTCAAATTAGAGTAAAAAATTATTTATAATTAAATTCTACATTATATTAACCCAGTAAATGTTTATAAGGTACACAGCTACAACATCCGGGTATCACTGAGAATATGTAAGCTTTAGTTCATGTGTATGATGTTTTTTAAATGGGATAGTAACAACAGCGCGTGGTATAAAAAAGTGCTGCGCTATTTATTGTAGGCGAACATATGTAGCTGACTTGTCTCGTCACAAAAAAACTTTGTTTTTTTTAATTACCATGCCTCCTAACAGCAGCTGCTAAAACTTTTATAGCTATAAACTGCTTTTTGTGCTTTTTACTTTCCTACATGAAATCTCTTTTCGTAGACTAAATCAAAAAATTTGAATATTTTATATTACATAACCTTACCGACTCTCATTTATACCAATATTAAAAACGCTTACTCTGAATATGTTATTGTAACTCAAAATTTCGCAACGTATTCTGTATTTTAAGGTACGCAAAAACGGTTTTAATTTAATTAAATGAACAACCTAGAAGGTTAATTTAATATTTCTGCAAAAATAGCCGCCGTTTGATTTCAGTTCTAAATTGTACGAACACAGAACCTATTTATTTGCGGAAACGCGAGCGACACTTCCGCGTCAAAAATGGTACTTATGCATTTTAAGAGGCAGAACACACGCTTGGGGAGCAAGGTCTACGTTTTAGGAGCGTATTAATTTAGTCAGGCGAAATTATTTTTCCAGTGGTGGGCGGAAAGACGAAGTTGTGCCAAAAGAGAAACGAAAATTGGCAAGTAGTTTTATTATCTCGTACTTTATTTTCATTTAAATGATGTTCTTACACCGTGAAATGTGGAGTTGTAATAAATTTCATGATTGGGCCAATTGTATGTCTATACTAGAATTTTTCTATAAAATCTCTTTAAAATATGTGCAATATATAAATAATATATGCGCTAAGACCTTTAATATCTAGTGCAGTGATGCTTTATAAAGTTTTATCTTTTGTCTTAGATTTCTATTACCTTATTGTCATAAGTGTCATAAGTACAAAAAATATTTTATAATATTTTTGGGCATTTACGTACACACCAACCTACTACATTCGAATTCCAAGTGGATTATGACATTCTAGAGGCATATTATATAGGTATTAATGTTAGTGTAAATAATTTGTGTTGGAACGTACCAATAAATAAACTATGTAATTCTCAGACATGTAAAAGCATTTGCAAAAAATTTATAAAAAGATAAGCAAATCTAAATATTAATTATTTTTTTATTGTAACATCCACATTTACTTGTCTAACAGAAATAAACTGCATGTGTATCTTCAAAGTTATTACCACCATATCTGTTAAAAATTTTCTACCTAATATAGACTATCGATGGTTTTTAGCAACAAATTTTTTTTCTTAAAATTTGATAAGTTATTATGTATATTTTAAAGTTAGATAATTAACTATATTAAATAAATAATCCAATAATTTCAATTAACTTGTCTTTTTAAACAAGAAATTCATTCAAGTATTTGAGTTGGCCGCTGGCCTCAGAAACTAGCGGATATGTGTCCCTAGGGCGCGTATTATCTATGCACGCAGTCAATTGCTAGTGACCCGCATTATTCAGTGAGTTTATTTTGTTTACTTTAAATATGTTTCCGTTTCAATAACAAATGTCCATTACTCAATAACACACTTTCTTTTTTTAACAATTATTGTACGCAAACCAGCCATTAATTCTCAACACTAATACGCACATGCAACAATTATGAAGTCAAACATATGTTGCATGTGTATCTTATACTAATAGTATCTTACAACCCACGCACTAGCCCTCATGAAATCCTAATAGACAGTATTCAGCATCGTAAACGACCGAAACAAACAATGACCAACCCCAAATGAGTGACCACAGCACGATGATATGCACAAAGCCAAAAAACACTCTTGCCACATATGCATTGTGTAATGGAGCCTACCCAGCAAACTATAAAAGATGCTGTGTCTAGCAACAACCACAGTCTACTAGAGAAAACAACACCATCCCTAAAATACAACTACCACAAACTCCAAAGACGGCCACAATTTAACTAAATCCAGACCTCAATTTTAACCCCCTTAGCCCTCGCGTCGGCAAAAAACCCTTCATAGATAGTTTATTTTAGCATGATAATTAATTTTTAAAACTAATATTTGAAATACAAGCAGAACAACTGAACATATCGCATCGTAAAAATAGCTGTATAGAACGCAAATGGACATTTACAATGCTATTTAGAAGTAGAAGCTTTTCTAAACATCCAAAAAGTCGATTTGCTCCAAGTATCTGAAGCACATTTTACTGACTACAATTACCTCAATATCCACAACTACAGCACTTACTACACTTGCTATCCCGATAACACAGCTTATGCTGAAACGTCAATTGTAATTTGCAACAAATTATCAAGCTACGAAATGGAGATGTTTGAAATAAATCATATACAAGCCACGAATGTCAAAATTAAAGACCCCATTGGGGACATAATAGTATCAGCAGTGTACTGATTCCCTTTTACCCCAACATTTAATAACGCAGAATCAATTGTAAGACTTTTTCAGAACGGTAAAAAATTTATAGCAGCTGGTGATTACAATTCTAAACACCCCTTATGAGGTTACACATTAATTAACCCAAAGAATAGGTAACTATATAAAACTATCTTAGATAACCACTATAATTCAGTAGCTACAGGTAAATCTACCTATTAGCCAAGTGATCTGAAGAAACTGCCAGATGCACTAAACTTCCTTATAACAAAAATCTCTCGTCCTACTACATTTACCTTGCTGATTTCTATGACCTAAACTTTGATTAGTCCACTATAATATGCACGTTAAATACCTGCATAATCAACAAGCTAGAAAGGCCCAGCCTACACAACAATTGTACGGATTGGGATATTTTTCGAGAATATATCGACTAACACTTTTCGCTTCCAGCAGTACTCAACACTGCAAAGGAAATTGAAACAGCAATAGAACAACTAACTCAAGCCTTACAGGATGCTTTTTGGACAGCTATGCCTATACAACTACACCATAAATGTAACAAAAACACTAATAACTACTCCCAAGAAAGTAGATAGAAGATCAGCGATAAACGAAAAGCAAGACGGATCTAGCAACAAACAAGACACCTAAAAGATAAAAGTAAACTGCTCACCTTTACCGCATCACTAAAAAGATTAATAAAAGAACAGAAAAACAAAATGTTCAAAGACTACGTAAAAACTTATTCCTCAGACAACGCGATGACTACTCGCTATGGCGAGCAACTAAGAATTTGAAGAAACTTACCATTTTTTTCCTATTCGTAACAAGATGGCTATTGAGCCCGCTGTGACAAAGAAGCGATGGTGTTTGGCAAACAATTAGCTACAACGTTTTAACCGCACAAAACTTACAGAACAAGACAACTATACAATTTTAGAATTCCTCAAATTACCATACCAACTCCACCTGCCCATTAAACACTCTACACCTAAAAAAGTTACAAACAGAAATTAAACGCTTAATAACTATTAAAGCACTGGGATACGATCTAATTACTTCGTCAACGGCCAAGAAAAGAGATAACACCTATAACGCAAATATATAATGCGATCCTAAGAACCCAATACTATCCCATTTAATGGAAATTTGCTGAAGTTGTTGTCATTCAAAAGCCAGGCAAGCCAGCTCAATCACCAGCTTTTTACAGAACGATACCGTTGTTACCACTCCTCTCTGAGCTCTTTGAGTGAATTCTTCTAAGAAAACTAGAACCTATTATAGGAAACCTGCATGTAATCCCTGAACATCAATTCGATCGTAGGATAATGGAAGGTAGAAAAAGTTTTTGAGAAGAAGCGATTGTGTCTAACAGTATTCGTAGACGTGGGTCAAGTTTTTGATCGAGTCTGACACCCTAGCCTACTACATAAAATCAAAAAACTCTATCGCAACAGTACTATTTGCTCTTCAAGTCGCATCTAGAAAACAAATACTTTCGAGTTAAAGTAAACGATATGCACTTACCAATCTACTCAGTAGAAGCAGGGTAGTGTACTGGAACCAACATTATACCAGTTGTTTACGGTGGAGTGACAATATTGTAATTGCTACATTTGTGAACGACGCAGCTGAATTATCTTCATACAGAGATCCATTTCAGGCATCAATTTATCTACAAAATGCGTTAAAGAGCTGGACGAAGACTTGGCGCATAAAAACTAATGAAAACAAATCGGCGTCAATGGTTTTCACCCTCCACAAAGTTGACTCGCTCTCTATAACCTTCAACAGCACTAACATAACACACAAAACAAGCAAAATTTGCTTTACAGGTAATGCAGAGCGGATCCTATGCATGAAACTAAACTATAGGGTTTAACGAAGTTTTATTGAAACGAATGACAGTGAATTATATTCAAATAAAAGTGATTAGCGGCAAAAATTTAGCCGCCGGAACCGAAAAATTTGCGACCACTTCCGGTCAAACCGGTCTCGAGATTTCCCGATGAGGCTGATTTTTGGCGTCTGGACTTGAATTACGGTCCTTAGTTGAATACTGAAAACTATCCATCACAGATCAAAAATTATAAGGCGTGACAGATGTCAGAAATGACAGAAATGGAAGCTGGTCTCCAGCTTGGAATCTGCCTTGATAAAAAGTTATAAGGCATGCAAACGACGGACATGACAAAAGTAAAGTTGGTATTCAGCTTGAAAGCTGGGTCCGCTAAAAAGATACCTCGGTATACATCTTGACAACAAACTTACCTGAAGAAAACACATACAGACCAAGCGAAAAAAACTAAATATACGCGTGAAGAAGATGTTCTGGCTTCTCGCTTGGAAATCCTAGCTCAGCCTAACAAACAAGGTGTTGTTATATAAAAATATGATAGTGTCGATATGGGCACTACCAGTTTTGGGGATCTGCTAAGTCATCGGACGTTGAGATCTTACAACGGTTCCAAAGTAAAACATTTACGCAACAGCAAACGCCAAATTGTATGTGAACAACTGCACATTACATAACGATCTAAAAATTTCATGGATTAAAGATCGTTGCAATAGATAAATCGGATTAGTGACAACTCTAGTGTTCTAGTAAAAGACTTATTAACTAATGCTAACGCAAATAGACGACCGTAACGGACAAAGCTTAGTGAGCTAACAAATTAATATATAAGACTTGTATACCTTATATAATGACAGAAGGACACTCTTGATGTTTCTTCTCACACAACAAGTACGCCAACTTATTTGCTTGTTAGTTTAGTTAGTCTAGTTGTAAAAATGAGTAAATTAATTTAAAAAATTCAGATAACTAAAAATGGTGAAATTTGTCATATTTACAAAAGGGTCATCCTAGAAAAAAATACAGTATAAGCTCCCTTGACCTGTTTTGGTGTATTTCTGGTTTTTGTGTAATATTTTTTGCACAAGTAATAATTACACGCTATTAGGTAACGCAATTGCAAAAAGTGTTTTATGGATATCCGGCCATATATAGCATACTAAAAATGCCTTTGAACAAAATTAAACATCATGCATTAACGTTAATTCTCTAAACACACTCTAATGACATATGAGTGTGCTAATTTTCATATATTGAGCTTGTACCGCAACTCCTTAATATTTTCAAACTGCATAAATAAAGTGCGTCGTTAGCTGGAACTAGTAATCGATAGTAGGAGATCGAATAAGAATAACATAAATGTTCGATTGCATTAATTTTTCAGATTTCGGCTTTTATTATATTAACTAGATAAAAGGCAGCATTATTTTGTTGTAGCAACAGCCACTTTCTCTAGACAAGATATTATTAGATCAAAGCGACAGATACGTGGGGTCCAGTTAAGCAGAATAAATCGGGAAATAAGTTGAAAGTGCACGAAACCTCTGATGTGCCATCAAATCTATAACATCAATTTGCTTTAAAAAATGTATTAGGTTAGAGAAAACTGAATTATGATGGATTGTGAATGTCTACTTTGTATTATACATAACTATTATCTTGAGGTTGATAAAAAACATCAATACCTTCTGGAGAGGCAGGCGTGTAAATAGCCGCTCTCGTGGTGCGGTGTGGAAACCTAGTACGGCCCGTTTGGAACGTCAACCGAGAAGGCTCAAATCGTCCCTTAAACGGCCGTCGCGTAAGCGGATGGGGGCGGCTACCGATATCAACCAACGAATATTGCCAAATCGCTCACCTGAATCGGCTTCGGCTTCGGTTTCGTCGGCGATTCCAAGGTGGCCACCTCTGCGCTGCGGATCTGGTATCTGCGGGTAGCGAATGTTTCTTGCGGGGTGAAGACACGACCGAATTTGCCGAGCTGCGGTGCGTGAATGATTCTTGCGGGTTAAGACACGACCGAATTGGCCGAGCTGCGGTGCGTGAATGTTGCCGGGCTTCACGCCTGGCTTGGCGGTAGGTCTTTGCGGGCAATTTTCATTCGACAGCACCTTTCATATCAAAAGGTGCCGCCGACGGCGTATGCAGACTTGTCGGCTGAGCAAAAGCCCATATGCCGTTTTGTGTGCGATGGCAAAACGTAGCAGCAGACATCACAGCCGCCAGCATGCGCCGCGATATAAAGCGGTTCAAGGGCGAAAAGGCCCCCACACCATACTCCCCGCCTTGAAAGGTCCTGAGCTTTCAAAAAATTATTACCATATCAAGGAGCTATTAACAGCGGTTTGAAAGAATATTGTCATTAAATTCCTGAAATTAACTATTATATTTCAGGTGCGTTAAATTGCGGTTAGATTTATTTCGTAACAAACTATATATAAATGCCCTATTAATACACTATCTATATATACATGAGTCAGCTAAAATATTGTTTATTGGGTTGGAAAAGGATATAGCTTGGTGACAGGACGTTTGTATGTACCTGACCCGGTTTTTACTGAATTTAATTCTTTAGAAAAGTGAATACTCTGAACTATTCGAATAACAAAATTTTCAGCGATTTGAATATCTTTAACAGATTGATAACCATTATGTTTTTTGCTCGCAAATTTGAGAATGTACATGAATATGCGCAACAGTTTATTCCACAAACAAACACGGGTGACTATAGAGTCAAAAGCACGTGGTTCGAAATTCGCGGCTTTAACAACAAACGCTCTCGATTTGAACTCCGGTAGAGTTTCACACTCAGTTGGAATGAATTTTAAAGGCCATTCGCTATTTGACTGATGAAGCCAAGCAGGGCCATTCCACCACAGCGAGTGTTTAATTAAATCAGAAGGCAGCATGCCGCGTGAAAGGCAATCGCTGGGATTCTCTTTCCCGGACACATGCTTAAAGCAAGCGGCAGGTAAATTATCGTGTATTTTAGCAATATGATTGCTGACAAAATAGACCACCTATGTGGCGATGAGTGGATCCACGAAAGCGCTATTGTAGAATCCGAGAAGGCGTAAACACCTGTAATAGGTACACGAGCGGAAAGTTTATCGCGGACCACGCGAACAAGCTTGGACAGCAGCAAAGCGGCGACAAGTTCTAATCGAGCTAGCGTTGTTATTTTAACTGGAGAAACCTTCGACTTTGCACATAAAAGACGGACGGTGATATTACCTTCAGGATCAGTGATGTGTAAATAAACACAACAACCGTAACCACTGAAGCTCGCGTCACAAAAGGCTACGATGTTCACTACTGCTTTTCCCACAATGCCAATATGGCGCGGAATTTTTAGAGAAGAGAGTGCGGAAAAATCGCGTGCAAAACCTGAAAAGCGACTGATGATGGATTCCGGAGGAACCTCATCCCAGTCTATTTTAGCTAGCCATAGTTCCTTAATAAGAATTTTGACGTACAGCACAACTGGAGCTACAACGCCAAGTACGTCGAATAAGCGGGCAACTAGCGATAGAATCGTGCGCTTTGTGCATTTATCTTCTACAGCGATTGTTGTTAAAGAAAAGTAATCGTCAGCAGGATCCCAGGTTAAACCAAGGACCTTAAAATTGTAAATATCGTTACCCATGCCAGAAAAATTTACTGGTGAGCGGTGAGACTCGGGAAGAACCTCTCATAAAGCGGGTGAATTAGTGGCCCATTTGACAAGGTCGAAAGAGCCTAATTTAAATAAATCGATTAATTCGCGAGACAATCGCATGGCAGTCTGTTCATCGGGAACCGAATCGACATAATCATCCATGTAAAACTGAGTTTCTACCAGTTTAGAAGCCTCAGGGAAGCGGTCACTATGCTCGCACCCTAAGTTGCGTAACGTACGCATAGCTAGGTAAGCGCTAGGCTTTAGCCCGAAGGGTACGCGGTCAAAATTGTAAGTGCGAATAGGTTCGTTCCTACTGAAACGAAATAAAATTCGTAAGTATTTACGATGGTGCTCGTTTACTCCGATGCGCAAAAACATTTGTTTTATATCAGCGGTCATTGCTATTGGGAATGTACGAAAGTCGAGTAACAACGAGAACAAGTCGGCCTGCAAATTAGGTCCGACATGCAAAATGTCATTAAGTGACAGCCCTGAGTGCGTTTTAGCACTAGCGTCTAAAACGATACGGATGCTGTCCTTATCTGGTCTGACAACGGCGTGATGCGGTATGTAGTAACCCTCCTCTGTCAATTCAGAGTCAGGCACCTGGGACAAATACCCCTGCGTTATATAATCGGCGATAGTTTTATTATAATTTTCTCGTAGGGTTGGCACGCAATCGAATTTACGCTCGAGCGCAAGTAGACGACGGTGAGCCAGACCGCGTGAATTACCCAACTCCGAGGGGTTTCGAGAAAAGGGTAAATCAACAAAATATCTGTCGTCTTTAAATAAAATCGAAGAGTTAAAGTTATTTTCGCAACCTAATTCATCTGGACTAATAAAACGTTGAGATGGAATTTCCTCTAACTCAAAGAACTTCCGTAAACTTGACTCAATGTCAACGTTAGCAAGCGCGGTAAACAAAGATGTAGTACTATGTAGGCAGGTTGCATCATAATGACATGCAATATCTCCCATAAGCACGTAACCAAAGCTGGTTAATATAGCGGGTGGTGCGCGGTTACCAGAATCGACCCTATCTCCAAAATAAATATAAGGAAACAGTTGAGCACCAAGAACAATGTCAATTTCTCCCGGTACATTCCAGGATACATCGGCAAGCGGTAAATTATTTAAATATGACATATCTTCATTTAATGTAATGAAGTTTGCGGGAAGTTTGTCTGTAATACAGTCAACTACTAAAGCACGAATGTAATATTTGTTGTTAGGATTAATTCGCGATTCTATTGCGAAATTAATAAAACCGTGTACAGGTCGCGAGGTCATACCAACACCTTGTAAAGATGAATTGAGTAATTTAATTATGGGAATGTTCAAGCGTTTACAACAATCCATAGTAATTAAGTTATTTTGCGACCCGTTGTCTATTAAACACCTGACGACGAGCGTATTTCCGTTTTTACCATGTGCATAGATCTGTGCGGTCGATAACAATATAGCCGAACTCGAAGCCGCCGCACTAAGCGATACAGAAGACGTGTAGTGAGGTTGCGTTGCTGAATGCGCTGACTCAGCTATTATGGGCGCACGGTTACCTGCTTGCGGTCCAGCCGCCACAGACGGCTTTATTCGGCGATCATTCTTTAAGTTCGAAAAATGCAGCAAAGAATGATGCTGTTTTTTACAAATTTCACAAACGTTCCGTGATTTACATTTAGTTAACGAGTGAGATAGACTTAAACAGTTTATACAGCCGCGTTTCGCTTTAATTAACTCGAAACGCGCTTGCGGTGATTTCATATTTTTAAATTCAAGGCAGCGAAACAGCTGGTGTTCTCTGTCGCATAGCGGGCAACGCGTATTAAAAATCTGTTTACTCGACACAAACGACTTGCAGGCACCTTGTGGGCCACGGCCAAGGCTGTGATAAGGTAAACTGGAATTTGCGCGCGGCTTGGTCTGCGAATTATTAACATGCGAGCGCTTGAGTACTTTGACATAATCTTGCGTAAATGAAATAAATTGTTTACAGGAGGGTAATTCTATTCCGCTCACACTATTTTCGAATTGTTGAAGCGTTTGGGGATCAAGTTTTCTTAAACCACAATGTAACAAGACAAAATCTAATAGGTCGGGAATGTCTAACTGTTTTAATGCGGCGATGGACGCGGAATATTTTTCTATATATGTATTCAAACTAACAGCATTACCGACGCATCCTTTGATGTCCAGAATGTTATTTAGATAATGACTGCCGAAACTACGTTTATCTTGATACTTTTTAACAAGACTATCCCATATAATATTATAAGTATCCCCTGTAGGAATAATACCTGCGGTTAATTTTAAAGCGTCATGAGTTAATTTACTAATCACATACTGCACACGCTGCGCGTCAGTCAAATTTGTATTTAAATGCACATTGCTAAGAAATATTTCGTAAAATATTGGCCAGCTCTCAGTCTTGCCATCGAAAGAAGGCAGTTCAATTGGCGGTAATTTTACGATACCTCTTTTTTGATCTAATGTAAATGTTTTGCTGTTTGACAATATAAGGTTACGTTTATATTTAATACTCGAATATAAATCTTCAATAGAATTTAAACATGAGTAGTCTGGAGGAGTCTGATCAATTTCAAACTGCAAATTGTTAATTTCTTCAATTATTGTTTCAAACCTGCTGTATAATTCACTAATAGCTTCAGTTTGAGATAAAAATAATTCGTTTGAGCGTAATTCATAATTTGAAATATTCGTTGACGTATTGTATAAACGATTAAATCGTTCGAAAATCGCCTCTTTTTTGGCAGTTAACTGAACGAATTTTAATTCAAGCTTATCCATTATAAGGGAACTTTACTTGAATAAAGCGTAATAAATTGTATCTGATACCGATGCGGCTCGTAAGGACCAAAAAATGGAGAGGCAGGCGTGCAAATAGCCGCTCTCGTGGTGCGGTGTGGAAACCTAGTACCGCCCGTTTGGAACGTCAACCGAGAAGGCCCAAATCGTCCCTTAAACGGACGTCGCGTAAGCGGATGGGGGCGGCTACCGATATCAACCAACGAATATTGCCAAATCGCTCACCTGAATCGGCTTCGGCTTCGGTTTCGTCGGCGATTCCAAGGTGGCCACCTCTGCGCTGCGGATTTGGTATCTGCGGGTAGCGAATGTTTCTTGCGGGGTGAAGACACGACCGAATTGGCCGAGCTGCGGTGCGTGAATGATTCTTGCGGGTTAAGACACGACCGAATTGGCCGAGCTGCGGTGCGTGAATGTTGCCGGGCTTCGCGCCTGGCTTGGCGGTAGGTCTTTGAGGGCAATTTTCATTCGACAGCACCTTTCATATCAAAAGGTGCCGCCGACGGCGTATGCAGACTTGTCGGCTGAGCAAAAGCCCATATGCCGTTTTGTGTGCGATGGCAAAACGTGGCAGCAGACATCACAGCCGCCAGCATGCGCCGCGATATAAAGCGGTTCAAGGGCGAAAAGGCCGCCACACCACCTTCTATTAATCAAATCAGAAGGTACAACTTTATAGCTCTTCAGCTTTTCAAGTAAAATGAGGCAGCAATGCATAGATGATTTTGAAATCCTTGATGACTTACATGTAGAGTTTTATACGATTAGTTGCAGATGCGGCTTCTAAATCAATCGTACCAAATCTTCCTGAATTAGGCTCGTATTAAAAATTATTGTCTCCAATTAGTTAATGTAATTTATAGTGCAAACCCTTTCAGAAATAAATTAGGCTATTTGCGTCTTTCTCGTTTTTGACTCTAATCAGCAATGATTTATTCTCGTTGGCAGTGACGCATTTTCCTGGTGAAAAATCCAGGTGTTCGCAAACTCCGGCCAAACACGGGCCACACTTCAGCATTTTAAGCACTTTCGCGTGAAATGTAGAATTGAACATCAAGTCAGCTTGTAAAAACGCATATGTACAGTATATTTAGAGGCAAAAAAGAGCGCCTCTTTCATTTTTGATTTACTTATTCGAGTTTTCTTTGATCCAGGAGACGCTGTATTACGCCACTCAAAGCTGTCTTTCTGTCTTCTGATCGTATTCAAAAACCGACGTTTCATCTCCAATTATTATTTTTTTTAAACAGGCTTACCATAGATAACTTAATTAGATGCTCTAGCTGTCTAACTTTGTACATGTTAACTTGGCTATTTTATAAACACCTACATTGAAACATTTCTATTCTAAATGTAAAACTTTCTATTTTGCTTTTAATAGCAAAATGCATTTAAGTTTTCTTATTATAACACAGCTAGGCAAATAACATGAATATATACTAAAGTCATTGTGCGTACAATATCAATACTGACAATTTTAAAAATATATTAATATCGTGCAAACAGAGATTTGTATTTTTACGAACTAATCTTTTGATATTTTCTAACTTACATTATAAATATTTGTTTGAGGTTCAATAACAACTGCAAAAACTATTAACAAATATTGAACATTAACTATTTAAACAACAATTTACCAAATGATATATTTGTATTGCGTGAATTTATCATTTATTTTAAATTATTAGAAACCCAACGAACATCACTTTAATCTAGTTAATTTTAAACGGTTATCTGATATAAAGGTATCACTACAATTTTAATTTTAATTTTAATTAGAAACTTTGTTATATTATTTTTAATAATCCAACTCCCACATTTAACATAGCAATAAGTGGGCAGACTATCTATATTGTTCAGTTTATGCAATGTAAGCATAAATGTGAAAAATGTAAGGGACAGTAAAATGTCTCATAAGTTGTGTCAGTATATTTAAAGCATTTATTACTTTACTAGTTTTATAAAGTAGCGTTACTGAACTAAATCTCTTTTATATTATTTTATATTACAAAATGTTGTAGGATTTCTATTACATAAATACTCATTTGAAATTATTCTCCCCAAGTGATTAATAAATCCACACATGCAAAAAACATCAACATTATCTACACAGAAAGAAATTTTTGTTTTCAATATATACACCCATTATGTCACATTTTAAAGATTTTAATAGTAACCAACAAAAGGCTTCTTGTTATATACTGACGGAACAGAAGGTATAAACTGGCATTTAGAATTTTCACAAAAAATTAAGAACAGCTAAGCTTACAGCTAAATTTGCGCTACGTCTTTTACTGAATCATAGCTCTTTCGAGCACGAAACATCACTTGTTCCACAGACAACGTACTCGAAAAGCCTCACGCCAGCAGACATCTTTATGTTCCACCGTTAAAACGCTTGCAGAAGGTCGAAGTTTTTGCTGTGGATGTTTAAGGTAACGCAATAATAAACTTGGAGGATTTTAAAAACTTATAAATGGTAGCTGCATTGAAGACAGTATCATGTTATTCAATAATGCATTAACCTTTGATTACACATATTCAAATTGTTTATTATTACGTATTTGTATATAGATTTCTTAAGCGTTTCTACATTTTTGCGCTTCTTCTAAAGTATAGCTTCAAAAGGAGGTTAATGGTTTAGCGTTAACACAATTACAAATCTTTATTTTACAGCAAAGTAAAAAATACAAATCAATTTTGTTAAATATAGTCCGGTCTGTTGTAATAAATTTTGACTATTAAACATATATCGTATTGATATTTTTAATGATATTTCAATAATGGTCTATATTTCTTACGTTTTTATTAATAAGCTTACTCATTATTCGAGCTAATTATATGAGTACATATTACAAAAGAGAAAATATACAGTGTGGGGCAGTCAAAGTGTAAGTATTAAAAAACGAATAAATTTTTTTTGTTTTACTTATTGCAACAAATGTTTAGAGCACAACTGGAAATTGATATAAAAGCAAAAAAAAATTATCTTTTGAATATAACTTCAGGAAGATGGCGAACATCATTTTGTACACATTGTCAGAGCCTTATACGGAAATTCTTACTGATACGTCATAATACCGTCGTTGTTATTGCACGAACTTCTTCAATCTGCACTTTTAAATCCAGTATAGTTGCTGGGCAAGTCTCCATAAAAAATAATCACAGCAACTCAAGACCGACAATCTTGGCTACCACTGAACATTCCTATTCCTACGGTTAAATTGGTTCAGAAAAAGGTTTTTTAGAAAGTTCATTGACACCCTGGCTGTGCGACTGGTTCCTCCATCTTGTTGGAAATAAGTGTTCACAGAAAATCGTTGAAGTTCTGGAATAAGAAAGTTTCCCTTCATTTGAACATAGGGTACTGATATTATAGCAACTGCACGGCCATTATCGCCCTCGAAAAATTACGGCCCAATTATTTCATTCGAAGAGATGGGACATTAGACTAATTTTATCCGAATGAAGAGACCCAGTAGCGAAAAATGTGTTTATTGACATATTCACTGAGTTGGAAATGTTCATCAACGCTCAATGAGAATAATCTCCGGAGTTCAAAGCTCGAACTATTTGTATTTTATACGTGTACAGGTGTAATCCATCATACAAAATCTTCCTTATTGTGCAAATTGAAAGTCCGAGAGCAACACTGTGGCACTTGGCAGATCTTCGAGGGCTTCTTGTAATCGCTACTCGTACAGCCTTCACATTCTTAGGGGTTCTAACAGTTCTTGCACTTCTTATTTTTTGAGCCGTTGTATGTAAATTGTTAGCCCAAACGGAAATGACTTTCCTACTTGGAACAGAAGCAGGAGTCGAAAGATAAAAATGTAGTCAGAACGCGCATTGTGCTCGTACGTAACTTCTACCATTTTCTAAATACGCCGTAACAGCGAAACGTCGTTGCTACATGGTTACTAAACTTCCAACTGAGTGGAATGTAAAGGTGACTGCCTACTTCTTCTTTCACACCCCCCCTCATCATATAAGCTTTTTAGAAACGTACAGTTTTAATCCCGCACCTGTTATAAGCCTTGTGTTAACAAAAAGGCTATTAAAAACTTCTGTATTCTCTTCCAAAGAAATAGACTGTTGATTTAGCTATTGACACTCTAATTTCCTCTCTACATTAACAGTTTCTAGGATGACTTTTGAGTGTATCTTTTGCTTAATAATTGCTCACGTATGGAACATTGAGATGAATCCAGAAATTTAGAATACTAAAGCATTTGCTATATTTTGAAGATTTCTTAGTTATATATTAATTTAAAATATTTTTTGCGTTTTCAGTCGTTGAATCATATAAATTTTGTATAGCTATATATTGTATTATCTGACGAATTAGTATATACCTTTAAATTTTAAAGCAAATTACATTTTCAAAAAAGTATACATTTTAAAAGTATGAGCACTTGTAAAATAATTTACAATTCAACTGCTGATTTAACGATTACTCGTTTCCAAGAATGCTTTAGCACAAGAGTCAGCAACTGGCGGACCGTGAAAGGTAGAAAATTGGACCGCAAGAAATTCTCTTTGTATGAACGAGCAAGAAAAAATCTGCAGAAGCAGCGTGGTGTATGTGTTGGACACTAAATAAGCACCAGAAGCCATTTTCAGACTCTGAAATAGTAAAAGAATGTATGTTGGAAGTAGCTGTAGCACTTTTTAAAGAGAAGTATATCGTCGCCGCTATTCGAAGTATTCCATTGATAGCAACAAGTAATACAAGAAGTTTTGGCTACTAACAACACCAGCTTGCTCGAACTTTTACAAACATTGCACTATACAAATCATGGACATTGTTGATGATGAACAAATTGCTAGCAATGTTACCGTTTAAAGACAGAACTAGCGGAGGAGATTTGGTTAAGACTTTTGATAAATTCATTACTAATTCAAACATTAATTATGATAAAATGGTGCTCCTTTCAACTAACAGGGTCCCGGCGATACTAGGCAAAGAAAAGGGTTTAGTAAAACAAAATCTTAGTGCTACACTAAAAGACGTAATGGACAGGTTGGTTCAGTTGATCAATTTTATGGAGTTTTATTTTCTATTCTTCTTTGTGTGCGCAGGGAGCGTGAAAGTATTTGGATTTTGTGACAAACGAGTGCAATATGCTAGCTATGGCTTCCTTGAAAAATATTCTAAAATATTTAAATGCGCTCAACATCGAATTACGAGGAAACGGGAAGTTAATATGTGATCTGATACAAAGTGTGCCTGCTTTCCGTTGCAAGATGGGTACCTTCAAAAAATATATTGAAAATCAAAAATTTATTTAATTCTCAACAATTTTTGAATATAAGAAAAAAAATTCGATGCAGACACTGTGGTGTTTTTAAGTATTATGTCAGATCTTGGGACGGAATTTGCAGCAAGATTTCAAGACTGCAGAGATGGAGAAGTCGTCACAATTCTTAAAATCGCCTAATAAAGTTTCTCCAGTGGCAGAATCAACATATGTGACTGCAAAATTGTTCAGTCTTTTAAAGCCTTTATTTCAAATGAAGATAATCGACTTCCATGAAGATATTTTCTTGCAAATGTACAAACTGCATCCCAGAGTTTTGGTATAAAAATTGGTATAAAAAAGCATGTCAATTACAAAAAATAATTTAGCTACTATATTTTGTCTCACATATATATAGAAATTATCTTTTTCAATAGTAAATCTTTGAAACAAATATTGTTCAAAGTTAACGGACGCTTTTTGGATAAGTAGTTCTCCTCGAGCACCAAACTGTAAAAAGCTGGTTTAAGACCGGAAATGTAATTTCCCGCATTAACTTGTAAGAACAAATATCAAGCATATTATTTGTAAGAGTAAAAATAAAAATTAAAACTGATAAAATAAGTTTTTCTTTTTTTTTTATTTGAATTTCTATAAAATTTTTTAAAAGTATCCGGACCCTACTAAAAATTACTTGCCGCCCACTGCTTTAGCATATCAATTTTATTACATCTGACATCCGTCACGCTTTATAATTTTTTATTTGTGATAGATAGAGAAGTAGAGAAGCGAAAAATCAGCCTGATCGGAAAATCTCGAGACCGGTTTGACCGGAAGTCGGTTCCGACCGCAAATTTTTTGCCGCTATTCACTTTCATTTGAATATGATTCACTGTCATTCGCATCAATCAAATTTCGTTAAACTCTATAGTTTAGTTTTATACATAGTGTCCGCTCTGCTTTACCTGTAAAGCAAATTTTCTCTTGTTTTACTATCACAGCTTCTTTTTATAAACTTTTCAAAAAATTACAATTTTAATTTTTTTATGATTCTATTATACAATTTCTTATTCTTAATATAATATATAAATGGGAATTTGTTCAATTTTCTAGTGATATTAAAAAAGTCGTCTTTAATAGGAAGCTTATTTTACAAATATAGACCATTATCCAGATTTACAGGACAATACGATTAGGGCCTTTTTCAACGCACATTTACATCTCAGTTTTTATTAGTTATATTCTGATCTTAACGAATTTTTGATTGTAAAGTATTTGCAACTATTTTCTTAAATTCTAAAACGTTTTTAGAAACCACAAATATTAATATGATTCTTTTTAGCACTGAGCTATAAAATTACAAAATATGATTATTAATTTATTTTTAAGTCTTATTATCATAGCAGTCACAACTATATAAAATTGTAAATTATTATTATACAGCCTACTTTAACATGGATTTATAAAAGAAGAAACAAAGCTCTCAGTCGAAGTTTGGATTACATAAAAACGTTTAAACTTGGAGATACTTCTCTTATATTTTGTTCGATCTTTGAAGTAATGAAACTATCAACTTATTCAAACATAGAAAACTATAATAATTTTTATTATATAGTATTGTTATTATGTCCGTTATTTACCAATTCTGTTATAGAAATTTTTAAACATTTACAGATATGTAACAAAAAAATATTTGCAAACACAAAAATGCAGCATCCTACAACTAACTATATTAATGTTTATCACTTAATTATTTCCAAAACTAAGAAACCTATTGTTTGCGGCACAAAAAGGTATTAATAAATTGTCAAGTAATACTAAATATTAATTAATATTAGAAAGTATATATTTACAAATATGTTTATGCTATGCAAAAATAACTACTACAAGCTGAAATTTAAGCATCTTAAATATGCATTTATATATTTGTTTCAAAATAACAATTTTAAGAAATATTATTATTAAGAGCCTTTTTTTTGTTAATAGAAATCTAAAGCAGTATTTATCTTTAGAATTAGAGGTAGTGGAGCAACACATTACACCGTCAAAAAGTAATTTTTAAAGCAGTAGTTTTAAAAAATAGTAAAAAAATATGCAGCAGCTGAAGCTCTTGCATTTTTTAGTTTTGAATAAATAAAAAATATATATTAAAATAAAAAGCTTATATCCTAAGAAACAGTCAACTTTATGCAACTATATGTTGTTATTTTTAACACTTTATTAATATTATAATAGTAAAAGCAAACTATTAAAAAGATTATTATATATAAGGCTATACACTCCTTGGAGTTGAAGTCGCCCTTTTTGGACTCTATACACTGGTTCTTTTTTAAAAGCACAATGGGTCGTCACTCCACTACACTTTATTCTTCACAGGTTGGGGTTTTTCTTCGCTTCTCCGACTACTTCTCTCCATTCTTTCCTGTTCTTCATTTTGTCTGTCCACCTTGTAACTCTCATGCTACTGATAACCCCAATTACTTGATCTTCCCATCTCAGTTTTGGCCTTCCTCTTGATCTTGTTGATGGTTTCCATTTTGTTATCCTTTTAACTATCGATTCCTCACTCATTCGGTTTATGTGCCCGTACCATCTAATTCGTTTTGCTTTCATTGCTCTTACAATATTTTTCTGTTCTAATATTGTTTCTACTTCGTTATTTGTTAATCTTCTGTATTGCTCTTCATTTATTTTGTATCCCCCGTATATCTTCCTTATTATCTTTCTTTCGAAAATTTTTAGTTTTTCTTCATCTCTCTTTGTCAAACATACATTCTCTGCATCGTATGTTACTACCGATCTAATTGCCACTTTGTATAGTCTTAACTTCGTTTGCTTACTTATTGTTTTGTTATTCATTATCATTTTGTAACTGTAATATGCCTTATATCCGGCTTGTATCTTTTGATCTATCTCTTCCCTTTCTTCTGTTTATTAGCGTTCCAAGGTATTTGAAATTGTCTACTTGTTCAATTCTGTAATTTCCAATTTCTATATCTCTTGCGTTTCCTCTTGTCTCTTTTCTTGTTACTTTCATATATTTAGTTTTTCCTTGATTTATCTCTAATCCTCTTTTTTGAGCTTCTCCTGCAATGATCTGTATTATTTCTTCTAAACTTTTCCTATCTCTTGCTAACACCGCAATGTCATCTGCATAGGCTACTATTTGTACAGACTTCTCAATTATTGTTCTTGTTACATCGCATTTGTTCATAATTCCTTCTATTGCTATGTTAAATAGTGTGGCCGACAATCCATCCCCCTGCCGAACTTCTGTACTTATGTCTACTTTTTGCGATATCCCCTCATATGTCATCACCGCAGCTTTTGCGCCTTCCAATGTCATTCCAATCAGTCTTATTAGATTTTCCGGTATTCCTAAATTTCTCGCATCTACCTTCATCATATTTCTATTGAGTGCATCAAAAGCCTGCCTAAAATCTATAAATACAATTTCTATTTCTGTATCTTGCTCGTAACATTTCTCTACTATTTGTTTTATCACATGTATTGCGTCTATTGTCGATTTCCCTTGTCTAAATCCATTCTGGTATTGTCCAATTTTTTTCTCTGTTTCTACTTTTACTCTTTTTAGAATCAGTGCTGTGAGTATCTTGTATGTTATATTTAGCAAAGTTATTCTTCTGTAGTTCTCGCATCCCATTAAATTTCCCTTTTTTGGTATTGCCACTATTATTCCTACCCTCCATTCTTGCGGCATTGTTTGTTCTTTCCATATTTGCCTTATTAGTTCAAAAATTCTCTTCTCCAGTACTCTTCCTCCGCTTTTTATCAATTCACTGCATATGTTATCTGGCCATGCTGCTTTTCTTTGTTTCATCTCTTGAATTATCTCATGTATTTCCTCCTCCGATGGTACTTTTATTTCCTCGTTACTTCCTTCTCTGTCACTTTCTATGTCTACTTCTATTCTTGTCGTTTCCCTCATGTATTTTTCCCATTCTTTCATATCTGTGTTTGCTAAGTTATTCCTTTTCCTTTTTTGCTTCTTTATTTTCTGATATAGCTTTGTATTACTTCTGTTGTCATTTTCTATTTCATCCATCATTTCATCTAACCACTTTTGTTTTTTCTCTTTTAGTACTTTTGATGCTTCTTTCCTCCTTTGTTTATATTCTCTGTAGTCATTTTCATTACTCGTTTGTAGCCATTTTAATCTTGTTTCTCTCTTTTTCTTTATTGCTATCTCATAAAGATTATCAAACCACTCTTTTCCTTGCTTCCTCTGATATCTTCCTATTTTTTCCTCAGCCGATTTTGTTATACTATTTTTTATATTCTTCCATTCAACCTCTATATTACTGTCTTGCTTTTTTCTCTTTAGCTGCCTTTTTACTTCTTCTTCGTATTCTTGTTTTCTTTCATTTCTCCTTAGTTCTTCTGTATTCCATTTTCTTTCTATCCTTCTTCCTTTCTTATTCTCTATTATCCTTAGTTTCATTTCTGCTATTAGTAACTGGTGGTTCGTGTCTAGGCTTCTTCCTCTGTACGATCTTACATCCTTTATCATTTCCTACCTGTTCTTTTTAATCATTATATGATCTATTTGATTCCCTTCGGTCCTCCCTGGTATCATCCACGTTATTTTATGTTCCTTCTTATGTTGAAACATTGTACTCGCTATAACCATATTCATTTGTGTTGCCAAATTACATAGTCTTTTTCCATTTTCTGAAGATATTTCGTGGATTGTATGTTTTCCGGCTACATTACTTATATATTCCTCCTTCCCTACTTTGGCGTTGCAGTCTCCGGCTACTATTATGGTTCCATGATTTCCTATGCTTTCACAAACTTCTTCTAATTTTTCATAGAATTTCTCCTTTTCTTCCTCAGTTGCCACATCTGTATGTACATATATGTTTATAAATGGAATATTTGCTATTCCATTTTTTATTCTCAAGTATGATATTCTACCATTTATTTTCCTAAATTCTATAATTCTATCTCTTATTTCTCTGTCGACCATTAACGCAGTTCCGTTTCTTCCTTGCTTCTCCTCTCCAGCATACAACAGCGAATAATTCTTCTTGTCTATTCTATCTTCTCCTTCCCACCTAATTTCTTGTAGAGCCATAATTCTCACCTTGTATCTCTTCATCTCTTCTCCCATTTTCTCCATTTTCCCATTTCCATCATTGTCTTTACGTTCCAAATCTCATTTTCTTTTTTGGTCCACTTGTTTTACTGCGGCTACCTTTAAATTTTTTCATAATAACTTCCTTATTGTCCTTTTTCCTAGCCACTTCCGTCATCGTAGGTTCCGTCGTTCCATTTCTTACTAGTTTTTTGACTTGTGTTTTGTTGAGTTAGCCCTTATCAAGCTTCCACCTTCCTCCTGTGACCATTCATATTTAATACCGTCAACCTCCAGTTTGCGGTAGCTCACTTTAGTTTTCTTTCCTTTATTCTTTTCTTCTTGTGCCACCTTCCTAATTGCGTGCTGTATTTTTCTTTCCTCAAGTGTTAGGTCGCTATCTACGTAGATACTACCCGTGAGCTTCCATTTCCTATTTAATACCTCTAATTTTTCCTCTAAGGTTGCACATTTCACTATTATATTTTTTTATTCAAAATTTCCCACTACAAATGCTTCTTCCGCTTTAATTTCCACTCCCATTTTCTCTCGGATAAAATCAGCTACCTTCCGCTTCAAGTTACCATTTCCTGCCTGTTCTTTCTCTAAATCTATCCCTGTGATTATTATATTCTTCTTCCTTTTTTCTTTTTCTTGATTCTCTAGCTTGCTTTCCAAGTTACTTATCCTCTTCTCCATCTCTTTCCTTTCCTCTTGCCAGTCCTTCAATTTTTCTTCCCATTCTTCCTTCACGTTCTTTAGATCACCCTTCACTTCAGCATTATCTTCTTTTATACCATCTATCTTTGTCTCCAATTGCATCATTATATCTCCTTTAACTTCATCTAGCTTATTTAATATTATCTGCATGTCCATCTTCTTAATTTCGGTATTGTCTGCTAATTCGTTAGTTTTTTCTTCCTCTTTCGTTTGCTGTTTTGTTGGGCTCCTCAATATTTTCGCGCTTTTACTGAACGTTTTTAATTTCTCTAATTCGCACATCTCAATCTCTTCTGGGTCCTCTAGTTCTCTTTTCCTTTTTATAAAGTCTTTAATACTAGTCACGCTATTAGTTCTTGCTCTTCTTTCCTCTTTATTTTCTTTTTGAGACATCAGTGCCTTAATTTATTTCTACGCGTCGCGTTTTAGCTTATCCCGACCCGCCGTACTCTCCGCCACTGCTTTAGGATCTTAGCTTATGCGCCACGCGAAAACGGCGAGCCCGCCTTTACTCTCACGCGAATGCGCGGCCGCTTGACGTTCCCGGTTCGTGATTATACTTTCGCTGTCGCATACAACCTTCGCCCTTTTGTTATCACTGTCTTTCGGTTTTATGACTGTTTTAAACACTATCACTAATTATTCTCCAAATATTTTATATTAGTTCACTCTCGCTTGTTTGTTTTCCCGTCGCGCACACCTACTTAAATTATTTTCCACTACCACTCAACTAATAACACAGTTTCTCTACACTGTCAACACATTGTGGCATGAAGATCAACGTCATCCAAAAAGATTATACTGGCATTTATTATAAGACTTAGATTTACTAGCAAAAACGCATAGAAAAATTTAGTTGTAATGACCGGTAGCTTTCGACAATTTAAATGCACTTTTCATTTAATTGTTTTCGCCGTATTGCTATTATATTACTTTTATTAATGATATAATATAGTATTACCGACTTTAATTATAGTGAAACGCTTAGGACGTATTCAACATGATCACTGATCTTTTCAGGAGGTAATCCTAAATAAACCATAAACATTAAAACATGCTCTTACTTTTTCCCATGTACTCAAACTCTTCGATCTTCAACTCAAAGAGTTTGAGTATCTGGTCATAACAGTAACTAGTAAAGGATACAAGATAAAAGAAATAAACAAGAAAATTGCAAGGAGAACTAAATCGGTAGGAGCGCTTTACAACTTATTTAGAGCCAAAAACATCTCATGGGCAGCGAAATTTAGATTATATCAAGCCATGGTACTACCAGCAGTACTGAATGAATGTGTGCTTGATCATGAACAAGAGACATGGGAAGAAACTAAATGTTTGGGAACGTAAATTGTTAAGAAATGTTTGGGGGCATCAAAGAACAAGGAAGTGTACGGAGAAGAAGAACAAACAACTATATCGGAAACCAATGTTAAGCCAAAAAATCCGGGTAACTAGATTACAATGGTTGGACCACGTTTCCAGAACGACGGATAACAGATGGGCAAAAAAGGTATATATAAAGGGAGAATAAAAAGAAGAAGAGGACGACCACAAAAGAAATGGCTGGAGGCATGCGAAGATGACCTGAGAGCACTAGGAATAGAAAGATAGCAAAATCTAACTAGTAGCAAGAAGAAGTGGAAAGATATAATAAAGAAATAGAAGCTATGGACCTTTAAGACCTGCAGAGCTATATTATATATACGTCTTCCTATTTCACTTTAGTTTTATTTTAATTTGACGTTAACAAGTTGAAACATATGCCTCCATTTAATATTTCTGTTAGTAGACCATGAGATTACACAATTTTGTTTTAACTATAAGTTAGTTAACTGATTTTTAAAGAATAATCACGCTTGCTGTGCTCTATTTTAAAATTTGCGAGCTTTATTGTCAGATAATTAAATCTAAAGATAACCAGCTCGAATAATATTAAGTTAAAATGTGGGCATTGTCAACATTATGGCTATATCCATACACACAGCATGTTTAGTACGGAATAGTTATTAATTTATTATTAAGAATAGTTGTAAGCATTATCTTGTTTTAAGAATTAAGATTCTCCAGGCAAGTTGAGTGACAGATTTATAAGTTTAAGTGATCGGTGGGTTCCTTTCAGGTAGATGACCGCTATCGTCTCCTTTTGTGTTAAATACAAGTTTTATGATCGACCGCATTCAAAAATATATTTATGAGTTTAAGACTTGTCAGCGGTTTCGCTCGCCACTAAGCTGAACAATTGCAGCCGTCTGTCTTTTTGCATATAATCTATTGGCCCCGATTTCAAGAACCCACCCCTTGAATTTGATGTCACTCACTTGCCGACTCATTTTTGTAATTTCAGGCAGTCGTTAACAAGCAACGAAAGCCTCGACTAATGCACTCGAGCACATTCGCAACTTTGTATTTTTGTTTGAACTTCAGTCAACATTAAATCATAGGTTAGAAATCGCAGTGTTTGATTGAAGAAAACACTATCGCAAATAAGGCGATTTATTATTGCAATTTTCCCCCTTATTAACTATCGCGACAAACTAGTCGCGGTAACAAACACAGCAATATGCCCTTTAGCTGTATTAAATATGCTAAAAAGCAGTGCTTATGTTAAAAAAGTCATCCAGCCAACAACAAAAGATCTAAAGTATACAAAAGGCATTCAGAGATCTAAAAATACTTTTAAGCCACCAACAAATAAAACGCGCATAAGACAGACACGTCCAAATATAGTTGATTTCCATATCCCTAATAACTAAACCGGCAACATCAGTGATGAAACTATGTTTCCCTCAAAATGCAGTATGTTATCTGCAAGCAATCTTAAAATCAAACATCATCAACAATACTAACGAAATTATCTTTTATCTTTCTTAAAAAAAATCAACGCAAAGCCTACCACAGTTATTAATAAAATACTGTGGGGCCGGTATAACAAATATTCCTCACATTTTGTTTTTATTTACAGATGCTTTTCTACATTATTTACAACAAAAGTTTATTATGGCCACGAGAGTGGTGAGCTGCTGGCCAGCAGTTGAGTCGTGTCCGTGGTGTCGGCGTACGCTAAGGGTTGCTTCTTGCGATCTGCCGGTGGTGCGAACAGTGTTCGCAGGACGCGCTGCAATCGTTCTTTAGTCGGTGACGCCGCTGCCGGTTCCACGAGGGATGGAGATTCAAGTGCCGTACCTGGCATTCCACGGCGGGTCTCTTCTAGCGTCCCTCGGCGGTCCTCTTCTGGGGTGTCGGTGGCAACGGCGACAGCGGTCCTGGTACCGAAGTTCTTCGGCGGTAAAGTCGCTACTGGTTCCGATAGTACTTCTTCGGAGGTGTCGATCGGACGATGTTGGTACTGGTCCTCTTGTGGGCCATAAGCTACGGTCACGTAGTTGTCGGAGGTGGCTCACGATTCGGCACGATCCTATGGCTAGCCGGAAGCACTGTTCGATGAGGACTACGTCTTTTAGATAGCGACAAGGTCAGTTCGAAGGCTTTCGAGTAGCAGCAGTGAACTGTCTTGGACTGGCGTGCTTTTATTCTCCAGGGATTGTGCGTAGAGGGTGGCTTCTTCTAGAAAACATCGCGTGATTGGGCAGGCTTGCACCCCCAATTGCCGGTTTCTGGCAATGCTTCTCAGCTCGGCATTACGCTAATTTGTTCGCTTCCCAAAAACACTTTGCGTTCCGATACTAGATTAATTCTTTTGCTTCGTGGAAGTACTTTGCGCCCCCACAATATCTTAAAAATGGTGACTTCAATATGAGAACGTTGACACATTCAGAAAATAATCACACTTCTACAACTTCAACAAACTGATAACTTATTGATTTCGAAAACCCACCCCACCACAAAATCAGCTATTAAAATACGGCATATTATAACTCACTTTGCTAATCATTCAAATAGTACGCACACGCTGATTCGGCCGTGATAACCAAACCACAATCTCTCACATTACAAACTAGATCATTATTGCGCCAACAAAATACAAAATACAAAGATGAAATTTAAAATACTGCCTTACCCCCTGCGTTTGTCTACAGCCAACTCCATCATCTTATATCCAGTGAAGAATATAAAAATTTTTTCTAATTCTAGGTCAAAAATTTATCGTTGGAGGTGAGTGGAATTTAAAGCATACAGCTTGAAGCTTAAGAGTTATTAGAATTTCATTTACAACTGTATGCTAAACGTACTGACTAGAACCACTTTCGATACTACTTAGAAACCGAAATTAATCTTACCATCAGAATAAAAAACGCCCAAAATTTTGATGGTTCAACACAGTATTTGAATATAACTGAATAAGACGTTGTATGGTTAGCCACTTCTAATCCGACATACACTCCAGCTGCATCAAACATAATTCGCTTTACATACGAAATCTCATCACCAAAAAACGGAGGACGAGAAAACTGGTGTAGGACTAGATAGACGGGACGAAACTTTTTTCAATCGACTTATTAATCAATCGTAAACAACACTACTTGTAGCCTTCAATGAAACCTTCAAATAGTATATCACAAAGTTCTTACCTGATGGTAACATAAAGAATGCAACAAAAAGATTTAAGTGCCCAATTGTAATAATCTCTCCTATTAGAATACATGATGGTACTGTGGCTGGGTAGAACACGGATAAGCCAATACATTTGCTAAACACTTAACTGACGTCTAACAATCCAAAATTATAAAACAACAATGATGACAGAAATCTCTCAGCAAATAAAACTAAAGTATAGCACAATCTTTTCAGGAAAGTCAGGGAATATTATCACTATAATATTCAATACCATTTTACAGCTCTGATACTTTTCTGTTTTATGGAAACATGCTGAGATTGCAATGACTGCTAAACTTAAAAAACCGCCCACCTAACCATAGTTTTATAGATCAGCAAGTCTCATATTCTTTCTTTCAAAAATATTCGGAAGACTTTTATTTATCAAAAACATTGCAGATCTCGATCAACTTATCGCAACACATCAATTCAAATTTTGCAAATTTTTCTCATTTATACATCAAAGCCGCCGAATTATCACTCACATAACGGAAAGCTTAAAAACAAGAGTTTATTCGGCAGTTATATAAGCGGTCTGTTATTCAAACTTAAACTGCACCTTCCCATCTATGTATACTATAAAACCAAGTCACGTCTAGAGCTCTTCAAGGCAGCGTCATGGGCACACTACTATACCTGATTTGTACTTTAGATGCACAAGACACTACAACTATACTGAATTAGCCAAATTTGCAAACTACACAACCATTCTATCATTCAACTGGTTACTTAAAATAGTAATCAAACACCCACAATAACATCTAAACTCATTACAAAACGTGTTTTACAAATGGATTATTACAAATTAATTTTATCTGGAGACATGTAACATACTTGCAGTCCAGTATTAACAACTCTCCAATTTCTATAAAGACTGAAGTGAAATATTTCAGGATGCATCTCGACTAAAAGTTCTCTTTGAGTTCGTACATTAACATCAAAACGAAACAACTAGGCTTAAAATTAAAAAAAAAACTTGGTAATTTGGAAGATCCTTGCAACTATCTTCATAGAACAAAATCATGTTGTACAAGTTTATCTTGAAACTAATTTGGTCCTACGAGATTCAACTCGGGTGCTATGCCAAGACGCCGTATACTAAAATCCTAAAGACCTTTCGAATACTGACCAACGCCTTCTGATACAAAACCGACATTCTTCGCTAAGATCGAGGAATTCCCTATGTAACCAGCGAAATCAAAAAGACTTTTAACCAGATACAACAATAACCTTTTAGATCGCTCTAACCAAACCATCAAACGACTTGCTAACCAAGCAGCTTTTACGAGACGACTGAAATGACCATGGCCACAAGACCTAATACTGTAACCTAACCAGAACTTAATATGATGACCACTGGCTAGATCCACCCACACAACATTTATAATACATAATGTTTGCTTAATATCCTGGTTAATTTTTTGTTTATATTTTTATTAAGAGTAGCTTGTAAATTGACTGCTTAAGTAAAAAAGAATTTCAGTTACAAAGCCCGTTTTGTATATGGTAATTATAAAATACCTCATGGCGTTTTCCATTTTGTCAAATGCTAGTAATAAAATGTTTATGAAATATAATGTTTAAATATTTTGAATATTTTTACTTAACCTGGATTTATCTGTCTTGTTTTTTTGCACTAATGTAACCTCCACTAGAACATAATAGGATAATAAGTTATAAAATTATTATTCATAATTATATACTCAAAAGTGATTTTTGTTTATATTTATAAGTTAAATTCCTTGCTATGAAATAGAAAATAGCATTAACATTTAATTTAGTAGGCACATTTTAATAATTGTGGTGTTTAACGAGGTGCAATAACTATTCAGATCGCAAGCACAAGTGAAAAGTTTACAAATCTGGTGAAAACAAATTAATTACTGTTGTTACACTTTCATATGGCCATAACGTGTACAGCGACAAATAAAAATGCAAATAAAAATCGTGTTTAGAGTTTACGCAGACATGTTTTTTAATTGGGTTGAGTTCGTTGAACGGGTGTTTAATCTGATGGCCGTGAGGGCTATTCAAAACCCGTATACACGTTTACGAGCACGGTACATTTAATTTCGGTTATTGCTTGTATGCTTACTTAACAAACGGTTGGAAACATCAACTTTGGCTTAGCAGAAGGCTTTTTATTCTGTTTGACTTAACACCTACATTCATATCTGAACGTGAATATTTTTTCGATTATTACGATTGTCCGGTCTTTCCGTCACTTTCTTTTGCTGGAATTTATAAACGCTTATTTAATTTAATCGATGTTTTAATTGCTTTAGTTGCACCTAATACATAATTTAACAAGATTATAATTTGGAACTAGTTTTAAATTGGATCATATGGTTCTCTATATTAGGTTAACAACTTACGAACTTTTTTAGAAGATGACGTATTTAAATATATTGTTCGGTATACGTAAAAACGCAGAATGTTTTACTACCCACACTTGATTATCTCTTAGTAACAATTTCAAAATATTTATTGCTATTTTATTTTATTAGTAGTTATTAATTTTTACAGCGGAGCTTATAGTAGAAAGTTAATGAGATTATCATCCTGTCTGTCTGTCTGTGTACTTGGAGACACTATAGCTTCCGTTCTATTAAACGGATTCACCTCAAACTTAGCATACACACATCTTAGGTCACTAGCTTTCATGAGATTTATTTACATCCAAATCAGTTAACGGCAACTGGAAGTGACCGTTACGATTTCGAAAATTCATGCCTGTCTGTGTGACTGGAGACACAATAGCTTCCGTTCTATTCAACGTATTCACTTCAAACTTGGCATGCACACAACTCAGGTCAGTACCTTTTATGGGATTGATTTTCAGTCAAATCGGTTAACGTCAACCGGAAGTGACCGTTACGATTTCGCACCGCTGCAGAAAGTTTCCTTTCGGTATTACACCGTTCTTGTTTATAATTATTATTACATATATTTAAGACGACTGTCTGTATTCATATATATATCGGTCACAATCGAAGATCATTGACTTTAAATGTTTTTAATTTGTATGTAAAGTTTCATATATCAAGGTGACGCAATGCATACGGGCTTTTTTCTTAATTAGTAATAGTTTTAGTTTTTACCACTAGAAAATAGTAATAGAGCTAGGTTTTTAATTAGACCATCTACAGTCAAAATTTTAAAAAAAGCTGTTTTCCTATATCACTGCAAAGAATAATGAAGTTGTAAACAATTTTAAAGGTGACTGAAGTGATAAAAAAATGTATAACTATTTTATGTCTTGTCATACAAATTTATCACTTCGTTAACTTAAACTTATTTCTACACCACGAGAAGTAGGCCGTAACAGAGAGAGTATTATGGATTTTTTTTAGACTGCCCTACTGTTCTTTACAATTAGTAGAATTATGGCCGACTGAAGTATTTATTGTTGCCGAGACCAAATTATCTACAGTCCAGAAACCTCAATTTAATTAGGCAAAAGGACAATAGATACAATTACAAGTGAAAAACGTGGTGTAAATACTACTTTTATTCTATTGTTTTAGATCGGTTGGTTTATATGTTTCGCATATGCATACCTGTAGATTTAAAACAGTATTTCCTTACTTAAAATTATTTATCAGATAATTAAAACACAAATATAGTAATAATGAATTACTATACCAATTATGCCTAAAATTTAACAATAATGATACTTTAAAAATCATAAAGTGATTAAGACCTTATTAGTATAAATTTATAGAATAGAGCCCTATGGTGCATCATTTTTTAAGTCTCGTAGTTTTCTTTACTCGGGTAGCGGGTAGGTAACACCTAACGACACCAGAGAGGTGCAGATCTACTCCAGGAAATGTTGGCCCTGTCCACGCAAAGCTCATGGTTTTCTTTGACTACTATTTCCGAGATAAACTATGTCCACATATCCTAAACCGTTTTTCAACCCGCCTGGCCAGCGTGGAAAATCGAGCCCAACAAACCTCAAATTATCAGAGCAAATTTTTAAAAGCAGAGGAAAGCTCTAATAAAGACAAATTCCAAATCTTTGACAAAGTCTGGCCCAAGAATTCTAGTAGATGTAAAGATTCGCAAACACCAGCAAAAAAGAAGAATAAACTACAAAACTGAACACAGCAATATACAACGTAAGGACACTAAGAACAGAAGAATCCTGCAACTAGAACTCTCGTACATAAAATGGGACATCGTAAAAATCAGCGAATTAAAAAGATAAGAAAAAGAGTTTATTATACTGAAAACTAACAACATACTATACAGTAGCAACAGAGACAACATAACAGAAAGAATGGGTTTTCCGATTCGCAAAACATGGTCAAATATTGTCATATCCATTGTATCAATATTACCTCTTTCTCTCTCTCTTTAGCCTTCTTCAATCCATTTGCGGATGTAGGCCTCCCCTAGTTCCTTCCATCGTGTCCTGTCTTGTGCAATTCTTTTCCATGCAAGACCGGCGTGTAGTTTTACATCATCTATCCATCGCATCTGTGGTCTACCCCTTGTTCTTTTGCCTAGCCAGGGTCGCCAGTCCTGGATTCGTGCGTTCCATCTGTTGTCTGTTTGGCGGGCATTGTGTCCTACGAATTGCCACTTCAGGCTAGCTATTCTTTTTCCCACATCTGTGACTTTTGTCTTCTCCCTTATCCAAGTGTTTCGTTTTCTGTCTTTTAGGGTTATTTGTAACATTTGGCGCTCCATGGCTCTTTGGGTCTTCATAAGTTTGGCTACATTTCTCTTTGTCAAAGTCCAGGTCTGGGCCCCGTAAGTAATGACGGGCAGTATACAGCTGTCAAACACTTTTGTTCTCAGGTATTGAGGTATCTTTCGGTTTTTTAATATGTAACTTAATCTGCCAAAGGCAGCCCATCCTAGTTTCCTTCTTCTTGCGATTTCTATTTCTTGATTTTCTTTATTAAGTATAAACCTTTGCCCTAAGTATGTGTATTCTTCTAATTGTTCTATAGTGTTTTGTTCTAGTTCGATATTCACTTCCTCTTCGGAATTTGTCATGATTTTTGTTTTTTCGGTGTTTATCTTTAAACCCACTTTTTTAGAAGCTTCATTTAGTTCTTGGAGCATTGAGTTTAGTTGCTCTCCATTTGTTGCAAATATTATGACGTCGTCTGCGTATTTTAGATTATTTAAAAATTCGTCGTTTATATTGATGCCTTTTCCCTCCCAGTTTAGGCATTTGAAGACATCCTCAAGGGCTAATATAAATAGCTTAGGTGATAATGGGTCTCCTTGACGGACTCCTCTCTGTATTGGGATTGGATCGGTTTCTTCTGACCAGTTGACTGTTATTGTAGTTTTCTTATATATATATATCTTGGATTATTGTCATATATCTGTGGTCTATCCTGCTGTTCCATAGGCTCTTCTGTACTGCCCACGTTTCGATGCTATCGAACGCTTTTTCATAATCTATTAGTGCTATGTATAATGGGAGATGATATTCATTTGCTTTCTCTATTAGTATCTTGAGGGTTAATAGATGGTCCGTTGTACTAAACCCTTTGCGGAAGCCAGCCTGTTCTTCGGATAGATACATTTCTATTTTGTTATTTAATCTTTTCATTATGATTCTTGAGAAAAGCTTATATACTTGTGATAGTAGTGTTATGGGCCTGTAATTTTTTAAATCTTGTTTGTCTCCCTTTTTATATAGTAAAATCGTTGTGGCCTCTTTCCATTCACTCACTATTCTTCCAGTTTCCAAACATTTATTGAACAGTGTCTTCAACGCTGTTATTATTTCCTCTTCTCCTTCATTTAATAATTCTTTTGTCAGATTGTCTTTTCCTGGCGCTTTTTGATTTTTCATTTCTCTCATCGCACTAGTTATTTCCTCTTCTTCTATTTCTGGCATATCTTCCGAGTTTATATTTGTTATTTTCTTTTTTAGCTTTTCTTTTATTTCTGTGGGAGCTTTTCTTTGGGACTTGTACAACTCCTCATAGAATTCTTTTACTGTAGAGTTTATTTTGTCTTTCTCTCTTACTTCTCTTACATCTTTATCTTTTATTACTATTATGTTGTTTTTGCCTATTTTAGGTCTCAATGCTTTCATATTTTGATTCTTTTCTATAACTTGTTGAATTATAACGTCTTGTTTTTTAATTTCATTTTGTCTTATTGTTTTCCTTATTAATTTATTTAGCTCAACAAATTCTACAGTATTTTGTTTGTTCTCCTGTGTTAGCTTCCTTCTGCTTTTCAGCATCTCTTTTATTGTAGATGATAGTGTTTCATTTTTCTTGTTCTGTTTTGATGTTATTTTTTGTATTGAGTCTGAAATTGCTTCTTTTATTGTTTCTCTAATTTCATCTACATCCATGTTTGTATATTTTTTATCTTTTAGGTGTCTTTTTATTCCTTCTCGGTATTTGTCAGAGTTTTCTTTTAGTGTTTCGCTGTTGATTTTGTTTGTATTGATCTTTAGTCTTTTTACTCTCTCTAATTTCTTATTTATATATAATTTGGCCCTGACTAGTCTATGATCGCTGCCAATGGTGCAGTTGTTCAGTACGCAGATATCTTTAATGATTTCTTTGTTTCTTGTTAGAACGTAATCAATTTCGTTTTTGTTGTCCCCGTTTGGATTGATCCATGTCCATTTGTTTTGTGGTTTTTTCTTGAAGAAAGAATTCATTGCAAATAAGTTCTCTTGTTCTAGGAAGTTGTACAGCATCTCACCTCTTTCATTTCTTTTCTCATATCCGAAATTTCCCATTCTTTGCTCTTCTTTGTCTTTTCTTTTTCCCAACTTTGCATTGAAGTCTCCTATAATGATTTTGCATTCTGTTAAATTGTCCCTCAGTGCTTTGGAGATATCTTCGAAGCAACTTTCTACTTCTTCGTCTTCATAAGATTGAGTTGGTGCATATACCTGGACTATTTGCAGAGAAATTTTGTTATTTAGTTCTATTACGAGATATGCAACCCTGTTTGATATTGCCTTGTACATTTTTATTCTTTCTGCGCTGTTCTTGGATACGATGAAACCTACACCCCTTGTTCCGTTATTTTCGCAGTCTGAGTGATATACCACGTTGCCTGAGTTCAATCTTATTGATTTCTCTTCTTTTCGTCTAACTTCTGCCAAGCCGACTATGTTCCATTTTATTTTTGATAGTTCCTTTTCCAGTTCAAGTATTCTATCGTTAGATTTCAAAGTTCTTACATTATATGTTCCTATGTACAGTGCTGTATGTCTTGTCTTGTTTTTGATTTTTTGTAGATGGTTCTTTATCGAATTTTTGCCCTCCCCAGAATCCAAGGGGCTGACTACCGAGGTAGTGTGGGATTCTGAACTTTCTGTTCTACCCACCTGGGGTAATGTATCCGTTTTATTTAAATTCGACATTTGGTAGTTTAGAAGGGGGTTACCTAGAGTAGCATATATTAATCTTTAAATTTCTAAAAATACCAACTGAAAATAATTCAGACATACGCTCTAACAGGTAAACACGGCGATGAAGAAGTGGAAGAGATGTACAATGACACAATAAAAGCTCTAGAAAGATCAAAATACAATACATCTTATCATAAAACACTTTAATGTAAAAATTGAAAGACATCAAGATGGAGAAACATGTACAATCCAAGACGGAAACGAGAGAGAAAGGACGCAGACAAATTTTCTAGAAGAACAACAGTTTAAAGTAATAAACACATTTTCTTAGAAAACGGCGAAAGTTGACTTGAAAAAGGCCAATCTATATAGAGAAGAACGAAATAGACTAATATAACAAATAATAAAAATATAATAAAAGATGTAACAGTCTTCAACACAATACAAATGAGCGACCATAGACAATTAAGAGCGAAGATAGTCGTCAATGCAAAATAAGGAAGAAGAAAATTGATAAAGTCACAAAGAAAAAAAAACGATTTAGAATATCTTGAGCAAATACAAGAAAAGTTTTATAATAGTCTAGAAAGTAAACTGAGAAAACACAAAACCTTTCACTGGCGTTTAAAGAACGTAAATTATCAGATATTACAAAGAAGCTAATAGCGAACAGAAATAAACAAATAGGAAAATAGCAGAAGAAGAACCGAAAGAGAAAAGTAAGGCAATGAAAGACGGAGTAAGAGTAAACGTTAGCAAATACAACGAGAAAATAATAAAAAACGCAGTAGAAAACAACAAAGGTCATAAAAGACGGAGTAAGAGTAAACGTTAGCAAATACAACGAGAAAATAATAAAAAACGCAGTAGAAAACAACAAAGGTCATAAACTATTTAAGAAAAATCTCCCCCAAAAAGGATTAGAAACGGCAATCTTAAAAGATAAAAGTGGGAACGTGCTTAAAACTCGAGCAGTAATTCTTCGTTACATAGAAAGATTTTATGAAGACTAATACATAGAAAAAGTTTTCCAACCAAGAAATCCAAGAGACAAAAGATAAAAATTCATCAAACGTTATACAGAAGATTTACCAGCGATCTGTGAATACAAAATAAAATCTGCGATAAAAGGAATAAAAAACAGTAAATCGTTAAAACCTGACAATAT
This sequence comes from Sinelater perroti, assembly GCA_036346155.1. Taxonomy (NCBI): domain Eukaryota; kingdom Metazoa; phylum Arthropoda; class Insecta; order Coleoptera; family Elateridae; genus Sinelater; species Sinelater perroti. The sequence continues at coordinate 6,997,870 of JARFIY010000337.1, read as the reverse complement.
AGTTGTAGAATACATAAAAATAAAAGATCGGAAAATATTAGCCTATTTAGAAAAATTAATGAATTAATTTACGTGAAATTTCACGTAAAGGTAGATGAAGACCTTCAAACTAACAAAATAAAGGTTGAAAAGGGAGTCCGCCAAGGAGACACAATGTCTCCAAAATTGTTCACGTCGGCGATGGAGGATGTGTTCAAGCAAATGAATTGGGAAGGGATGGGTATTAACATTGACGGATGTCTGCTAAACCACCTGAGATTTGCGGACGACATCGTACTGATTTCTAGCAATATTGACGAACTAGAAGCTATGCTAATACAATTAAATGAGGCATCCAAGACCGTAGGGCTGGAGATAAATATAAATAAAACCAAAATAATGATAATCAACCGGTGGAAAGAGTGGACGAATATATTTATCTGGGTCATTCAATTAGGATTGGAAAGGAAAACCAAACATCTGAAATTAGAAGAAGAATAAGAGCCACCTGGTCAGCCTTTGGGAGGCTACAGCATATTCTCAAAAATTCCGATATTCCCAATAGCCTGAAAAGAAAGGTGTATGAAACATGTATACTGCCCGTGGCAACCTATGGTTTAGAGACGGTGACGGTAACCCAGAAGAGCGCCGAGCAGCTAAGAGTTTGCCAAAGAGCGATGGAGCGCAAAATGTTGGGAGTGAGTCTAAGAGATAGACTGAAAAACGAGGAAATAAGGCGTAGAACGAAAATACCCGATATAATGCAGAGTAGCTCAAGCAAAGTGGCAATGGGCGGGACATATAGCACGGCATGAACCAAACCGCTGGACCTCAAAACTCTTGAGATGGAGGCCCGTTTAACGAAAAGGGTGTAGGAAGACCACCAAAAAGATGGAGCGACGATATCCGAGACTTTGCGGGAAGAGATTGGATCCAGAAGGCTCAAGACAGAAATGCATGGAAACAAATGAGAGAGGCCAACGTCCAACAATGGACGGTTGCAGGCTGATAATGATGATGAATGAATTAATTCCTAGAAAAATGAGAAACACCAAAATCTTGAAAAAATGCAAACGTTGTTATTCCCTGCAAGAAAAGGGATAAGAAATCAGAAAATATGTTATAGACCTAACAAAGATAATACGAGGGCGTGCTAAAAAGCGCCTCTAAATTTTTTATGTGAAAACTATTAAAGATTTTTAAATAAAACAAATTTTATTAACATGCCGATGAATCTCGTCGGTTTCCGTACACGGTCGTCCACTCCGAGCTCTGTCACAGACGTTGAGGTTAGCACCACCGTCTCTTTCATTGCGAGCAAGATCAACTCAACATCGCACATTACTGATATTGATACAATCATCACCGTACGCAGCTTTAATTCTTTTATGAATTTCAATTGGAGGCACGTTTTCTGTGGTTTTTTCGATTACAGCTCGAACCAACATAGTTACGTTACACACCGGCAATTCGGAACTCTCTAGTAGCAGAGAGTTGCAATTTGAGTCAGCGAAGCGGGAAATTTAACGGAGTAATATGCATGAAATGTAATACCTCAATCGATATTGAGAACAGAATATAAAATTCAATGGCATTACTTTGCAGCATGTCTTTGTATATTCTGGTTGGTATTATCTCCAACAAACTTGACGATTTTCAACCGATGCAGCAGGTTAGTTTTTGAATGGGATACAGCACGATATATCACATACACATATTAAGAGAAGTAATAAAAAAATGTCAAAAATACAACATACCAATGTACCTAGATTTTACAGACTTCGAGAAGGCATTCGATGCGATAGAAAAGTGGGCCTTTGTAAATTTCCTCAAAAGATGACGCACTGATAGCAGATACATACAACTGATTAAAAACTTATATGACAACGCAACAATAACAGTTCAGATTTTAGGAAGAGCAGAGTCAACCAACATTAAAAGGAGAGTTTGACAAGAAAAATATTCAAAAATGCATTAGAAGATATTTTTAAAACATTATAATAGGAAAACATTGGTATTAATATAAATGGTAAGTCTAAGAATAATCTTTGTTTTGCCGACGATAGTGTACTACTCGCAAAAAATGCGGAAGAGTTAACAAAATCATAATAGACCTCAACAACTTGGCAATAAGTTATGGCCTTAATATCAAAGCGTCCAAAACATATATTATGTTAAATATAAAAGACGCTATGCCAGTTATGCTTAATAATGATAGAGAAGTGACAGTGGTCAACAAGTATACCTACTTAGACAAAAAAATATCTTTTTAAAGAAATAATTAGAAATAATCAGAAATAAAAAACAGAATATGATTGAAATGGACAGCATATGGAAAACTTAGTAATGTATTTAAATCCAGAGTCTTAGAACAGCCCAAAACTTGAGTTTTTAACTGATGCGTTTTACCCATGTAGTAGAAACGTTAAGCTTAAATAAAGGACTGATGGAGGAATTAAGGATTGCACAGAGGAACATGGAAAGATGAATGCTGAATGTGAGATTGACAGACAGAAAAAAGAGCAAATGAATTAGAAGAAAAACAACAGGAGACAGAAGCTGGACCAGAAAGGTGACAAGGTGGCAACCACGGACAACCAAGAAAACCAAAACACGATGAAAATTACGATATTCACAAAGTAACATGTGCAATGGATGGCAAAAACGAACAATAGTCATAAGTAGCGAAATATTGAAAAGGCGTATATTTAGACATAGAGTAAAACACGCTGAAAAAAAATGATGATGATAATGAGTCCTTACAATTAAGCAACACAGAAGTGGTTTTGCATTAATACGCTAAAGCTACTTCAACCGAAAATACTGTAAGCACCTTTGAAAACTACGAAGTATAACAATATAGATAAAATAGTGTTTTACCATAGCAAATTTGTTATTTTTATCAGTATACGGCATGTATTATCAATATAATTTGTGCAGAATCAGCATGCAGAAAAGCAAAGTCCAAACCAAAATCAAGTAAATATTTTGCTCTTATAGAAGAGATACATTAACGTTGTTTATTATTAACACATCTGCAAAAGAGATTAAAGTTTGAGGACAAAAAACCTGTCAGCCTTTTGACATGGAAATCTTAATAATCTGCCAAAATTGCAATCAAAGTAAAGTTTAACACTCCTTGCAAAAATGAATTAAAAGAAAAACAGTCTAAGACAACACCAACTCTAAATATATTTGGATTTTTAAAAAGTCTAAAAAAGGTCATTCAAAAATGTTCAGAAGAAAAAGATTAAGAAAAATTATGTAAGTGACTCGAAAGATGAAGTATGTTATTTTGAATTATACTATTATTTTAGAAGAAAAGTAAATTTAGTGCATTTCTTGGAAAAGAGTTCGCATTGTAAACTCGCGGAATAAAGACATCTGCGAGCGGTCTGCGAGTGGTTGCGAGATTACAAGTGCCGAGTGATAAAGCGACTTGAGGTCAACTTGTGATATGAACTTAAAAAATTTAATAAACTGTAAGTGATTTTTAAAATAATTATTTAAAGGCTTTTAACTACAACAAAATTCATATTAGATAAATAAATTAAAATGCAGCCGGCCGGCAACGGCTATAACGGCGCATTTAATACTTATAATCTGGAGCAAATTAATGAACATCCTATGCTATCACACCCATCACTGTTCCCGCCTATTATCCACCCCCCCAAACATGCACCAGCAAACCCAAAACACAAATCAACGGCCTCCTAATTCAGCAATATTGTCCTCACAATGCCAACAATTTCCCCAGATTCCACAGACACAACTTTCTACATTTTAATTGAGTGCAAAATCTTCATCTCAACTAATACAAAATAACAACACATCAAATGAGTATTATGAAGATAATGAAGAAGAAATGGAAACTAATCCTGCTAATGATTGGCAAAGGGTCACTAAGCGAAAACGATTAGACAAGTCAAATACACAAACGGTCTGTGGAAAAGAAACACTAATTTATGCAAATAGATATGCAGCCCTAAGCCCAAATAATGAAACAAGCGATGACAATAATAAACGGAGGCAACAAACAACTACACCTAAGCCCCCGCCCATTTTCGTTCACGGTGTTCTAGAGTTCTACAAAATGACAAAAAAATTACTTTCCGTTGCTGAAGAGGAACAATACTCGACGAAAAGTCTGCACAATAATGTTGTCAAAATTATCACAGCTACTCCTGACACCTACCACAAAACGGTCAAACACACGCAGAAAAATCAAATTACACATCACAAGTACCAGATGAAGGAAGATCGCCCATATAGAGTAGTTCTAAAACACATACACCACACTACTCCAACAGATGATATTAAAATAGCCCTTAAAGAAGCAGGACACATATTTAAAAAAATAAACTAACTAAAGACCTATTACCAATCTTTTACATGGATCTTGAAGCAGTCGCTAATAACAAGGAAATCTATAACATAAAATCACTTCAAAATAAACATGTAATATCGAACCACCAAAAATAAACAAAGATATAGTGCAATGCACCCGTTGCCAGAACTACGGACACACAAAGGGGTACTGTAATAGACCATTTGCCTGCGTAAAATGTGCTGGACCGCATGACACAAAAAGCTGCCAAAAAACAAAAGCAACCCCAGAAAAATGTATTCTTTGCTAGGAACAATACCCAGCAAACTATAAAATATGCACAATTTATCAAGAGCTGCAAAATAAGTATCAACTTGATAAGCAACACACAAACGTAAAATCCTCAAACTTAACAAGGCAACACTTTCCACTCCTAAAACAACAAGAACATCACGACACTATCAACCGACCAAATCCTCCACGTCCCACCTATTCGCAAATAGTACAAAACCAGCCAGCTGAAGACGTCAGTTTTGAACAATTCCTCGATGAATTTAGAAGCATGTTCAATCAACTACTACAGAAAAACAGCATAATACTAAACACGCTGACTATAGTGATCAATAAACTAATCAACTAATGGCTAAATTTCTAAAAATTGCGTTATGGAGTGCCAATGAGCAGATTCAATGGAAGTTAGAAGTTGAAACTTTTCTATATACCAATAGCATAGATATTTTGTTAATCTCAGAAACCCATTATAACACAAGATCAAATTTAAAAATTCCTCATTTTACCATATACCATACAGAACACCCGGACGACGCAACCCGTAGTGGCTCGCTATAATAATACAATCAAACATCACGAATTATCAAGCTTTCAAACAGATTACTTGCAAGGTACCATAATACAAGTAGAAAACTTCCGATGTTACTAGTAACTTCCGTCGCCTATTCCCATCACGCTACAACATAACCAAACAAATGTTCGAACCTTATTTTGACCAACTAGGACCTAGATTCTTAGCAGCTGGAGACTACAATGCTACAAATATACAATGGGACTTGTGTTTAACAATTTCAAAAGGTAGAGAACTATACAAACTCATGGCAGATAACAATTACAGTTTCCTATCAACGGGCAGCCCAACATATTGGCCAACTGACCCCAATAAAGTACCAGATCTGCTTGACTCCTTCGTCACCCACGGTATATCCTCAAACTACATGGAAATCGTTCTCAGTTAGGACATTTCATCTGATCATACCCCTGTAGTAGTATCAGTAAATGCAACTATACTTTACAAAGAACCCACACCTACTCTCAGCTATATAAAAACAAACTGGGAAACTACTGAATCACATATAAATTAAAGTCTTAACATGAAACTGGCATTAAAAACAAATGTTGGAAATCAACACCCCAGACCTACAACCATAAAATTAATACACCTAACATCCCAACTGAAATAATGAAAATAGTAAGGAAAAAAGAAAAGCAAGGGACAGCTTGGCAACGTAGTCGCAACATTGCAGACAAAAATATATTTAACCAACTGAATAATAAACTAAGAAGAAGACTTCAACAGATTTGCATTGAAACTTTCCAACTCTACACAACCACATTCTCTGTACAAGATCAGTGAGTATGGAGGGCAACTAGATGTAACAGGAGTATGGACGAAAACTGATAGAGAGAAAGCGCTGCACCTTCAAACTACCTTTGAACCTAATTTTAATGAACTAGACCAGGAGGTTGAACATTATTTAAAAACTTTATTGCAATTATCACCCCAAATAAAGAGCTTCACTAGCCACGAAATTGAAGCACAAATAAAATTATTTTCTAATAAAAAATCTCCAGGACATGACCTTATAACAGGAATTATATTAAAGCAGTTACTTGAGAAAGAACTTTGTTATTTCCAAATTCTGTTTAATAGAATACTGTGTCTTGCATACTGGACATCATTACTGAAATTTGCCCAAATTATCTTAATCCTTAAACCGGGTAAACCTCCCACCGAAATAAAATCCTACGGACCTATTAGTTTACTTCTGATAATATCTAAGCTGTTGATGACACAACAATCCTGTCTGTTTAAACCAGCTCAAAAGGTGGCTGAACAAGTGGAAAGTAAGGGTAAACTGAGATAAATCGGTTCAAGTCAAGTTTACAACGAAACACTCGGCGTGTCCGCAAGTCTCCCTAAACAATGCATCGTCCCCTCAAGCAGACGAAGTCAGATATCTAGGTCTGCATCTCGATAAACGCTTGACGTAGAGATCTCACATAAGAAAAAAACGAAAAGAAATGGATCTACGTCTAAAACAATTGTATTGGCTCCTTGGGAGAAACTCAGCACTTGCCATATATAACAAATTGTTAATCTACAAAACATAATTCGTCCCATCTGGATCTACGTCTGTGAATTATGGGAATGCGCCAGCAAATCAACAATAGAAATAATACAACGCTTCCAGTCCAATACCCTGAGTATGATATCCAATGCTCCCTGGTTTGTGTTAAATGCAACAATCCACAACGATTTAACATCCCATTGGTAGCCGATTTTATAAAAACAAAAACTGAAAAGCATCGTTACACTGTTGAAAATCACCCGAATATAACAGTCAATGTTCTAGTCCAGGAATCCGAAACCAGAAGATTAAGGAAAAAGTGGCCAATACACTTAGTGAATTAAATTAAGAGTATCACCAGCGGGTCCTTTCTCCTCATGACTTTTATTAAACATTTAATAACATAAAATTAGCTCATAGAATTACTGTATTTATTCTGATTACTAATAAAATGAGTTTATAAAAAAAAATTTCTTGGAAAAGCCTATTCAAGGGATGTACTATAATTTTGTCAATCTGGCAAAGATTGATAGTTTACTTATTTCATCGTAACTGTTTAGAATCGATTCTGGCCTGTTTTAATAAGCATGCTAGTATTTAAATTTTCTCTTTCTGTTAATTTATATAAGTATCTTTTACATGTTCATTTTTGTATTCGTACATGCTGCACACACAATTATACCGTGTAAGGTATTTCTCCATGGTAAGAACTTCAAACTTGACAATTTTTACATAGCTGTAATGTTGCAGGTAGATAGTGCAGTTTATTGAATTATTTAAAACGCAGTTTCGCCTTTTGTGTACAAACGATCTATAAGCTACAGACAAAAAATTTGCGATATTGAGTATTTTGCGTTTATAGTTTTAACGAAAAGGTTTTTAAACATAAAACTCAATATCTCTATTAATAAAAATGTAATATACCCCCAGTATCAGATTCTAAACAATTTTATTTCAATAATGGGAATAAATTCTAAAAAACTGTATGTCACTAAATTTATATGTTTATGTACTTATTATACATATCTAGCAACAAAAAAACTTATAGTATTTATACAACTCCAAACTACATAAATATTGTTTACTTTTTATAAGATGAAAACAAAGATTTTGTACAGAAAAACTATTAAATGTTTTTTCAGTTATTTCAGTAGTTTTCAAGTGGTTTTTACAATGCGCAATGTTTGCCAAATTAAGCGTTCCGTTGCTTTTTACAATTACTAATCTACAGGACTCAGGTATCAACCAAATGAGGCGGTTTGTTACAGGATAAGAAACGAGAAACCTCATTTGTTTACCTGAGCCAGAGATGGATGGAGCTAATTCCAAATTCTCCCCATCGGCGTCATTTACGTAACCTTTCAGTCACGTCACGCCTCAATTTCAAACCTCTCCGCATTCGCGTGCGCTTATACTGCGTGTGCTGCACTTAATTCTTCCGCCACTTATTAGTGCGAAACTATCATACAGATCACAGTACACCCCGCAATTTTGTAGCTATTAGTGCCAGTTAAATTAAAGCAATCTATTGTTAAAAGAACATTTTTAACGTTAAACTTAAATAAAATATTTAATTAAATAAATGTAGTTAGGAAAAGTAAATTCTATATAAAACTGCTTGTACTACGTAAATATTGCTACACGGATTTAAAGAATAAAAAACGCACATTAAATTTATTATATCCGAAGAAACTCTATAAAGGAAATATAGCTACTAAGAATAAAATTGCAAATAGTAATAACTACAACGTTATTCAAAAACAAGCAATAAGATTTAATACAAAATTTTAAACTGCAATAATAAAGTTACTTGCGAACGAGATTTTAAACTAGCATTTAATTACTTAATTGTTATTAATAAAAAGAACTAGTGAAATTGACAGCAAATAATTAGTTGTTTTTTAACAACTATTGTTACAAAGGGCACGTTTGGCTGCGAGGGTTAGTAGATCAGCGGATTTGTGTAATCTTTACATTGTCAGCAAAAGACAATGCGACCTTTCTCCATAAGTTTTATCTAACTTTTTTTGTAATTCTATTGTACTTGCTCATAGTAGCCTTAATTTATCACCTTCTAACGCTCTTATTATAACTTCTACATTTTCTGTTGCTTATCTCTCTCAGTAATTAACTTTTAATAGTCATCTAACTATCTCTTTTACAACATGTTTATATTACAGGGCTATTTAACAAAATATAATTTACTTTTATTAATTGTAACTCTATGTACATCAAAACAAAAAAAGGATTGTGTACTAACGATAAGTTTTACATTAATTCTGATATTTTCATGTAATGTTAAAAACTATGTAGTTAATTTCTAAAGTGTTAGAGATAAAAAAATTGCCATTAGTTTACAAATTAAAAATACTGATAAATAATAATTTTAATTAAAGATATCATAAATACGAGAAATAGTATATAAATTTTTAACAAAAATAAATATACATGTACTTGAAACGTTCAGTAAAAGTTTTCCTTTGATGTACTAAACTTATATTTGCTATGTATGGTGAATATAAAGTGAAAGTGCTGTGTGCTATCAACTGTGAGTCTCGAACGGCGATTGAAATTATACTGTCGTCCTCAATTTATAATTTTGAAAAGTATCAAACCCTTTAAATTAAATTAACAACGAGACTAAAAGGCTAACTATAAAGAAAAATGTTTTCACAACTATGGTATAACTAAATTATTGCACAACGAGTCCGTCCCTTAAATTAAACGAACAACAACTAATGTGGTAACAGCCAATAATAAATTAAATTCAGCAACCCTACTATACTATGATAAATTTGTAACACTCCATTGTAATTCACACACAATAAATGATCAACAAGCCTACCAACTAAAGACAAAAAAACGGCCATAGTCTCTTTAAGAGACATACATTGCACAGATACAGACGATGAAGGAACTGATCGCACAAGTAAATTCACATAGCAATCAATCAAAAAAAGAAAAAAATTTACTAAAACTATTGTATTTCTAATATTATATAGTATGCATTAAAACCATTTGTAAACAATATAAGCAAAATATTCTACAAAAGTTGAGTTTTTACAAATGATGGTACCTTAAAATACTAATAAAATAATTTAACAAAAAGGTGACAGCAAAACTGCAAGACAAGTATCAATATGTGGCCTGACACCTTCCCTAGCTAACCCCCAGATGCCAAATAATACGGACAGATTTCTACGCGCATTTGTCCGGAGAAAGAATTATCGTATTGCTGCTTGCAGTTTTGGTGGATGGTCTTTATTTTACTTTTTGGCTTATAAACCGCCTTTTTCTTCTCCTCATTGTCATTCTCTTTCTCCTTTTCCACGTCTTCGATGATCTCTATAGGAAAAGAGAGGAGAACACGTGATACAACGCGCTCACGGCTGTAGTGGACAATTTCAAAATCTGACGTCGTGAGATTACAAGTAACTTTATCTACTTAAGCTCTGTTTTCAGAAATTACTGCCAATGTAAAAAATTAAAAAGGAATGAAATTCTGAATGATCTTTGTAACAGTCACCATTAAGTTGTGGCTTTCATGTTTTTTGTTTTTTCTTCGCAGTTTTAAAATATAAGTTTTTGCCATTATTCTAATTAATAAAGCAGCCTAAACACCTACAAATTTTATGCTATTTAAAATCAAATGAATGATTTTCATCAGATATATACTTCATATTGTATTGTTTGGTTAGCACCGTCTTGGTAAAATACTCATTAGGTTTGAAATAAAATTCAAAAACAAAGCGCATTGATTCCAGGATAAAATTTGCTTTCATATTTCAAGTTGGTTCAGGATGGGTTAATTGTGTAACTGAACTATTGGATAGATAAAATCTAATTTGGAGCAAAAATCCAGAATGCCTTTCGTAGACGTATCCTCCTCCAAAGGCGCTTTATTCTCTTTCTTGTCTTGAAGTTTCATGCAGTTTGTTATGGTTATCAGAAACCCACTGAAAGTCTTTATAGTTCGGCTCGTACTTATCAGAGATACAACTTGTGTTACTTTCATTCAACCACGTGAAGCTCCTTAAAGAACTTGGTTGTTTTGAACTGTAGCTTCTTGAGCCGCTTGGTCTGGTGCTTTATCGACGGCGGAAGGTGGCGACTGCAATGTTACCAATACCTCAGATTATTTCTTTATCTAGCGGGTAAATCGTTGGAGGTGTCCTCGTCGTCGATTGACTCCAGCTCGTCAGGGCAGTCTCGGACATGTACTGGTTTTGCGTGAAAACTTTTCATACCTACCAAAAACTAAAATTGAGGTAAGGTATGGTGACCCATTATATCTATTTAATCAAATAAGAAAAGGCGCACAGAATAGTCATCCGACACTTACACCACTCAATACCGAAGCAAGACATAAAGAAAGAATTACATTGAGAACACAAGCCGTAACATATTAAACATTAAATACCAACAAAACTAAAAACTACTGCAGTGTTTTTTTTATAATTTAAAACTTCGAACTAACTATAAAATTATTTATGACATCAAATTTCAAAGTAATAAAAAATATAAGTTGAAGGTCCAAGAAAAGAAAACAGTAGCACGGTATACCCGATGTTAACAGTAATGGACATATAAAAACATATTGTACAAAGCCATATACATGTGCAAGGTGTAGGGACAGTCACAATACCAAATACTAAAAACAAAAAACAGTCAGTATGTCCGTTAGATGCGCTCTTTGTAAGAGTAATCACCCTGCTAACTATAAAGAATGCGACATCTACAAAAGATTAGAAAAAAAAACATACCTAAACATAAGTGAGAATACTAGCTATTTATTTCATTAATAAATTTAAACTACACGAAGCTCAGTCTACATTTACTGGTCGGCTTATATATTCCTAAGTAGTTATTCAAAACTAGAACCATTTAAACATGACGAAACAAATTACAGCCTCTTTAAGCTAAATCAAAGCAATATTCAAGCAACCGTCTAATTAAAACATCACAATATTGAATATGCATAATAATGAAGTATCCTCTATAAATAATTCCATAAACCACAAACTAAAACTGGAAAATATTCCTTACCTTTAAAAAAATATATTGTTCTAATTTTACCTTGCGGACAAGTACGGCATTATAAGGCGTACCACGTAACTGACCCAAATAATATGGCACGTAGTGGTGAACCAGATATAATCCGCAATCGAATATTTCGTTACAAACTAATTCACCAACAGAAAAATAAAACAATAAGCTAATATAAATGCAGATAAGTTATAGCCTTTTAGACAATCTTATCTATCTATTATTTACCTAGACATGCCATATGTAAAAAAGAATATATGTTGAGTTTCATGCACCGATAAAACTTAAATTATTTGTAGGGGGTGACTGAAATATAATTTAGAAAGCAAGATTAGTAAAAAAATAAACTTATTATTAAAGCTCGAATTCTGTGCTGCCTATTTTGCATATTTGCGCATTTTACTCATTTTTGCATTTCATGTGCTTATTAGAGAGAATTTTTGTCGAAATGATTAAATTTTTCTTGGATTTCTTAATTCGTCTGAAAATGTGGTTGTAAATACGGGTGTGTTTGTGCTCTTTTCCGTCTTAAGCTAACACAATATTTTAGGTAGTAAATTAGCGATTAGGGATTTCGAACTAGTTTCTCAACAGATGCGGTGGTGGTTAAAGTATGTAAAATTGTTTGATCAGAAATCAGTGACCATTAGTCGTTCAGTGCGAATTTTTGTTTGTGGGGAGCGCAATATGCTGAAAGGCAAATCTAGCCTGGTTAATTCCTGGATCAGAAGCTATTCCAAGCTTGTTTACACAAATGGAAACTTATTCTGCAAAGCCTGTAGCAGACTGTTGAGTTGTGAGATTTTTTTCTTCCTTTTTTTGATAAATAGTTAGTAGGTTTTCGAATTTTCAAAGTTCAGACAGTTTGAAAAATTGGATGTTCTTGCCGTAGATATCATCCCGGCGGAAATTTTGGTGACACATGTCGGGGCAGAACCACACAAGAAGAAGTTGTTCAATTACTCTTACACGGAAAATCGTCGTTATCTAATAAACAATATTTAATTCTAATTTATGCTAGGCGATGATTTGCGCAAACATACCTTCGAAAAAACTGCAAAATCCTATTTTTAAAAGTTTTTTGGGAAAATATTTGAAGGAAAGTTTCCAATGAAAGTACATTAAGAAAAGACTACGTGCCTTACATCTACAACAGTACCCAAAAAAAAGTCAAGATCAATACTTTTATTTTATTGTGGATATAACTACCGATTCTTGTGGGTGTTACGTGATAAATTTTTTAATATAATAATACGCGAATAATGCGCGAAGATGAACCTAGTGAATCTTATTTAATTGCATGTCGACAGTTAGACAAAGCTAATCATTTAAATATTTTAAGATCTGTTAATGAATGTTTTACAAATGTTTTCGCGTCTAATGTAGTTCCTAGTGAAATAAATTTACTTATGCCATCAGAAGTCGCCCCTTACATGGTTAAAGCTAGACAATAACAAATAATTTATCCAAATTTAGTTCATGTGACTTGTTTAGCTAATGGAAGCAACAAAGTAACTGGACATATTAGATGTGAATTTCCTGATGCAAATGAACTAATTAGAATCTTAAAAGAAGTATTTGTCAGAAATCCTTTACGGATTCAGTTTTACTGGGAACAATTGCCAAACCTCCCGAACCAGTGTTGACTAGATAGCAATTAAGGAATTGCCTTTAGAGTTTAATGCCATGCTGCTATTACAAAGGCACAAAATATTGTTACAAAAACTATATTGACAAATCAACTAACCTTTATCTAAACACATTACAGTTATATAGTAAAAGCTATAAATAATTTTGAAAAGCGGAAAATCTCTTTAACAGAATCCGTTGAAATTGTTAAAGAATTTGAAGACAAAGTTTCAAAAGTTTCAGGTAAAATCGGTAATTCAATTAATAAAAAATGTTTGTGTTTTATTAACAAAAACAGCGGCTTCAAAACCCTTGAAGCATTTACAAAATTTTAAATGGAAACTTTGAAATTGATTTACGTGTAGAATTTTCGGCTTTAACAAGTTATTTGAAATATGCTCCATTTATTGAATGGAACCTTTTATGTTATAAAAATATTTTGTCAAATAAAAGACAACAATTTCTAGTAAATAACTCGGAAAATCGAATATACATTTAGTCTTGTATATTAAACATATTTTCCTATTTATACCCGCTTTTGTAAATAAATATAAATAAATTGGAAAAAATAATATTAATTTTATTCCAATTAGAATACCCATAAAAACACACTAGATCAGAACAGCAAAATTATAGTTTTACAAAATTTGCATTATTTGATTTTTCGCATATCTTGGGCATATTTCATAATTTTTCTGTAAACAAATATATTAAAACAAATTATCTACCTGTTGAGTACGTCTACATTTAAAGATTGGTGCGTGAAAAGTAAAAAGCACAAAGCAGGTGGCAGGGGGCTTAAAACAATAAAGACAAATTCATATACAATAGGCTAAAACTAAGGTTACACAAAAATAAGACATTTGGACATTTACTCACTCTATAAAGTTAATCACACGATCTAGTAGGCTACACAATTTTTAAAAAGCCAAAGATAATCAGTATCTCTAATTAGAAAACCTAACAGAAATTGGACTAAAAGCGATGCAGAAAAGCAGAAACTTTTGCAACAAATCTTGTTCAAGTTTATACACTACCCGACCCAAAATTAATTTTGACGATAAAGTTATTGAGGATTTCCTTGATACATCAAATTTCCGTCACAATAAAAGCATTTTCATACACACACGCGCGCGCACGCACGCACGCATCCACACGCACGCACCCGCGCACCTACGCACACGCACACACACACTGTTACAAAAACGAAAAATGATACAATTTTAATATTACTCGATTGATTAAATATATTTTTTTATTTATAATGAAAATTTATAAGCTATTTCATTCACAGTCATCTGCAAATGTTTTACATGTAAAACGACTAAAGTGAAATCCTGTCTATCGATCTTCTTCTTCTTAAAATGCCATCATTTAATGATGTTAGCGATTGCTTCACTGTATCGCTCTTAATCTCGAGCTACGTTAAATAATTCCTAATCCAGTCCAATTTTTCAAATTCCTAATACCAGGCATGTTTTGTCGAAATTGCACCCGAACTCATTCAGTCGAGTGTTCTAGCCATTGTTTTTAATATTCTATTTTCGAAAAGCTGATTGGGTATTCTAGCTCTTAGCTGGTTAGTGTGTCTTGTATTGCTGTTTGATGACTTGTGATTTAATAGCATTTTGTATGCATGGTACTTTCAGATCATTTTGTATTGTGAGTTTCCGTACGTACCAAGGGAAGTTCGTTACCATATGGAGTATTTTCGATTGTACTCTCTGTAATATTTTTGTATTTAACGGCTTAATGAAACGTCATAGTTCCAGTCTATATGTCCATATTGACTTCAGTATAACTTTGTACATTCTAGTTTGCTTTCTAAATTAAGTTGTGCGTTTCTACCAATGAGCCAGAACATTTGTTTAACCTTTATTTGTTGGTCTTTATTGTTAATTTTTCATCTAGATCTAGTCTTAAGTATTTCACTTCTTTCTTGTTATTGATATAGGAGTATTATTTTAGTTACTTGTGGGCAAGGACTATTCTTTGTAGTGAACGTAGCTTGAGCAGATTTATCAGTATTAACTGCAATTCTCTTAACGTTTTAGCTATTTTTGCAATACATCTAGGTGGATTTGTATATTTTCTAATTCTCTTTCTGGTTCCAGGTCAGTTGATAGAATTGCTGTATCATCAGCGAATAAAATTGCTATAGTGTGTTCGTGATTGGTAAGTTTGCCATGTAGGTTAGATATAAGTATAGTATTAAGTGGAAGTCAGACAAAGTATTATAATGTTTTACTTGAAAATATCTGTCTCGCATATATGACTTTAGGATGATATAGAACTAAGTAGGTATACAGCTTGTATAAGAGTCGATCTTGTCATGCTTCATCTAAGGCTTGCTAAATGTCTAGAAAAACTGCTGCACCCATTTCCTTTTCTTCTAAACTTTACTTGATCTTATTATTTAATAAGAGATGTTTTATATATTTAATTTTGTTAAGGAGTAGTCTTTCAAACATTTTTGCTGTTATAGAGAAGAGACCTATCGGTCTATATGATATTGCTTCAATTGGCGGCTTTCCTAGTTTGGGAATCATAATAATTTTACCGAATTTCCACTATAACACAGTCATAGAATTCTATTGTAAATTGTTGTTAAGAGGACAATCGCTTTCCTGAGGAGATGTATTAGAATTTCTTCTACTACTAAATCCTATCCCGGAGTTGCAAGAGTTTAGTGATTTTTCGATGAGAATGTTTTTATTGACAGATAGAATTGACCTGGAGTATTAAGATAGGTTTGTATTTTACTGTTATCTGTTTCCGACGAAAGTAAACTAAATACATTAGCAAGATGTTGCGAGAAAACTTTAGCTTATTCTTTATCAGTGCGGGTCCAGTTATGGTTTGTTTTTCTTAAGGTTCTTCTGGTGTTAGTTTAGCAATATAGTGTTAAAACTTATAATTTCGGGTTTTTTGTAGAGCTGTATGGAGTGCTACTAGTCTTACGTTTTTCTTGGACAAGCTTTTTTGTGTGTACTGTTATGTTGTGCTGTTCCGATAAACTTTTACTTCTTTTTAGTCGATTGCCATGACGGCTCCTAAAGTAGTTTGGTAAAATACTGTACTAATTATTTAATATCCTGAGATTGTTTTACGCGAAAGCTTAACTTAATGTTTTCATTAATGAAATGCTCAAATAGCTTCCAGTTGGTTTGCTTAGAGCACAGATATAACGGTAAATCTCTCTAGATAACTTCAGTACTTAACGTTATTATAGCAGCACTGTGATCATAGTCTAGATCAAGGTTTGATTCTATTTTACTATATATATTAGATATTTCTTTTGTAACAACGAAATCCAGAAGACCTGGGATCTTATCATGGTCGGTAGGTCAGTACGTTTGTTCGACAGTTTTATAAAAAAAAATTTTTAACCCAAATCGACGTTAAAATGTGATTTTGATCAGTTTCTAAGTTAGTTTATTTGTATTATTACAGCTACTAGTAGTAATCTGGTTTTTAATTTATATAATAATTATGTGTATGTTTGTGCCAATGCGAGGCGGAGCGATTAGAGCGCTTAATTTTGGTGCGTACTGCTCTGGGTCTGATTCTGGTCTCCAAATGTTTAAGCGGTAGTTCGTTCAGGCTACTTCTGTTCAATTCGAGTAAGCCGTTATGACGCAATCATTTAAAACGCAATGATTATAATGTCGCCCCGTATCAAAAATGAGCAACGACTGGTTAGTGAGGACGAACATAATATGGGAATCTTGACGTTATAGTTCATGGACAATACTTTCTCGGAGTGTATAAAGTGTAGGAACCAAAGTTATATGTCTAAAAATGTGTTTAGTAGTATATAAATCTATGTTACAATTTTTTTCCAAATATATTGTTACATAATGTCATGTATGTAGTACAAATAAACTATAGCATTTTCTGTGACTTCACCATAATAATTTAAAATATTTCTTCAGCTTCTGTTTGGTACGTCAATATTTATTTTTATGTGTTAGCATTCTATCGAGTATCATATATTTCTAAATTATACAAAATTTTTGTTTTTTTTTATTTTATCTTCACTATTTCCATGTAATTCGTTTTGATTTATAAACCCAATAGTAATGTTACAAAATTATTTCAAGGACGTCAAGTTTTGCAAAATTTTATGCAATTACAATTAGTTTATTACAGATAAATGTCTTTTTTATTTTCCAAATTTACTTTTCACAATTTTTTATAAAAAGAAATTTTTTTTAACCTAAATCGATGTTAAAATGTGATTTTGACCAGTTTCTAAGTTAGTTTATTTGTATTATTACAGCTACTGTTTATCTCTGTAATTTCTTTTTGTGCTTGGTTAATAAATTTTCTGATATCAGTATCTAATAGTAATTGATGAGCATTTTGTTATTTCACTTCTCTCGGTAACGTTCCTCGATAGCAGCAATGTCTTTGTGGAACAATTCTCTGTGTTCATGACTAACGTCATTAAGATTGGGGAAAAAGTTCAAATGCAATTTCTTTAAGATATTGAAATCCTTATTATTCTTTGTCCATTGTTTTGAGGAATTTGTTCGTCAAGCGCAATTTTATATACAACGGCGGTAAAAAATTCATATTTAACGAGAGCTTTGGCCGTTTCTTTCTTGGCCATTGTTTAAGAAATTTTTGCTCAGTTATCTCAGTCGCGAATAAAAAACAATGCTTTGTGTATCCAAATTCAAACCAACTAGAACTGCCATATTTTTTTAAAACGGTAAGCATTTAATATTTATACTTTCTGTAATTAATTTTGTCAAGAATTTTTATAGAGTTCCTTCATCTGAACAGCATGTGCAACATGAACTGAAAGGAAAATGTTTCTTATGTGTAAACAATGACTTTTAGGTTCAGTTTGAAAGAATCGATAAAACAACGCCATTATTCCCTATTCTGTTTATAACCTAATGTAAGCATCCGTCAATGTTATTTCAAAAGGAAAGACCTTCAGTTGACGAATATTGCCATAACTCTGTTTGGCGGTTGCGATATACTGAAATACGTGAATTTGGAGCTAACAACTTCCATTTATGCAGTCGTGAGCCTAGTATCCCTACTTGAGTTATTGATGTACGTAAAACAGAACATTTAATTTCAATGAAGTTATTAGATGTGACTAATCTTATTTAAATGATAAAAGTTCCGCATCACTGCTAAACAGTACCGCAATTGGTTCTTTCATTTCCGTATCATATTGTGGTGCTGTTGAATCAGCTGAATATTTTGGAACAAAAATGAGGTATCGGCTGAGTACTAAAAGTTAAATGGGAATACATAATTTACTTCTTGCTTTTGACTGAAAAGTAGAAGATGTTGGTGCAGCAAAAGTAACCCATGATATGGTTCGTTTGGTCTTACCATATCATAGAAATTTTAAACGATTTGGCAGTGTTCTTCTCATTTAGACAACTTCTTAAGATAATATCACAACATGCACAGCAATTTTTGGAAGTTTAAAATTTGTCTTGATTATTAATTTCAATATCGAGCTAATAGAGGTGCACTTTTGCTATTGTTGATATAATATTTTGCTTATGCTGACGACTAGTTAATTCTCCATAAATAAAAAAAACCATTCACATCATTTATGCACTTGCGACACGTTGTAAAAAATGTGGTTGGTTTAAAAGGAAAAAGTGGCATGACTTAGGATTTCGGCGTTGAAACATGTCCCGATTTGTTCAGACCTCTTTAAGCAAGTCAGTTATAACCATATTTTATTCTGAATATAGAACATTTATATAACAAAATAAAAAAGGCAAGGAAATATAGTAAAAGAATTCTATATTTTTATTTAGTTTCTCGAAGCTTTAACTTAACAGAATAATAGGAAAACTGTTGTTACAATTGGCATAAAAATGCATTTGTTATAGGCAACAGAATGTAATAAGAAAAGTTCTTGTTGACCAGGGTTATTTATGCCCTTTAGATGATTCATTATGTTTTTTCGTAAATTGCTTTTTTAGAATTTAAGCTGTTTAAGTTAGACGCGATATTAACTTTCTTGAATTAGCCGTATAGCAGCAGTATAGTCGCAAGCTTGGCTACGGTATGACATGGGTTCAATCTCGAGTTGTAAGGCCTTGGCAAATCGTCTAAGACGCAGTACTTGCCACAGCGCCCAGTATCAGAAATGGTGCGCGACGACCAGGCTGTGGGGCGAACATAAAGTCTCAACCTCTCAGTTCATCGCGGATCTTGCCCTTTACGCGATAAAGTATCACCGTTCTACTATTTGTGTTAAACACAAAAATTATAGTTTCCATTTAATTTATTTTCACTAAATATGTTGTATATAAAATAAACCGAATTATTAGTCGCTACAAGAGTACTGTGGTATTAATAACTATAAAACCAACGGGTCGAAGAAAATGGTTATTTTTAAGGAGATTTAGCAGATTACAGTATAACTTCAGCTACCCCATCAACATCGATTACAGGAACTAACAGCACGACGTCTTTTCTTACAACTATCACTAACTTCTCTGGATCAGCAACCAAGTTGGTAATGGATAACTGAAAGGCATCTGTGGACACACAAGTGGAATGGAATAATCTTTTCAGATGAGTCCAGATATTATTGAAACGAGAATCGAATATTAGTATGCCGTAGATGTGGGAGAAGGGAGCCAAAAGATTTTATTCGTATAAGGCATACAACGATAACTTTGGGTATTATGGTACAAGAAGATATTGATTACAATATCCTTATTATCCTTATGTTAGTCATCGTTGTAGATAACATAGACGCGGTATTAGAGTCAGTGGTACTTCTCTTCCTTTTTTAAAAAGCAATGCTCGATTACATGTGGCACGTAACACATTAAACTTCCTTCAACAGAGCAGAGTAAAAGCTCTCCTACAGGCGGCCCAATTGTCCGACCCTCACCGATCGAAAATATATAGAATATCGTATTGCGAAAGGTACAGCGATATTCACAACCTCCAAGGTATCTGACTGAATTATAGAAACGCTGTTGATTCGTTCATTGTTTGAATCGAAGCCAAAAAGAATGCAGGCGGTGACTGGAGCCAGAGGTGGAGCCATGCTGAACAAATGTAAATATTATGTAAATTTAATTATATATTTGTCTTATACTATTAAATAAATTGGCAAATTATTAGTTGCTAATTTACATTTCTTTTTAATGCTGCAATTTCAATAACTAGTAGTGTATTTACTGATGCCGCTACAAGCATCTACAATAATTGAGTAAGCATTAACAAGTATCGCAGTCTTCTTCATCTGTGTGATTTTTACGACACCTCAAGTTTTATTAAAGGTTTTATTCAAATTCTATCGTAATGTGTAATTTAGAAACAAAGTTATCACTGACAATGTACGTTGAAACAAATCTGTATTTTAAAGTTAGATAATATTTAGCAAATGATAAATTATACGAACAGAGCTGTAGTGTAACTCGCAGTATATACAGATATTGGACAAAATAATGGGAGCAGTTGTGGAAGTCGGGACATCTTGTATTAATACGGTGTTCGGCCACCTTCAAAACGCAGTACAGCTTGAATTCAGGACGAAATAGACCGATACAAGTCATGAATAGTGGCGAGAGAAATTAGAAACCATTATCCATGCAGCACAGCCTTCAACTTATGTAACTGTTTTTCAAAATCGCCATAAAGGCTCAATGATATTTAGGTCTTGGGATTGGACGGGCTAAAAAAATGTTGAACTTTATCAGCATGCTCTTGAAACATGCTATTGAACAGGGCCGTCGGAGTGAATGGAGGCATCATCATTCTGGAATTCATATACAAGAATTATATTACCGTCTGAAAATAAAGTTTTCACCATTGGAGGCACCTGGTTACCTTAAAATTCTCTATTCACTGCTGCAGGGACCCAAGCGTGTAATGTGACAAGGAGGGCTGACGAATACCATGATACAGTGCCCCAAACTATAATGGAGCCACCACCATGTTTAACAGCCGAGCGGAGACAGTTTATATAGTATACTTCAGACGGTGTTTTCCAAACAAATACGCGTTCAGTTGTGGGAAAAAGAGTAAAAAGTGACAGATTCGACCAAACCACACGTTACCAGTTGATACAATGTCCAGTTTTGTAGGAATTGCACCATGCACGTGGCTTTTGAGCATTTGTATCTATTATTATAAACTTGGTAGTAGCAACACGCCCTTAGATACAAATTTATGCAGTTTCCACCTTACTGTTTTAGATGACATTGGGGTGTTTAGGTGCTGATTAGGTTCTGGAGTTCTTTTTGCAATGTCACAATATGCTTCAAGACTCGGTGGTCCCTAACCTGCAGCTTTATCTTTTGACCACTTATGCTTTGCTGATAGTTTTACCGTACACTGTGTATGTGGTCATAACCTTCGAGACTTTGCCTTGTTTTACACCACATAACGTCGCTCTTTTGCTCACAAATGCTCTAACTAGACGAGCACCAATAATTAGATATCTTTGAAATTAAGTCAGATTGGACATACTGGTCACTCACCACACCTGCTCAATGTCCACAACCAGACTGCCTCACTCTACTATTAGTGTACAGTTTATACTACCTACAACAAATAAAAGACGGTTGATTTACACAGTGCACAATGATACCAGTCACAGTGAAAATAGGTCCCACTTTTGATAAAAGTTTTCATTTTTTTGTCCAATACTTGTATATAGTTATTTTTTTCACTTATAAATCAACTGTACAGATGTAGCAATTGAGTAATTCTTGAATTCATATTTTTCAAAGTATTGAATTAATATTGAAACTAACAATAAAAGTTATTTAAAAATAGACTGCTTACTTTTTGCTAATAGGAATAAGTGCATATTTTTAACTTTTAATAAGGCTACGTCAAATACTTTACTAGGTTCTGCTTTTGATATGTTTAAACTCACTAATTAAGACGTATACTTAATTAAGGTAATATCAACATTTTTCTTGTAAAATATTTTCTAGTTTTAGATATAAAAATTAAGTCATAGCAGTAAATCACTGCTTTTTATAAATTTACATTAAATTAAAAATTCGAAGACTCTGGTGTTTCTTAACATTAAAATGTTTCTGTATAAAAATAAAGCAACAAAAGCAGACATTGCTGCTGTCACCTAGTGTAAACCTTGAGCTGCTCTAATTTTGATACTCTTAAACAGAAACGTTCCCAAGCTAAAGAACATTTTAAGCCTTTATGTCTTTCATAATTAATATCCCTCTGCAAAAGCAGCGGGAAGTTAAAAGTTTAACCGCTTTTTGTAATGCTGTAAATTGTGCGAGCTGAGAAGTTTCACAAAACATTTACATTTCGCTAAAACTTCAGGTTTTTGCTTTTAATTAACCGCGCGAAGAGCCGTTATGGAGTGCGTACATCGCTCCTCGAAAAGCGCATTCGATAAGAATCTGTGCATGGAACTTTCAGGTAAGTTTAAGCGGTAGGTGGTTAGTTAGTAAATCCCGCTATTAACCATTCTGTCCTGACGTTTAATGCGGCACACTGCACGAAGTTGTAATACCTGAAAACAAGGGTTCCGGGGCTTATACGGCCGCTGTTGCCAAATAACTTTTACCGAAAAGTCGTATAAGACCAATTAAGTAACTAGAAATGCAAATCAAGCTAGGACGAACAAGCCAGTAGCAATTACCTCCTTCTCAGTTTTAATACATTTCAAATATTATGAGAAAACCCCTCGAACTTATTGTTAGCGCTGGAAGTACGAAAGCGCTAGTGCAAACAATATGCAATAACCAAGCAAAATTGCATGCTTTAATTTCATGCGCATGCATACTTTAGATGTAGCAATAAAATCGAATGACTAAAATGGGGAGGAGAAATTACCATATAATGTCCTATTTGCAAAATATACCGCTTCATTATATTTCCTTCAGTTGCTTTCTATTGTTTAAGCAAAAATTGACTTCATACAACATTTGCAGAATATCTGAATAGTGTGACGTTCTGTACGTTCCAGGCGAGTTATTTAGCTATCAAAGCAAATTTTTCATCTTCGCTCGTAAAATCGTTTGACATGGCATCCTCGGATGTCACCAAAAATAATAGCTCGTGTATTGCGTTTTCGCTTCCACTTCGTTGCCAAATCTCGATCGGCGTTCTGATCAGTCATATACTGCATTACAAAAAATTAAATTATAAGCGAGCGCGAAAGATGTCTATCGGAATCGAAAAAGAAAACGTATAATTAAATTTTCTTATCCTATGGGAGACGCCCAAGCACTACGCGCCTCGTTTATGGCAACGTCACTCACAGAAACGTTAAGTGTAATAATTTCTAAAGTATTTGGCAGCTTCAAGTGACAGTGTGTATTTGAAATTCAGGAACAGTTTTACAGCCTATTTTGTTGGTATAACAGAGCTTTAAATCTACTAATTAGTAACTAGCTATTATTAAAAGAAATTGAATATGTTTTCAGTACGACATTCTTCGGATATGGATTTATTTCAGAATTATGCATGCGACTTATTGGTCTAGCCAGAAGTACATAGGCTATTTCTGATTGAGGAAAGCTTAATAAAACACATAAACGTTGACTTAGGGCACTTATGGTTATTTTATTTAATTGTTAAAATTATTTAAATTTTTAATACATATTTTTGTGTACTCAAGTTGTAATTTGTTAAATTTGTGGTTTAAATGTTTATGCTTCCTAATAATAATGTACCTTCTTGCGTTACATTAAAGCAACACAATATGTTGAAAAATATTTCAAATTAGTCTATATTAAAGACCTAAAATTTATGTTTACAGTACGTTATAAATAGTTCCGAAGAAATTTTATTGGCGCATTATTATAATCTTGCTCAGTTTAATTTATATATATATATTAAAATAAATATTCCAAGAATGTATCCAACAAATTAGTTTTATATACATCAAATTGTAGGCATTATATTAATGTTCTACAAATTTCATATTCCTATTTTACCAATTTACAGAAAAATATTTAACTTCCTAATGCTGATATAATTAATTACACATGATGTTTAAATAACAATATAAGGTAGCTACTGTGTAAGAATTATAATTGTTTAAATTAGAAACAAGAAACATAGGTGATGACAAATATAATCTACAAAGAAGGATTAAACTTAGTTACATATTACCGACGAAAAAAGATAATGAATACAACGTACATATAATAAAAAAGTTCATTAATAAATTTCTTGTTTTAATTTAATTATATTTGTCCAAAGGTAAGTAGTTAACGCAACATTCTTTTTGTTTAGAAGTTATACCAGCTCAACCAATAATTGTTATAAATGGTAGGGTTCAGAGTAAGAGTAACATAATAGAGTAGCAGCTAGATAAGTATCACCTAGTTATATTGTCAGTTGTTTACGTTGATATCACCACTGTTTAACTGATAACTGTCAGTCCTCTTCACTATTGTTTTTATAAATGGTTTGAGGAAGTCTGCGTTTTAGCCGCGTGTGGTTTCTTTTCATTCTAGTTCGTAATAAGTTGCGCCCGAACCAGCATTAAGATTGAAGTGAAATGTTTTAGTCAGCTTTTTGATGTGCTCTTGAATGGTGTCCATCCCAAGTTCGAGGTGTGATTGTCTGTTCGTTATGCACCAGGGTCCATTAACTGCTGTCCTGAGTACTTTATTTTGAAATACTTAAATTCTCTTAATGTTTGCTCGGGAGGTATTCCCCCAAATGGTGCATCCATATAATACTAGTGGTCGTGTCAATGGTGTAAGGTGACCCATTCGGCTTATAGGAACGATTTTTTATTAATCAGTGGATAGAGTAGTAGCAATCTAGTGTGATCTTTTTCAAGTTTTCTGTTGATGTAAAAATTTCCATGTTAGGCGAATATCTAGGTCTACAGTATTATTCCATGGTATTAAGTGATTATTAATATGCGGGGTTATCGGGTTAGTGATTCATTTAAGAGTGAAGATTTCAGCGGCGCACTTGAAGTGGTTTATCGTCAGATTCCAGGACGAACCATCTTGCTAAAGTATTCATTAGGTTTAGAGTTGTTCAATAACCATTGTCACGTTTTCATTTTTGATAAGAGCACGGTGTCATCTGCATAGGTTTTCAGCGGTGTTGGAAATGTCATGGAGATAGATGTTAAATAGAATAGGCCCTAAGATGCTTTCCTGCGGCACACCTGTGTTGATAGATTTGGGAGAGGAGATGGCTACGTATATTTTTACTGATACAGATCTAGTTTCGAGATATGAGAATATAATTGCTTTGAAATATTCCGATATGTATGAGCGAAAAAATTTATATTTCAGCCCTTCGATACAAACTCTATCAACGGCCTAGGCTAAATCAATAAATACTGCAGCAGTGTATTATTTTGATTTATAGCCCCACTCTATTAGTTCGACTATGCGTTGCAGCTGATAACAGGTGGAATGTTCTTTTTAAACCAAAACTGGGAATAGGGGATTAATTTCGGTCTGGAAATTTCATCATTGAGTCTGCTGTTTATTGCTTTCTCAAAAACCTTGGAGATGGTTGTAAGGAGACTAGTAGGTGGATATCTGTCAAATTCTATATTGTTTTTTCCTGATTTAGAAAACATTAGTATAAGTCCATGTTTCCATTTGCTAGGAAAATAACCGACTTTGAGGCAAGCGCTTTTTTTGTGAGATTTTTGACTATGTAGTTGATTATTTCGTATTCTCCTGGAGCTTTGTTGTTCGGAAGCTTTTTTATTATAATAGCCAGTTTCGTATGAGAGATTGGTTTCATGTTACGTCCTGCTATTGGTTAGTGTGTTTCAAGATATCTGTTGATCAGGTTGACGTACCCTGAGACATTGTGTTGATGCAAAGAAAAAGTTTGTGCTAGGTTTGGCAATCACCTAGCACAAACTTTTACATTTATCTTCATCTGTACACAATATTTTGTCTTGCATAGGAATAGATAGAATTTCCTTTGTTTGCCGTGAATCTTGTTGTTTTTCAGAGACCTGAGTCGCCCGACCTTTGATGGGAATCAATTATGTACATCTCTAGCTCATGTTTTATACGATGGCTCAGGTTGTTGACTGGGTTTTTTGTCGCACGGTTTCTAGTGCGTTGCCATTCTCTGCGAAGTTGACTTTTTTGTTTTATAAGATCAATTATTTATAACGAAGGCGTTTTTGGGCTGGTATGTCTGGTTTTTTACGTGCGTTGCTTCCTTTAAGCTGCCTGTTAGGCTTTTTGTTACATAATGAACCGTTTCTGTCAAGTGTTTCTTTCAAGCGATTCCAGTTAACTATTTCATTCCTCAGATTAGTTGTAGAGTATCTTAACACTAATGTTGCCATAAATGAGATCAGGACCAGCAAGTGATCTAAATCAAGTTTGCTGTTAATTTTTTGAAAGTTTTGAGTTTGAACATTTTTCTTTGTACTATTATGTCTAATATGTTCGGATTGTGGTCATTCCGATATGGAAAGTAGATCGGGTCTTCCGGGGCGAGAATTTGAATGGCATGTTTTTTAGAGTAGGAGTGCAGTTTTAGTCCAGATAGATTATCCTTTCTGCATCCCCAAATTGTACTTTTGGAATTGAGATCTCTGATTAGTAGCGTCAGTTCGTTCGAATTAAAGATCATCTGAATGTCAGATTCAAAAAGGTTCTTGTTAGGTTGTCGATAGATGCTTGTAACATTAATGTGTTTTGACCCTAACCGTTATGGTCTCGATCCGTGAAAATTCGTGATGCCCAAGTGTACGCTTGACAAGAATAGCTACGCCTCCAGATGCAATCATTGCATTACGGTCCGTGCGGTAACAATGGTATCCGGAGATTTTGAAACGATCATGTATTGTTAAATGTGTTTCAGAAACGCACATTGTGTCTTGCGGTGAAAACGTTGTTCGCTAGGTTAAAATACCATTTGTGTTCCAGTTTAGAAGTTTTAAGTGAATAATAGTGTTAATATTGTTATAGTCCATTAAGGAGTAAGGGTAATAGATTTGTTAATAAACATTTCTTGATTTGTTGTAAGTAAGGCTGAATGAAATTGAAAATTGTTTTCAAGATTGTATTGATTGATGAATCTGTGTCAGGATTTAGAGTACTCTGGGGTTGGACTATTTGTTTTGGAAGTGGCAGGAAGTTGGTGAAGTTATTGTTTGAAGGGACTGCTTGTTTGTTGTTGCCCGTTTTGGAATTGGTACTTGAGATTTATTATAGAGCAGACCCGAAAGTTAGCCGGGTGGTTGGTTCCACAGTTAACACAAATTGCGGCCGTGCTATTATTTTTATCGCAATCAGAATAGAGATGGTTTCCTAACCATTTTACGCACCTTGGCTGCAGTCGGCAGTAATTCTTTGTGTGGTCTTATCGTTGGCATCTATGCCACTATGGAGTGTTTCCTGAAGTTTTTCTTGGCTCAACTGTTACTAGTGTGTGGCATAGTGTGTTAATTTTGTGAATTTATTTAGCTTTCTCATTTGCTGTAAGAAGTACTGCGCAAACCGATATTGGTTATTTATTTTTATTAAGAAGCCTGGTGATCCGCATAATAG
The DNA here is from genome assembly GCA_036346155.1 of Sinelater perroti. NCBI lineage: Eukaryota > Metazoa > Arthropoda > Insecta > Coleoptera > Elateridae > Sinelater > Sinelater perroti. The sequence continues at coordinate 6,970,037 of JARFIY010000337.1, read as the reverse complement.
AAAGATTATATTGCGCGAGATCTTCTTAAATGTCTGTTTCTGTTTACGAAAGGAGCACGTTTTTAATGACAACTCCCAGAGGCCGTTCATTTGGATTTTGATAGGTGGGATAAGCTATTTTATTAGTTAAATAATAATTAGCCAGTGTTCTGTAGTCAGCTTCCGAACTGAAAATGATCTTCAGAAAGGTTCTGCTGAGCGCCCTGGTATATTTATCAGTAATGATTTTATTTGGTTCGTCTATTACCTGTATATGATTTACAGGTCCGTGGACAAAGATTGGTGCTATATTATTCTTGTTCACATCTTTTGAAGGTTTTAGAGGTGTTTTGCTGTTTCCATCTTTCTTGTCGCCGGTGTTGGGATCGATGTTTACTTGCAGATCAAATTTATTTTGCACAAGAAGCGCTTCATGGTTCCAAAGGTACTTCTTCTGTAGATTTTTGTGGCGAGGTGGTCATTATTTCTTTTGGTGGTTGGCATTGAGCTATCCCCGCAAGAGGGAACTAATTAATTTTAAATTATATGTAAAATTAAATGCAAGTATGTGAAATACAATATGTTTATGGATAAATCGCGCGGGGTCACGATAGCACTGCGGTCACTTATCACATCCGTTCAGTACGAGCGTTGACACCGGACAACGCAACACTCTTAGAATTATTCCAATTTATTGGAAAAATTCAACGATTTGAATCTTTTGGGCCAATCTCCTATTCTTAGTTTTCAGTGAACATTCAACTAAAAGATTAGGACAAACACTAACACAACTGTAATAACTCACGCCGTATATCTGTATTTCTTTGTTAATTTATGGTATACCAAGATCACGAAATATGACCTTGATATAAACTTGATGGGCTCATGGTGTATTCCGTATAGATTTAAGCTTTTCAGCTTGAAATTGTCTCAATATTTTGATGTTAGAATTGTTTCCTGTACTACATAGTTATATACTGTAAGTCCATATCGGTTCAAAAATAGTGTTGTAGACCAATATTTTATTCTCCAGAGATTTTTTAGTTAGGGGACATTGTATTTTTCCTCATACATTACTTAATTACATTTTGTCGAGATACGTTTTTTCTAGGTTTTAGTTGCTTATCCAAATAAATTATCAAATATTTGGTGTTTTCTACTTGAAAGACCTGTTGATTATTTAGTGCGATAAGCTAATATGTACCTCTTTCGTTTTTAAATCATATATGTAATATATTCAAATGGGTTTGGAAATTGTATTCCCAAATTAGGGTCAGGAGCAATGCTAATACAGCTGTGCGTCTTGAAAGATTAGCATTATACAATATTGGCTCCAATATACTCCCCTAAACATAACGAGAAAGTGTTTGTCGGTAAGATATAATTTGAGAAGATGATAACAGTCTGGAAGAAGCTTACTCTTAATTTTTAAAATCAATCTCTTGTTCCGTGTCTTGTCGAAAGCTTAGGCTACATCTATGAATATAGCTCAGCAGTATATTTTTGCCTCCCAAACTTGATAGTATTGTTTACCATTAAATTGATTTGTTTGATAGCATGTTGTTGTGGAAATCCACATTGGTAATCAGAAATAAGTTATTGCCCAGTGTTATAGGGGTATTCTATTTAAAAGCAAATGTTTTTGGTAACACTGGAAATAAACTAATAGCTCTGTAAGATTAAAAATTTTCTTTAAAATTTACAGATTTTAGGATTACTGTAATCATTGCGGAAGAATTAAAGGTAGCCTTAGTACCGCTTTTCAATTGTTAGGTAATAAACATAGATTAAGTTATCTATATATGATAGATAAAACCTTCAAATAAGACTTTTTAATAAACTTCTACTCGTTTATGTCTAGCTAAATAAACCATTAAAAGCTCTCTAATTTATTCTTAAGCACGTATCCACAAGTAATTTGTACAACTTTAACTCTTTCATAACAACCAACAAGATAACTGTAAAATATAGAATACCAAACAGTATACATATAATATATAAATAATAACAAGCAAATATTTTTTTTAATTTAACACCTAATAGTGTTGGCAATTAAAACTAGTCTAAAAGACTAACTATTAATTTTGTTTTAATACATTCTTAAACTAAGTACTTAGCAGCTAAAGTCCATCCATTGATATCCTTTAGGATTCTTCTGGTATTAATATACACCTACCCGCACACTATGCTCTGCTTTTACATACAACACATTACACTAGATCACGTGGTTTGGTCCTCCTCAATCTTCGGACGTAGTGTTGATTGTCCAGCAGCTGAAAAGCCTCTGAATTTACATTCAGATGGAGCGTGGTTCCATGTTTGCCAGCAAACCTTTTAATTTCTTCTTTGCTAGTTGAATACCAAGGTCTCTATGAAGATCTGTGTTACGAAAATACCACGCGCGTCTACTATGATACGCAACGCTTTATTCTAAAATATTTGAATAGGTTTAATGTTACTATTACTGGCGCAGCTCCAGAGCTAGATGCCATATAGTCGCGCTGGTTTTAGAATTTGATTGTAAATTATTATTTTGTTGTGTATTGATAACTTTGAATTTCTGCCAAGAAGTTAATAGTATTGTTTGTACTTCAGATTAAGCTCAGTTTTTTTTTCTTCACGTGTGTTTTCCATCACAATTTTGTATGTGTCATTCCGAGATATTTAGCGTTTATTTTATATGGTACAATTGTACCGTTAATATTTAGTGGAGGTGGCTCTGCTAATTTTTTGTTAGTGAAATTTATATTAATGGATTTCAGTTCGTTGAACTTGGTCCTCCATTTTCTGGTCCAGTCTACTATGGTATTGCTTGCTATCTATAATTTTCTTGTGGAGCTTTCTTGAGTCTGGTCGACCGCTAGAAGAGCAGTATTGTCGGCGAATGTTCCTATTGTTATATTATCCAATGTTGGTAGATCCCTTGTGTAGAGTAGATAAAAAACGGGTCCAAGTACACTTCCTTGTGTGCTCCTGCTCGTATTTCTTTCAAGTCTGATTATTCGTCTTCCTATTTGATTCTAAAAAGGCTATCAGTTATATATGAACTGGTACAAATGTTGCCGTAGACCAAAACAAATTCTTCTTAATCTACATGTGTGTAGCTAGTGAAACACGTACGGTATTTTAAAATATTGATTTTGTTTAACTGGCATGTTTTAAAGAAAACAGTCAATTATTTGACGAAAAGTGGCAATTATTTGTTTATAAAAAAATTTTAAATTACCTTATCAAAAAATCCGTAGAAGTTTTACTTAAAAATGTTATTTTAAAGATGTGGTTAAAATTTCAAATAAAAATATTAAAAATTGATCGAGATATGGTGCGTGCCGTTTTGAAAAATAGCATTTCGAGAAAAACGCCTTTAAAGTTTTGAAACGAGTTTTCATAAATTTTGTTTTGGCTTTTTAGACCGATGCGGTATTGGATATCGTTGTTTTGTGCCTTTTTTACCCTCTTACACTTTTTGCTTTTTATTTTTACTTATAAAAATTTTCACTAAAAAACAGTTTTACACAAAAACTTCTATTACCGGCTATTACGTTTGGGAAGAGGTGCAATATTTCAAAGAAAAATTTTTTTACGTATAAAACATTTTGCTACATATTCTAGAAGGTTCGCAGTATCTTTTAAACAAAAAAATTAATCGATTTTTTGAAAATCCTACAGTGGTGTTACCCCTTAAATATACATTGATTAGATACCTTTTTCTTTAAATTATTATAATTGTGTGTGTTTAACGTTGTAACTCAAATTTACCAATTGAACTCTTTACAATTTAACTTCCAATGTAATTAATTGCGCCAAAATTAATATTTGTTTAAGCTCGTAAAGTTAAAGCTAACATTTTACTTCGATACGTATCAAACAAATATTTTCACACACAAGGGAAAAGAAAACTAAAATTAATAATAGAATACTCACTATCCCAGCAATTCCAGGTGCTAAAGTGTTCTTCCCAAAAAACGCATATATAATACTAAAAGGATTTAAAAATCCTTTTAAATATATTTTAGCAAAAAATCTTGTTTTTTATTCATTTACGTTTTTTGCATACTTTAAATTGAGTATAGATAAAAATGACACAATTTGTCATAATTCAAATTTATATAATTAGTTAACTTTCTAAAATGTTTAGTATTATTATGTAAGTTAACGTGCTAGCTGAAATTAGGGCTATTTATAGATGTAACCTATTATCAAGTAGCACATTTTTAAATAGCTAAGATAACTGTATAAATTTAACTGAAACACAACTATGCCATATAAATGGTTGGATAAGTATGTTTATAAAGCTGCAAAAAAAAACTTAGCTAAGACTGACAAAAAAGATTTTACAATTGGAGAAAAACAAGAAACATATTCTCAAAGTAACACATAAACTCACAAATTGGTTTTTATAATATATATATATATATATATATATATATATATATATATATATATATATATATATATATATATATATATATATATATATATATATATATATATATATACATACATACATACATAAATATTATTAGTATAGTAACTATTTTACTTTTATACAAATTATCTAGTCCACGAATCAGTATTAAGAAACAGAGTACAAATAAATTTAAATGAGAGACCAACGGTCATTTTACTAGAGAAAACAAAGTACAATATTACACAATCCCATTATAAAAGAGTTTCTAAATTCCTACTACGGCCTTATAACCCGAGAACCAACCCCATGAAGCAATATAACTCCGGCCGTGAAAGCCTTCGCATCTATTTGACTTAAACAGTTTTCTGTGTTAAAGACATGTACCATAATAACTCAGCAAAATAAATGCGAATAAATAATGTTATCAAAATTTTTCACTATAAACGAGAATTTAAGGTAGAGAGGAGTTTAAGTCCATTGCTCTTTATAAGCCCCAACTCGGAATAGTGAAACATGCTCTGTGGAAATAAACTACAATTAAAAATAGCATTTACGGTCGGAAAGCATTATAGTAATATTACATGTTTGTAAAACCTTGTTTATTTTTATGCACAAGAAGAAATATTACAAAATAATTCATCTACTTTAAAATCATTGTAAAAGATCTGTCTAGAAATTCTTTGTTCGTATTGAACACTCAGATAATTAGCGTTTTACTTTTATAAAAAATATGTAAATTAGGCTTTGTATTATTAAACATTTGAAAGACAAATGAATAGTTTGTCACGGTAATGATAACTAGTATTTATGGATAAAAATTTAAATATCCTGACAAAAAACATGTTAAGTTGGATATTAGATTCACATTTGGTTTTGTAGATAATTCAATTTAGTTCTAGTTAACAAGCTATAAAGTATACAGTAACTACATATTTTCTGCATTTGTAGGTTGATGCATTTCCCTTGAATAAATGCTAGGAGTATTTTCTAGGCGTACAAGTTGTACTAGACATTTAGTATGTTCCTCCGCATTTATTTAATGAACGTTAGCAGAAGACTAGGCGTGGTTGTACTAGCAATCATTGGTTTAAGTATGTTCATTATAATGTGAGCCGTTATCCTTCTTAACCTACTTCTACTAAACATAGATCTTATATATCAAGCAATAAATTACACTAAATAAAAAATATATGTATACATTGGTGTGTAGTGCGTCTTTTTATTATAAATTTATTATATTATTATTAAATTATAATGTCCAATTATTAACCCAGATTTATTTTCCGCCCATTGTCTTTCTATACTCGAGTAGAGTGATTATCCATGCTCAGATACAGCTTAAATATATGACTGTCACTACTATACTACTCACTCATGACAAAATTTCAAAATAAATTACCGATAATGAGGCATCAATGGAAAAAGACAGAAAGAAGATCGTTAATATAAGTCGTCTTCTGCAAAATAATTCAAGTAAACGCGGCAGTTTTTGGTGCATTAGTTACATATTTTTGGATGATGATGATTAAATTCACACCTAGAAGACAACCCTGCATGTATTAGGTGCGATCTCACGTTTTCATCATTCAATTTGATATTTTTGACGACATACGTACTCAGAACGTTTTGTCATACGAACGCTATTTGTTTTGTTTTCATTAAATTGAAAATTTCTTCTCGGACAAGAACATTTTTATGAACATTTTCGTGGGATGATTTTTTACAACTCTCGACATGGATTATCTCAACAACTGTGTGTGGATCAACTCACTTCGACTTTTGGTGATAAAACTTTACGCAGATCCACTGTATATTGTTGGGTCAATGAATTTAATTGTGGTCGTAGTTCGCTGGCAGATTAATTAAAAAAAAGTCGTTTGAAATCAGCTGTGGTGCCCGCAAATACTGATGCCGTGCGAACTGATAAAGCAAGATCGTCAAGTCACTTCTCGTGAAACTCAGGAATTGCCACACATTCGATATTGCATGAACATTTAACCGTGAAAAACTGCGTGCGCGTTGGATTCAGTATAACTTAACGATCGCCTAAAGACAGGCTCGCATCGACTGGTCGAAAGAAATGCTTAAAGAATACAATCGCAGTGCTTTAAATACCGTTTGCAATATCGTCACAGGCAATTGAATGGGTCTTCCAATATAAGCCAAACTCAACAAAAATTGTTCGTGCTCAAGCTCTTCGAAACAAACAGACACCTGTTCTCTTGGAAAAACTGGACATGTCCAATTTTAAATAGTATACAACCATTTGTTTACCAGAGGTCTTTGGAAAAAAAACGCGTAACGTCGGACCGTTCTCTACTTTGGAAATGCAAGCTCACACACATGGACGCTTACAACTAGATTTTTGAGCACGAAAAACGTTTAATTAATAAGTTCCTTTTTGTTGCCAAACTGCGTAGATAAGTATTTTCGACACCGGAAGAGCCGTTAATGGGTTGATGACTCATGTTTCGTTTTGCATTCCAGCGTGCAACAATGATTTGATTGTCATGAAAAATATTTTGACAAACAATAAAAAATTTTCAACATTAAACATTTGTTTTATTAGTTTTTCATAATAAATATTGTGCAGCTTACGTAACACAATTTTTCCTTTATTTTTTTGTATCTCTCTTTGCGTCACACAAAACGTTTGCGTTTTATCAGGCAGTTCGGTTGAAATGGCCCAAGTGGCGATCACCTTGTCGCTTGTCTATAACACTAGTTGTATTAATTACCGCAAAATTTAAATCTGTGCTATTTTTAAAACAGTATAACTTTTAGCAACGTTTACATAACTTTAAATTATTTACATTAATTTAATAATTACATTAATTTATTAAGAAATATGTGTTGGCAGAATAACAAAAAACAATTAAAAATAAAACTCGGCCTTATCTTTATCTAATGGGTATTGTTTTTAACGTGCCTGGCTTGAAACTTTATAATGTACAAATTTAAAATTATTCGGCAACGTTTGTGAAGTTCAAGTTACGTCTTATATATAATTGTTTATGTGGGTAATATTTAACACTTTTACAAAATTTATTTTTTAGCAAGGTAATAAATTTAGCGCAATTTAACAGTTTCAATTAAATTATTACATATTTAACATATTTAAGTATCTCTATAAATATTTATTGATTAAATTTTATTACTGTTTTTAAATTAAATAAAGGAATTTTACAATTTTAATTACATTAAACTTTCAATTTGCTCAAAAGTAAAAGATTCTGCGTTTCAAATTAACAGAAAATAACAGAAATAATTGTAGCAATAAATATTTAATAGAAAATGTAAATCAAATATTAATATTCTCCCTCTCCTTCCCCTCTCTCCCCCTCATACCATCTTGCGGGTCTTCTTCCTGTGTTTTATATATATTTACGTAAAGTTACCCAAACTATTTTATTCATACAATTTATTTCTTCAGTTAACACCTATAACTTTTATTTCATCCATCATGCATTAGTGAGTAGATGAATAAATTCCATTAATAAGTTTTATTATAAAAACGTACTAATGGGTGGTATTAATTTTTCTTTTTCGTAAATTTATAAACTACATGCAATGTGTTATTCATTCTCGGTATTTTAGGCCGTGGTTGGTGTTTGCAAACTCTTAGCTTTTTATTTACAATTACAGCAAACGTCTCAAAAAGTAAATTCTAAAATGCTTATAATAAGGATAGTTTTTGACACCACCGGGTCAGCTGTTGGCGTAACCGGGCTTATTGTTGACGCAAATCTGCTGACTAGTACCATGTAACATTTGCTAGTTACTCCCATTTTTGCTGGACAGAATTTTAGTTTTTCGAAAAAAGTCCGTTGTCTTCGATAAAATTGTTTTTATATTTATAAATTTATACCGCCTTTCCGTTAATCTCCAGTAACAGTTTCTATAGTTAGACAAAATTTAACCTGAACTCTCTGGTGGTTGGGGATATTTACCAGCAGCTGATGTTTCGGGTTGATTGAGACGTAGGTGTAGTTGTAGTACCTTTAGTTTGGATGTAGTCGTACGGCCCATAATCCTAATATATAGAACTGCTCATAAGAACATAGCATGTAACATACCCCTGTGTATCTTGTGGGTTTATGGTGTTTTTGAATTTTTGTTGTAGTAGTCGGAGAAAGAACATGAAGCGCCGCTTCCAATATTCAGTCTGTTACGTTCTAGGGTATACATAAAAAAGCGATTCTTCACAACTGGATTATAAACAAATGATAATAATCCTTTCTAAACATAAACTTAGCCAGGAAGTCGTCAGTGTACTCAGCAGCGGAGAAAATTTTTCAGCGGCACCTAAATTCATTCCGATTGAGGACATAAATAATGTAGAAGTAGCCTTTCAGCAAAGAAAGTTGAGGTTGAGGCTCTACGTATTTTGCGCCGTACTAATTTTTGCCCAAAAGGACATATCCAGAGCCGAATTAAATGCTCTTTTTAAACTCAGTATCACACCATTATCACCTGACTAACGGATAAGTGCAATGTCACAGTTATATTGTACCAGAAGAATACACAATGAAGATGACAGAAGTGATTGAAATACCTACAACGTGCTTAAACGCGATTTCACAGCACGGATACTACATAACGTGAACGAATTTATATAAAGTTCCTCTCTGGAAAAAACCATTAAGAAGAAACTAACAATATTAGAGTGCTACTTCCAAGAATGTACAAACAACCTAAAGTTTACAAAGATGGCTTACCACTGAGACAAACTGCCTTTGCCATCGATTGCTCTACTTATAATGCCAAATATTTGTCAAACTTATCAACAGTTACATCAAAGACTGTGAACACTTTTCAACCCCGTTCAAGAAATCTGGTAGAGAAGAGAGACCTAATAATCAGTTGATATGATGTTCCTGTTTAGCAAGTTTCTCCTAATGACATCTTGTATCTCTTTCGACAATGGCTTAGTCCAGTTACGGGGTCGATACTTTCACAAGCAATTGAATCATTATCCAATTAAAAAAAAACGGCTTTAAAAACATTAATAGATTGAGCATGGGGAACACGTATTCTTACATAAAGAACTAAAACTTCTAAAACTAGCCTTATACAAGTATAGCCACTCCAAGATCAAAATAGCAGTGAAATTTAACAAAAGCATACGCAAAAACCGAAACCGGCCGGGATAGGTAAAGCTTTTTTACCTTATAACAACAGAGTTACGAACCTGATAGAGAGAATTCTCAATAAACAACGTAGAAACCGTCCATACTACTATACTACCATCAAAATTCGGAAATTGCTTCGATCAGCCAAAGACACAAGAAACCTATAGACGATATCAGGTGTATACTATACACCTGGTTGATGTGAGCAGTTATATACCAAGATTTCGGAGCATATATTTGACACTAGAATAAAAAAAAACACCAACAACAGCTATGCCTCAATCATCCTAAAAAATCAATCGTTGCTGAACATGCCTTGGGCAATTCCGGTCACGAGATAAAATTTGGACTAGCACAAGTTTTAAGTATTATAAAAACTCGAAGCGCGAAAATTTTATTTAAAAAAATAATTTTAATAGGGACACACATTTCTTGTACCTAAATCTTGGTTCACCGCTGTTAGGTATATTCCAACAAATCCTTAACTAATATAATCAAAAATATAAATAAAAACACTAACTCTCAAACCCAAAACCCTCCTGACCAACAAAAAACATTCCTACCATACATCAGAGGCATCACAGATAGAATAAGCGGCAAACTAATGCGACAAAATATAGGCACGGTCTCTACGACCAATAACCAAATATCTGAGCTTATTCACTCAGCAAAGGATCACTGCCCCAATTAATCCCAAGGAGTGTATGAAATACCTTATGGAGACTGCCAAAGGACCTACATAGGTCAAACAAATCGGCAAATATCCAGCCGAATATATGAGCACTCTCTGACCGTACGGAAAGGCGATGATGGTTCGGCACTTGCCAAACACAACAAAGAAACAGGCCACAAAATTAATTTCTCTGGGGCTAAAACCATTGCCCCCATTTCCCATTTCACCAGTAGAATAGTACGTGAAGCAATTTAAATAGAAAAACGCCCACAGTTCCTCAACACAAGAGATAACAGCCAACGTTTACCCATCATATGGAAATCCTACAATCTTTCCCCAATCCAACGCATCTCCCGCCAAACAAACTTTTACTTCCAGCCCTATAAAAGACCAAGCAGGTCACAGGAAAAGTCAGTCTTACTCAAAGACTCGTAGCTAGCTCTCCTTGGGGAGTAGACAAAACTTTTCAAATAAAATCAATAATCAGATAAACTTAGATAGTTATTTAGAATTACTTTAATGCATTTAAATTAAAATAACTAAATACAAAAAGTAGAAGTCAACATTCGTATATCTTTATATTCAGTGTTACTTAACTGTTTAATAGAATCTTCTTGTGACTTTCGCTATCCAGGTGCAGATATGTCATATGCTTATTTTAATTTGTGTCATATCTTCAACTATGGTTTGTATTCTCTCCTGTCATTCGTTTTTTACCCAAGTATTTTCGGAAGTTATTAGACCCATAATATTTTTAATCTATTACTTGATTTTCCTATACTTTTAATTTCTAATGACTTTATGACTATTCAAGTATTTCTTGGAGAAAAATATAAAACGATTTCTTTACATACTTATATCTAAATTTATCCATTTCCGTTTTTATTTCAATTTTGCTTAAGAATATTATACTAATGCTCTATAATTGATTAGGAACTTTCTTTGTTAATATGCATATATGTAAAATATGTCAACACGAGCATTACCTTTGTTGATTTAGATGCTTCTTTTTCCCAAAATAATTTTTCTTTAAAACAAAATAATTTGATAATGCCTTAATCTCTTTCATTTACACTTATTCTTCTATTGTTTTTCTTAAAGCTATACTTGTTCTGAAACTACTTTTTGTAGTTTTAATACTGCGATTTGTATTTTTTTGTGCTAGCATAGTTTTTGTTCTATCGCTGTCCCTTTTTAGGATTTTTTCAATTTCAAAAAATATAGTTTGCTAAGAACATGTAAAAGCAATATTTTCAAGAATTTTTATATTCTTGTTTGTCTAGTTTTTTGAGTATCAGTTTTACTAGTGGTTTGACACTCATGTAGCACTTTGACCATTTCTGGAATGATCTGGTTAAATGCTATCTAATAGCTTTTTTGTTGAAAGTTGTTTTATGCTGCTGTTTAGAGTTTTTTTTGTAAAAAGTATGATAAAAGCTCTGAAAATGTGTTTCCACTTTTTGTTATGTGGTTAACTTCTATCAGTAATTTATTTAGTTTATATTTAAACTTTTTAGATTTTTCCTCACCGCATATTTAAAATCTTTCCACGTAATTAATTTCGATGCATTAATTTGCAGTTTATGTTTTCTATATCCTTTTGCTAATTTAGTACACGAATATTTCTTTAAGGCATTTCTTTTTCTTTTCTTTCTTACTTTATGTTTTTAAATATTTTCTTTCTGTTACCTTTTATTTATACTGTTCCATAATATCCCTTCTCATTTTATAAGTTAAAATATTTCTCAAATATTCTATTTCTTAATAAATCCTTTCTACATATTTCTACTTACAAAAAGTAATCAAGAGTTGACTTGTTCCACAGCTTTATAAATATATATTTATATTTAACCAGTTCATTTTTGTTTATTTTTGAATGGTTTATTTAAACTTTGACATAACCGCTTGTGTGAAATGAGAACTGACTTGGCTTAGCTAGCAGATTGTCGACCCTTATCTCCAGGTTATATTTTCACAGCTTGTACATTTAAATATAAAGTTTTGACTTCAGCACCATTACACCTAATTTCCGCTGTATACTCTAAACTACAAAATTTTACAAATTCAAATGCTCCTAATGTTGATTATTCGATTTCAAGTTCTCTGTGTAATGGAGGTCTATTGCAGTGTGTATGACAAACCTATAAACAAGAAACCGTGATAATACATTATAAGAATTTTGTATATTTTTTTTTTTTTGTAAGACTACAAACCTTCCTACAGGTAAAATATAAGAGGAGCAATAATAAATATATGGACACTATATATAAATTTTAATATAAATATAAACGGTATTTAACCACAAATAAACCACAAATGCATAGCACAAAATATAAAGTAAGTAATTTCTCCAGACACATTTTATGTGTGAAAATTAGCAAACTATTCCATTAAAATACTTCTAACTTACAATAAGTAGTTACGTTAAGTTGTTGCAACTAAAGTCCTAAATTCCTGTCTTTCCTTAAATCCATTCTATTTTAATTATAGTTTAAAAATGTATCAAACTGAATTAAAATAGAACAAGAACCTTTAAAAGCAATTAAATATAATTGGTAATGATGAGCGATAATTTCGTTAAAATATGAGTACCCGATTTTAGCGAATGATTCTGGAAATTCTCTGCTTCCTAAATGCAATCGTAGATATTGTAACACTGCTGCCTAGACTTAAAATTTTCAAGGTTTTTTTAAATTATTATATTACTTTGATATTAAATTATACGTAAAACTGATGCTTGTGAAACCGTTAGATTGCCACCGAATGAAATGGTAAAATAATAAATCTTAAAGATTTCTTTTCATCTGGATAGGTGCAGAGAACGTTATATTAAATGATAATATATAGAAGCAGTCATCAAAATAGGCTTGGGCGGCTAATATGTTTTATAGAAAAATTGGTAAAATTGAGGTCCCTTTTTAACAAAATATAAAAGCAGGGTCTTTATTAATACAAGTGTTTATTGCGTGTTTGAATATGGAATATTTTTGCAACAAATACTAAGCAAATGTGCTTCAAAATCTCGCGAGTGTCCACTTTCAAGTATCATGCGGTGTAATTTATTTGAAGTTTTTTCTAACCCACAGTAATCGGGTCACGTTTGCTCAATGTGGTGAAAATTCGCGCGTGTCCGTATGAAAGTATGTTTGTACATGCAACAATTTTGAAAATACATTTCAAATTTCTAATCACATATGTAGGCAGTAAAATACTACCATCACATTATTTACTACATTATAATAAACTGCTACTGTTGTTAATTCATACTCACATCTTTAGTTATTTTAATTAAGCTTACTTACGTAGATATATTTTTCTTTCTTGTTTGTGCAGTAAAAAACATTGCAATATCTTTATTTCGGCCTGCAGTCTTATATTTACGCTTACTTATCTCCTAATCTATTACACAACTCGTCGTTCTCAAATATTTGTTCTATTTTCATAATATTGAATTCCTTTTTATATTACATTTTGTAAATTTTCTGTTTTATCGATTTCTACATAGGTTTTTATTTGTATTAGCTCATTAATTTTAAATTTTGCTTTAATCTGACATATTTCCTTTCTCTTCTTATTGGTTTTAACTTGGTAAGGAGCTTATTACATACTTAAATATTTTAAGCGCATAAACTTGCTCAAAGAAGCCGTTGTTCCTGAAAGCTCCTTTGATGCTGCCGAAATATGTAATTTTATATTGTTTGTAGTTAAAACTATCCTTATTCCGGAAATCTGCTTTAGTAGTATTTTTACAACGCAATCTTATTTTTCTGCGAGTACATCTTGTAGTTTTTATCTGTTAAATTTTAAAATACATACTTTGTGCGATTCTTAATTCTATGTATGCTTAAATATTTATCATAACAACCTTTTGAGTTTGGAACTGTTTATTCAATATTTTGATTTAGTGAATTAGCCGATTTGATCATACTTTTAACTACTAATTAAATTTACCGTTACATCGTTTAGTAAACTCACGAGACATCTCAAAGACGAAAATATAATACACTATACATAAAATTGAGAAAAGATATTGTACAGAATGACTGCGAAATGTTTAACACACCATTTCAACAGAAGATATCATAAATAAGCTTAATGTACCTGGACACGTAATTTGCAACCATGCTAAGGTAGTCATAGTTTAACCAAACAATCTCTACCCATGACATAACAAAGCAATATTTAATGTAAAATGCATCAGTAACATTAAAATCTCAATCGAATCTCTTAAAGAAAGTGATACTGTACACCAAAGCATTTTCTGTCAGATCTATAGTCATACAAAGGCTTATTGCAGTAGACCTCTTGTCCATGCTAAATGCAATGGATTACACAAAGCTTCTATATGCAAGAAACTCTTAAATGGTCCGGCCAAATGCAACCTATGTAGTGTAAATTACCCGACCAATTACAAAGGCTGCTCAGTGTACCAAGACAACTAGGGAGCTAGAAGTGCACTTTTCAGTAGAAAACCAAATGAAATGAGCCTACAACAAGAACTACCAAAAATTAATTACTTTTCTACTTTAGGAAGCCAATCTTACAACACAAATTCCCTTCAAAACAGAACATCATAAACAACTAAATGTATAACTAATAACTGTCCTACCAACGAAGAAAAATAGACCATCAATCAGATACTTTCTAACTGCCTGGAATTTAATCAACATTTTTTTAATTAGTTAACGAAAACAGCACAAAAATAAATACACTTTTAACACTAATAATTAAATTAACTAAAAAATAGTGACTTTTTTGCATATTTTTCTTTGAAACGCACACATCACAAACCATATTCCAGAACTTACCACGTTTTTGAAAACTACAGAGAATTGACGTATTACTAATATAAAAAACTCATGCAACGTCAAGAACTTAATAAAAATTTGGCATTTAGGAGAATCAACTATTATTGTAAAAAGCAGTCATTATAATTGGTAATCTTATAAGACGATCAAAATATAAAATACAAGTATAAAGCCTTAAGCCTTTCTTTATCCACTAATAGTAGCAGCAGTTTAACGGCCCGCCTGAGATACTATGTCCGCTGACGAATATAAAGAGTTTCTTAAAACTTTTGGTACGAAATCTATTGAAACCTTTTGCGAGCTAATTAAAAGCTTAATTATAGTTATCTTTTAATCCATAAATAAATACTTATACCCAAGTAGAAGGTAACCATGACCAATTGCATGTTTGTTTACCAGTTATTACTCAGTAAGTACAATAATCATCAGCAATGAACCCATCTTAAAACTTCGCATTAAACTTACTAGCCGGAACCATTTTAAACGTTAACTGGGAATTGTCATATGGATTAAAAACGCCAAAGATAACAACCAAGCATCCAAAAATCCTATATAGTTTATGCGACATACAATGTATTATTGTTCAAAAACGTTCGATACGAAAGATGTGGCAGAAAACCAAAAACGAGACAAGAAAAATACTCACTTAATAGTTACTTATCAATTTCATAACGCTTTCATAAAAATACGAAATAATACATTACAAAATATATTAAAAACCTCTCAGCTGATCACCACACACTATGGAAAGTAACGAAAAAGCTTAAAGGCCAATAGTAACTATACTTTTGATCAAAAAACTAGATAGTACTTTAAATCAGACCAGAAAAAGAAAAACCGAACAATTTGCTAGCGTTTTTACAACGCAACCTTAAGGAGCTAATGAGGACTTTAAAATTACAGTTTCTGGAACCTTTTTTACCTGCTAAAGTACGTCAAAAGTTCTAGTCACTAATACTAGTAAAGATCCGGGTATGATTTGCTAGTAGCAGAGTTTCTGCAAAACATTTATAAGAAAGCTTTAGTGTTTCTTATTACTATTTATAACACTATACTAAGAATATGCTAGGTTCCTGGTTCTACTAATCTTGGTAAACCACCTACATAACCCCTCTCATATCAACCAATCAGCCACTTGCCCTTATTCGAAAAACTACTATTTAAAAGAATTTACGAAACTGTGAATTTAGATAATTTAATACCATCGCATCAATTTCAATTTCGACAATATCATTCAACAACACACTAAGGTCATTGAAGTGTTAATCATATAATGGAAAACTTCGAAACAAAGCGAATACATTTAGCTGCATACCTAGATATACAACACAAGTGTATTAGACAAAATCAAATTCTTCTTTGCAAGTCAGTTTTACTTAATACTAAAATCGCATCTATTCGAGAAAATACACCAAGTTAAAATAAACAGTTTCGTGTCCGACTACTATGAAATAAGTTATGGAGTCTCACAAGGCAGCATACATATTACGATCACTGCTCTACCAATTGTAGAGCCTGATATACCTACTATAGACCACACCATAACTGCAACATTTGCCAATAATACGGTTATTCTCTCAATTAACAAAAAGCCCGAAACACCAGCATTACATTTACAATCCTACTTCAGCACTCTTCAAAACTGGTTTGATAAGTGTTGAATAACTGTAAATAGCGATAAATCAACAAATATCACGTTTACCTACAGACGCATCACTTTTAATACCGTCTTTATACCCCAGAGATCTAAAATTAAATATTTTGAATTCTACCTGAACCAGAAGTTGATCTGAAACAAATAATGGGAATACAAATTAATTTGGTCCGTTTTCAAAAAATGGTTCTGGCTGTTACGAATGTTTCATAGTGACAGCTGTTTGCGGTGGTTTCAGAGAGGTTATACATTTGTGAATAATATACAGTTCATATTGCTTTGAGCTTTATACAAAACACCAATTTTTTATTGTTAAAAATGTCAAAATTTGTAGTAACTAAGCAGCATTTGCGGAAAGTTTTACTTTTTCGTTTTAATTGTAAGAAAAGTGCAGTTGAAGCGCATAGAATGCTTGTGGAAGTTTATGGTGACAATGCTCCAACTGATAAATCATGTGGGGAATACTTATAACGTTTCAAGGATGGTGATTTTACTCTTGAAGACAAGCCGCGCCCTCGACAACCAAAAAAATTCGAAGACAAAGAATTGGAGGGATTACTCGATGAAGATCCGAGTCAGGCGCAATAGAAGCTTTCAAAATCATTGGGAGTGACATAAAAAGCAATCTCAATACGAAGCAAGGCAATTGGGTGCCTTATAAACTAAAACCGAGAGACGCAAAAAGAAGATTTTTCACTTGCAAGCAGCTGCTTCAAAAAAAAAGAAAGTGTCTGTTGCATCGGATTGTGACTGGGGATAAAAAATGGATATTCTATGTTTACCCCAAGAAGAAAAAATACTACGCTAAGACCGATCAATTGTTGCCATCGGCCTCAACATCAACACCAAAGCTGAATATTTATCGTTTGAAGGTCATGTTGTGTATCTGGTGGGACCAATGGGTTGTTGTATATTATAAAACTTGGTGATTTCATTACTGGCAATCAGTATAGACTGCAACTGATTTGTTTAAACCGGCGTCATGAGAAAAAAGGCCAGAATACGAGGAAAGACACCACAAAGTTATTATTTTGCATGATAACGCTCGACTTCATGTCGCACAAGTCATAAAAAATTATTTAGAAATGTTCAAGTGGGATATTTTACCGCTTCCGCCGTATTCAGCGGACATTGTTCCTTCTGATTACTAGTTGTTTCGATGGATGCAGCACTATTTAGCAGGTCACCGGTTCACTTCTTTCGAAGAAATCTAAAATTGGCTCCAAACGTGGATTCCTCAAAAGACGAGATATTTTTCAAGATGGAATTCAGAATTCCCTGAGTGGTGGAAAATTCTAGTAGTCAACAATGGACAATACTTCAATAATTAATCTGTTTATTTATATTTATTAAATAAATGCATTTTTACACCAAGAAATGGACCGAATTAATTTGTACTTCTAATAGATAAAAAATAAATAAACCAGGTGACTGGAAGACAATTAATGTTAAAACCAATATTGACCTATTCAGCTGTGGGGCTACGGAAAAGTATTACATGCCAAAGTATTACAGAAACAATCAAAAATTTTTAGAACCACAATAGATGTTCAATAGTACGTCACAAAATATCCCCCTTAACGACCTGAGGATACCATATGTAGTGCAAGAAATCAGAAAGCTCACAAAAGAATACACTAGAAACTTGGTAGGGCATGGAAAACAACTCGTAGAACAGCTTTCCAATCAACCGACCGTCACGACTGCAAGACTTAGCTTACCAACCCAATCAAAACTAATGTGGCATTTTACGGAGAGAACGACATTGTCCAAATCCCCCTAATATCATGTAAAAGTATATCTTATTTACTTATTACACGTACAACAAGTAAATTGTAAAATTTGTTGTTAGGTAAAAAGAAAATACGTAAACGAGAGAAGAGTAAAAATAAAAAATAGCAAAGCCCAACAATTGTAGAAAATATTGTACTACATTGCAAATGTTTTATCTGTAATATAATTATTATTAATAAGCAAAAAAATTTTATTAAAATAAAAAAATTATTAAAAATGTTATTACTTAATATACGGTTAATAGATATTAATAAGTTAGTGTTGCGTTTTTCAGTAATATTTTGAATTGTAAAGTAGAACTTTAGAAAAACAATTTTTAATGTACCTTAAGATTTTTAAATTATTTATAGATCAATGAAAGGGTATTGTTAATACCTTGGATATAAAGTGTTACATAGATTAAATAAGAAAAATAAATATAATAAAAACAATAGCAATTATAAGACGTGTTTGATACTTAATTCTGCAAAACATGCAACAAATTTATATAAATATAAAAGATCAATCGAAAGAAGTAGAAGTGCAATTTGCATCAGTGGTATGTAAAAAACATTACATAATTATCTAGATCTGCAGTTTTAAATATTTAAATAGTCCAACCTCTGTTAGAAAAGACAAGAAAAGAAGTAATCACTTGTAATTGCTGTTTTTTTTTATGAAATACACGTATTTCTTATGGGACACAGCTACATGAGTATATATATATATATATATATATATATATATATATATATATATATATATATATGTCATATATATTGTTAAACCACTCTAGAGCGTCGAAAAGTAACTTAATTTTAAGAAGTTTTTCTGGAAAAACAATGCCAAAAATAAAAGATATGTTTATGGGTCTTTATTTCCTATACATTAAAGTGTGAAAAGAAATTTTTATGAGACAATTAAAAACAAAATGCCGGTTATCCAGCTAGTTGACGGCAACGCTCGCCGACAATTTTAAACTTAGAATAAAAATCAAAAGCTTTTTTAGATTTACATATAAAAAGCTCGTGAAAAACGCACGGAATTTTTTTATATCACTTTTTACAAAAATGGTGGACATTTGAAAATAAATTAGAATTTTCACCTAAAAAAATAGGCACTAAATTGTTTATAACTAAAGAAATATGTAGCATAAAAACGTTTTTCTCTAGATAATGGTGTTTAGAAGGTACAATAAAAATTTCAAGCAAAGAATTGAGTGAGTTATGTTTCCGGCCGGTTCAAAAATTTCGACGTATACGCTTTTGCACATGGTCTACGCATTCTTTTCTTAAAACGGTAAAATTTTGATACGGCTCAGAATCTAAAATGTCTTTGAATGTATTGGAATCGCCGTCTACAATGTAGTTAGTCTTATACCTGCTCCGAGCTCGCAGCAGAGGACTTCGGTCGGGATCAAAATACAGACACTTAAAAAATTCTCCCTCTGATAAATGATGCATTTTATTTTTAAAACCCTTAGGCATCTTTTAACCAAAAAATTTTTTTTTTTAATTTTTTGAAAATTCTAATGTAGTTTAACTCTAAGCTTTACTATTAACATATTTGTACGATGAGAATCAAATGCCTCCTATTTTATTGTATTAACAGTACACAGTTTCTTATCAATACCTGCTAAATACACCAGTAGCTCGATAATACGAAATTTTCTACAAAAACATATATACAAAAATGTTATCTAACAATAACTGTTGGTAGACATTAGCACAATGGTGTGGTGAAGTGCTGTGGTACTGCCATAAGAATTCATATAATACGTTGGTATCACTTTACAAGTTTGTCAGATTCCGCTGAATTAATACCAAGCTGAAGGTTTGTATGGTGATAGAACCCAATATTTTATCATTATCATTACATATATTTAAGACGACTGCTTGTATTCATATATATGTCACCATTGAAGGTATTGGTATTAAACGTTTTTACTTCGTATTTAAAGTTTCATATATCAAGTGTTACGCAATGCATATGGGATTTTTCCTACTATCTTTCATGAGCTACATGTAACTGTAGTCCGCGAAGCATTCAAATAAATTTTACATTAAAGTAAAAAATTTCTGCGACTCTCATTGGGTAAGGACTCTTTAGGCAAGTTGTTCTGAACATCAGACAAATCATCAACCATGACTGCATTTTTATGCTAATAAGTTAAAATTTTAGATTTAGACTTAGGCCAGAAAACAAAGCAATCTTTCTCTTTCAGTACAATAACGTTATTTTCTATACCAGCTGGTTAAGAAATCCTAGATAAAATAAACAATCAATGATTTATATATTTTTTTAAAAACAATAATTTATAGAACGTCTATTGAAATTACTTATTTTAACATATAGTAAATGGTTTCCAATATCAACGATATGGTTTTAGAGTAAAATATAATAAAAACTATTTCAGATACAACCAAACTTTTTATATTATTTTGAAGAATAGTTTATAACATTATGCTTTGAATAAAACATCATTTAAGTATTCACTTCGACTAGTGCGCGCGAGCAAATTCAATAAAGCCAATTTGCGATGACTTTGTGCAATGATACAGGTTTAATGTCACGAATTCCATGTTCAATCATAATGCATTAAGAGTTTGTGGCTTATTTGCGCAGACTGTACATTTTGAAATAGCTCCACAAAAAGTAATCTAATAGAGCTAAATTACAACTTTTTGGAAGCCAACAAACAGTTGCATTTCTTAAAATTATCCTTTCACCAAACTTTTTTTGCAATACGTCAATAGTAGCATTAGCAGTGTGACATGTAGCACCATCTTGTTACAACCACCAAATCAGTTTGGACACAAAAAAATCTGTAAAATTAGTACCGCTCACCATTTACTATAGCTGCATTTCCTACCTAGTTTTGGAAAAAGAATGGTTCAATGATGTCACCATGCCATAAACCACAGTAGACAGTGACGTTTTGCGGATGCAATAGCGTCTCTTGAATTTCTTGCGGATTGTTTTCATACCAAAAGAGACCGTTTCAAGTTGCTCTAAAGCCCAACTAATAAAGTCACGGCGCTTACGATGGTTCAGTGACTTCAATTTTTGGGCGAACACATTCTTATATGGTTGTAAACACAAATCTTTTCGTTTTTATAAATCCTAATTCTTGAGTACGACAAGGAATCGAAATACAACGCTTTCTTGCAGCATAAATGTTCTCTACGTTTCTTACATTTCGAAGTTTTGTTTGTATTTTCGCATCGTGAAGAGTAAAATCTCTGTCTAATTTCTCAACGGTTTGACAAATAGCAAGCACAAAAGAGCGATTATGTAGATCATAGGTTTTGCGAAGAGCACGTTGAGTGTTTGAGTTCCCTTACAAGGCAACGTCTATTTTCATAAAATTTTTGGACAGTAACCAAACGCTCAAGAAGCGTGTATTTAGCTATGATAAATTGTAAGAGCATGCTAAGCACAAACGACAACTAAGTAGTGGCAGTTGCAACATTTTAAACATGGTTGACATTTTATTTCAAAATTCTATTATTTTTATTGGAAAAACCTTTTATAAATAAATAAAAGTTTTACATTTTTCTTTCATTATTTATGAAGGAATTAAAAACTTATTCTGGAGGCTTCTTAAAACAAAACAGACCACTTCAACTCAGAATTTCCGCTTTTGCATTTTGAATACTGTTCGCTAAATATTAATTAACGTACTGCAAAGTGAACAAATTTATTCCGGCATATTACCCTGTTTAGATGCTTACTTAACGAAACCAAACGCGACGTCGCCTCACAAGTGGAAGCACTGCCGCTAAGCAGCATAAATATTTTATTCTGGCAGAATAAAAGAAGAAACACGCAGTTTACTTCCGAAGCAGGTTCCCACAAATGTTCGCCCTTAAGTTAGTGAGGAAGCAACGTTTGGCAGGGTGTGTCGCTCGTTGGAAAGAAATTATAGCTGCATTGCGGTGCACAGCAGCACTCAAACAAAAATAAAATGTTTGGGAAATCTGGAGCGTAAGACGTCGGCAATGGCGCTCACCAGCAACTGGGGCGAAACGGAAATTAAAATTACGCAGACGTTGAGATGCCCGCGCCAGTGCCGATAAATTTAAGAAATGACGCTCTTAAGTGTTGGAAAAATCTAAAAAATTGTTTTGGTACAAAGGGCGAGATTTATGTAGTCGAAATAAGAAGAACACAAGATTGGAATTTACAGCCGGCAAACCTGACAACGTAACGGGAATAAATTTCCTACAAATTCTCAAACGTAAAAACGGACAGTTGCAGGAGTTTGCTTTAATTAGAGGTATAGGATATTGTGCTTTGTACGACATCATCTAATTAAGCCGTGGCTCTGACGCATTAAGCTCGGTGCATGCTTTCGTCGTAATGATTTTAATTTCCTCCATTATTTATGCAGCTAACAAGTTCGGCAAAGTTTTAGATTGCCTCCAAAATTTAGCTATAAGTTGTGCTAACGAGGTAACTGAAATGCATATGCGGTTATTTGTCGCCAAATTACATAACTGTTGCATAAATGTAATCCGAGAAATTCTGTTACTTTTTATAGCTCATTTTTTATTAGTGTGGTAAAAGGCACTTTATAATTTAATCCCTGACATCAACCATTTCCTCGAATCAAAGCCGACGGTGCCCAAGTTGTATAACACATTACGCAAACAGGAAAATCATTGAACGCAGTTTACCTACAACCCGGAAAAATAAAGTCCGGTTGTTATTTGCTTCTGCTGCTCTGCTTGATTCGTACTCCACATCTCTGAACTTTATGCTGTTCGTCTTTTGACCACGCGCCTGATTTAATGGTGCATAAATCAAAACGATTTCAAAGTAATATCTTACCCAAAAATTTCCATAAATCCACGCGCTTATTCTTCGACCGTTGAACCTACCTGTAACAAAAAAAGGTTTTTACTTATAGTGTTTACTAACATAACAAAATTACATAATACTTTTATTTTCATAAGTTGGTAGTTTATTTATATTTATATTATCGACTATTAACTGTAGTTATACGATTCATGACTGATGTCTCTACATTAAAAATATTAAAGCCAATCAGCTGATGAAAATTATGTACATAAAATGTTAGTCTAAATACGTCATTATCACTGTTTATAAGCATGCATCATTTTTAATCTAAAGTAAAAATTTAAATTTAAGTGATTAGTAGAGCGGTTATGTTGCTGTCACCATTTATATTACTAGCAATCCTTTACCACAAGTTAGCAGATTTCGTTATATAATTTTTTCACTGCTCAGTTGCAAATTTTTCTTCTATCTTACAATGAAGTCGTAAGCAAATATGAAAAAGTAAAATTTAGTCGAGATAGCTTCAGCTATCGCTAAGACCGCAGCATTTATTAGTTTTAGACTAAATCATGGGATCATTGACGTTTCAACCTTCTGGCCATCGATTGATTGATAAATTAACCTACTAGCGTGTTTTGATGTGCTTTCAGAGTGTTGTAATAAGCATTTGAAATATGTTTAATTTCTTCTGCCGCGTAATGTATGCCCAAAGAATTGTGGAGAGTGTGATTGCTAACATACTGCGAGGCATTTGCCATATTGCCTAACATTTTCGATTTTTTCGAGCCCCTAAAATTGAAAACGCCCCCTTAAAGTAGCTAAATTATTATTTGTGTTCTCCAAGTTCATTTTATTCAAGGTCAAATCCGAGATATTTAATTTCAATTGTAACATGTATTTGGACATTATTAATTGATAATTGTGGACATAAGGTACCACTGGTAGTGAAATTTATCAATGTAGACTTGTCGTTATTATTTATCGCTCTCTAGCTGTTAAACCAGTCGCTTAATAAATTATGGTGGATTAGTAAATGTGCTGCTATTTCTTAGATGGATGAAACTGCCGTGTCGTCAATAAACGTGGGTATCTAAGAATACTTCGGCACATATGTGGTTTCTTTCAAAGCTTTCCATTATTTTTATAACGATACAATGTGCTTCGTGTACCACTAAATATTTTTTTATAAATCCAAATTCTCTCTTTATGTATCTTCAGCTTTTCAGCTGGTTTGTCGCAGCTCTCCATTCCTTCTTATTCATACATTGATTTTTCATAGATTTATATGTGGCACATCTTGTGTCTTCCATTATTTGTTTAGTATATTCTATCTGTGGTCTGCCACGAGCATTCCTTCTTTCTACACGCCCTTCAATAATTGTGGTTAATAGTCTTCCTTTCCTTATTACATGTCTCATTAATGTCCTCCTTTGTTTTTGTAGGTTCTTCTACAAACACTTCTCTTGTTAGATCCTTCTTAGTACTTCCCGTTTGTTATTCTATCGAGATAGTTAATCTTTAAAGCTGGTCTGTAACTCCACTGTACTCACGCTTCTAATCTTTTTTTGCATGCCAATCCGATAGTCCATATTTCGGCCCCATACAATATGTTTTTATGAAATTTATTATAGTCGAAATAAGAATTGCGGCTGTTATTAGTAAGCTTTTATTTTGGTAGAAATCCGTTTTTGCTAGTGCAGTTTTAATTTCTCTTTCGCATCTTCCATCTATTCTTATTGTGCTGCCTAGGTAGGAAATTCATTAACTTGTTTTAATCGTGTCCCATTTAGGTCAATGTTTATAACCCCTATATCATGTTTATCACATACCATTACTTTAGTTTTATTTCTGTTTAATATCATCTTCTAATTTGTATTTAGTATAACTTCCAGTTGTTTAAGCTTCCTCTTCATTTTCAACTAATAACTTTACGTCATCAGCGTATCGTATCATATATATTCTCTCTCCATGTATTTTTATACCCTCGTTGCGGCTTCACACTTTTTTCTATTTTTAACCAAATCCTAATTATTGGGATGAAATTATTAAGAAGAAGTTTTCAAAAGTTTTTGTTATAAGACATGAGACTCATGGGTCTATAGAAAATTGATTGTGTTGACGGCTTTGGTAATTATAATCAATTGAAAATATTTCTATTGTAAGAAAAAATAATTCTATCGTATGTTTCTATTCTAGATTAGTATGCAGAACTAAAGCTTTCCTGTGTAGATTGCCGCAGTATTTCTCCCACTAGTAAATTGAACTTTGTGTTTGAAAATGCCTTCAAAAAAGTGACATTTAATAAGGAGCACCCAAAAGATTTTTTGTTTCGTTTGCATCGTTTGCTTTGGGCGGTGGCGTCATGAAAACATTTGCTAGATGTTCTGCTGCCAAACAATTTAATTCATGAAATCGCTAGAGTGGGTATTTTAATTTTTTTTTGAAACTTTCTTTATGAAATGGTTTTCTAAACAAAGTTTAGTAATATACTATAAGGTTTGTATAAAAGGTATCAGAAAAAGTTTCGGAAAAATAGATTTATTTGAGATATTGCTGCAATACCTCAAAAGTCTTCAAAGTACATCCCTTGAACGTCCACATACTTTTGTCAGCGGCTTTTCCACAACTCTTCCTGGTAGGCGGATTGCTGAACGTTCTTAAGAGTACGCGTGTAAGCTTCTTTCATGGCACTTAGAGTCCCATGGTGGTGTCCTTTGAGGAAGGATTTTACTTTTGAGTATAGGAAATAGTCTGCTGGTGCCAGTCGAGACTCTAAGGGGGTTGGGAAATCATCGCAATATCGTTTATCGTCAGATAGTCAGTGACCTTGGAGCAAGTGTGGCTGGGTGTATTGTCGTGATGCAATTTCCAATTTCCAGCGATGGCTAGCCTCACCTGTTTTCTAGGTAAAAAGGAACATTCACCTTCTGCTCCTCTGGTACAAATTCGCAGTGGACCACCCCCTTGGTGTCAAAGCAAATGATGAGCATGACTTTAACTCTGGATTTGCTTATTCGAGGTTTTTTGGCAACGTGATGCCGCAGTGTGCCATTCGGAACTTTGCCGTTTTGTTTTCAGGCCGTATTCAGATATCCAAGTTTCGTGATTACGTTGTCCAAAAAGCCGGGGTCTTCTTCAATGCGTTGCAAAAAGTCTTCTCAAGCAGACATACACCTCTGCTTTTGGTCGTCCGTCAAAACCTTCGGGACGAATTTAGCGCAGATTTTTCGCATTGATAAATTTCAGTGATAATGCTGTGCACTTTCGTCTAATCAGTGCCAATTTCATCTGCTCCCATGTGCACACTTAACCAATAGTCTGAATTCAGCATTTTATGCACACGTTGCACGTTATCGTCGGTTCTTGAGGTCGACGGCCGTCCAACGCGGGGCTCGTCCTCTAAACTCTTTCGGTCGTTTTTTAAGAGCTTGTGCCACTTAAAAACTGCAGTTTTTGGCATGCTTTCATTCTTTAACCCTTGGTGAATCATGCCCAATGTCTCTGTACTCGATTTTCTCAGTCTAACACAACATTTGATGACGTACTACTGTTCACTCGTTCGCTGCATTTTGCGCTTGCACCGAGTCACTCGACAGGGGTCTACTAAAAACACGATCTAGTCTAAATAAACGCTCGCAGGCGACTTGCGCTTAGCGCATCTTAAAGGTCACATCTTCCATCACCGAGCATGCGCAAAGCAAGCGCTCTCTGACGTACAGTCACGTCAGGAAAAAATTGTTTCCGATACTTTTTATAGAAATCTTGTATTTGATGGTTTCGTTATGTGGTTTTGTTAGAGTCTTACGTAAGCGATGAGTAAGCTTGTTATATAGAGCCCTCTTGTTTCTGATTCGGTTTTTTGTCATTTTTCTAAGTGTTTTTGTGTTTTTCGGCAGTTAGGTTCCGAATATAAGAAGGTATTGTTGCTAGTTTAAAATAAATGGGTTGCTTGACGGCAGATCAAGTCTCATGATACATTTTTATTGTAAATTTCTAAGATATTCTGTTGCTTCCTCAAGGTCTTGTATGGTTTAATTTTGATAGTAAAATGAACTTAAAGCAAACTTTTTAAATAATCCCATTTGATATGAGCAGCACATAATCGCAGAGGAATCGGCTTGGTGATGATAACTGTGCTAACGATTACAAAATCAGCCGAGTGATCGGTGGATAAACTATATTAAGCTCTGCGTTAAAAATGTACTTGCTATATAGTTGACAATTACATAGCATAATAAATATGGCAGTTTGTTATGGTAAATGGGCCAATACGTAAGTTTTCTGCTAGGAAAGTAATTAAAATAAAGATTTTTTTATTGCTTATAGTAATTTTATTTATTTAGAATTATTTAAACTTAGTTCCCAAATTGTATTTTTAACATTACGCCCCCCCCCCCAGCAGTAAATTTATTTTCATGCGGTCAAAAAATATTCTGATATTATGCAACGTTGCTTGAGTATCACGGTGGGCAATAGAACACAGCAACTATGAATCCAAAGACAGGAGTTTGTACATATATATATATTTTAACTCAGTTTACTCGAGATCTAAATCGGTGAGTGCACGCGTGTCAATCGCTCCGTAAACAAACTCAAAATTTGAGCCTTTACGAGTTGAATTTACACGTAAGTTGTTAACCATAAAGAGAATCAATAGCATAAGATTATATAAATATTATCTAAGAAGGAAAAATAGACGTTAAATGAGATAATTAAGTACTAATTTGCAAATATTGAATATTAAATATACAAATAAATACACAACGTTGGGAGATAAGTGATATCACCTCCGAAAGGTCGACTTGGGTGATAACACTTCACGCTACACGACGTCTAAATAGGCAACTCAAATAACAAATCAAATATTTAAAAGGAAATATATTCAGGAATGCATAAGAATTAAAAATTTAAAAGTTTAAAAGCCAGGTATAAATTTTTGAACAGAGAAATAAATTAAGGTAAAATTCAATCAAAGTGATCAAATAAAACTAAGGATGACTGAGTTCGACAAAATTGAGAAAATGTTTCAAATAATAGAAGGAACATGAGCCAAATGAATGCAAAATTAGATAGATTAGTAACAGAAATGAAACAAATAAAGGAAGAAAAAAATTGAAAGCACAAATATTAGCGCAAAAAGGAAAAATAACCAATTTAGAAAGAGAATTAAGAAAAAAGAAAATTGTAATAAAAGGAGTAGCAGATAAAGAAAACGAAAATGAAAGCGAGTTAAGTGCCAAATTACTAATAATTATTCAAAAAATAGGTATGAACTTAGACATAAAAGCCGAAACCGACCAAGTCAGAAGAATTGGGGGTTACAATAAGGACAAGAAAAGACCAATACATGTTAAATTAATTAAAGACAGTACGAAACTAGCAATCCTTCAGAATGCGAAAAAACTTAAAGGATCCGATATATGGATCGACCAAGACTACTCTAAGGAAATACAAGAAGAAAGAAAGACATTAATACCACACCTGAAAGAATCGCGGAAAAAAGGATTTAAGGCACAGTTAAAATTCAATACGCTAATTGTGAACGATCAAATATACAAGGTCGATGATATAAAAAGGGAAGAAAAACGGAAAAAGAAAGATAGTTCAGAATCAAATACCCTAAAGAGGACAGTAACGGAAAGGTCACCGGAGGGAAGCACTCTGGATGATCAATTGAGGAAAGTAACCCGTACGGGAGAAAAAACTGGTAGACAAAGATAGGATAGGGGGAAGTGATGACAAAAAAGGCAATGAACAAGGAAATGCGCAAATGGTAATACATCAAAAACATAAAAATAGGAAAAGAAACAAACCATACAACAAAGAAGAACCGAAGAAAATAAAACAAAAAAGAGATATTTAAAGAGAAGGAAATAATGCAAAGATGGAAGGAATACTTCGAAGAATTATCAGAAGCAGGAAATAATACAGAACAAGAGATAGAGGAAATAAGGGCAGGACACGGGGATACACAGAAGATACAAAAAATCTCAAAAGAAGAAATCATGGAAGCAGTCAGGAAACTCAAACTTGGGAAAGCACCAGGGGAAGATGAAATCACAGCTGAGATGTTGAGATATATGGGAGAGATAGCTGTAGAGGAACTCCACGAGTTAATAAATGAAAAATAGTACAAAAAGTAATACCCACAGACTGGAATATAGGAATAATACTACCCCTATACAAAAAAGGAGACAAAAGAATGCTCAAATTATAGGGGTGTTACACTAACGAGTATACCCGGCAAAGTATTAAGTAGAATTTTAGAGAAGCGACTGAGAGAAGAAATTGAAAACTCGCTGGAGGAGTCACAACATGGGTTCCGTAGAGGTAGAAGCACACAGGACTTAATTTTTACAATCAGACAATTAGGGGAAAAATGATAAGAAAAAAGAAGGAAATTCATATTTGCTTTATTGACCCAAAAAAAGACTTCTACAGGGTAAAGAGAAAGGATGTTTGGGAAAGTCTAGAAAGAAGAGGAGTAAGTAAAGACATGATAGATGTCATCAAAACTCTATACAAAGCAATAGAAATAAAGTAAGGACACACAACAACGAGTCAGAACAATTCGAAACAAAAAGAGGGCTGAAACAGGGATGCGTGCTTAGTCCACTTCTATTCTCAGTACTCATGGACGATGTAGTGAAGATCTGTAAAAATGAATGTCATAATATGGAAGTGGGAAGTTGGAGATTAAAAAAATAACAATACAGGAATTACTATTTGCTGATGATATGGTGCTACTAGCAGAATCAGCGGAGAAACTTCAGGAAAATATCAATATCTATCATCGCGAGCTCAGAAAAATAAACATGGAAATAAATATAGAAAAAACTAAAACTATGATTATTGCGAAGACAGACCCTCAACACAATATCAATATAGAAGGACATACACTAGAACAAGTAACAAATTTCAAATATTTAGGTACAATAATAGATAACAAGGGAGAAATAGATAATGAAATAATGGAAAGATTAGGTAAGGTGAGGAAAATATTTAACACACTGAAAAACACGTTCCTCAGGAAAAAAGAAATTCCGGAACAAATAAAATCGGAAGTATACAAAAAAGTAGTAAGACCTTCGTTAATCTATGGCAGCGAACCCTGGACGGTCAACAGAAGAAACGAGAGTAAAATTAGGGCAATGGAGATGAGATATTTGAGGAAAATTAAAGGAATACAATGCTGGACAGAGTGAGAAATGAAAATATAACGGAACAACTAAAAGTGAAACCTACATTGACACTGGTAGAAGAGAGGCAATTAGGTTGGATTGGACACCTGCTCCGAATGGATGATAACAGGATAGCGAAGAGAGTATACGAAGCAAGAACAGAGGGGAAGAACGCAGTAGGTAGACCAAGAAGGAAGTGGGAGGAACAGGTAAAATTAGCAGCGGAAATAGGAACATACAATGGAGAGAAGTAAGGAACCTGACAAGAGACAGAAATGCTTGAAATAAATTAATTAAGAAATGTGAATTAAGTTTAATAAGTTTTATAAGTTATATTAGATATTATATTATAAGTACTGTGAACTGGGTTATAATCCAACACCTAATGGTATAAGGATTTCTAGTTTAAATAAAATAATATTTTAACTTGACTGATTTTTATTTCTCGTAAATGTAAAAATGCTATTATTTCTGGTGTGGTTCGTTAAACAGTTGGCTTTCTATACTACAGTGCGTATTGGTAAGGCCACTAAGCTAATTTCTTTATAACGATCGATAACATATTTAAAATTATGTTGTTTTGGCTGATAAGTTGGAAAAACATTGTTTTGAATTCCGTAAGGAAGCTTGAGAACTGTTCATTAATATTTAGTTATTCTGTGTTTAATGCCGACTTAGTGTTTCTTATAGCCACTTGTGCATAAGAAATTTTATTGGGTGACACAACAGAACTTATATTACCCGTGACGGTAGTTTGATTTATGAGGCAGGGCAAGTTGTTTGTGTTTGAAAGCCTTTGTTGTTGAAGTGTTTTTGTTGCTATGCTTCTAAATGGTGCATTCTTTATAGTTGGTCAGATAGTTGTCTGTGCAAAGCCAGCACTTAGAAGGTATGTTCGATGGTTTTTTTGTATATGTCGATATTATGCTGTTTTATTAAGGGGCTTAGCACAGTACATTGTTTTACTTGTTCACGTTGATAAGTATGGTATATAATGATGTGTTGTAAGCTTTCTATGGAAGTTTATAGATACGGTATTCATTTTAATCATGTTGTTAATTAAACCTTTTATAGTAAATTGTTCTGTTTCTATTACAGCGGTAAAATTATCTATCATATGACTATAATTTTTTATTCCACATATGTAGATGAATGAAGACTTTGAAGTTTTTTGTTTGTTAAAGAACAGTAAAGTGTTTATGACTTCCAGTATTAATTTCATCTTGTGAGAGGACATGGTGACGATTGGATTATTATATAGGTTATTTTAATTTCTAGAAGAAATTTTACTTATAGATTTTTCATTTATATTTTTAGCTATTTATGTGTCTGGAGTGAGTTTGTCCTCCATTTTTATCAAGTTTACATCAGAATTTTTGATCCTACATTTTTGATTATGAGGTATATGTTAGTTGGGTAGAGCAAGCTGAGCATCTTGGCATCCTTGTACAATAGATAATCTTTCAATTATGAGCATTAATAAGAACTGGTTGATTGCTAATCGCAAAATTCCTAGGTGATACGAAGTCCTAACCGTTCTCGTTTGCAACCGTGACTTACGCCGATTTACAACAAATATCGTACAGTTTTGAATTACTGTATTGTATATAAATTTATGTTTAATTACACGACTTTAAATTCGGCCCTTAAAGTTTGTATCATCTAAGCTGCATTTGACATTAAAGATAAGCGCACGTAGTTGATACGTCTTTAGCCTTTAACGATGAAATAGGAACTTTGTTGTATATATTGTCGTTTAAAAATAAAGTATTTCTTTATCCTCCATGTATTTTTTCCATTTCTTTGTATTTTAGATTGCTAAATATAAACTGTTTTAAAAAATATGTAAAAGAGCAGAGTCGGTGACAGAACTGCTCTAAGCGTTGGACCAAATAATAATACTCTAATTCTGCAACTCCAGTGACCGATTTGGGCAAACGTAATTTAGGCTCATTGGTTATATTTTTAAAAATCGAACGTCTATCCTGGTATTCACCCATTATCTATTCATCTCGATTTTGCCTTTTTTAATTTAATTTTATAAACAAAGATAAATCTATATCACACACGATTTGGTGGAAAGTGAGTGACAGATCTTTGGTTTTATAGTGCCAAAGAATGTATTAAATCTGAAATTTATGCTAAAGCACGCACGAGGAAGCAACGACTAACCACAAAAAAACTTATAATACCTGTGTAGAGTATTGAGATGTTTATACCGCGGTTTTGTATACATATATCAATCAGGAATTAACGATTCATAAAACTTGTACACCATACATCATTTTCATTAATACGTTACATTGCATATAAGTAGAGGTTACTATAAAAGAATTATTGGGTTTCAAAAATATATATTTTACAAAGTATTCTAGGTATAATATTAAATGGTACATGAGAATAAGTTCATACTGCGCGCTTACAGACTTTGTTTTAAACGTCCGTATGGTAGTGTGATACCAATTTGCAAAATATCTATGATGTAACAGAACGGTGAACCATCACAATCTTTGAATATAGGGCTGTTAAGGGATTGGCCAAAATTTAATGTCTTTTGCGCATGCACTCTTCAAAATAAAATTTTATTGTAAAGACTATGATGGGTACAACATACCTAGATATATTGCACTTATGACTGCTACAGGAACTGACAGAGGATTCTAAGAACTTCATATTCCATCAAGGTTGAGCCTCAATGGTATGATAAAGAAGTGTCTAACTACCCAAATGAGAAACTCCGTTGGCGCCGGATTGGACGATGTGCTAGAGAATATTTAGCATTGTTCGGCTAATTCTCTCAAGGTCTCCCGACTATATGGTTTTTCATTTCTTTCTTTGGTGATCAGGTTTACGTGCCACCATTGCCAACAACATTAGATGAACTTCGAGACCACGTTATCGCTGCTGTGAGGAGCAAAGAAAATAAACTACAGCATGTGTGGACCGAACTGGACTACCATTTGGATGTGTGTCACAAGAAACTCACATTGAATCTTTGCGATAATACAAATAAATAGACGTTTTGACGCCCTTTTCATGTATTACTTAATATTATAGCTGATATGCTTTGCGAAATATACCTTTTTAAATGCGAGGATTTCTTTTAGTAACCCAGAAAGTTGTCAAATCATACTCGGAGATTAAAAAACTTGGAGATGCCGGGGATCGAACCCGGGGCCTTTCACATGCAAAGCGAACGCTCTACCACTGAGCTACATCCCCAGACGTTACTAACGCCAAGTTGGATTAATTATTAACTACTGTAAAGTCTAAATGTAGGATTTAAAAAATAAAAATTATGCAATATTTATTAGCAAAACAATGTGGTATATAAAAACGTATTTGATAACAATTTTATAATGTATAAATTATAAAATTTAAAGTTAATATGTAATATAAACATTATTTACAAAAACGACTAAATTATTAATTTATTTACTTTTTAAAAAACACATGGTGATTTTATAGTGATAAATTTAGTTAAAAAAATGGTTTAACATTTTGTTGTTTTACATTATGCAACACATTTCACAATCTATAAATATAAACAGAACAATATCTCTAACTATATGTTGCTCATCTTTTAATAATAATAAATATTTTTTTTTATTAAAAAGATATTTATTACGTTATATTTTACGTTATGGTATATTGTGTGTTCAATAGATATAAAATCTGAATTTTATTAACAACTTTCTAGTTACATTCTTATATCATAAATGTTGATAGTAACAAAGAAATGGACATAAATAAAATAAAATATAAAATACAAACGTAAACTAAAAGATTACTAAGCAAAATCCATAGCGCATTTACAAAATTACAAAATTAAAAGCATATTAAACTGCCGCAACTTGGGTTTTCGTTATAAAGGATAAAATTCCAGGAATTATTTGACTAAACAAATTTCTATATTTAATATGTTCCTTTTTAACATAAATTACAAAAATAAGTGGTACAAAAAAATTAAATTTATAATGTTTATTTAGTTAGCTCTATTAGCATTAAGAATAATATAACCAATAATAGAAATTAATTATCAAATGTTTGAAGACAAGATTTTAAATTTTTCTAATAAGAAATTAACTGTTAACTTTTGTTTATTTTATTTTTTTAAGTCTGAAATGTTAGTCGTTGTAAATGCTGAAAGTGATATTTTAAGTGGTTTAAATTAAAATTATTGATCGACATTAATTATGACTAGTAAAAGAGATAATTGTGAATATTTTATAAGTATGTCGTTATGACACTGTCTCAATTTAATATTTTGATTTTTTTAATACATAAATACCTTATGTTGCACAAATTTTTATGTGTTTATTTATTTACTGTAAATGTATAGCTAATCCAAAAGACTAACAAAAAATGAGCTAACAATATATGCACATTATATAAAAAAAGTAACACCATCAAATTTTTGCAACTACTAAATTTCATCCGTCTCATACATTTTTTTATCAAGTCTATGCAAATTACGTCCTTAATCTATAAAATCTTCATATCATAAAGTGTAGCATTTCTAAGTTTGATGATTCACTATATTTTAAAAACTGAATTCTGTATGTTAATATCTGTAGTACCATGGTCTTACACAGCAATACTTTTTTGTTAAACTTAGTTGAAATTTTTGCCCAAAGACCCTCTTCTTCGCAAGGATGTCTAATTCTATTTTTTTGTTTTTATATGCATCGTCCAAGTGAGTTTGATGTAAAAATGTATGCTAATTGTAAGATATCTGACCATTTTTTTTATAAGGTATACGATTTCCACTGACGGTCATTAGCGTAGATTAATTTTCCGAAATAGGAATATTATAGATGTTAATTTATTTTCGTGGATTTTCATTCGCCAAATTGTCCAACACTTTAAAGGCTCTAGTGTACTCTGTAAATTTGTTGTTACTTAGAGCAGATGATTGTGAAAGAATAATATAACTGCGTCCACGATTGTGATAATTACAACGTTGTCAGAAACAAGTAGATATGGTTGATGTGGTATGAGGTCTAGGGTGCTACTTTACGCTACATTACCTTCACCGAGATATATTGGAAAACGACTGTTATTTAACTTGTGAATACCTATTTTATAAATAAAATTTAATATTAATAAAAAATCTTTTTCTTGATTTTATATGGTAGTCCAAGAAGCCATACTTTATCCAAAGCTTCACTTATGTTTAGAAACATAGCTGAGCGCATTTGTTTTTATAAAATTTAGTACTCTATGTAATCAGTTATAAGGTTCAGTGATTTTGGCAGAAATTGATTTGATGTTTAGAGATTAAACAATTTTCTTCTACAATAAAACTTTGCTTTCTTAAGAGTATTATCCAAATAGCTTAGGCGATACCGGAAAAAGCAACATCAGTTGATAGGAATCCGATGACTAAACTGGTTTGAATGACTTTTATTATCATAATGACTTTTGCAAATTTCCAATGGATGGAGAAGAATTCAGTTCTTGTTAAAACATTAAATATTTGAATCATAACCACTAAGGCTCTCTTTGGTAGATAGTTTTTTTTTATTCTGTATTTTAGTGCACAATACTAGACAAGAAGAATGAGTTGTAGTAGCTTTCAAGAAATTCAAGATTTGCAAAAACTCCAAGAGGAGATCTTGTTGTTTCACGAGGTAGTAACAACTAGCTGTTCACCAAATATCTTTTGCTTTGCTGCATTACTGCAGACGTAAATGTTGCCAATTTCCCGAAGGAAAGGAGTAAAAGTAACGGGTTGCTTCAGTTCCTAATTGCCTACCATAGGGAGCAATCGTATTGCCTTATAAATAAGTTGTTTATGTAGTCGTTGAATGTTTACTTTTTCTGTTCTTTTATTCGTCTTTTTAGTTGCATTAAAATATTCAGTTTATTTTTAAATAGGCGATCGTGTTTATTGCCCAATTCATGTTGTTATTCTTTTTCAGGTGTATTTGTTGCAAAGTTGAATCTCGATTGGACTGATGGTTAATATATTATCTAAATATAGGATTATACGCGACTATTGTAATAGCGTGGTATTATACGCTTTTTATGATTGAGCTAAGTCGTAACAGGTAGTGATATCTATATAGTTCAGCGAGTACTTTTTGAGATGAAGAAATTTGTCTAGGTCACTTGGCAATATGCGGAATTTCCTGTAGCTACTACATTAAACCAATTATCGGTGTACCATGTAGTTGCCTTTTTTTGAGGTGATTGGTCTAAAACTTTATAAGAGGTGTTTAGAATAAAAATTACCACCCACTGTGAATCTGTTCCCAATGTCCTAAAGATGGTTTCAAAATAATTTTATATCGTTGCATGTCTGGGTGAACAGTATACTGCTGATGCTACCATCTCTCCAACATAGTCTGCAAGTCTTACTTTTGTACCTTATATGGTTCGTTTTATAATTATTTATTTACTAATGCGCTATTTTATTTTTGGTAATTATTACTATTCCGACGCGAGTTGTGTTATCGGAATGACAGGCCTAGTAAGTTCTATAAATATAAGTACTAAAGTAACTATAGCAATTTGATAATATATTATTATATATATATATATATATATATATATATATATATATATATATATATAGTACTCGTTTGAATCTCGAAGCGTAAACATCGCAGATACATCCGCTAAGAGTTCAAGTTCAAGTGTATTGTTCAATAAAGCGGCTGCGGCCGCCTTATCTCGTATCGCGTAACAAATACGACAATGTTATCATCAGGACACGAAACTGACTTTAACTACAATTTAAGCCAGCCCCTACCTCATAATATACAGGGCCATGCTTCGCCAAATGTACACTTCACACAATTTCTAAATACCTACCAAAATCAATCTATGATAAACACTCAACTATCATTACCCTACAACTAGTCAACCTTCACAAGGACCAAGAAATCCCTTCCCCCCTAACCAGGAATAATACTTAGCAATGCAATCTTCAGGACTCTATCAGCCTCGAAATTTCCGGCAACTATACAGGTTAAGCTCAACGTCTTACGACGAAATGGGAGGCGATCGCCCCTCAAAAGAGAACATCGCATCTAAAGAAAACCCCTGGCACGTATTTAAGACTACTAAACGAAAGAAAGTTAGAAAATCACATGACACGGTATCCTCAAACACTTTACCCCTTTCTAACAGTTTTTCTGCACTAGCTAATTCCTAAAATCCAACCCCCATCGACAATTCAACAAATAAAAACAATACTCCCAAAGATAAAACAATAGAATCTGATAAAATCTCCAAACCCCCGCCTATATTTGTTTATGAAGTCCTAGATCTACCAAAAATGAAAGCTAGACTAGCAAATGTAGCAGAAGAAGAGTAATATGTCAATTAACACAATTAAAATCTCACCGAATACTACTGATATATTCTGTAAACTAGTTAAGTACATCCGCGAAAATAAAATTATACATCACACCTACCAACTAAAAGACGAACGAGCGTTTCGAGTAGTCATCAAAAATCTTCATCACTCGATTCCACTCGAAGACATGAAAACAGAAATCACTAGACAAGGACACCAAATTAGAAACATCATGAATGCTAAATATAGAACCACAAAGGAGCCAATGAATCTATTTTTCATGTACTTAGAACCATCTAACAATAATAAAGAGATATATTCCATTCAATCTTTACTACACAATCGCATAACAATTGAACCGCCAAGAACAAACCGAAATGCTGTCCAGTGCATGCGATGCCAAATGTGTGGTCATACAAAAGCATATTGCTCCCGTCCCTTTGTGTGCGTCAAATGCAGCGGTAATCACAGCACATCCAGCTGCAAGAAGAGCAAGGACACGCCAGCAACGTGTGCACTGTGCGGAGGAAATCATTCGGCTAACTACCGAGGATGTACCCATTACCACAACTTCTACAAAAGTAGAAATACCAATTCCAAACCGGCAACAACCCAATCCCCAATCATAAATAGACAAAGTTATATATCCAACCTCCCGTATTCACCTACATACGCTAGCATTACCAGTCACCAAGAACCCCAACAACAAATCCCTTCTGACCAGTCTCTTAAACTTACCTTTATCAAATTCCTAGAATAATTCAAATCCATGTTCTCCCAACTCATTCAGCAGAACAGCATGGTCCTTAACATGCTGATAATGTTAATAAGCAAAACAAATGATGGATAAATTCCTCCGCATTGCAGAATGGAACCCAACTGCCTCTTAAATCACAGAGACGAAGTAATACTATTCCTAAAACATAACTACATCGACATAATGCTCATTAGTGAAACGCATTTCACGGAAAAATCGTACATCAAAATTCTTAACTACCATTTATATTACACTAACCATCTAGACAAAACAGGACACGCTGGAACCGCTATATTAATCAAACAAAATTTAAAACATTACGCTCTCCCCAACTACGAGAAGGAATCTCTCCAGGCTACTTCCATCAAGGTGCTCACCCTCCCCTATGAAATAACCATTGCGGCTGTCTACTGCCCCCCAAAACACAATATCAAGCAATGTGACTTCGACCAGTTCTTTCATACCCTGGGTCCCAAATTCGTATCAGGCGGCGACTACAACAATAAACAAACTGCGTGGGGCTCCCACCTAGTTACTACAAAAGGCAGAGAGCAATATAAAACTATGCAAGACAATAAATACGTCTACCTTTCAACAGGGACCCCGACGTACTGGCCATCCGATCAGAACAAAATCCCCGAGCTCCTCGATTTCTTTGTCATTAATGGAATGTCACCAAGCTATATGGACATCTCCTCAAGCTACGACCTTTCCTCAGACCACTCCCCGATCATAGGAACTATAAGCGCAAGTATCCTAATCAAAAATCCCCCCGCACGGATCCATAACGCTTCAACTGACTGGGATTTATATCGGCAAATTCTTCATGAAGGCATTGACTTGAAAGTCAGTTTAAAAACCCCTCTCGAAATCGATACAGCAGTTACCAAATTCAATTCTCTGCTAACAACTACAGCACAGCAAGCTACCCCGCCTAAGGTGCAGAGAAAAGTCAATTTATACACACATGTACCTATAGAAGTTAAACTTCTAGTTGCCCAAAAGAGGAACGCCAGAGCCAAATGGCAAAAGAGCCATCATCCAGCAGACAAAGCAACCCTCAATAACCTTAAAAATCCGCTTAAGGCGAAACTCAAATCCCTGAGGGAAGACTCGTTGAATACCTACCTCTCAACCATAAACCGATATGACAACTTAATATGGAGACCAGTCAAATCATCTTTAAAACCTCAAACCACATCCCCACCAATACGAAAACTACCTCCAGCTCTAGGATGGGCCAAGAGTGACAAAGAAAAGGCGGATTTGTTCGCTATTCACCTATCTGGAGTATTCCAAACACATGATGAACCACCCAACGTTAACCTCCCAGACCAACCAGCACCTGAACCGAATACACCTCCCATACCACTAATAACAACGAAGATTGTAAAATCTGAAATTCAGAGATTAAACCTCAAGAAAGCACCGGGACCGGACAAAATTACACCGAAAATGCTCTGTGAGCTTCAACGAAAAGGAATAGTTCTGCTGACGTACATATTTAATGCTATACTCCGACTTTAATATTGGCTGAAAGAATTTAAGATCGCAGAGATAATACTCATCCCTAAACCAGGTAAAGATCCCAGCTATGCGCCATCAAAGCGCCCCATAAGTCTGTTACCAGTTTGCTCCAAACTCCTTGAAAAGTATGTTTTACAAACCTTATACCCAGAATTCACGGCAACTAACTGGATCCCTGATTATCAATTTGGCTTTCGCCGACACCATTCTACCATACAACAGTGCCATCGATCACGCAAGAAATTAACACAGCATTCGAACAGTCAGGCTACTGTACAGCTGTTCTTTTGGACATTCGTCAAGGCGTTTGATAAACTCTGGCTCAAACTCAAAATACATCAAATCTGACCTCCCAATTTCATAAACTTTTGGACTCCTATCTAAAAGACAGAAAATTTCGAACACGCGTTAACGACGAAGTCTCTCCAGCGTACCCAATCCAATCTGGGGTCCCACAGGGTAGCGTTCTGGGTCCCTTTCTTTATACGTTATATACCTCAGACCTTCCAACCTCCCCAATCACTACTATAGGAGCATATTCCGATGACACAATTATATTTGCGAGACACACGGACTTAAACCTCGCTGTGGAATACATCCAAAATCACCTCAGCTTACTTGAAGACTGGCTACAGCGCTGTAACATTAAGGTAAATGAGTCCAAATCTACTCATGTGACCTTCACTCTTCGCAAAGGGACATGTCCTCCACTACATCTTAATAACATCGAGATACCACAATTCCCATCAATGAAATACTTGGGACTACATCTGAACAGCAAGCTCACCTGGAAGGAGCACATTACTAAGAAAAAAAACATAGAGCTC
The DNA here is from genome assembly GCA_036346155.1 of Sinelater perroti. Lineage (NCBI taxonomy): Eukaryota > Metazoa > Arthropoda > Insecta > Coleoptera > Elateridae > Sinelater > Sinelater perroti. The sequence goes on along the minus strand of JARFIY010000337.1, from coordinate 6,929,206 downwards.
AGATTTAAGACCCTTTACTGGCTACTATACCGACACTCCCCATTATCCCTCTCTAACAAAATCCTTATCTACAAAACCATCATTATACCAATCTGGTCCTATGGAATAGAACTTTTGGGCTGTTCTAGCAAGACTAACCTCGCAATCATGCAACTAAGTCAATCTAAAATCTAAGATCTCTCGTTGATGCTCCCTGGTACATCACCAATCAGATGATACACGACGACCTCGGCATCCCGATGCTCAATACGGTAATACAGGTCAGAACCAGGAAACATCTTGAAAAACTTACCACCTATGACAACCTTCTTCTCCAAGAACTTCCACATCATCAAGTCATTAGACGCCTCAAGCGCCGCTGACCTACAGACCTCCACTGAAGAGGACCCCACATGGGCCCAACACCTTAGCACTATTTTCTAGGACGAGGACCAGTCACTGGACGGGCCCTCATCATGTAAATTTACAAACCAAAATATTAGCTTAAAGAAATACAATGTATTCTGATTGCTAATGTAAAAATATATATCAATATTTTGAGTAATAAAAAAGCTTCTATTTATTAGAGAGTGTTGTAGGAGTTTGTTTGTACTCCGTGTAGCTACATATTAGAAAATTTTGTTTATTAGAATTGTAAATAGGCCATTATAGAGTTTTGTTGCCGATAAGTGAAGATAGCTTTAAAATTTGATAAGAATTGGGGCAATAATATGTTATTATTGTTACAATTTTAATTTAAAATAAAATTGGCATTATCGTGAATTATTGTTGTTCCACACTAGCCACAGCATAATTTATTGGGTATCTTAAAAAGCCCTACATATTATTGTTATGATTATATATTTAAGACTATTTTTACATGGAATGTGTCCATCTGCAGTAATTGGTCTTTTAAAATTTCATGCGTTAACTGTTTTCAAGCTTCTCATTATTTTTATCTTCTTCTTTTTTCTAATTCTTTATCTTTTATTATTTCTTTTTCTTAAAACATTTTTCCGTTGTATTGAAGCCCGCTTAACTTTAGTATTTTACTTAAAAAAAATTGTAGTTGTAGAATATTTCTTTGCCCTATTATTATTTAATTTTTTTTGTTTATTTTTATCTAATACTTGAATTTTGTAACCAACTACTTACAGTATCTTACACACTTCAAATTCTAAAAGAAGTTCTGCCTTTCTTTGCATTTAGCAACTGTTTCCGTTTTTGAAAAGCTGATTACTGCAATTGTTATTGATATTTGTATATAACTGTTAGTTGAATTCTCTGCAGATACCGCTAAATATACTGGTCAAATGTCATAATTTATTTAGAGCATACGGTTATTTATCTCATTTTGTGTTAATAAAAAAATGTTTTGGTAGATCTAACTTGCTAGATTTAAGATCAATCCAGTTGTCTTACACGGAGCATATCTTAAACTATTTTGAACATCCAAGTACTTTACAATAAAAAATTTATTTATTTGTGTTACTTATTTTTTATTTATTTCCTAATGTTCTTTTTAAAACTACAAGTTTTCCTCATTTCTTATGCTGATTGCTCAGAATACGTTGTTTCGCAATTAATGTAAATAAAAAAAAAACATTTGATCTGTAAAAGAATCAGACACTATTTCTGTTCATTTCATATTAGAAACAGTAGTCCACACCTCATTGTTAACTAATCATAATCATGTAACAATTCTTTAATCTGTTTTAAATCTTGATATTTGTTGGGTAGATCTTAATTACACATTTTAGTTATAATCGTGTCCAATAGTGGTATAACAAACTTAAAATACTAGTCCGAAAATATCGAAAATTTTACAAAAATATATCAAAAAAGCTACTCTTAAACCGAAAGTATTTTTTTAACTTATTATACGGTAAAAATCGCTAGCCATTCAATTAAGTTGTAACATGGAGGAAATCTAACAGAAAAAACCAAAATGTGAAAATATGTAACCAATCATATTAAATGAAAGAAAGTGCGGAAAGCTGTACGCAAATTTATGTTGGACATTTTTACCTTTACTAGTTAATCGAGCAAGTTGGAATAACAGTATACAATCATTTGTTAGTAAACTTAAGATGAGTTTAAATATATCGCTAAAAGTAACGTTGATGTGTGGTAAAGAAATTGTTATTTAATCTGATTTAGAAATACAAAGTCAGCGATACTTTCAGTTTCAAATTACACGTTTGAAAAGTGAGGGTTATTTTTATAAACTTAAAATTAATTAACAAAAAAAGTATTACTACATTTTAAAAAATAATTACTCATTTTAAAGAAAATTTAAGCTGAAGATCTTAAAAGTGGCAGATTAAGGAATTTTTGTGACAACACAAATTTAAAAAAAACTTTAAAACTTGTAGTAGCTGTTTCATTATTTAAAAAGGCTCTTGATCCGCAAGACATATAAAGAGATATTCCATATTTATTTTAATATGAGTGTAGTCGTTGAATAGTTAAAGCCAGTACTCATTGTTGCAATTTAATTTACTTACGCAAGCACTATGTAATATTTTTTAAATGTTTTTGGGCAACTGGTACTACATAATCCAGAAAATATACATTAAAGTTGTCAACAGTACTCTATTTTATCCTTACTTATCTTGTGTTAGACCTAAGCAAGCTTCAGTTGATGCGCTCCAACGATGTTAGTTAGTTTTCTCATGTACTTATTTATATTAATGTGCAATGGATGAAACATTGACACCAAAGTGTAAAAGATCTAGCATTCTTTTAGTGGTTGGTCTTTTAAAATTCTCACAAGTCTTTTTGACTATTTAATGGTACTGTTTACTGATTTAGTCACTTACATTGCCAATGTGCAAGGAAAAGTCATCCAGGCGAGATTGTAACGCTCATGTTCTCCTTGATCTTTTTGAGTGCTTGCAGGAGTATTAAACATTTGCCTTGTAATCTTTAGGTCTATGGTTTTCCAGAAAGTTATCACTGCTCGAAAATCTACCCAAACAACGCTCTCTTCTTCTTCAAACAACACGTAAAAATTATAGTCTTTGAATAAAGATCTAATCGCCGGTCTGCACGTAACTTGTCCATAGGAAACTCGGGAAACTTCGATAGCATAAACTTAAACCCATTGCCCGATTTGTCCACTACCGTAATGATTTGTGATGCAATACCAAAGCGGATACAAAGATGAGGCATAACGTTTTTAAGGTTAACTCTCTCATGATGCTCCGAGCTCAAACTTACCGTATTCTTATTTGCTGCTCGTTCCCACTAATGATTGACGTAATGTAAATGCCTAGTTGCGCGTTGAACAGCGCAAAGGCAGTATTGGTAGGTATAGTAGGATAATGTTATTTCACAGATGATTGCAATTAACTTGAAATCTGCTGAAATTGGTAAGACTTGCAGTTGGTGAAATTAAAGACTTGCAATACTGCATCATACGTTTTAGGCAATCTTTTAAAGTATGCAATCATTAATGCCGGTTCTCCCTTATGAATGTTAATATTATTGTGTAACAGAACACACTTAAACAAACCAGGATCCGAGTACAAACACAATAGCTATTGTTGGCCAGGTACAGCACTGTACTGAGTGAACAAGTCATTAATTGAAGTACAGTAGATTACTTTATGAGTCTTTGCGATTGTGGTCTTTTGCCTTTGATTTGTTTGTCTTTAGTTTCCTTATAGTTATGCACTATTTTCATTGACATTTAAATTTATCTAACACACTTACGTTTCGTTTTCTATCAAGCTTTGTTGCCTTCTTGCTCAGTCATATTTATACTTTTGTTAATTTTGAACAGAAATAGATTTTTCGGTAATCTTGCAATTGTTGTCAATCCAATCTATCTTTTTAAAGAATCTGCCTACTTTTGTTGCTGATGATTTAGAAAAGCCCACTAACTTAAAAAATTCTGTTGAGGTCATTTTGACTGCTTATTATTGATTCTTGAGAGCTGGTTGGTATAAAATCAGGATCACTTTCTTTAAGTTTTTTCTTTTTGCTATGTTTATCACCACTGTTTTTAATATCGTAGTAATTCTTTGCACTGGACCTTGCTAATGTACTGGTTTAAAATCTGGGACACAGTAATGATGCTTTTTTTTCATGATTTGAAACATTTGATACTACACTTGCATATAAGTAATACTGAGACACAATTGTAACGTCAGAACAGATTTATGGTTTAGTCTAGAGAATAGGTCGAGCGAGCCTTAATGTAGTACTTTTGATACCATTGAACCTATTTACTAAAGCCATATGACAACTTCAACAAGCTTCAGTAGAGTATCAGTTTTGTGGCTCGTTCTAAATGAATACATTTACTCCAAAGATTATGAAATAAAGGTGAAACGTTTTGCTAACAGAGGAAGTACGTCATAGATGTTTTACTTTAGCCAGATGCCATCATTTTCATGGCAACAAATAAACTCCATAGAACTTTAAAGCATCAATGAAATGAGATCGCTTTAGTTTCTTAGATTGTGAGGAATGTATTGGTTTTCGTTTCTGCAAACACAAGTAAAACATAATTGCCCTATATTTTTATTTTTCGCCTACTTATTCAAACATCTATTCGATTTACTGATCCTATTTTGAGTTACATTTTTGAAAGTTTAGGCGGTAACGTGATTCTTTTTCTAAATATGATTTTACTAAATACTCATTTTATATATTCAATTAAATTATGGGACTTTTGTTATCTTGCGAATAAAAAATACAAATATACTTTATAACATCTTATCTATTACTTTACCTATTTTTAAAAATAAAATAGCTACAAAAAGTATATTATTTCAATTTCGAATTCAGTCAAAAACACCATAGAGTACAAACTTTGGAATCGTCTTCATGAATTTCAAAATAAATTACACATTTGAATTCAGCAACCAAAAATTAGTAAAGTAGTTTTGTTACTAAGCCATTTAAATATCAGTGCATACAAGTGTTATATAACAAAAGGCGGTTTAAAACTGGATCGACCTTTAAATTGTTTTTATGATTAGATTTTTATAGAATACCAAAATACAATCTTTGATTAAATATGAAAAATTATATCTAACAGATGGCCACCTCGTGTTCAAGTACAATAGTCTTGTTTTTTCATAAATTTTTATTATAGTTTAGCACATGTTCTGATTAATTTCATTGATAAATTGTTGTATTTTGTTCTTAACTGTTTGTGGCTTGTTAAAGCAAACATTTGATTTTAGGTAACCCTGCAGAACAGTCGGGGTATTTAACCAAAAAATCTTTTTCGACAGTTTATGTCAACACCTTATGAAAAGAAACATTTTGGTGCAGTAAATCGACTGTTGGTCGAGGTGTATAATAAGTGGCACCACGTTACTGAAACTATATTTGTTTAAAATTTATAGAACTCAGTTGGCCCCAAAAAATTGGATTACCTTGTAACGATAAGGATCTCTATTTACAGTTACTACATTTCCAGTATCATAATCAAGAAAATATGAGCCACCTGCCTAAAATTTATACCAAGAATTAACTTATTAAAAGTGCATCTGTTTTTCATTAGTTACATAAAAATTATCCGAAACTTAAATGCGACAATTTTGTTTGTTTAGAAATTCCGTCGAATTAAAAATGCACCTTACGTTAAAGATAAGGTTTCGATGAAACTGATGAAATATTTCGTGATACTCTGAAATCAAATAGCTCAATTAACGAATTGTTAATGGTGTACGCTTAAGCCCTTACATTAGTTAAATTTTAGACTTATGGTGGCGTAGGATATTCGTGAACATTCGCTAAAGATAACTTCTTGAAATGTCCAATTATTGTGTACAATGCCATTTCGGATTTATAACGGCATTTTGTCTAACTATGAAAATATCTTCACGAAACCTTACTCCACACTAATACACACGAGCTCTTGCACCCTCTACCGACTTAGGTTCAACACAATTTGTAATAAATCTCGGTTAGTAACATAGTACATTTTACCCCAAAAATTTTGCAGCTCCCCCGCAAAATTTTTATCAAATTTGTAATGTGTTTTTCAAAAATAATGTCATTATTTTGTATAGTATTTTACATTTATTAATAGAAAGAATTATAGCTTGGCATCTTACAAAAGCATCAAAGTTCTTCACCAGAAAATCAAAAAAGACACCAAGTTTAAACTTGGCGTTTAATTTAAACCCTTTATAATAGAAAACAAAATTGTATCAACTTTAAGTTAGTTAACTTTTTTACTTATAGTGATTGAAAATAATTTTTTTACAAATATTAAAGCTAACGATAGAGCTACCATACATAGAAAATATTTACAAAAATAGTTTCATATTTGGGGCGTTTCACGTCAACCTCCTAGCGCAGCGCGCGAGCGCCAATACACTCACTTTTCAGCTTATGATTGCGGCATTGTAATGCACTTGAAAAAATAATGAAGACATAGAATTGATGTATTTGTTCCTCGGCTTTCCGATAGTGTAATCGGTTTTTCGAAAAAATGTCAACTTAACCTCGAAAAAACACAAAACGTGTTTTTTTCTCAAAGAAGGGTATTTTTAATATTTTTTTAAATATCACCAATCGAAAGAGCAGGACTTTATACATCGGTATAGAAATTTTCAGAATACTTTTTTTGGTTTTTTTGAGATATTAAGCCGTGCCGTGCCGGCGGGACGCTCGACCCGACCTTACCTATCTCAACGCTGCACACTTGACGTTTTTGTTACTTGTAAATTATTTTTACTAATATATTTAATCAAACTACAATGTTTAACACTTATTTTCATATTTTCATTTATAGGGAACATAACAATAACAATTCATTATTTGTTTTTCTTTCTATTCTCAGCTAAAACGCAATGTGATGGCCGTAACAGGGTAAATTTTGTAACCCGATTTTGATAGAAGGATTTTCGATTTCAAACAATTGATAAGTTTCAATTAAATTGCCAAGGATCAATCGTATTTGAACATGTGTTCTTGTGCCGTCTTGCTTCATGGATACGTAATCTTTTATTCCAGGCATAAGTCGGATTACTTTGTCGTTTTCATAAAAATTTATAAACTTAATCCGATTTTCCTACCTCCGATACTAAAATAGTAAAAGTAGAATGCATTATGAGTACAACAGGGCCGGGGTTGCGGTTTTAGAACAAATTAAAAAAAAATTAGGATATCAGGTTCGAAACAAGTTAGGATTCTTTTGCTCACTATTGCCCTAGACTTCTGGTCACGAAATGATTTGATAAGCGAGTTTTCTTGCACTGAGTAGGAAGCTCGTACAGCAAAGAAGCTCGAGAAGAAAAAAGGTAAAGTAATTTTTGCTGAAACTGAAATCGTAGTCAAAAATTTTTAATACGACTAAGTAAGCCGACTTATACCTGGCATAAAAGATTACATATCCGTGAAGCAAGATGATGGCACAAGAACACATGTTCAACAACGATTGATTTTTGGAAATTTAATTAAAATTTATCAATTTGTTGAAAGTGAAAATCCTTCTATCAAAATCGGGTTTACAAAATTTACGCTGTTAAGGCCATCGCATTGCGTTTTAGCTAAGAGTAGAAAGAAAAACAAATCATGAATTGTTATTGTTATGTTCCACATAAATGTAAATATGTAAATAAGTAAATAAAAATTTTAATTTGATTAAATATATTAGTAAACTAATTTACATAACAAACGTCAATTGCGGTCGAAAGCAGGTCGGTCGAGAGTCCCGCCGGCGCGGCATCAACTTTATCGCTTAATGTCTCAAAAAAAAAATGGAAAACAGATTTCTGAAAATTTTTATACCGATGTATACAATCCTGGTCTTTCGATTGGTGGTATTTAAAAAAAAAACATTAAAAATGCCCTTCTTTGAGAAAAAACACGTTTTGTGTTTTTTCGAGGTTAAGTTGACATTTTTTCGAAAAACCGATTACACTATCGGAAAGCTTGAGGAAAATATACATCGATTCTATGTCTTCATTATTTTTTTCAAGTATATTAAATTACAATGCCGCAATCGTAAGCTAAAAAGTGAGTGTGTTGGCGCTCGCGAGCTGCGCTAGGAGAGTTGACGTGAAACGCCCCATCTGTAGGCTGTAATCTTGTGTGCGTGCGCATGTGCGTGTGTGTGTGTGCGCGCGCTTTTATATAAGTTATTAATCAAAATAATAATAAGTTGGAAAAAATAACATGTTAACTGAGTATTTCCTATACTACTAATTAGTTCTATTTGCTTAATAGCAGTCTTTTAAAGATTATTTTAACGGCGTTTTATTATAATTCATCTTCACTTTTTCTCCATACACGTAGAATCAGCACAAACTGTATATTACACCAATTGCATTATTCATTTATTTGCAACTTCATATCGCTACGATGTGTTGTAATAGTACACGTTAAACTTTATAACCCTGCACGCGATACTATAGTTAAAATACATACATTCTATTTCAAAAAACAGTCCCACATTTTAGTATGTCAAACTAGCATTACCCCTCCCTTTTGCGTGCAAAATATAGATTCTACTTATTGCTGTAACAATTAAATTTCCGCTAGTAGATTAGAACACCAAACCACTTAATTCGATAAATTTATAACATACCCTTGCAAACGTAGCGTTAAAATAAATTCAAAGTTTGCGTGATTCAACCAGTAATACAATCATAAGATCGAGAACCAGATTACCTGGCCAATAATATATTACGTTAGTGCGAACTTTCATCAACTTTACATTTGGCATAAATTGAAGCTGAATAATGCTGGTGACAGCCCTTATTATATGTTTTTTTAATGTGCGGGTAGATTTTTGGGGTTAATTATATATAAACAATATGGTTCAGCGCTCTGATTGGAAGTAACAGTTTGATACTGATGTTCGGTGGTAGATGCACTGGGTTAGAAAAAGTTTGATTTTTATAGGTGCTGCATAACTGATGTTATGGGGTAATGTGAGGATTCTATAACAGAAGAGCTTTGGCTATTTTCTCTTGTATTTAGGAATTTATGGCGTTTTTCTGTTTCACCAATAATTTTGCTTCTAAAATAAAAAACAAGTCAAACTAATAATTTTTCCATAAAAGAAATTCATTTTGTGTTTTTTTATTGTCTGACAAGTGCCGAAAAAGTATGGTACGACCAAAGAGGATTCGTACGAGGTGTGGCAGAAAAGTAATGAGACTGGCAACACTGCAAGCGATCTGGCAACACTACGCTGTTGTCCTTGATAGAGCATTTGTATAAATACCCTCCCATAGCTCAGTGCGCGTTTCAACTCGTTCCGTTAACTACGTGATTTTTGTGACTGCTATTAGTGAAGTTGTATTTTGGCTGTGCGTTACGTAAATTGGAACAGCGGAATTTAGAGCAACGTTGTGTAATTAAATTTTGTGTTAAGCTTGAAGAATCGGCAAGTGTGACGTTTAAAAAGTTAAAACGGGCCTATGGGGAACATTCTTTATCCCAAGCTCAAGTTTTTCGGTGGCACAAATCATTTTTGGAATGCAGAGAACACGTTGAAGATGAACACCGTTCAGGGAGGCCTTCTATAACCCACGAAAACCTCGAACGTGTGAACACTCTTGTGAGATCAGACCGTCGTTTAACATTAACAATGTTAAGTGGACAATTAAATTTAAACAGATTTACCGTTCATCAAATTTTGACTGAACATTTGCACATGCGAAAGGTCACACTGCCCTCTCCATAACAGAATTTATGGCCTCAAAAGGCATTCCTATGGTTCCCCAGCCTCCCTATTCACCTGACCTGTGTCTTTCTGTCACTTTTTCCTTATTCCTATACTGAAAAATGTCCCCAAAGGACATCATTTTGGGACTTGAAAAAACATCCAAATGATGTAACGGACATGCTGAAGACCATACCGGTTGAAGACTTCCAGCGCTGCTACCAATAGTGGGAACAACGTCTCGATCGGTGTGTAGCTGCTCAAGGGAACCACTTTGAAGGGATAACATTGATCTTAAAAAAAATAAAAACTTTGGTAAATAAAAAATCAGTCTCATTACTTTTCTGCCACACCTCGTATAATCGGCTAGATATTTGTCTGTTAGTTTGACGTAAGTAGGTTTTGTGGCAATTTCACAAGATATTTCATATAATAATTAAAATTTGTCATAAAGTCAGATATTTTATTATCATCTCTTTCTTCCTTCGCATGCGACTTATCCCACAATGTAACTCTAATACAGTCATTCTCAACTTTTTCTGGCTGTACCCCACACATATTTAAAATCCTTGATTCCTCGCCTGTGATGCATAAATCTTATTCAAAAAGTGGTCAAAAAGGCCATTGACTCTTAATAATTCATTCTCGAATTATTCTCTTTAAAAATCAAATCGCCTCTATGTGAGGTATGTAGCCCACATTGAACGTAATTTAAGGAAAAAACCTTTTGTTGATCGCTGAGGTCTTGAGATTCAGGTTTGGTGTTTTTATAATAATACGGCAGTTTGAGTAAAACCATTTTTGTTTATTTCAACGTAAATGTTTGATTGTGCTGAGAATATCAGTTTCAGATAGTTATGCAGTAAAAACATAATTATTATTTACAAAAAAATAATAGTGCTGCCATTATAAAAATATCAATGTTTGCATAAGATAAGTAAAAAAAGCAAATGGGCTCTACTTAACTGAGGTGGGTTTGAATGTATTAAATTCAGTTTAGTACACGTCACTTGACTATTTACATAGAAATATTTATCAGTCTGAAAAAACTGTAAGATATAGTTTAAATTACGTGCCAGATACAGTTTGTAGAGAAGCTTGTTGTATGAAGTTTGTCAAAATTTTAAAAAATGTTTCAAAATACTGCTGAGAAATAACGTTCTTCATCCAAACTGACTAGTTCCTTAACTTAGAAATGGTGCCAGTTGGCACATATTTTAAGATTTTTTGCATGTAAAATTTTCCTTGAAGCGTCGTCTCGACGGCATACCATGTTTTGGAAATGCTATTCACTTTTTGGCCTTTCATTCATTAATTGCTTTACAGTCTTAAAACAAATTTACTTATTTTTGCCTGGTCAGGTGTTTACTATTGTTCTGTGGTTTAAATCCCTTTGATCATTTCTTTAAAATGTAATTCTTTGTTTAGTTTTAAGCGATATATTCAGTCTGATAGACTGATTTGTTCTTCCACTGACAATTTTCAATTAGTACGTTTGCGGTAGGCAAGCGGGTTTTTTAGTTTAATGGGCGAGTTGTGACCAGAAGTGAAATCAAGGCATAATTTAGTAATCAGAGATTTATTCAGTTTGGTACGTTATCGGATGACAAGTATACAGAAACTCATACATAGCATAGGTGGCTCTTTTTGGTTGGCTGTGTCGGTGTTTTGATGTTATGTGTCTGTGCCTATGTCCAATAAACGTATTTTATTTTTGATTGCAGTAACACATATTCAATAATTGATTTTCATTTCAGTTATACAAATTACACTTTTACTGAAGTTTTTCTGGCTCAGTCTTTAAATAAATAAGTTTCTGTACTTTTGACGCAACATGGTAAATTACTATAGCAGTTTTTGTATATCTTTACTATTGACATAGTATCCACTTTAAGACTGTACGCAGAAATTTAAAAATAGTGTTACGCTGTAGATGTTACAAATTATTATTTTGATTTGAGGTTATAAATAAATAAACAAAAGATAGTAATATTTTTCCTTATTATTTGTTTACATGCACTATCTTTGTAACTTTGTGTCGTTTTTCAATTACGTTTCGTTTTATTTTAGGTAGACCAGATGTGGAGTCCATTAATGCTTTAATTTCTATATTATTAATTTACACTTTACCATTTGCCTACAGACTTTTGTAACTATGTCAAAGATAATCCATTGACTGTTTCTTTAAATAAAACTAAAGTAGTTTCAATTTCTGTAAATCACATAACCAAAACAAATGTTCCCATATAATTAACGCTCTTAACTGACATATTTGTTGTCCAAATCAATGTGAAAGGTAAACGGTTTAAACCTTTTGACGCAGCGAGTTGATATTTTCGAATAAATATCTTGCACTAAATTTATAAATTGCTTTTCTATTGGAGTCTATTTCGGTATTTCTGATAATGATATTGTTTGACACTTATCAAGAAGCATTAATTAAGGTTCTTATAATTTTTAATTAAAATCTCTTTGAAATGTTAATACTTGAGTTCCAAGTTGTTTTTTCTATAATTGAACTAACTCCACAAGATTACATTGATTTAATAATAGCCTTATATAAAAGAATTGTATTTTCTATTGATAACTGGGAAGACCTTCCTAGAAGCCAATGCATGCTATGAAATTGTAAAGTTACTTTCTGCTCTATATATACGTTTTTCCCATGTCTAAATATAGCCCAATATATTTGGCAGCATTGTCTTGACTGTACAGGTCGACAAGTAGTGTAAAATGATATGGACTAATTTTGAACTATTTATTTTTAGACATCATATTCTAATCCAGATATGTAATTGATTTAAGTAGTCTTGAAGGAGTTGGGGAGTCCGGTCCGTACATTGAAGCAGAGTGGACGTGTGCGGGACAATTTTACCTGCGATATCGCCGCGCCGAGCCGCAGTCTAAGGTCAGGCGTATTTATTTATTTATTTAACAATTTAATACCTTTAACGCATAAATCTACTATTGAATAAAACAAAGACTTTACCAATAAGAGCCCCTGCGGAGGGGTTCTTTATTCAAGATGAGCAATCCTAATCTTAAACGAACCAGCTCTACCTTATCGCCACCTGTATCCGAACTCTAATAACCAAAAATAAATTTTACGTTACGGAGAAACAAATCGAGAATGCCGGTAAAACCATTTATCAAGGTAAACTCGCTGCAGCTATAAAAGACATGGATACCTCTGTTACCGCTCCGTCCCAATCTGTTAATACTAAGGAGAATAAAATAAAGATCCTGCCAATTTATCTGCATAATGCAGACAAATTAAAATTTCAAGAAATAATTACTGATCTTAAGGAAAAAGCTACGAGTGAATTTACAACTGTAGTTAGAAACTAACAATTAAGAATAAATCTCACCAGTATAGAGGATTATCGAGTAATGACTAAGCATTACAGCGAGAACAATCTAGCCTACCACACATTTAAAAACGCAGAAGTTCGCAACTTATCTGTAATAATCCGAAACGTCCCTGTCTCCCTTACGGAAGATGAAATCAAAAACGAATTAACAACTCTAAAATATCCGGTACAAAAAGTAGCCAGATTATACAACAAAGACAGATATCTGATCCCACCATGCGCGGTGGATCTCGATGACACCCAAGAAGCCAAGGAAATTTTCAAACTAACAAAACTAAACCACAGCATAGTAGAAGTAGAGATACGAAGAAAGTCGAAGGAAATTCCTCAGTGCAAAAAATGCCAACTGTACGGTCACACACGTAACTATTGCCACTCGCAAGCACGCTGTGTGAAGTGCACTGGCAATTACTTATTTACCGAATGCCCTAAACGACCTGGAGATGATCCTCAGTGTAAACTGCTTGAAAAGTACCCAGCGAACTACAAAGGTTGTAGTTATTACGCTAAGGTAACCCTGAACCAAACAAGAAACTCTAGCTTTAGAACTCAAAACAGATTATACGCCCAAGCAGTAATAGACAAACAAAATACTACGACTAATGAGTCATCGGCCCCCAGACGTTTTGTATCCAAACCCAACGTTTCCACTCCCGACGAACAGCAATCATCAACCGACCTTATCTCCACAGTATTAAGAAATTAATAGAACTGCTAATCCCCATTTAGACAAAATAATGCCATTCCTAACAACGTTATTACCAACATTGCTAAATAATGGATCAAAATAATCCTCCGTTAATAAATAATATAACAGTGACAAATTGGAATGCCAATGGTCTTAAATCTCAACGTTCAATTTTTATAGAATTCATGACACGACACAACATTGATATCGCGTGTATCACAGAGACACACTTTGTAAGCACCGAAAAATTCAGAATTCCTGGGTATCACGTATATCGGAAAGACCGAGAAGCTGTAATAACATTAGCCGGAGTTGCAATTATAATTAAAAAGAACTTCAGCCACCACCTACCCCATATGGGTGTTCTTCAAAACATAGAAGCCATTTCTATCAAAATACACATGAAAACTAGTGGCTCTTTAACCTTTACATCTGCATACAAACCTCCAAATAAACGGCTTGTTGAAGACGAAATCGGTGAATTGTTCAGCAGCAACGAGCTCACGTTAGTTTTAGGAGACTTAAATGCAAAAAATACCATATGGGGATGCCGTGCTAGTAATCCAGACGGGATGAAGTTGCATAACATTATGGCCAAACACAGTATATTAATATCAGCCCCTGACGACTACACTTACCATCCATACCGAACAGACCATCAACCTGACATCTTAGATGTTATACTGCATAAAAATGTCACTTATCCAGTGTATCAAACAGTAGCATCTGAATTGGACTCTGATCATCTTCCTGTCATCATCAGCCTCCACAACACCCCTCAAATAATACCTCCACCGCCTAGCTTAGCTCATGGTAAAACTAATTGGAACAATTTTCAGTCGACCCTTGATCAAAAACTCCGTTGGGTGGGACCACCTGAACTTCCCACGGATATAGACAATGCCGTCCTACAATACACATCAGCCTTATAAGCAAGTATACAAGAAACAACCACTCCATGGAAGCAAAGGAAAGTTGCCGAACATATTAGAACTACATACTTGATCTAATTAAGCAAAAGAATAGATATAGAAGGGATTGGCAAAGACACCGGTTACCTTAAAACACTGTACAACCAACTATGTCACTTAGTAAAGAATGAACTTGACAGTCTAAGAATCCAAAGATACAATTCTTACCTTGAAGACACTAAACCCGGTGACCCATCTATGTGGTTAGCTACCAAACGATTATTAAGACAACCGAGTATAATCTATCCTATGATATCAAATAACGCCAGATACTCCTCCGATGATGAAAAAGCCAACTTATTAGCAACTCATCTTGAACAGGATACTTTCCGACAGCATGGAAAACTGCAAATGTGCTCCCCATCTATAAAGTAGGTAAACTGACAGCTACCGACCTATCAGTCTCCTGTCAACCCTGGCCAAGCTCTTAGAAAACGTGATACTTTCCAGATTACAAGATTACCTCCACCAAAATGATACTATTCCTCCTCTTCAATTTGGCTTCCGAACCCATCACTCGATCTTTCACCAGCTTCTCAGAATAAGTGAATCAATTGAAAGAGGGTTTGAAAAGAAAGAATACACTGCGGTTGTATTTATAGACTTGGAAAGAGCTTTCGACAAGGTCTGTCATGATGGACTTCTATATAAAATGGGGCTTTTAAACATTCCAAATTACCTAACCAAAATCATTCACTCATTTCTCACTAACAGAACTTTTAGGGTCCGGATCAGCTCAACCTTATCTAGTTCTAAACCTATTCTGGGACCCACCTTATTCAACCTGTTCGTTCACGACGTACCTACAGATCTCAACTCAACGCTGGCCATGTATGCTGACGATACTGCAATTATTACACAGAGCCTCAGTCTTGATACAGCAATTGTACTCCTACAAAACTCTATAAATACGTTCTGTGCATGGTTTCAGAAATGGAAAATTAAAATAAATTCTGATAAATGTCAAACAAAAATTTTTACCCTCAAGAGATATGAGAAAATTACAAAAATAAAAATAAATAATAACGAAATAGATTGGAATCCAAAGGACTCAGTTGTTAAATATTTAGGCGTGCACTTAGACGCGAAACTGAACTGGGGGTTTCATATCAATAAAAAACTCAACGAGTGCCACAACAGACTGGGTGCATTATATCCCCTTATAAACCGCAAATCTCACCTCAGACCTGAGTGTGCTGTACTTATCTACAAAGGAATCCTCAGACCAATTCTTACGTATGCATGTCCAATATGGTGCAACACATCAAAGACAAACATGAAGAAACTCCAAACAATCCAAAACAAAATGCTCAGAATCGCCATTAACTGCCCTTGGTTTTTGCGTAATAATCAAATTCACAGTGAATTAAGTGTTCCATTAATTACAGAGTTCATTAATAAATCCACTGTAAAGTTTTTCCAAAATCTAACCTTGTGTTCAAGTGCTACCAAATTAAATCTAGGTCAAAAAAATATTCACAGGCGTCTTAAATGTAAACTACCACAGGACTTAATTTAAATGTGGTATATAAACCCAATTCAATGTCAAATTAAGATAGAAATGTAATTTATCAGTTAATCCCCACTGGATTAAACCTCAATGTATGTAGTTTAGTTCTTATTTAATTGTACTATAACAACAAAGCCGCGTATTGCATTGTATATTGCAGAGCCAGCTATAATAAAAAAAAGAATGAGTTGGGATGCTACAGTTAAACTTTGACGCAAAGCAAGTATATCTATGTCATCAGCAAATGCAGCTAACATAATTTGGTTAGTATTTGGTAAGTATGACATATACAGTTTTAGTCCTAGAACGCTGCTCTAGGAGACTGCAAAATTTATTTGTTTAGAAGGGTGTGATAGCTTTATCATATTTAACTTGAAAATACCTTTTTGTAAGGTACGATTAAAGTAAGATAGATATTAAGTGAGAATTTAATTTTAATTTTATAAATTTAATTTGGAACTCTGTATTACGTTTATAGTCACTATCTGATATAAATCAATTTCCTAATGCTTGGAACTATTTTTCAAAGTCTTCTTAATTATGATGCCTCAAAAGACAATGGATCGGTAAAACGATTCGAAGCCTACTTTAATCTTCCATAATTATTAAGGTAAAAGTTGTAATGGCAGTAGTATATAGTCCGTCGAATGGTTGTACATTGACCGTTGTTTAATGCAATTTTTAATAACTCTTTTAGTAGTTAAATAAACAGATTTGTATTTTTAACTTTTCATATATATGTGAGCGGTGAATATGGCTCTTTTTTTAAGTTGACAACTACATGATGCTCATGTTTCGGTTCCTGAACTGTGTAGGATTTATCCGCTCTGGTTTTATTGGTGTGATAATAAACGGCTGATAGCTAGATTTTCTCATTGCTGGTTGTAAACAATTCAACAAGTTTAGATTTTTCCAAGATATAAAAAATATACGTAAATGATTTGTAAATAAAGTAACTTTCAAAATTCTAGTTTTACTTACGGTCACTTATTATCCAACGGATTAATGGACTTGTAGCTCAACCTCACTATTAGATACTTAATTGATCAACAAAAGGGTAATAAGACATCCAGTTCTTGTGATATCTATGTGCGTTAAAAATTTTAAAAATGTGCTTAAAGAAATTGAAAAACAGTTGTAGCAATACTTGTTAATGGTTATTAACATTTCCTTGACTAGTAAATCAAGTAAATTATATAACTAGTTTTTCTATTAAACTTTGCCTTTTAAAAATGAATTTATGCCCTATTAACTAGATCCACTTTTATATTTTTTCTATAAAACACTTGATTACTGAATAAAGTCAGTTACACGCTTTATTATTTTTAAACAACTTTTCAACTATTTTTCAGTTCGACCAAATAATTTTCTGCATTAATCACTTTGAAACTATGGACTAATTATTTTTCTTTTTTGCATTTATTAATTTTCTTAATTTCTTGAAGATTCCAAAATACATACCCTTAATTATTTAAATTATAAACTTTGAAAAATTGAAAAAATAATCCAGGAACTTCTTTTAACAGTTCCCTTTCACTGTTATATTATATGGAATTTAAATTATAATTAAGAAATAATTTCATTTTACATTTTTAATGGTAAACTGGCTGCAGTTCTAAATTTTTTAGTTGACTTATCAATTTTGATAAAATTATAACACTTAATATAAATCGTTTGAGAGATGTAATATAGTATATAACAATATAACAAAAATAAGTTTAGAATATTCAATAATAAAAAGTAAATACTTTGTTTTAGTGAATGTTCTGGTTAAAGGTTTAGTTTAGCTTTTTATACCTAGTTGTATAGAAAACTGAATCATTTACCAAAAAAGTTGAAATTAAAGACGACATACTAAAGTTTCTATTTTTATTAACTTTAACAGAATACACTAACGCAAAAATTTTCTATAAAAATGTAATTTTTCTACATTTCAAATTAGTAATTCTTAGAAATACTTCTGAAAACTAAAAATTCATAATTTATAATTTAGTTTCAATTTAACTAAATTTAAATTAATTTCATAGAGTATTATAAAAATAAAAATATAACTTAACAATTCGATTAATTGAATTTGATTGGGGTATTAAAGTATCAATAATTTATAGGGTCAAATATCAATGTGCAGTAACAAAAAGCGTGTTTATACATTATAGATTTATAATAATATTTAAATAACAACAAATAATAGATCGTCTCTTGAACAGTAATTTATGCAAACCAAATTGATAACTATTAGCAGTGTATTCATAAATTCTCCATTAGGAAACTTTATGAGCTTTAGGTAGCATTAAATCTTTAACAGCTTCATAAAATGTAAAACAATAGTTATGTGAAACAAATAGTACCAGCTTTATGTACATTACATAAAATGCTAAATGGAGACATTAAAATGGAGACTACAAGTGAATGTACTACCGTAAATTATGTCAGTAACTTTTTCATTTGATATATAATAATTGAGTTATCTTATTCCTTATTATTATTATGTGCTGTATTTAATAAATTAATAAGGTATTTTCTTAGTAATTTATTTTAACTGGATTGCTCTGAGCCTAAAAGAATTCATTATGGATGTGAAAATGAGAGTGCTTTAATAGCACTGGTGTTAAAGAACTCGTTTAATAGACAATAAAAAATAAAACAGCTCTGTTTTCAGGCACATTGAAAGGATCTATAAAATTTTAGACATAACTAAATGAATGAAAGTTGATTAGTTTTATAAATAGTGTCTTTTCTAATTTTATATCTTGTTGTAATTTGATTATTTATTTTAATTTTTTACTCACTAGTAACCAAAATTTATTTATCATATGGTTACCTACAGATCATAATTAGCAGCTAATTATTTAATAGTAAATAGATAATTATTTATATAATAATGTTTTGTATCAGACAAGGCACTATTTCTTGTTGCTAATTAATCCCTATTTTAAAGGTTATCATTATTTATTTCTTATTTATGCGTATTATTAAAAAAAGACAAACTTGTGTATTATGTTTTATTGATAACCAAGCATTGGTCAGTAATTTATATTATCGCATTGGTATCTGCTGTAAATACATAAACATGCTGTTTTAAGAAGCCCTTTTATAAAAAAAATTATTAGTTATTTCTAAGGGATGGGCCCTTTATTTTTATCGCCCAATTTACTTACTTTTATTTTAATGACTATTTGTTAAATTGACTCTATTGTACTTAAATAATATTCATTAATTTGTTGGAAAAATATGGTTAACTAATGTTCAGCAATAGTTCATGTAGTCCGATTTCAAACACAGTCCCGATTCATTACAGACCGGTTTGAAAATTTCAAAACAAATCGAATTTTAATTGCGTAAAATAAAAATAAATTGTAAAAAATTAGCACACACAATTATTCTTTCACACGTAAGTGATCGGTTTTCCTTTATGAATGGTGAGGTCTTTTTGTGAGGTTAATTTTTATACAGTTCTAAAATTATGCAAGACAATACATATTCTAATTTTCTCTGGGGTTTCTCATTGTGTATGTATGCACCTCGACACTTCGAGAATGCAAACGCAGCATTATATTTTGGTGATTCCCCTTTTAAGCGCCGTTTTCATATAGCCACAATAATGACATCTTAATGTACCTGAAAACTCCGTCAGGTGATTATTGATGTTAAAGACGATACTCTGATTACAGTTCAGTACGATTGCAACTGCGGTCTTAAACGTGTAAGCTACGTAGCACGAGTAAGCGATGGATGTATATGAACTTTATTGTTGAATCAACTTCTGGCTATTAGTTTTCGATACGCAGATTTGGAGTAAAGCTTACTTGTGGCCATTTAAAAATAATAAAAATAATGAGCGTAAAAAGAAAACGTAAAAGTAATTCTGTTACCAAGAAGCGTATATAACTAGCTGTAGAACATAAGCACAATATAATCAAGCTTCATGAATAAGGTGCATCATTAGTTAAAATAGGCCGTGGAAAAAAATGGGTGAGTCATTGGTTCGAAAACTTATCAAAAAAAGGTTCAATACAAATGGCAAGGTATGGCTGCGGCTTATTTATGAAAAGTAATGATTAAACTAGGTAACGGACATGTACTCCTCTACAATCCCTGTGGAAAATCGATCTAATTCAGGGAAGCTACCCTGCCTACGCAAGCCTTGGTTCTCCCCCATGTTCCGAGGAAAACCAGATCTCAACCCAAATCCTACGTAATAATCTCCTTATCCTTTCCCATATCTCAAATCCAACTCGCCAACCCGCAGTTAATAAGCGTGGCATTTTAATTCTAGTCTACCCACTAATTAATACCACATGATAAAAAATTTCAATTACCCCAGGTACGTAGAGATTCAATCCCATAATCCTACATCGACGATAGGGTCCACCTTATAGATTATAGGAAGGGGAGGGGCAAAAATTCGCTAAAAATAAGAAGAACCGCATAATTAACATGCACATTTGTACATTAAACGTAGATAGACTAACACATTTAGAACACGAGCTGAGAACATGTTTTAAGCATGAGTGAGATAAGAAGAAGTGCAGAAGAAGCCCTGAAGCTGCTCTCAGGAAGCCACTATATTGTAAAGGTAAAGACGACAATAACAGCAATGGCGTTGGAATTCTGATAAATTCTGGATCAAATATGTATGCGCCACAGTAGGAATATCGTCAAGGGTGATATACATAACTATTAAATTAAAGAAACGATATTTCCTAAAACTAATAAAAGTTTATGCACCTACCTCTACATTCTCGAACGAAGAAATTAACAACTTTTACAACAAAGTAGAAACAGCATTAAACCAAGACAAAACACATTACACCATTTTGATGGGATACTTTAATGTTAAGCTGGGCAAACCAGAAACTGCCGAAACATGTGTAGGACAGTATGGAATAAAAATCAGGAACCCTACAGAACAGCCAATGGTTAACTTCATGGAACAACATCAACTGAAGGCAATGAATACATTATTTTACAAGAAAGAGTACCGAAAGTGAACACGGGAGAACTCCGACAGCAAGACCAGAAACCAGATTGAATTTTTCATCACAAATGGACGTGCAATTATAACAGATGTAACAGTCTTAAACGAAATCCAGGTTATTGACACATAGAGTGTCTATTATCCATATGGATCGGAAACTTTATTGGAATTTCAAACCAAAGCATTAAGTCTTTACATTGACTTGAATATTATTGATGATATAAAAAACTAAGGTGAGGAAGCTAGTAAAAATTTTATTTTTGTGAGTTTTTCGTTTTAAGCACTAAACTGGTATTCACAATGTTCGCATCGTTAGTAAATCTGTCAGTGCAGATAAAAAAGTTGCTTTAAGATATTCGAAAAAACAGTAAAATCATATAAAAAGGCGGCTACAACGCTGAACAAATATTTAACGTTAATAAAACAGATTTATTTCGGAAGAAATTGCTATCAAGTATTCTTATAGCAGCCAATGAAAAGTCGTGCCCTAGATTTCAAAATACCGTCGCGTACCGTTGTTAGGTGGAAATGCAGCAGATACTTGTGTAAGGTGCAGAAAATCCTACAGCTCCTAAAAATTTATTAAAAAAGAATCTCTTTGGCGTTTAAATAAGAAAGGATGAGCCACAAAAACTTTATTTAAAGATTGGTTTACCAACTACTTTGAGCTTGCAACAGAACGTTATTGCAGGGAAAATAGATTGTACTTTGAAATTTTACCTAACTGATATTCGTGATTCGAATTAAACTGTACAAATAATTTACACCGAATGCGTCGTATTTTTTTGCAAGCCACAAAAGTTCCAACAGGAGAAAATGCGCCTACAACATTGGAAACGTTATCAAAGGTATAGGCTGAGCATGGCATGTAATATGAGGGAAGTATGGAAACAATTCATACCATATTATGCAAATGATTTCACTAGTTTTGAAACTCATTTTGCTGAAGTCACTAATAACATACTGGAAATTAGACAGCAACTTGGTTTCGAAGAGTTACATTCCGTCAACGAAGTAGATAATAAAACCTTTATTAACATAGATAAACAACGCGCTTATGAAGAATGGGGGGGACAACTTAGTTAACGAAGACTGCGTTGAAATGCCTGCGAGAGAATTAACAACAAAATAACTCAAGAATTACTGGAAGTTGACTCTAATATTGAATGTAATCTTATAATTCACCGAACGATAAACAATGCAATTTGTTACAATGCAATGTATAAAGAGAAAAGATCAAAGAAGAAAAATATGCAGATGCTAAAATTGCAACTTTTGGAAAGAAAAAATGAATTACAAAAATGTGCAGTTTTAAAAACTATTTCTAATAAAGAGATTTGCAATTGTCAGTTGTGGAAAACAAGGATAAAATTTATTTTTTAACTAATCATCATTTTTATATGTATTTATTAAAGCGATTACCCGGACTAAGCACATTTCTGTATTAGTTTTATATTGCATATTGTATTAAATACAGCACGAAATTTTATTATTTCTTGCTAACAGACTTGTGACGTTATGAAATTTGTACTGCTTCTACTAGCATAAATTAAAATATATTTTTAATAAAACTTTTTTTGGATATAAAAGGATAAAACTACTTTTTAATTTCATGTGCTAACATTGCAGTGTACAAGAGTTATTGGTATGTATACAAATTTGTTTACTCAATGTTAAAATAAATCTTTTTCTATCAAATGTCAGAAATAATAGAATCCATAAAATCTACCAGGTAATTTGTTCTGCATTGTATTTTTAGAATACTTGAATGTTTTTGAATAATATTATTTTTCGTTTTATTTTGATGTAAAATAATAAGATAAAGTTTTACTACGTATTGAAATTAAACCTTAAGATTTGAAATGAGCGCTGTTTGTCTTTTGTGAACATTAAAAGTGTGTATTTGTACAATTGGCACATAGTAACGTTGTTATGGCTCTGTATACTACCTAGAAGCTCATTGTAGACGATAAGTTTATTTTTCTTTAGATGGCTTTATAAATCGTCAAAATTGCGCATCTGAATTGGAAAAAATTGACGTGCTATTTACTAAAAACCATTATATCCACTGTTTGGTATGTGTTTAGTACGGAATAGTTATGAATTTATTATTAAGAATAGTTGTAAGGATTATCTTATTTTAAGAATTAAGATTCTCCAAGCAAGTTGAGTAACAGATTTATAAGTCTGAGTGATCGGTGGGTTCCCTTCAGGTAGATGACCGCTGTCGTCTCTTTTGTGTTAAATACAAGTTTTATGACCCTATTCAAAAATGTAATTAGGAGTTTAAGATTTGTCAGCAGGTTTTCTGGTCATTAAGCTAAACAGTTGCAGCCGTCTTCCTTTTTGCAGGTAATTATTGTCCCTGATTTCAAGAACCCAACCCATTAAATTTGATGTCACTCACTTACCGACTCAGTTTGTAATAATAGTCAGTCGTTATGAAGCAACCTCATCGAAACTCTCGACTAATGTACTCGAGCGCATTCGTAATTTTGTATTTTGTTTAACTTCAGTCAATATTAAATTGTAGTATCGAAATCGCAGTGTTGGTTGAAGAAAATATCATCGCAAATAAGGGGATTTATTATTGAAATTTTTCCCCCTATTAACTATCGCGACAAACTAGCCTCGGTAAGCAAACAGTACGTATTGTGTGTTAGATGAGTTATTATCCAGTACTTTTTTAAGAACAAAGCTGCCAGTGCTATTATTATCAATAGTGTGCTAACGGGAGATGCTAAATAACCGTTTGTTAATAAAATCAAAATGTAACCATATGCTATACAGCACGTAAAACATTCACTTTAAAAACCAAATTTTCTGGTCGTATTACTTTGCAGAAGTGTGACATCGATTAACTATCGCGGTCTTGCGATCTAATCCCATTAGGCTTTTTATCTCTGGAGGTAATTTATGTCAGCAAACCTGCTACGATTACAGGGCTAAAAGAAAGTATCAGATGAGTAATTTCTGAAATAGAGCCGCATTTATAGGAAATAATTATAGAAAAGAATTCTGGGAGTCTAGGTGTATTTGGGCATCATACTTCATATGTAACTGCTAATTCTATAATTTACACTGATAGCAATAAAATTCGAATTGTTCCAATGTTTTATATGTTATTCAAGGAAAATCTTAAAGTTCAATTTGTATTGCCCTACCTTTCTATTCTTCCCCAGCCTAGGTCGTCCAGTGCTGGACATAGGCCTCCCTCAAACTCTTCCATTTGTTTCTGTCCTGTCCGATCTGGATCCAATTTCCTGCAACTCTTTTTACATCATCGGCCCATCTTGTTGGTGGTCTACCTCTGCTTCTGAATGCGTCTTGTCTGGGTCTCCATTCAATCATTCGTCTTGTCCATCTCTCATCTTTCAGTCTTGCCACGTGTCCCGCCCAGTTCCACTTCAGCTCAGCTATCCTCAACACATCATCCTTCATCTTTGTTCGCTGCCTAATTGTGGTGTTTGGTATTTTGTCCCTAAGTGTTATTGCTAGCATTGACCTTTCCATTGCCGTCTGTGTTACTCTTATTTTCTTTATGGTTTTCTTGGTCAATGTTAGTGTTTCAGCCCTATAAGTGAGAACAGGGAGTATGCACTGATCGAACGTTTTCCTCTTCAGGCATATTGGGATATCTGATTTAAAGATGTTGCTGAGCTTACCGTAGGCTGCCCATGTTAAATTGATCCTCCTCTTCAGTTCGTGGGTTTGATTATCTCTCCCAATGGTTAACTCGTGTCCCAGGTATTTGTATGAGTATACTTGTTCGATTTTTATATCATCTGCCGAAATGTTATCGCTCAGGACCAGGTTTGTCATATATTTTGTCTTTGTATAGTTTATGTCAAGCCCGACTTCCTTTGAGGCAGCTTTGAGTTCTTGTAGCATTTTATTTGCTTCGTCTATCTTATCTGTGATTAGGACTAGATCATCGGCAAATCTTAGATGGTTTAGTAGTTCACCATTGATGATAATTCCACACTGTTCCCAATCTAGGTTTTTGTACATATATTCTAAGAGTGTCGTGAATAATTTAGGGGATATGACATCTCCCTGTCTTACCCCTTTTTCTATTTGAAATGTGTTGGTGTCTTCGTGTACTCTTACTGATGAGATTGCGTGGTTATATATGTATTTTAGTAAACCCGTGTATCTGGAGTCTATTCGGCATTGCGAAAGAGCATGGAAGAGTTGTTGCTGATTTATCGAATCAAATGCCTTTTCATAATCTATAAATATCAGCATAAGAGGCTTGTTATATTCTACGCATTTTTCAATTAGTAGTTTAAGTACTGTTAGGTGATCATTCGTACTAAACCCTACTCTAAATCCAGCCTGTTCTCTTGGTTGGTATAGGTCAAGTTTTACACTTATACCTTTTGATAGTATTCTCGTAAAGAGCTTGTATATGTGTTGTAGCAAGCTAATAGGTCTGTAGTTGGTCAGATTTGTAGCGTCTCCTTTTTTATGTATCAGAGTGATGATGGCCTTGTCCCATCAGTGGGTGTTTTGCTCTATGAGACATTCGTTAAATAGAGATTTCAAGGTTTTAAGACAGCTAGTCCGCCTTCCTTGATCGCCTCAATAACTATTCCATCGTCTCCTGGTGATCTGTTATTCTTCATCTCTCCAATTGCTGCTTTTATTTCTTCCAGACTAATTTCAGGTATATCTTCCGATCCCTGGTTTCTGATATATTTTATGTCTTCTACTTCTGCAGGATTTTCATTTTTGTATAGTTTGCGATAGAAGTTTCCTGTAATTTTCACAATATCGGATTTGTTTGTAATCGTATTTCCATTTTCATCTTTTAGTTTCATTATACTTTTTGTTCCAATATTTATTTGACGTTTCAGAACTTTCAGTTTTTTACTTTGTTCGATTGTTTCGATGATTTTTGTGGTGTTATACTTTCGAATATATTTCCTTATTGATTTTTCTAAATTCCTCTGAGTTTTTGTCTCCCATTTCTCTCTTTTCTTTTATTAGGGATTTTGTGTTGACACTGATCTTGCTAGTGCGTAGGTTTTCTTTGCTACAGTATTTCTGGGTTGCTTCCTTTAGTGTTTTTACAATAACGTCGTTTCTTTCTTCGATGCTATCTTCATCTTTTATCTGATTTAGTCGTTCTTCTATCATGTCTGTGTATTCTTGCCGGTTTTCGACATTTGTCCATTTTCCATTATTACCTTTACCTTTAGCTTGCTTTTTTATAAGGTTGCCTCTTTCGTGTTTTAGATTGATATTAATAGTAGTTCTCACCAGGCGGTGATCACTTCCAATGGAAAATTTGTTTAAAACTTCAACTTTTTTTATAATTTGCCGTTTATTTGAAATTATAAAGTCTACTTCGTTTTTGGTGATGCCATCTGGACACTTCCAGGTCAATTTTCTGTTTTCGTTCTTTTGAAAGAAACTGTTCATTATAAAAATGTTGTTTAGCAGACAGAATCGTAATAGAGTTCTACCTCTCTCGTTCCGTTCTCCTACTCCATATTGCCCCATTGATGTTTCCATTTCGTCCTCCTTTTGTCCTATCTCCTATGAGGAGTGTATAGTGTGTTGGGGTATTTTCGTTTGCCTTTGTGATATCATCATAGAAGGTGTCTACTTCTTCGTCAGATCCTTGCGATGTAGGTGCATAGGCTTGTATTATTTTGATGTTGTATCTGTTGTTCAGTTTTAAAATTAAATATATAACTCTTGATCTTATACTTCCTATATCTATTATGTTCTTTGCATGCCTTTTGTGTATTATAAACCCAACTCCTCTTAATAGGGCTTCCTCTTCTCCTTTGTAGTAAAGTATATTCCCTGATCTCAGGTTTATTTGACCTTCATGTTTCCTTCTTAATTCACTCATTCCTACTACGTCCCATTTTATGTGTTCTAGTTCTTCTTCTAATTGTGCTAGTTTTTCTTCGGATGGGAGTGTTTGTGTAATGTAGGTAGCAATGTTTAAACGTCGTGTTTTTGGTCCAGATCTGTTTCTTGAGTATATTTGCGAATTTTTGCCTCCCCCAGAATCCATGAGGCTGACCCTCGCTCTGAGGGTGTGGGATTTTGGTTTATCCATGCCCACCTGGGGTATATTTCCGTATGTTTTGTAATTCGCCATTTGGGTGTGGGGTATAGGATTTAAAACGCCGCGCTATCCTACTGCGTATTGGCGAGTGTGTAATCAGCCGCCCTCACATGGGGAACAGACGCTGTTTGCAGCCGCCCAATCTGGGTCAGACGCTGCTTTTACCGGTTGGTCCACGGGAGGTATTTGATTTCCCTCCTACCTGGTATATCTACCGGGCATTCCCCTATCCGCCACCTGGGGACGCGCCCTCTAGGGGTTACAGGTTCCCCAGAGGGGAACTTTCTATTAGGTAATAAATAATTCATAATCTCCATCATCACTACATGGTAGTCGATTATTAAGAGTAGCTAATTAATTCAGATAGTGATAAGTATTATTTTCATCACCTGCACTGTTAGTGCAACCTAAATTTTAAAAATATACATATATACAAAACGTTATAGCATACCTGTTTTTCTATTTTTGTTCAAAAATTTTCCTTTAAATAACGTTCGCTCCTGGGTTTTTGAATATTACTACTTCAATTTATCTACAGGCTTTTTCTCCTTCCTTCTTCGCACATTCTATTATGGGTTAACTGTTTTTTCCGTTTGCTGTATGATATTGTCTTTTATTTGATTATTTATAATTCTGTCTCACCTAGAAATTCTGCAGCATCTACGTCACTCGCTTATATTTATAATTTTTTGTACACCTCCATGTATCCGCTCTATGTAGTGTAATACTTTTAATTATTGTTACATATTTTTATGTTTTGTTTTGTTTATGTCTTTAAGCTATCACATACTATTAAGTCTGTTTATTGCTTTTCTTATTTGTGTGTTTTATTCTTTATCTGATCTAACCCCAAAGAAATTTATAACTTTCACATTACTCTATTTTGTTTCCTCTGCCCAAATCCAAGCCACTCTTTTTTTCTCCTATATACAAATATTTCGTATTTATAAAGTTTGTTGTTAATGCAGCTGCAGCTTTTCATATTCTTCTCTTATTTTTCTTGTCATATAATTCAGGTCATTCTTATCTTGCGTTAGGATAAACTTGAATTAGTAGTATTTTAACATATCCAAGGTTATTTATCTGGCCTATTAGTTCTAGTATTATTATTATTTTAACTTATTTTAATTATCTGTTAAAATTTCTATCGGTTTTCCTAAAATCTCTTTTATTTAATTCGTCGTTATCTTTGTATTTCTATTTTGTCTGTCATAAGTTCTTACTCATTCGTCTATTATTCTCAGTCAATTCAATGCTTTCTTTGCTACTTCAAACTTTAGTGTAAATATATAATTTCTCTGTTTTGAATTTCTTTTTTTTAGTTTTTTTATATAGATATTTTTAGTATAGTAATTTTTGGCCTCTTTTTATGACTGGATATGTTATATTTCGCTTTTAAGATATGTTTTGTTTCATTTCATTTATTTTTTAACAGGCGTTTTACTGCATGGGAAATATAGTTTTGTCATTAGCATAAGATAAACAATTGACACTCCTAAATATTTTTATGTCCAAATTTTTATAGATAATTTTGCTACATTATGATATAGTCCATTATTAATTTTGATCCCCTTGTTCACCGTATCTATGAATGATTTTTTATGTTTATAGAAAACACTTATTATTAGTAGTTGGTATCTTCATTGTCATTTACTTAGTTTTATATTTGGGTTTTGACAACTTCATAATTTTTTACCTCTTTTGAATGTGTAAATTAAAATCTTTATTTGGAAATTATTACTGGTCTAATTATAACATTTGGGCGCAAAC
This sequence comes from Sinelater perroti, assembly GCA_036346155.1. Taxonomy (NCBI): domain Eukaryota; kingdom Metazoa; phylum Arthropoda; class Insecta; order Coleoptera; family Elateridae; genus Sinelater; species Sinelater perroti. Next base: position 6,900,211 of record JARFIY010000337.1, on the reverse strand, counting down.
TTCTGAAAAGTGAAATATACATAGAATTTGTATACATAAAATTGTGCATTATACAATAAAATATAAGTGTATTGACAAATAAGTCCCATAAATATAATCGTTAATAGACATAAAATTTTATTTTGTAGTACAATTATTTAAGGCCTTTATTTTAATTTTTTTAAATTAAGAATTATATTATGTCAGTTTACATACATAGATCATAAAATTAATATTAAAAAAATAAGTTATGACAAATACAAAGAAAATTATTTAACTTTTTTCCCAGTTTACAAAGAAATATTTGATTTATTATAGTATATATATTATATATATATATATATATATATATATATATATATATATATATATATATATATATATATAATATTGACCTATTTCCGATCACTCATCGATAATAACAACACTCGGCACTTCTGCCTTCACAAAAGAAAGAAAATCTTCACATTATCACGTTCGCACAAATTGGGAAATGTTTAGATAACACTTAACAAATAATAAAGTAATTAAAATGTTGCTAAAAACTGAAAACAAAATCGACGCTGCAGTAGAAAATTTCTCTTGTAAGATACAAAATGCATCCTGTCTTTTATCTCCACCTAAACCTGGAAAAATGTTATTATTAATAATTATCTGTTAAACATCAAAACAAAAATAGCTAAGAAAAGAAGAGCTAGAAAAATTTGGCAGCAAACCAGGCATCCCTATGATAAAAATAGATTAAACGGGTTAACCAGAGAACCGATCAAATTAGTAAAAGATAGGAAAAATTAGATGTTCAACGAATATGTGAGTAATCTATCTCCCTCGTCACACAATGATTATACTTTGTAGAGGGGAACAAAAAAAATTAAAGTGCTTTAAAAAAATTATCTCCCCAATTAGGAAAGTCGGTGACATGTGCTTAAGAACAGAAAATAGAACGCATAGCTCTTTACTGAACAATTCTTTAATATTTTTCAACCACATCATTCAACAGCAACACCTCAAGAAGAAAAAGAAATATTAAAATTAATTAAAATTGCAATTAAGTTCACCTTTTCAACATTATAAGCCTAAAAAAATAACATCGGATGTTAAAAATCTCAATAATAAAAAGGCGTCTGGTTACGATCTCATTACAGCCAAACCATTGAAAGAACTGCTTAAAAAGTAATTAATGGCAATTACACAATATTTAATGCAGTAATAAGATTACAGTACTTTCCAATACAGTGAAATTTTGGACAAATAATTTTAATACATAAACCAAAAAAATCCCCACATGAAGTTACCTCATATTAACGGTCTTGTCAGTATTATCAAAATTGCGTGGAATTCATATTTAAAAAACTAATGCTCGTAATAGATACATAAGAACTTATCCCTAAACATCAATTTGAATTTAGATACAAATACTTTACACAAGAACTAATTTACAAAATTGTGGATGTATTCGAAAAACGTCTTGAAGTACACCGATATTACGTGGTAGTGTTTTTAGATGTAAGCTATTTGATCGAGTTTGACACTCTGGCTTACTATTTAAAATCAGGCAGTTATTACCACATCAATATTACTACTTATTTATGTGACACTTATTATCTGGTAAAATATGGTGACATTCATTCTAACCTATATCCAATTAGCGCTAGTGTTCCATAAGAAAGCGTTGTGGGACCCATTCTATATCAAATATTTAGGAGCAGATCTACCATGCAACGGGAATATAGTCACAGCTACGTTCGCAGACGATGCTGCGATACTAGCTTCGCCTACAGATCCTACACAAGCAGCGTTACAACTATAAAGACTACTTATAACCTACAGAAATGGTTACACAACGGGCGCATAAAAATTAAACAGAATAAATCAACAGCAATAACATTTACTCTAAAACACAAGAATTCACCACCAATCACACTAAATGACATACAAATTTAAGACAAATGAGAAGCTAAGTATCTTGGTATGTATTTATAGAAAAGACTCACATGCGAGACACACCTTAAACAAAAAAGAAAAAGAAAAATCATGTATTGGCTCTTTGACAGAAAATCTAAATTGTCGCTGAATAACAAAGTGCTACTGTACAAACTAGTGTTAACACCTGTGTGTACTTATAAAATCTGGGGTTGCGCAAAAATATTAAATATTGAAATAATACAGATTTCAAAGCAAAACTCTTTGCAGTTTAGCAAACGCAAAATGGCACGTCAATAATAAAACATTTCACGCCGATGTCAAGGTTCCATGGGTTTGAGGCGAAATCAGAAGATATGCAACCAACTATGTATACAGACTACAGAGTCATCCTAGTGTGTTAGTGACAAATCTTCTAGAAGATAGAAATACCACTCGACGATTATATAGATAAAAACACTAGATCTTACTAATTAGTCTTTAGTAATTACAGAAAATCGCCTTTGAGCAATATTCCCTTCTTATGTTATTATAGTACTACAAACTATCACATTTGCTTGTTTGCCCTAAGACTAGTAAATAAAGCAGTAAATTGAAAAAAACGTAGTAAACGTTATAAAACTGAAATTACTTAATTTTCTGATCGTTGTACAACACTTTCTTTAATGAGCTTCCTAAAGAATTTCTAGAGCTAGCATTTTCGTAAGTAATATTTCTTTTGCCAATTTTGATGATTTGATTAATTTCTTATAATACCTCACTATGTGGGTATGTCACATTAAGTATTCTTTTTTATGATTTGTAATTTCATGACGACTATTGTATTATCTATAGCGTGTACATGTTTTTCAAAATTCCTATTGTGCACCATTAATAATGGTTTTTATACTCTTACTTCGTCATATTGTTTGTTGATATTCACATATAACGTAAAACATCATTCATTCATTCATTTCATGTAACTCCTAGTGGAGAGTATGGCGCCATTGGCGTTCCAATTTGCAATGGTAAAAGATGGCAGATTGCTAGTCCTGCGCATCTGAAGTTGAGTGGTCCACAATCTTCTTCACAATTTTTTTTTCACTCTTGTTTGTTTTGTGCAAGCCTTTTAACCTGCGTCCAATTGATGTTTTGGGCTTCCAGTTATTTATTCACATTTTTTTCCATGTTTCTCTGTATCTTCCCCTCGCTCTCTTGCCTGTCCAGTTGAAGTTCAAGGCTTGTTTGGTGATGCTATTTTGTGGTTTCCTGAGTGTGTGTCCTATCCATCTCCATTTATATCTTTTTATTGATTTGTCAATCGTCTCTTCTTCTGTAATTTCCCAGAGTCTTTCGTTGGTGATGCGTTGTGGCGAGAATATGTTGCATATTATTCTTAGACATTTATTTATGAAGGTTTGGACTTTTTAAATGTTGTTCTTGTTTTCTATCCAAGTTTCGGCTCCATACATTAAAACGCTTTTAACATTTGATCTAAAGATCTTTATTTTTGTCTTCCTGTTGATGTCTTTGGAGGCCCAAATTTTCCATAACATATTGAAAGCCTTTTGTGCTTGCATTATCCGTCTTGTTATATCCGCTTCACTCCCACATTTTTTATTCACCGCACTTCCCAGGTAGCAAAATTCTTCGACTTCTTCTATTTCCTCCCCCTCTAAGTTGATTTTCCGGCCACTTTCGTTTGCCTCTGTTAAGAGTTTTGTTTTCTTAGTGCTTATTTTTAACCCCACTTGTTTTGCTGTCTTGTTTAATTTGTCAATTTTTGCTTGCATGTGTAGTTTGTTTGTCGTAATTAAACATATATCGTCTACAAACTCCAGATCTTCGAGCTTTTCGAATACAGTCAAATTTAATCCTGATTTTTTGTCAGCTGTATGTTTCATAATCCAATCGATCACTATAACGAATAGCAGTGGCGACAACGTGCAACCTTGTTTAACTCCGGATTGAATTGGTATCTTTTCCGAAAATCTCCCTTCATATTTGATCCTTGCGTAGTAATTTTCATATAGCATGCGTGTCATTGTTATGTATTTCGTTGGTACACCCTAGGTAGCTAGAATTTCCCACATTTTGCTGCGGTCGATGGTGTCGAAGTCTTTAATGAAGTCTATGAAGATCACAAATATTTCCCCTCCCCTTTCTGTGACTTGCTCCAGAATGATTTTGTGTGCATATTTGGTCTATACATGATTTTTGTGGACTGAATCCTGCTTGGTTGTCTCTCAGTTTTCTATCAACTACCCCTCTCATCCTGTCAAGCATCAGTTTTGTTAGTATCTTGCTGGCTGTACATAGCAGAGTAATCGGACGCCAATTCTCACATTCGGTCAGGTTGCCTTTCTTTGGCAGTTTAATTATAATTCCCTCGTCCCAGTCTTTGGGTATGACTTCGTCTGTCCATATATTCTTTATTAAGGTATGCATTATTTGTGTTGTTGTTTCGAGGTTGGCCTTTAATAATTCAGATGGGATACCATGACTGCCTGCTGCTTTACCATCTTTTAATTTGAGTATAGCCTTTTCTACCTCTTGTTTTGTAAATTCTGTCTCATCAGTGTTTAATTGCACCTCCAAATCTTCTCTTATTGTTTCGTTTTCGTTTATTTTTCCTTTCTGGTATATTTCTGTGAAGTGTTCGACCCATATCTTTGTTACTTCTTCTTCTGTTCTGAGCAGCTCCCCAGATTTTGCTTTTAGTTTGGTTGCGTGCTTGCGCTTCTTACCCATTAATGTTCTTGTAATCTCGTACAGTTTTTTGACATCATGTTTCTTGGAGGCTTCTTCTGCTATTTGGGCCAATTCTTCTGTGTATAACCGTTTATCTCTCCTTGCGCCCCTTTTTACCTTTTTATTTTTGTTCTTGTATTGCAGTTCGATCGTTTTCCGTCTTTCTTTGTGTGTTGTGCTTATTAGCTCCATTTTTAATTTTTCCCTCTCTTCAATTATGTTTTGTGTTTCTGAAGAGATCCAGGGTTTATTTGGTTTGGTTTCCGCGCCAATAGTTGTCATGGCAGCAGTTTTTACTGCATCTTTGTATTTATACCAGATATCTTCAATATTACATTGCTCTATGACTGTGTCCCCAATTTGTGTTCTTAGTTTGTCTCGAAAGTTCATTAAAACTCCCTCGTTTTCTTTTAACATTTGGATGTTGAATCGTGCGCTGCAATGTCATTGTACAAAATTCTTTTGTAGGCTTGATTTTAATTTTGCCCTCACTAATTCGTGGTCGGATTCAACATCGGCCCCTCTCATTGCTCTAACGCCTTTTAGGCTGTTTCTCCACTTGCGTTTGATAGTTATGAGGTCAATTTGGTTCTTGTATTTCCTACCTGGTGAGGTCCATGTTTCTTTGTGTATCTTCTTGTGCGTGAATAACGGGCTATCATTAATCAATTTGTAGCACAGAACTCTATTAATTTTTCCCCGATGTTGTTCTTTTCACCTAGTCGATGATTCCCCATTGCATGTTCCAACCCCTCATTGTTATTTCTGACCCTTGCGTTCCAGTGTCCCATTGTGATTTTTATATCTCGCTTGAATTTGTTGTTAATGCTACGCAGTGCGCTTTGGAGTTGTTCGTAGAAATCGTTCTTTACGTCCTCGCTTTTATCATTTCTTGGCGCGTATACATTAATAATTGTTACATTTCTAAATCTAGCCTTAAATCTGACGTTAGTTAGTCGATTTATCGACCATTATTGCTACTTCTCCATCTCTGTCTGGGCTGTTTTCCGCTTTCCCTGAGTAGATAATTGTATTGCCGTTTGTTAGTTGAATTCGCCCTTCTCCCTTCCATCTTGTTTCACTAATTTCTAGTATTTTAATTCCATAATTATTCATCTCTCTTGCTATCCGTTCAGTTTTCCCACTCTCAAACAGTGTTCTTACATTCCAGCATCCGATAAAGGTGTTGTTCCTTGTGTTTATTGTTCCCTCTATATAATTTCTGACTTTGTTCTTCTTGTTTTTGTTTCTTTACTTGTGTCTAGCTTAGTATTTCGTGTTGTTATTATGTTGGTTGTTCCTTTTTTGTCTGGATATTCCGCTTTCTCGTAGCCGCCTGTGTTATTCTTAGACGTTTTCGTTTGTGAGCGTTTATATTCTCTATTTACCATCTCATTGGCTATTATCTTTGCTGTGTTCTTTCCTTTTCCGTCTCTCCCGTAGTGCTGATCTTCGTCTGACCACTTGTAGTTTAGGCCCTCTATTTGTATTTTCCGGTATCCTACTCGTGTTTGTTTTCTTTGCTTCTTTCCTCTCTTGCTACTTTCCTTATCGCCGCCTGTATCTTTTGTTCTTCTGAAGTTAAGTCGTTATATATTCCCCTAGGTAGTTTTTGTTTTTGCTGTAAGATTTCTAGTTTTTGTTGAAAGTTTTAGCACTTCACTACTGTAGCATTTGCTTCGGGTTTACCTATTTTGAATGCGTCTTTTACTGTCATTGATATTCCCATCTGGCTCTGAAAGAAATCCTTAACTTCTTGTTCCAACTTCATATTTTGTTCCTTAAAGTCAGCCCCTTTTATTATTCTGTTATTTCTTTTAGTATTTTTTTCCATATTTTCAAGTTTCGTTTTTAGTGTTGCTATTTTGCCTCGCATTTCTTTCTTTTCTCCTTCCCAGTCTACTTCTCTTCTTATGAGCTCTTCTTTTAGGGCCCGAATTTCTTCTCCATAGCTCTTGGTATGATTTTTAATTGTTTTTATATCTTCGTTTGTTCCTTGGATATTTGTTCTAATTTCCTGCAGTTGGATGTTCATCTGTGAGTTCATATTTTTTATTAATCTTTCTAGCCTTTCCATGTTTATGTCTTATCATCACCTTGTTTCTTTTCAACTTGTCTGTTTCCTCTTGGTTATATTCCTTCTCTTGATGTCCCACCTCTCGCTTTCTTTTATAAATAGATCCTGTACTAGATACTCTTGCACGCGCACCTTTATTTCAGTCATTTATTTGTACGCACTATTATTGTTCGCGCTTTTCTTATATGCACATTTTTGGGGTTAGTTTGCGCCCTTCTTTTTGTTTGTACGCGATGTTATTTTAGCGTATCTAAAACATAAAATGTTGGGTACGGATCTGTCTTTTATTTATTTTGAAAGTCTGTAATAAAGTATTGTTAAAAAGTAATTTTGAAACAATATTTAAAAAAATACTAATCCAACATGTGTCATGCTGCGCACTTCAATGAAATATTCCAGCTCCTCCTCTTCTGCTCCATACTCACACACCATCGGTGCTTGCTCAGTGGGCGTAACAAAGAAATGGTTCCATTTTCCTGCAGCCCCACCACAGGCGGCAATAAAAATTAGGCCCTCCTCGCTCAAATCGCCCACCAACTTTCCACTACTATTCTTAATAACAGTGCCAACCGGAACTTCACTATAGTGTGCTGAGCGCTTTTGCCATAACAATAATCGCTATAACCCTTCTCCCCACTCTCTGTCTGCAGCACGGTTGTGATGTGGGAAAGGTCTCTGATATTTGTGGATGCCTTCAAAATTACGTGGCCACCATTTCCCCCATCGCCTCCGCTTGGCCCGGCGAGCTCGATACTCCACAAGTGCAAGAAGGAAATGCAGCCGTCCCCGCCTTTGCCCCCTATCGCTCGAATGGTTCTCAAATTGTCTTACTGCTACATTTTGGCTTCTTGCTACGCAGCGGTTGAGCTGTCCTATGGGAAAATCGTGCCAAGCCCATGCATATTCGAGGGATTTTGCAGATAGAACTGAACATGTTTGATAACAAAATTTGTTGAACAAACATACCAAACTCACTACAAAATGTTAGGTTAGAAAATTTCATCAGCTCAACGTAAAACATACATATTTCTAATTTCTTTACCTCCATAGATAACAGTAGCATAAACTGAAAATTTAATACTATTAGGTTTCTTCCATGATTATTATGTAATTTTCCTTATTTAGTGATTTTTGTTTCTAGTAAGAGAACAATTAATTTTAAAAGTTTAAATTTTAGACAATAATAAAGTTTTCTTTAATATATCGGTTTTGTGGCAACATTAAAAACTTTCAGGTTGCAAAGTTTTGTTATAAATTGGTAATTAATTAAAAAAAATTGACATTTTATAAAAAGTAGTTGCTGAAATATTTTTAAAATGTGTATTTGAAAGTTTAAATTAATTTATAATTATTTTCCAAGTCAAGAATCACACTTATAAATAGTTCTTGAAATCCCTATTGTGAAATATACACCTATAAGAAAATTAATTATTTCGTATGCAGGTTAACACATCTCGACGATGACCATTACATTATCTTAGAAGCGGAGGGTTGTATTGCAAGTGTTAATTGGGATGAGTGAGTGTTAATTACGTTAACGAGTATTGTTGTTTTCAACAAAGCTTCGGCCAGACCTAAAATAGAGCGAAGTAACTAATCGAGTGGATGTAATTGTTCGCGACCCTTCCAATGCAGCAGCGCTCAAATTAGCGAAGAAGGTCGAGGTTAGTCGATATTAATTTGAGGCGATAAAATTAATTTTCCCCTTCATTCACGCAGTTACTTAGACTCTTAAGGCTTTGAAAGCATTGTTGCCGGCAGACAATGCTCTTATTGCAATTTATTGCACACGAGCCGGGTACTTAAATTGGATCCTTCGCAGACCTGAGCGAACGCGCGGCAAATATCAACAAGGCTGGAAATCACAAGGCGACCCTTTCAACTTGAAAGTTTCTACTAACGAACCATCAGTTGTTAGTTGCAGCTCAGAGTAGGCACGTAGGGCGCTTTCAAGGCTTATGAAAAATTCACGGTACATCTAGACTTTCCTAACATGTAAATTGTCTGCCAGCCGGCGGCTGCTTAAGAACGAAAATGCTGAGCAATTTCCTGTTTATTCTGCTAAAAACTTAATTTAACAAAGTAGTTACGGAACATAAATCTGCTAAGTTTCGTGCATGCCAACCGAAGTTTTAACAGCAGTAATGCTTTAACTCGTTAAATTCAGAAACTACATGTAGATTCTCAGTGTGACTGGCACACCACAGAGAACTGGAATTTTGGTGCCTAACTGATACCATACTGTTATTTTTACATTAAAAACTACTACTATGATATCGTGTTACTAGCCCAAATTATTGTTATATTTAAAATGGCCAAATACTATTAAGTCATTGGTTTAACGCTTATTTATATGCTGCTTATGTTAGTGATACCTATTTTATTTAAGGTTTTTTTAATGATTTGATATTTTGTAGAAAGACTTTATTTAACATGTCTTAGATGTGTAGGCAATAATTTTTTTAAGTGGTTTTGGTAACAAAGTATCTATAGGTAACTAAAATAAGTAATAATCAAAGTTTGGTATTATTCACTTTCGTGTGCTAATAATATTTTTTGGATCGTACTGTCAGCAAGAATTTATTTTTAATTGCTTTTGGTCATATTTTTTAAAATTCACGTAATTTGCGTACAAAAACTTGTTTTATCAGAATTTTTACACCCAAATGCACAAAAATATTTTAAAACATGTTCAGGAATATCCTAAAGTAGCACGGTGACTATTTTTGATAAATATCTTTATCTAATTATTATTATAGTACCATAAAGAGTCATTTTAATAATAAAATAATTTAGATTCGGCAAAAATATAACAAAACAAAAAGGACGATTAAAAATTTAATTGTGTTTTTAAATAAAGAAAGTTTTAAATTTAATAGTTTGTTTTTAATATCAAAAGTTTCAAAAGCTTTCACATTGAACATATAGAAAGATTTATTATTCATATTTATACTTACTCAATTTTCTTAACCCCACAGATAGAGTTCTAAACATTAGCACATAATTACTGGTTGTTTTAGATAATAACGATAGCCTTTTGGTTAAAGAGATAAAAGTGTTCGTGTGTAAAAAAAGGTTTTATGTGTTGTCTCTTGTAATTGTATCTCTAAACCTTTGACCTTTTATAATAAACAATTTTTCAACACGTTCAAGAAGCAATACAATTAAATAAAAAATTTTCTCTTTCTAGAATATTTTTGACACAGTCGCCCTACTTTATGTCAATCTCATACATCTGGCTATCAGCAAACTATTATTAGTGTTTTTTTCCTAAGACTGCATCGCACTTCTTTTTATCGGCTTTAATATTCTTTATTAGTATGCGATCTATAATTTTATTCCGACCATTATTTATTTGCACTTATCTCTACTTATATCTTTACGTATCCTATTCGTCTTCTGCAGAAGCACCCAACAAGGTATTGATTAAAGTTATGAGTATTTCTTTAGATTTTAGATTTTTAGTAACACTACTATATATCCAGTTCTCATTAATCTCACTCATGGCTCCACATGCGCGCCGATTTATAATTTCATAATGAGATATATTTGGAAACCAAACAATTCAGATATCCAGACAGTGCAGATCCTTAATTATTTTTGTAGAAATTGTTGACATGTTTCTAAAAATTAATTTGCATCTTCTACAAGTCTTTGCTAGTGGGGATGTCTTTGGTTTTTACGATCTATATTTAATTTACCCTACACTATTACAAAATTTTTAAATAATGTGGTTAAAAATATACGGTTATTAATGTATACTGTTAAGTTATGGATGTATTCTTTGCTTTGTTACTTGACCAAAAGGCCGCAAATGTACAAAAGTAACATTATTCTGGTACATGAGAAGTAATTTTCGGATTGACTTAATGAAATTCCTTAAAAAAACATTGAATACCGAAATTTCTTGGCACTTTAGACTTTTTTGGCATTATTCTTGTTTTGTAGCTTTTTCAAAATTCATATTTTTGCATTAAGTTTGTCAGATATATTCTGTGGATGCACGTAATATAGAATTAATAATACTGCATCATACACCGAGGTATATTGACTACTTTCTGTTACCTATCTTTACAAAGCAGTCCCGTTTCTTCTTATAGTTAGTTTCCAGTTTTTCGGTGATTTTACGTATTCATACTCGTATTTTTTTAAGTCAAGTATAGCTATAGTAGTGGTTTCTTATAATGTTTCTTCTTAGGTATTACATACATAACAACTGATGCAGCTTATTACAAGCTGAAGTGTAATAATGTTATCAAAAATTAATGAAAAGGAAGGAATAAGTTTAATAATTATGAAACACTTTGATTTTTCATGTCTTTGAAAGGAGAAATCACGCATCGTGGTTACAACTCTAAATTTTTTAATAAAACTGATCTATCAGGCTAAATAAATTTTGAATACAAACCAAACCTTTGCATATTTTTTTAGACATTATTTTATTTTATTTCAAGCGCAATATGCTACATTACGTACTCTAACCAGTACACAGCTTTAACGCTGTACAGTTTACACATTGATTTACAAAAAAAACATGTTGCGTCTTATTTTCACTTCTAATTCCGGACATTGATAGCCTCCTAATATATAAATACTCAAATTTTTCTTTGGCGCTCCGTGGTTCTTGAGAAACTGCAATTTTTACCAAGGAGTTCACATTTCTACGATCTAGAAGTACATCACCCAGACGTACACAGGGTGTCGAAAACGATAGCAACTCCATGACCTACACATACATTATGAGTTTGTTAGAGGAGCCCTTCACAGGCACTCAAAGATCCTGATCCTTACGAAACACGGCACGAAGGTAGCCTATAATACTATCCGCCATCCACGCCAAGTCATTTCGAAAGTACTGAGGTTAGGGACTAGACTATGTACCTTTAATTTTGCCAATGAAGTCAACAGCAACTCAATTTTTTTATTTAAATGAGTAGATCTTTGCCATATGAGTAATTAGCCGCGTTCACTTCGCTTCGCAGGGGTCAGATTTTTGGAATTTTTTTTTGAAATAAATAATTTTACCTAGTTGCTTGGTGGTTGTTCATATCTGGATGCTTAACAACGGTCAGCTTGACTGGCGCGTGCTCGCAACAATGTAGATGGCCGCTCCCGTCGCAATTAAATGAACATATTGATGGTCAATTATCACATCACACAGACATTTGATCATAACGGTGAAATCAAAAAAACCTTAAGATCAAGGCCAGTGGTTTCGGCGTGATTTGCAAACGTACATCGTACCATTCGATATATATATATATATATAATTTGTCTTTCCATTTTGTCAATATCTTGGTAAGAAGCCTAGTTTGTCGTCGTCGTCTTTAAAGATTAGCCCTTACGGCCTATTTCGGTTCAATGTTCCATTGTTTCCGAGGGCTTCCTATTTCTTGAGTTTCTCTTGGGTTGTACTGTATTGTTAATTTTAGCAGTTTTTCTGGGCTCACTTTGCCTACATGTTCCTTCCATCTTGTCTTGTAGTTGATTATTTGATTTTGTGTTTGTTGTACTTGTAGCTCGCTTCTGATGTGTTTGTTAGTAACTCTGTCTAACCGGCTGCATCCTTTGACTCATCTTAGAAACCTCATCTTTGCGGACTAGATTTTTCTATAGTCCCTTGTTGTTATTGTCCATGTTTCACTGTCATACAGTAATGTAGGGATCGCCATTACTTTGCAAAATTTTATCTGTATCTCCTTTCTTAGTGCTCTTCTTACAGTACCGCACACTATCTAAAATGTGGCTATTTTTTATAGATATCTTGGTCATAGTTGTATGAAACATCGCAAATTAGGTATTTAAAATTTTATATTTGTTCTAGATTGGTGTTGTTAATAATAATTTTAGATCTTATGGGTTGTTTTCCTTGAAAGGCTAGTATTTTTGTTTTAGTTGTTGACATTTGACAGTTGCAATCTTTTGATTAATATGTAGATTGCTCGTTGTAAACTGTCTTTGGAATTTGCGATTATAGCCTGGTCGTCTGCAAACAGTATTGTGTCGATATATGTATTTATTTGAATTTGCTTTGGTGCTTCTCGTTTCTATGTTTTTATCATATCATCAACATAAATATTAAACAAAATGGGTTATAGGCCACATACTTGTCCTACACCTTAATTTTTGTATGTCAGGTTTTGCCTTTGTCGTTGTTTTATATAGCGATTTTGGTGCTGCAGTAAAGACTTTTCGTTGCTTTCATCAGATGAGATAGAAATCCAATTTTTTTTTAAATTGACCATAGTTTTCTTCTTTTGACCTTGTCGAATTTTTCAGTACAGTCGACAAAAATGCTATATGTGCTTCTAAATTACATTTTCTATGATCTGCTTCAAGGTGAAGACAGCATCTATACAGGATCCTCCTTTGCAAAAGCCATTCTGCTTTTCTTCTAGGTTTGTATTTGTAATAACAAAGAAATAAAAATTAAATCATTTTTATATTATGTCAACAACTAGATAACGAGATCCTCAAGATCATAAATGGTAGATGACATTTGTTTCTTTGAAATATAAATTTTGCTTTCAACATATTTTATTTAAATGGTCATCTAGAAATACCGGCATAGGAATAAAAATCAAAGAGATTAGCAATTGCACTTTCTCATTAATAAGTTATTGTATCTAAATTATAATAATAAAATACATTTATAAATAAAGAAATTGTTCTCTTTGTCAATAAAATTGGCAATTTTATGTTAAATTATGCGGTCTGTTAATATAAGATTGCTGCAATGAACTCTACGTCGTATTAGGTTAAATCAACTACTTCCCGAAAACTGAAAAAATATAATTGTTTTACAATTAAGTCAATTATAAAAACAGTTTGTTACAGTACTTTATAAGACATATGTTTATGTTTCATGTGTAGAAAGTTAATGCCATGTTTAATACTTATAATTGCGGTGTTTTACTTGATACATTGTAATCCATTTGATTTCTGTTATCTCAAAAAGTTTCCATTAAAAAAAAGGTCACAGATCATCTAAAATTGCTGTTCGATCAATCAGAGTCTTTCACAGCATTTTTATTTATGCAATAAGCAATCTGCGTTTTTATTAAAGTGCCAAAGCGTACAACATTTTAATTTGTATAAATTCTCATTATTAAAAATGTCCTTTTGTAATAAGAGAGAAAACGGCAAACAATTTTATTATTTACAGTCGGTGAACATAAAAATCCCACTTACAAAATTATGTAAAAAATTTAATAAAAGTTTTTGGGGACGTGCTGCAATAATTTGCTTACATATATGTAGGTACATGGGGCTTGTTATTTATATATATTTTTTAATTGATAGAAGTTATTATAGACGTTTAAAACTAAGCAATTCATATTTATTAAAACTCCTCGAATTAATTTGAATTTATTAATTAGTACATAATATTTATATTCGTTTCATTGTAATACATTTCTTAAATCAATTTAAGTTTTTAATAACATATCTATTCAAATAAAGTTTTTCTTTTGTTACGTCATTTTCTTCAGTTTTTCCTATTGGATTAACAGCGTGTATTTATATTATTAAGATTATTAATTATTTATTGTACTTAACAGCATATACATTTTAATTTATTATAAGTTGCAAAATTATTAATTTTGTTACTAATGCTATGCTTAATAGCTGCCTAGAAATTTCTTTTAAATAAGCTGTTGTCACTGTACATGTACCCTACGCGAAAACTCAAGAAAGTGATTATTGACTGGAAAGGGGATAACAAAGTCCATATATGCCCGAAAATGCACAATGAGTCTACAATACTAGATTAATGCACCCTAGTGGCTGAATGTCACGAATAGGTCGCATCATGAACTAATACATCTGTTTAAATTTTTGCTTTAAATGCCAATAGCGGTTACAGACTACATTACAAGTTGAAGTGTCTGCCCATTAGGAACTGGTATATAAGAAGTTTTTTAATTGAGACAACAGGCAAACTAAGGAGATTTAGATCCGATATCCGTGAGGGCTATGAAATAAAAAAGATATTATTGAGATAATAGCAAACGTTTAGTAAACTAACACTTTAGCATGCATCAGGGTTATAACCATTCATGCCTTGAAGCATATATAGCAATAAGAGCGAGGTTTTTCTAAATATATATTTTTTAATAATTTATATTAATTAGTTGTTTAGTCACTATAACAAGATTTTATTTTTGTACTTTTTGGTTTAATAATTAAAGTTTAAGTAAATTGTGATTATAGTTTACTTTATTTTCAATTAATGATCTTCTACCTACCTATTCTATAACAAAGTGTAACGATATATGTATGTCCGCACATCACATCAAAACGGCCGAACCGAATCAAATAATTTTTGGTACGATTACAAGTTTTGGTCATCCCAAGGTTTTTTTTGTTTCACTTTGACAATCAAATATCTATGTGATGAGATATTTGATCATCAAGGTGTCCATTTAATTGCAACGGGAGCGGGCATTTAAATTGTTGCAAACTCGCACCACCTAAGTTAATCATTGTTAAGCATTTAAATATAGAGCAACAATTACCACGCAACCAGGTTCAATTATTTATTTCAAAAAATTTTTTCAAAATTCCGACCCTGCGTAAAAAGTGAACGCGGCTAGTTACATCTAATTTGAGTTTGTAATTGCTTCTATTATTATTAGTCTACTCAGGCACAAATAATTTATAGTGTTATTATTCTTAAAAACTAAATAATAAATGTCAACCAATTTTCTATATTTAGGTGTCTTTTTAACCATTTCTTATCGTGATCATAATCTATATGAATGTAAAACTACATACACAAAAGACATGGATACTTATACATAAACTTCTAATTATATATATAATAACACATATACTTTTAATTCAAATTACATTTTAGATAAGCGAATAATGAAAAACTTTATTTTTTATTACAAATGAAACTAAGAGGACACACATTTTACGTAAATTATAAGGTAATAAAATTATAATGTAGCTTTTAGTAATTTATTTAGACTTTCAAGAACATCTGTCAGATACATTAATAACAATTTGTGAAATTTTTAACAGCACTTACGAATAAAACGTTTTGAGTTGGCAAATAGGAATATTTAGCGCTAGTGAAAAACTAATTATAGTCTTGCAAAACAATTAAAACTGCTATTTTAGGTTGAGTTAAACGCTCATTAATATCTATTACATTTCTAAAATGTCTGTCGTAAACATTGATTAGCTCGGACTGTGTTGTCGCTCCCAAACCTTGATAAAAAAGGGTTAAACTGACTTTCTGTTGGGACTGAAAAAAAACAATGCCCATAGAACTGAAACATTACTTGGGACTAGAAGTAATTCAAATAGGACAACCGATGTAAGAAACGGTTTTCTAATTAGAAGAAGAAAAATATTCTACGCCTCAGCATTTGAAACATCAAGTCATTAAATAATAAAAAGCATAAGACTGTATTGTAACTGAAAAATATTTATTTCAATATCTATGTAGAGAACAAAAAAGAAGTAAAGCAAGCAGAGACTGTATGAAGATCGTATGGTTATATATAATGATATAACAAAAAATAAATGTGCAGTAGCGCAATAAACAGAAAATACAAAAGCATACTGTCACTATACGTTATTATGTATATTAATTGTAAAACTACACAGAGAGTCTCAAAAAAAACAAAAACGCGAGAATTTTTACAATTAACTCCAAAATGTTACTCAGTCACTGCCACGATAAACAAATTATAATTTTAGGAGATTTTAATACGTTTTTCGTGATGTAGTAATCTCGGAGATTAAACAACGTTTCAACAAAAATATTTTAAATGACCATGGCAAATTTATATTAAATTTCTGCAATTAACAATACCCTTTTTCAACTACAAACCACTGTATAAATATACGTTTAGAAATGCCCAAGGACAGCAGTTAGTAGTCGATCATATCATAATTAATAAATACATACACCTTACAAAAGTGCTAGGCATAAAAGCTCTCACTTTCGCTTATGTGGGCAACGATCGTAGCCTGTTACTCAAAAAAATAAAACAACACTGAAATTCAAAAGACTGATTAATGGGGCACAAATAAGTACACAAAGGTTACATATTGAATCGCTCTGAGACACAACTATAAAAAGCTTATAACAAACAGCTTAAAAAATAGAAAAGAACCTGTCGGAAAAAGAAGACGACATTAGCAAAATCTGGGAAAGTTGTACAGCAATATCAGGGAGAATATTGTAGTTTTGCGAGGAAGATATTTAAAATATAAAGTTATATAAACAACAGAAACTTATGAAGAAATTAAAGGAATCTGCTACTAGATAAACTCAATAGCAAGACGTACTAAAAACAAATATTAAATTTTTTTAACTAAAATTCCATTTTTATAGGCTCCAGAAACAAATATAAAGCTTAATAAAAAACTGAAGAAACACCCAACTAAATAATTAATTTTTGTGGCATAAAGAAATATGTCTGGATAAAATACTTACAATTAGAAGAACTTTATTAAAAGAAAAACTTGAAACGGAACTGAAGCAGCCAGAAATAGTAATTAAGACGGTGCCCTGATAGGAAAAGCAGATATAGGAACAACACTTCGAATATTTCAAATAAAAATAATCAAGGCGGAATCCCTAATGAGCTGCTTAAACATAGCGGAGAAATGCTAAGCCAAAAACTAACAATTTTAATTGGCAAAATTCTCTGTAGCAATAAAATTTCGGACAAATAGAAACTGGTCTAACTATCTTCATATTAAAGAAACTACAAACTACAAAGAAATAAATCATTAACTTACTTCATTAGCAAAGGGTTCTGGCGGAGAAGGTGTTACACGTACGCTGTATTTGTTTTATTGACACATGATAAATAAATTTTGCCCAATACAATTGAAAGATCTTATACATCTCCTTTAAGATAGCTTATAATAATAATAATAAGGCTTTCCATTCTGTAAGAATATAGCCACTTCTTTCCGAAGTTTACCAATCCATTTCGTGGGGTGGATTAGTCCCCTTTTTGCTTCGTACGCTTAACTTCTTATAGTTTCTGGTGTGTTTTCGCTTTTTCTACTATTCTTCTCCATTCTACTCTATTACTTGTTTTCTTCTTCCAGTCCTTGACATCCATCTTTTTTAAGTCTTCAGTAACTTCATCGCACCACCTCATCTTTGGTCTCCCCCTTGGTCTATTTGTCTCAGGTTTCCATGTTGTTATTTCTTTAACTATGCTTTGATCTCTTTTTCTCATTATGTGTCCCATCCATCTAATCCTCTGTGCTGCCATCACTTTCACTATATCCTCTCCTTTCAATATTTCCCTAAGTTCGTGATTCATATATTGTCGTTTTATCCGTCTCCTATGTTTTTGAGTCCTGTTATCGACCTTAACACTTTCCTCTCGAAGATTCTTAACTTTTCTTTTTCTGTCTGTGTAGGACACATTACTTCTGCAGCATACAACACTATTGGCCTAATGAGTGTTTTATAGATTGTTATTTTCGTTTGCAACTTTAGCTTTTTAGATTTTAGCATTTCCCGATTAGCATAGAAAGCTCTGTATCCTTTTTGTATTCTTTCCTGTATTTCTTCTTTTCTCTCGTTGTTTTGTGTTATTTGAGTTCCCAGATAGTTGAATGCCTTTACTTTTCAATTTGATAGTTTTCAAACTTGACTGTTGCCCTTGTATCATTTTTTCCTCTCTTGCATTGCATGTATTTCGTTTTGCTTTCATTTATTTCAAGCCCTATCTCCTTTGATTCTTTGCATAGCTTCTTCACTATTTCCGTTAGCTTTTTGGTGTTCTTGAGATAATAACTACGTCATCAGCATATGCTAAAATTTGTGCTTCCTTGTTTTTATGCACCCTTGTACGTTTACTTTTCTTATTGCCTCTTCAATCATCAGGTTAAACAAAGTTGCCGACAGTGCATCTCCTTGTCTCACTCCTTTATTGATTTTGAATGTTTCCGTATGTCCATCTTCTGTTTTCACTTTAGCTTTGGAATTTCTCATTGTCATTTTTATGCAGCTTCTCAGTTTTCTCGGGATCCCCATATTCCTTAATACTTGTATTAATTTCCCTCTCTTGATATTATCAAAGGCCTGTCTGTAATCGATAAATACCATATGGATTTCTATATCGTATTCGTAACATTTCTCCAGTATTTGGAACATTACGTGTAGTGCATCGATGGTAGATCTCCCTGGCCTAAATCCCATTTGATAGTCCCCTAGTTCTTTTTCTGCATAACTCTTCAGCTTACCCTGTATTATTGAGGTGAATACTTTGTAAGTCGTGTTTAATAGAGTTATTCCTCTGTGGTTGTTGCACTGTTGGAGGTCTCCTTTTTTTGGTATAGTTATAATTATCCCCATTTCCCATTCCGTCGGCATCTTTTCCTTTCTCCATATCTCCCTTATCAGACTGTGTATTTTTCCTTGTAGTTTTTCACCACCATATTTCAGCAGCTCTCCATTTATTTCATCGCTTCCTGGCGTCTTTCCGTTTTTGATTTTTTTTATCGCTTCCATAGTTTCCTCTAGGGTTGGTTCTTCTACTGTTTCTTCTTCTTCTTCTTCAACTGTCTGTCCTCCTTCTTTTTCCTGTTCGTCCTGGTAACTTTCTTCTTTTATTTCATATAGCAATTTTTGGAAATGCTCCTCCATATATCTTTTATCTTGTTTATATCATATTCAATTTTACCTGCTTCATTCCTGAGTCCTCTGTTTTTACATGTGTTCCTCTTGTTTTGCCTCTTCATTTGTTTATAAAACTCTTTTGTATTGTTATTTTGTAATTACCCTCTATTTCTTCCATCTTTTCTGCACCCATTCATTTCTTTTTGTCTACATGTCATCTGTGCTTCCCTTTTACATTCTTTATAATGATCCATGTCTTCTTCTTTTTTAGTTCTTATCCACTTATTCCTGGCTTTATTTTTCTCATTTATCTTTTCTTGACACTCATCGTCATACCACTCTTTTTTTATCTTGTTTTCCTTGTACCCGATAGTTTTGTTACACGTTTTAAGATTATATCCTTAATTTGTTTCCATTCATTTTCTATATCCGTATTCCCTTTGAGGTTTTCTACCTCTTTGTTTGTTTCCTTTATATATTCCTTTCTTCCGTTTTCGGTATATAACTTCTCTATGTTCCATCTCTTACATACTTTGCTCCTTTGGTTATTTCGATATTCCTGTTTTACTTTTGCAATAACTAGGTAATGATCGGTGTCTGCATTCGCACCCCTATATGTTCTAACATCTGATATTATGCTACTTTGTTTCTTCTTTATTAGGACATGGTCTATCTGCGTTCCTTTTGTTGCTCCTGGTGGCATCCATGTTTCTTTATGTATTCTTTTATGTTTGTACTTAGTACTACTAATAACCATATTTGTTTTTGCCGCGAAATTACAGATTTTGCTTCCGTTGTCGTTTGTTCTTTCATGGATGGTGTATTTTCCTGCTACTTCTTTTATGTAGTTTTCTTTCCCGATTTGTGCATTCATATCCCCTAGTATTATCAGTATGTCCTGTTTCGGTGTTTTTTCGTATTCTGCTTCTAAGTCGCTGTAGAATTTGTCTTTTTCCTCCTGATCATCTGCTTCTGTGGGTGCGTAGGCGCATATTACAGATACATTTACGACTTTTCCTTCCACTCTTACACTGCATATTCTTTCATTAATCGGTTTGAATGCTATGATTTTTAGTTTTCTATCTATTATAAATGCTGTTCCTTTGTGCCCTCGTTTTCCCCCCCCGGAATATAACAATTTAAAATCTTTCTTATTTATTTCCCCTTGTCCTTCCCATCTTATCTCCTGCAGTGCGGCTATGCTCACTCTATATTTTATTAGTTCCCTGGCTATCTCCATCATTTTACCCGGTGTTAGCATCGTTTTTATATTCCATGTTGCTATTCTAAACACTTTACTTTTAATTTCCTTTTTATTAATATTTTTATTGTTATTGATTGTGTTTTGTTTTACTTCTTTTCGATTTTCACTCGTGTCCGTTTCCATTGCCTTGTTCGTTTTTATTTTCCAATTTTCCTGGTTTTTCATCAGTTTTTTGGATTAGCATTACTTCTTTCACGCCCTTTGTCTTCTTTTACATATTTTATGCTTCTCTCATTTTTATCCCATTGGTATACCTGGTTGTTTATTATTATTTTCTGATAGCCAATTTTTACTTTTATTTCCGATCCTTTTTCTTCTTTAGCTGCTTCTATTATTTCGCCTTGAATCATTCTTTCAGTTTTCGTTAAATCATTTTCTATATAGATTTTTTCCCTGCTAGTTTATTTTACTTCTCATTATCATCCTTTTTGTTCGAACGATTCGATTCGTGCTACTACGCATTTTCTTTCAGGAATTTTTCCTACTTTATAGGCTTCGATTACCTTCGCTTGCACTTTTATTTCATTATACAAAACTGTTCTATCTTTTCTTCAATTTTCACCTCATCTACTTTCAGCCCTTTTATTATAATGTTGTTTTTTCTCTTGTTTTGGTCTTGTTTTTCGATTATTTCTTCCACTTTTTCAATTCTATTCATTAACTGTTGTTTTTCCTGTTCCCATTTGACCTCTTTTCTTTTAATTGCTTTACTTCATCTTTTAATTTCTTTAACTCGTCTTTATTTTTTTGGAATTCTTCTTTCATCTCTTTTCTCATTTCTTTAATCTCTTGTAATATTAGTTCCTCATTACTTTTAGTCTTCGTCTTCGGTGAACGCATGGTTTTTTTACTTTTTGTAAATATCTCCTGCTCATCTTCGTCGCTTCCGTACTGCCTTCTTCTTTTATTGCTTTCATCCGTTGTTTCTGATTCGCTCATTTTCCTGTGCTCGTTCTTCCTTTTCTTCCTTTTTCTGTGCTTTTAATGTTCCACCCGTTCGCGTCGAGTCAGCGTTCCAGTCTACCCGTCGAAAACCTGACTCGTATCGGCGTTTCGCTTCTATATTTACTGCTGTTTATTTAATACCGCACACCACGCTTTCACTTAAGTTAATGAGTTCATTAATTTTGATACTATTTTATCACATATATCAGTTCGCACTACTTTTTTTTATTTGATATCGGTTCTGACTGAATTCTGTTAATACGCTCCTGTTCGTTGTTTATTACCGCGCTTGACCGTGAGCAACCAGCTGTGCTCTTATCTGTCACTTTGCGCTTTCTTTATCGCCGCGCCGTTTCCGAAATTTCGGTTTATTAATTCTTATTTTCTAGTCCTACCTTCAATTTACTGCTTTTTCGCTTCCTGCCCACTTGTTATATTCCATTTACACATCACATTAAATTATTATTCACTGATTTCTCCTAAATTTGATTTTATTTTGTACCACTTATCTGTAGCTTGTTTGTTGTTGCCTGTCAGGACCGGACCCCAAGATAGCTTATGGTACTATTAAAACAATTGTAAATACTTATAGAAAATAAAATAGATATATAGAATAGAAGACTAAGAAGTTACAATTTTATGTAATGCTAATAACGTAATCACTGAGTACAAAAACGAACTGCAAACGGTATTAAATCAATTCAACGGAACAGCAAACCTTTGAACATAAAATAATATCAACAACAAAACGAAATGTATCAGCACTACCAAAACTCCAAATAAATGCAGTTCGTTTTTAATAAGAAAATTACGCAGCAGGAAATGCGATTTACATATATTGTTGTGGAAATATCTGCATTTGATATGATGTGGAAGGAGCAATAAGGAACCGAACAATAAAGCTGACAAGACCTGCAGCGGAAACCCGACCTGATAAATCAATAACACGACGACTACTAGAAACAACAGGCAGGATAACTTGTAAGACATTAATAAATGGGAAAGAAGGGAAAAACTAGGACAAATATATAGAATAATTAACATCAATAAATGGTTACCAACAGAGAGAAAAAATAGAATCAACACATAGATAATACGATCAAGGAAAACTTTGTTAGAATAACAAGAGTTAGATTGTCGATGGTACGTAGAAGCACTGGAAGATCTAGATGATTGAATGGCGATATTGAGAGTGAAAAATATAGACAAAGAAAACGAAGAAAAACATGCAATCTGATGTCTATACAAAAAAAGAAAGAAGAAAATTTCTAAAAATCCTATTTTATTAACAAAATATTTTGTTAAAGTTTTGATTCAAAATGTCACTTTTTCTAGATTAGCATTGCTTTTTTTCAAGTACTAATACTAAACTGCTTGAGCCGAATTAATGTATTATCCATTATAAATTAATTATAACTTCAACGTAATTTCATTAGACATGTCGTCAGAAACCAACCGAGTGGATGACTCAAAGCTCTCTAAGTCAGCCAAGGCTTTTTGCGAGCAACCAATTATGGGCAAGCATTATACACACATAAGCGGTGTAGGTCAAAGCCTGCAGACTGCAAAAAAGCTGTATGCAAGCTCCCGTTTCCGCTCCCGCTTTTTGTTAATGTACGGCGGACTCGCCCTTCGCCTTTTGAAATACTAACGAGCGAAAACAGGAATCAACACTGAGAGCACTCATGACTAATTACTGTTAAGACTCGTTACCTCGTTTAAGTTAAGGTAACTAGAAACGTTTCAACGCGGGTTTTATAATTATGCCTTTAATTATAGAAGGTCTGAAGTCTGCGAAGTTCGTAGGTTTAAAATAATATGTAATTGTAGAGTTGCCGCGTGCATTACATTTTTTTGCCACTTAAAATGTTTGATAAGGCAAAGATAAATAAAGCTGTGATATTCGCAAATGCATTTATAAATAACTAACTTTAAAAATAAAAAGTATATCAAAATAACTAGTTATATTGTGCCATCGTATATATGAGATGATTTGTTAAAATGACATTTGGTAAACATTAAAAATTAAAAGTTCTGGAAGAATTGTTTTCAAATAAATATAATAATTAGGGATCGCGTTACTCCGGCAACAGATGGATGCTCTAATGTAGGCGAAATCCTGGGGGTGGTTTTAACATGGGAGTAATTAAGGTTATACTCCTGCATAAAAGAACTAAGCTCCCGCTCTCCGCAAAAATATTACAAAAGCGCCAGCCAGCTTTATTATCGCTCGGCTCAGCGACGTGGGAGCCTTATTTGCGGGGGATTTTATTTATTTTTGTGAGATACGTTCCTACCTGGCTAATTAAAATGTATAAGGTGAATATGCTCACAAAGGATTTAGGAGTGACGTTCGGAACTGCCGCAACGCTCCGTTTGCAGTTATTGTGCAGAAAGATGCATTTTTGTTCTTGTGTCGGCGTTAAAGCGGCTTTGTGGCGCGGCAAAAACGAGCGCGCCGTTACTTCCTGCGCTATTTCTTATGTGCATGCAAATAAAAATCCGCCTGAAACATGAATTACATCCGGCGGATAATCGAAATCGATAATCTAACCGACCGCTGGGGAAATGTCTCATAATTTGACAGCTGCATTTTAATTGAGTTACAGGGCATTTGAATTACCAATGTAAATTGGAAACACAAATCAAAATCTTTTTGCTCCGTCGCGCGCGGAAAGATTAGTTTTTTAATGAAATCAGTTATGCCTGGTGCAGTTGTTGCTAGTCCATGTTATCACACAATCTGACGTCTGTTTATTAAACAAAATAAGAACTAGAATGTTTCTTTGTAATTTTACCAGTGTTTTTCCTTTTATGATACTAATGTTACAATTTTAAAATACAATTATAAGGAAATAAAATCGCTTATTACTTATATTAGTAAGGCATAGTATAATAGACTGGTCACAAGCGAAAATCACTATGTCCGGGAACCCAGCAGGAAGGCGAGCTCGAGTTTTGCTGAAAATTTAAGTTGTATGTTAGTAGGAAAAATAATTAAATTAAACTCTTAAAAGAAGCAGTGCTGGCAAGTGCGCCTAACAAAGAAAAATATTTTATAAAAAACAACATTAATTATTTTAAAAGCATGATAAGTTCGACTTGTGCATTTAAAGTGTTTCGTCAATAATTTGCGTTCTGTGCGGCAAGTATCAAAATTTGCCAGTGTGTACTGCCCTTATCCAAAAACCAGCATGTGGATAGAGCCTCGCCCCCGTCATCGACGTAGCCTAGGTTATTTGGCTTGCAGCTTCTTGCAGCAGTTCCTGCCGCCATTCCTGCCGTCACAGTCGCTATTTTGAGGGAAACAAGCATTGCAGCGAGTTCTTTGCCGTTGCAACAAAAGTGGTATAATAGCTTTTACCCTGCGTCAGTACTAGAAATTGCTGTACGGAACTACATAAGTGAGCTGTAGAAATTAGATATTAAGTGTTCGCTATTAATTATTACCCGTTCTGTAGTTACGAATAAAAAATAATCGAGCGACCCTACAGTCCAGGCTAATTTAAATAACAACAGAGATAGCTTATATTATATGTATTTATGTATTGGGGGTAAAGGTTATAAAACCATTAATTACATTTCTGGAAACAATAGCGAAAAATAACTAAGAAATTAAAATACTAAATAATGACTATTCAGAAATTTTACGGAAAATTACAGCATTATAATTAAATCCCTACAAGAAAAAATACAGAATTTCACACAAACAAAAAGAAAGATGAGGGTAACTTTATAGTCTTTAAGAACCTTCATCCATCAATTAAGATAAAAGAAGAGCTTAAAACCCAAGAATATAAGGTTATAAACATTGCAATATACGCTAAAGAAAAACCAAAACTTTATTACTCATGTTTTTTGTAGAACTAAAAGCGGCGGCAAATAATAAAAAGATTTGCTAATTACCAGACCAGTACATTCTATTGTAAACTTCGAACCACTAATTGCTAAACGCGAGATACCGCAATGTGCCAGATGTCATGGTTACACTAAGAATTTCTGTAGCAGAAATCCGCGATGCGCGAAATGCGCTGATAACCATCCAACTTCCCAAAGTCTAAGAAAAGTAAAAGATAGCAACGTTAAATACGTTAACTGTAACGGCAACCATCCGGCCAATTACAAATGATGCCAAATTTACAAAGAACTTTAGCCAAAAATGTATCCCCCTTTACGAAACAAATAACTACCAAATACGAAACCACACATAGAGTAACAGCGCCAACAAAACCTCTTCTATGCTCAAATAGTACGAAACACCATCCATTATGCTGGTAGTAACATGACTCAACAGCAACAATTTACCGAATTTAATAATTTAGCTGAGCTAAAAATAAATGTTAAAAACCCTAATGGAGCAGATGGAAACCTTACTAATCTCTTAACTGTTGGCGTTACAAAAATAAACCCACAGGCCCTGCAGCTTAAGATAGCTGAGTGAAATGTCAATGGCTTGACAAACCATAAACACAAGCTAACATCATTTCTTACATATCAATCCATCGACGTTATGCTAATATCGAAATTTTACTAAACAGAGATGTTGGCCAAGCAATTAAAATTGAAAACAAAATCAAATACCATTAACTACCTAAATACAACCCAGAATATCTAAAATCAACTACAATTACGATTGTAAATTGGAAAGGCCCATTCAACATATCAACAGCCTGTTGTCCTCCAACCACAACATTAAGAAGTAGCACTTTGAAGAATACCTCAAAACATTAAGTAATAGATTTATCTCGCTCAGAGACTACAATGCCAAACACGAGTATTGGGGATCAAGAGTGACCACAACGAAAGGCAGAGAACCTATTCGGACAATAACCAGCAAAGGATTGCATTACCTGTTTACAGGTGAGCCAACCTATTGGCCTTCAGACGTGACAGAAATACCCAACCTACTAGACTTTTGTATTATAAAAAACATCAACCCAAACTACTGCAAAGTTGAGTCCTCTTTAGACCTATCTTCTGATCACTCGCCAATAATTAAGACATTGTCTACTCAGATATTACACATAAAAAATTCCTGTTACTCTCGGCAACACATTCAGGGACTGGAATCACTACAGAAAAATAGTAAATGAAACATCATCACTCGATATATCTTTGAATTGGAACATTTCAACACCAAATAAAATGCTAAATAATATACACCCAGTTTTTCCCATTTACGTTAAGAAACAAAAGTTGAAAACACAAACAAAAAAAGAAAATGGTAAAAACAAAACATCTCAAAGACAAAAGGAAGCTTAATCAACTAACAACAGATTTTAATAATTTGCTTTCCGATATAAAAAATAATTGGATCCAAAACTATCTAAAGCGTCTTTTGCCTACCGAGGTAACATATTTTCTCTGGAAACCAATAAAAAAAATAATAAAACAGTCATAACAACATATATCGCGGATACGACTAGAACACGATAGAATTAATTTTCACAAACCTGTAGCCATTGTAACGCACTTAATAAAGGTGTTTAGCCCATGTGAATCTTAATCACTTACAAATGAAGAAGACAATATCCGACAATGTCCAATGCGCCCTTTCACTTGTGCCTACCAATTAAATCTTTTACAATGAATGACATCAAGGCAATAATTATATCAGCTCTGAATCCAAACAAAACGCTTGGTTACGATTTAATCACGGGAAAAGTTCTTAAAGATTTGCCAGAAAAAGGTTTCAAATACATTACCTCTTTATTCTATGCTGTGGTAAGACTATAATGCTTTCCCAAGCAGTGAAAGATTGTAACAGTTTTACTGGTCCTCTAATCGTGCAAACCAAACGATGAGCTGTTTTAAGGCCAATTAGCCTTCTACCAATATTATCAAAGATTTTTTAAAAGGTATTTTTGCAAAAGCTAACGCTTATAGTTCTGGAGAATAATATTATTCCCAACCATCAATTTGGCTTCCGCAAGCAGCACGCCACAATTGAACAAATCCATAGAGTTGTGGATGCAATATTAAGCGACTTTGAAAATAAGAAATATTGTTCAGCCGTATTCATTGATGTCGTGCAGGCCTTCGAGAAGGTCTGGCATGGAGGTTTGTTATTCAAAATTAAAAAGCTGCTATGCGGTACTTAAAGCTTATCTCACCAATAGACACTTTATCGTCAAGTACAGGTATTTTTATACCTCTTTATTTCCGATTAAAGCTGGTGTCCCCCAAGGAAGCTTATTGGGCCCGCTCCTATATCTTCTGTATATTGCTGACCTACCTACCTTACCAAGTAATCGTTACTTTCGCTGATGATACAGCAATTAATTCATCGCATTCTGATCCAAATATGGCATCTGGTTACTTACAAACGTGTTTGCGCAACTTAGAAATATGGTTTAAAATGTGGTGTATCCACATACCAAAATACAAAACTAAATTAATTTACGTAGCTTTTACGACCGTCTACCATTATATTAAATAACAGACAAATACTGCAAAATGACAATATCAAATACTTAGATATGTATTTAGATAGACGTCTTACGTAGAAAACATATTTTTACTAAACGAAAGTAGCTGTGTTTAAAAGATTCGGCAAATATACTGGCTAATTGGTCGCAAATTACAGAAAATTATGGAAAGTAAATATTACCTTATAAATCAATCATACGACCTATTTGGTCCTATGGAATAAAACCATAAGGAACCCCAAGCATATTAAACATCGACATTATCAAAAGATTCCAACTAAAAGTCCTGCCCCCTAAAGTAGACGACCCATAATTCGTTCCAAACGAGGTCAGCGCCAAGACCTACGTATTACTAGGGTAATCAAGAAAATACAGATGTGCAGTGTTCATTGTCATCACAGAATAAGTATTAATTTTAATTCGCTGGTCAAGGATCTATTAAACTCTGACGATGAAGATCCCATATTTAAGAGATTTAAGCCAACGAACCTACCAAATCGTTTTGTCTACGATGTATTGTAGTGTTTAATTTATTTGTTAGTTACCAAACCTTTTTTTATTAATATCCGATATTAAAAGAATTAATTAATAGAATATTAATGCGTTATTACTATTATGTCTGGTTCCTCGAACAAATATTTTAAATCTTGATTAGTTCATTTCATTCAAACATCATTTACTTTGTATTTCCTAATATTTTTTACATCTTTTTTCCATACCTTTGATATATTCCGATCTGTTGTTTTTAAATTCCACACCACACATCTAAATGTTGTAATTGGTCTTATAATCGTTTTATAAATTATTATTTTTAATTTTCTCTATGTTGCTTTTTTGATTAATGATTCATTGAGCAAATGTAAGCAACGGTTTCCTAGCAGTATTCTTTGCTGTACTTCCCTAGATATAAAAAATTCTATACTTTTCAAAATTACACATTGTCCCAGAGTCCGTCCTTATTTTTAGGTCTCCCCTTATCCTCAGATCTTAATCTGCCCACGTCATAAATTTAGTTTTATGCTCATTAATCACAAGTCTCGTTTCCCCGATTTTTTTCGAATCTCCGCGATACAATCTTTGATTCTTGCTTACTTCTTGTTAGTAATTTAATGTCATTTGCAAAGACAATCAATTGATGACGTTTGTTGTAACCCAAATCCGACTTGTTAATATCAGCTGCTTGTAGTAGTTTCTCTTTCACTCCATGTTTTTCTGTTACTTGCTTGGTATTCTTGCTCAATTTTTTGTTTTGTTTAACGTTAGCTTTGCTATATATATGAGTTTTCTGAATGGTTCTAATTTCTTTAATGCTTTATATAGCTTATTTATTTTTATTGTGTCACAGGCTTGCTTGAAATCTACGAGATCACAAAAGTATCTTTTTTGGGTTCACAACTTTCTGCATGTATTTTCTTTAGAGTATATATCTATTAACACAATTTGTTAATCATCTAGCTCTTTTTCTAATTTAATTTTTATCTTGTTTTTACAATTGTTGTAATTATTTTACAGGCAGTATTAAATAAAGCTATGCATATGTAGCTAGTTGGTTCCATTTTATCCCCTTATGTAACGTATGTACTGTTGCTTCCAGGTTTGCGACATTTCTTCTTGCACTCATATTATTATTACACACTACATTATTACTATTTTTAGGTCTTTTTCCTTTCTCCTTATTTCCTTTTATATATATTTTTTTTTTTTGTTAAATCATATTAATGCAAATTTTCTATTTTTAATTCTTATTTCGATTATTTTTCAATTATACTAAACATATACTTAGTTTAATGCGATGCTTCAACATTGTTTCTTACATCTGCTAATTCTTTTCTAATTTCTTAATTTTTATTTTTGAGATTCTCATTTTCTATTTTTATAATATTTTCATTTTATTGCTATATATTTGTTGTTTATTTCTAATTAACATTATTTCAGTTTTAAAATCCTTAAGTATATTAACAATTATGTCTATTATATCTTAGTCTTTTGTATGCATCTTTTGCTGATTTCTTGCTGCTTTCTTACTTTTTCTAAATATTTTATGATGTTCATCATCCTCTATGTCTCTAATATTTGCTATTTTGTTATTAATTTATTAGTAAAATAATCATCGATGTCCACCATGTTATTAAAATTTGTTTTATTTAACATTCTATCAATATTGTTTGTTCCGACTGACTGTTCCTTGTCTATAAACGCAACGCGCACCGCACACGAAGGTCATTTTAGCTGACTTTGAGTACGCAATTTTTTTGTTAACGTTTATATGCAAATCAAAGCTTATTATTCTTTGCAGTTTTAATCAAATTAACTTGTAAACTTTATCGCATCAAATATCACAACACCGTGTAATTGGATAGCCGTGATAGCCAATATTTTTTGGTTTATTTCGGAACATTAATAAACAATCCGCCAATGCCGATCCCAAGCCCGGATGAAAAAGGAGGAGGGATTGAGGAGTAATAACCTCGAAAAGAATCTGGGTTCAGCTGGCCCGGCTGATAGCACCCAGTAAGGGCTCCTACCTGGGATTACAGGCGAAAACCGGCCAACGACCTGGAAGGCAGAAGATGACAAATTAGTCACAATGGCGGAAAGGGCGGAAGAGCCAAAACTAGTAGCGTCTGATCCAGAGTGGACGACTACGAACGGCGACTGTCTCAGATTGGGCGGCCCTATATAAAGGTCCACCATATAAGGGGGTTATGGCGTTAGTCATAAACAACCTAACACATGTAAGAGAGGGAGCCCTATAGGATACGGGGGCAATTCTGCGCTGAAATTTTAAACTCCAGTTGAAGATATCAACCAGGAAAACGAAACCAGGAGAAAGAAAAGAAGAAAGGATAGGAAAATAACTGTAGGAACATGGAATGTACAAGGATGGAGGAATAAAGATAAGGAAGTGATAGGAGAGTTCAAAAAAATGAATCTGGATATGTTAATTTTGAGCGAAACAAAAAAAAGGTCATGGACTTCAGAAAATTGACAACAACATACTTTGTTGAAGTGGAGTGCAAAAAGACAAGAGAGCAAAGGCAGGAATAGGATTAATAGTAAAAAAAAAGATATAGAAGAAACATAAAGACCTGGGAACCCATAAATAAAAGAATAATAAAATTAAATATGTTACTACACGGCAGAGGCATAGTAATACTCGGTGTTTACGGACCAACAGATGACAACGCAGTATCAGAGAAGGAATCATTCATAGGAACACTAAAGAGGAAATAGAAAAAATTAAACGAACTCAAGAAATAGTCATAGCAGGAGACCTGAATGGAATAACCGGAAGGAAAGAAAAGGACGAGGTAGTAGGAAGGTACGGAGAGAACATCATAAATGACAATGGAGTAAGATTAACAGAGGTATGTGAACTATATCATCTAAAGGTCATGAACGGTTTTTACCCACACAAAGATATCCACAAATACACATGGATACAAGAGACAAGGCAGCTGAGATCCATAATAGACTACTTAATACTAAAACGCAAAAGTACAATGAGAACGAAGGACGTAAGAGTCAAAAGAGGGGCAGAATGTGGAACGGATCATAAGCTGCTGATAGCAAAAATAGGGTTCCCATGGCAAAAAAAATAACAAGTGAAAAAAGAAACACAGAGAAAACAAATGATATACGGAAAGAAAGACAGCTCAAGTTACACCTACTGCAAGACACGACAGTGAGAGATTTATATAGGAGAAGATTAGACGATAAATTGACAGAATTCAGATGCGAGAGCATAGAAGAGATCTACCAACACATAAAGAAAGTTTAAAACAAGCGGGATTCGAAGCATTAGGGGAAAAGAAGAGAAACCACACAATATAAACACAAACTCACAAGTGAAACCCAGGAAGCAATTAAACAAAAAGGAACTATACAGCAAATGGTTAAGCACAAAAAGGAAGAAAACTTAAGAGAGTATAAAAGTAAGACCAGAGAAGTGAAGAAAATGACAATAAAGGAAAAAATGACAATTGGCAAACAACCTGTACCAATATTGATAAAAAATTATGAGTGCTTTTGCAGCTGCTGTCACACAGGTCAAAGGTCAAAGTTCAACTATTGCTGTCAATGATGTAGTGATTTGAGGGAAGGGCTAATAAAATAAACAAATGAGTCATTAATACTAAAAAAAATTATTCTGTCTATAAAGACACATCATATATAATCCGAAATTTGTTGATTACGCACCATGTGGTAAACCGAGAAGATTGCGGATTCTAAGCATTGTAGGTAGAGATATCTAAAGGGGATTCCCCTCGTTTATTAGTAAAATAATCATCGATATCCACCATGTTATTAGAATTTGTTTTATTTAACATTCTATCAATATTGTTTGTTCCGACTGACTGTTCCTTGTTTATAAACGCAACGCGCACCGCACACGAAGGTCACTTTAGCTGACTTTGAGTAAGCGATATTTTTGTTAACGTTTATATGGAAATCAAAGCTTATTATTCTTTGCACTTTTAATCAAATTAACTCGTAAACTTTATCGTATCAAATATCACAACACCGTGTAATTGGATAGCCGAGATAGCCAATATTTTTTGGTTTATTTCGGAACATTAATAAACACTTTACTTCACATCACGACCGGGCCCAGTGAGAAATTAATCATCAAATTAACTATCAATAGATCAACATACATCGATTCTTCAATAATTTTTAGAAAAATTATTAGATCGATAGAATAAGTATATAAAAAAATCTGGTGAACATCACACGACTTTCCTTATCCTATTATATATATATATATATATATATATATATATATATATATATATATATATATATATATATATATATATATAAACCAACACTGAAAGCTGATTAAAATAAACAGTACAAGATAATAATTGACTCGTACTTAAAATTTGCACGTCACTGAAGGTAACCGTGCAAGCTCGGCTGCACAGCCTTCGCCATTATCACCTGCGTGCTCCCTCCTAGCCCCCAAGCGCTCCCCCCCGTCCTCCCGCAGTCGGCCCGGTGATTGCGCGCTGTGATTGGTCCGTTTAATTAATTTGTAATCGGCTATAACTTATTTATTTGACCTCGGATCAAAAAATTTCATTGTAATGTTTTGTTCGTCTCGGTTTGATCTATCCGGTAATATAAATTTCCCGAAACATTTTATGGACACCCGGTATATTAAAAATCCTGAGCTTCAATTTTTTTCGAGTTCCTATTTTACCAACTTTTATTTTAAATTCATGTTTATTTCATGATAACAAATAATTTTTATTCTCATAAATTTTTTGTATCTTCAACCGTTTAGATTCGCGACCGCTTTGCGACCGATTTTGAGACCTTGCGACCAAACGGCTTGGCCGATTTTTACCAAAAGCTTCGCACTGCGAACTACCTACAAGTAATTTGCATACCAAATTTCAAGTCTCTAGCTCTTACGATTCTCAATATATCTTGTTTACTGACAGACCGACAGACACACACATACACACACATACGAACCAATGGCTAAAACCAACTTTTTTGGTGTCCTGAGACTATATTTCGTCCAGAAATGTGAAAAACTGGGTAGGTCAAATTTCCGCCGATTACATTACTTTCCTTATTATAGGATAATGAAAGTAAAAAGTTAAAAGCATATAGCTGTGGCAAAAAATATGAAGCAACCGCTTTCTTACACGTTATCTTTAGAATTAAAGTACAGAAACGCCTCTGCTCTTATTATGTTTCCAGTAACTATAAATCAAAATGTAAATAATGTATACCTTCATAAAAGGTCAATAAAGCATTTTAACGGCAAAGTGCGAAAATGCGTGTTTTATATGCAAATATTTTATTGACAATATTGCTTTTTGTGTAAGAATGTGCTTTGTTATTGCTGATACAAAGTTTAAATTTCCGATTATTTTGCAATAAAGTTTTTAAAAGAATAAAACTTAGTGTTCAGATACGTTTACGAATTTATTTTTTATAAGAATAGAGCAACAGCGAGTTGAGTTAATTGTTTAGTTGAACTGTTTAGAAGATTAGAAAACATATTAAACACACTAGATTACACGTAAACCGGAAAATAGTAGTTTGAAAAAGGATACGTTTCAAACGTAAGGGGGTTTCTTGAAAATTACAAAAAACCTCTCTCTCTCGAGTTCGCTGCCACAGATCAGTAAAAATTTCAAGCCTCTTAGTGTTCAAAGCGTAAGCAGGAGACTTAGAGCAGGCTTCAAATATTGCTTACAAAAAAAATACAGAAGAAAAACAAAAAAGATCATTTACATTGAGTTTCACAACACCAATAGATAACAAAGAAAGATGAGGCAAATGTTCTGTGGCCAGACAAGTCTAACTTTGAGGAAAGCTAATGAGGCACCATATTCAACGTTTAGATCCAAGTGAAGAAAATGACAATAAAGGAAAAAATGACAATTGGCAAACAACCTGTACCAATATTGATCAATACCTGGGGGGCACTAGATGCTCTGAATCATGGAAGTTACTAAAAAATCTACGAACAGACAGAAAAGAACACCTGCAAATACAGTACATTGAAGACAAAAAGTGGGAAACATACTATGCGAACCTGCTAACAGAAAACAAACAAGAGTACCTGAATGACATCGAAGAGAAGGCAGAGAAGGAAAAGGAAGAGAAGAAGGAGACAGATAAAGATAAAGATGAAGAAGAGGAGATGGTGTCACTGGAAGAAGTAAAAGCGGCAATTAAATCATTAAAAAACAATAAGGCTGCAGGACCAGGAGGGATACCACCGGTATTCCATAAAGTATGGAACGGAAAAATTGTTCAGAATGATAACGATAATGGTCCAGAAAGTGATTAGTGAAGAAGACATGCCTAAGGAATGGAAGGAAGCCTATCTTGTCTACATATTTAAAAAGGGCGATAGACGGAAATGTGAGAAATCAGTGTGATTGCTATAATGGAAAGAATATACGGACAAATACTTAAAAACAAGTTAGAAAAACACATACAAAACAAAATAGGGGAAGAACAGGCCGGGTTCACAGCAGGAAAATCAGGAACCATATATATATATATATATATATATATATATATATATATATATATATATATAAATAAGAGAACAATTACTGGAAAAGAAAAGAGCTAAAAACATAACGATATATCTGGCGATCGTGGATCTGAAAAAAGCATATGATACAGTTCCCAGACAAAGATTATGGACATTAATGGAGAGGATAGGAATTCCCAACCACCTAATAAGGGCCGTTAAAAGTTTGTACAAGGGAAATAGGGTGTACATAAAAGCGGGACAGAAGATAATAGGTAACTTCCAGACAACAAAGGGGTTATTACAGGGATGCTCCACATCACCGACTTTATTTAAGATCTATCTAGAAGAAACACTGAAAAACTGGAAGCGTAAATGCAAAGGTATGGGAGTACCAGTCAGAAACGAATATCTATACACGTTGTGCTACGCAGATGATCAAGTGGTTATAGCGCAAGATGAGGAAGATTTGAGCTTTATGATGAAGAGACTGAGCGAGGAATACGAAAAAGCGGGGTTACAGATAAACTACAAGAAGACCATGTATTTAGCAACAACGGAAGAAAAGTTAGAAAACCTACAAATAGAGAAGGATATAAGAATTAAAGCCACAAACAAACTTAAATACTTAGGATTTACAATAACAGACAAGGCAACAACGGAAGAGGAAATTAAAAATAGACTGGGACAAACAAGATCGTGTATTAGACAGTTGTATCCAGTAATATGGGATAGACAAATTACGAAAAACACAAAAACGAGAATATACACCGCAATTGTACAAAGTATAATGACGTATGGAGCGGAAGTCTGGGTAATAAACAAGGGAAATGAAAGAAAAATAAGAGCGACAGAAACGAAATATTGGAGAAGGTGCTGTGGGGTAACCAAGATGGAAAGAACCAGGAATGAAGAAATAAGAAGAAGAATGGGAGTAGAGGTAGACATAATTCATAGTATCGAAAACAAGAGACTCGCATGGTACGGACATGTGAAAAGATCGGATGACAACAGATGGATCAAACTAGTAACAGATTGGAGTCCCGCAGGAAGGAGAAAGAGAGGAAGACCGAGGAGATCGTGGAGGGATGAAGTGGATGAAGCGATGGAAAGGAGAGGTTTAGAGGAGAATGACTGGCAAGAACGAGAAGCGTGGAGAACCTGGTTGAAGGAAGGAAAACGGCGACAGCTGTAGAATCCTTTTATATATATATATATATATATATATATATATATATATACACACCTTTCTTACATGTAATCTTAAGAATTAAAGTACAGAAACGCCTCTGCTCTTATTATGTTTCCAGTAACTATAAATCAAAATGTAAATAATGTATACCTTCATAAAAGGTCAATAAAGCATTTTAACGGCAAAGTGCGAAAATGCGTGTTTTATATGCAAATATTATATTGCTTTTTGTGTAAGAATGTGCTTTGTTATTGCTGATACAAACTTAAAATTTCCGATTATTTTGCAATAAAGTTTTTAAAAGAACAAAACTTAGTGTTCAGATACGTTTACGAATTTATTTTTTATAAGAATAGAGCCACAGCGAATTGAGTTAATTGTTTAGTTGAACTGTTTAGAAGATTATAAAACGTATTAAACACACTAGATTACACGTAAATCGGAAAATAGTAGTTTGAAAAAGGGTAATTTTCAAACGTAAGGGGTTTCTTGAAAATTGCAAAAAACCTCTCTCTCGAGCTCGCTGCCACAATGTCTGTAAAAATTTCAGGCTTCTTAGTGTTCAAATAGTAAGCAGGAGACTTAGAGCAGGCCTCAAATATTGCTTACAAAAAAAAAAAATACAGACGAAAAACAAAAAAGATCGGTTATATTGAGTTTTACAACACCAATAGATAACAAAGAAAGATGAGGCAAATGTTCTGTGGCCAGACAAGTCTAACTTTGAGGAAAGCTTAATGAGGCACCATATCAACGTTTAGATCATAACTGTAGGTTTGTTACACATACACACAAGTGCAATAAAGGTAATGTTTTATTTCAGTTGTTCTTAATCTCGAAGGGTTTTCAGAGACCTAGGACTCTAAAAAAGAAGACAGGAGAACACTAATATTGGAAAATAAATAATGAGAAAACTACTCAGAATACACCTTATGAGGTCGCAAGTTGCTGACACATTACCGAGTGACTGGCAAAATTTAGAAATAAAGTCCTCAAAATGGGCATATCAAGGGCATTGGCAGGAACGAGAAGTAAATAAAGTAAAGTAGATAATTGACTCATTCTAACCGTAAAAATTGTAGAAGCCTGACGGCATATACCCTATTTTGTTACAAAAAGAAAGTGGCTTTTTATACTACGGGATGTGCGATATATTCAAGGAATGTTTTGCTTTGAGATATATACCAAAATCCTAGACACCAACTAGAGTTACTTTTACATCAAAACTTGGAAAAATAGGACATGTTGTGGTTAAGTTTTTAAAAAAATTATATCCATGTGTTTTACATTGAAAACTCTAGAAATATTGCTTAACAAGTATATTAGGAATGGTATATTAGTCAATCGACTTCTACATCAAGACTAGTATGCATATAAAGCAATATTGCATAAATAAGGGTGAAGAATGCTGTAGAAAGCAATCAGATTTTGCTTTTTTGGATATTGAAGTACCACACTCAAACAGACAGGGCGGTTACCGTGATAATCTAAGGTTTCATGGAGGTTTATAACGTAGAAGAAATGGTTTGCAAATAATATATGACCACTATATAGCTGTGGTGGAAATAGTTCTGTACCTATTTCTTACAAAGATTTTTGGTGACACTAATATGGACCACATCAAATTTTAGCACAATAATGAGTCCTGCTACAAATTTGTAAACAGGAAGCAGTAGCTTCAGAGAAATTAAGTGCAGTTATTAGTCCAACCAGTCCAGTCATCATTTAAAGCTTATTGAGTATATCTGGAGCACACTAAAGCAAAAAATAAAAAAAACATGACGTGACATCAAATAATACTTCTGAGGAAAATTCTGTGAGAAGAATAGAATGCCATTGATTCTAAAAAGGTTTGAGTACTTAACAATAGCTAATAAATAATAAAGCAACACTGAAATATTTTTTCTCCAACTCCACAAATAAGTTCTAGAGAATAGTTTTTATAGGGTACCTTTTGCTCACGGCTTAAGATCTTAAAAGTAAAAATTTAAATTAACTTTGTCATAATAAATTTGTACATTAGTTATCAGAAACTGCTAATGTTTAGTTTTAATAACATTTTAGAAATTAATCAAAAAATTAGGTTACTTGCTATTTTTAAGTATATAAAATCATTATCCGAACACGTTCGTAATTATTTATGCTTAATAAAAATAATCTAATAAAGCACAAGACACAGTATTCAGATTTTGTTTTTGACATTTAGCTTAATAACTGACTAATGGGTTTGCTAAAATTTTACTTTATCAATAATTATTAAAATGTATCTTGTGATGGGTATATGTTAAATATTTAATTTAATACTAGTGCAAGTACATAATCAATTAGCTTATTGTTGATTACTTTCACTTTAATGCTATAAAAATGAAACATGAATTTAAAAAGTAAATAAAGAACAAACTTTAGAAAACAAATAAATAATAAAAATCTAGCTTCCCAAGAGCATAAATATTTTTAGACAAAATAATTTCTAATCAAAGGAAATACAAGTAGGGATCGACAGAGAATATTGTAAAATTGTTGAAAAAACAGTTAAATCTGTAGCAAAAATAATTACTGCATTGCCATTATTTGAAAATAGTATGTAAAATATTTTCAATTCGTTATCGACTGCATGAAAATTGTAAAAAAAGCAGAGTCAAGTCATATAGGTAGAATTACAAACAAAAAGATAGTTAACCACAAACTATACAAAACGTTGTGCGAACTTACTGACTAGTTACTGACGACAAAATAATGGAATCAGAAAATTGACTTAAAAAATCTTGATGCAATATCCAATATCAGAAGTGTAAAAACTATAAGCTAAAGGAAATTAAATGTTTCAACATATTAAGACACAAGAATATTATGTAAATTGTGGGTGGTCTACGTCCACCAGGATTATATTGTACGTAATGTTTTACAAGAATAACTATTTATTGATCATTTAGCAGTCATTCGATGAGTGTGATCTGATCTTAAATTAATAACTCTTTCTTTTATATTCATGTATGAAGTTAAAAATTATTTGATTTGGTTTACATTGTGTTTTATAAAATTTTGATTCCAACCTTCATATCGAAACTATTACAATATTTTATAAACAATCAGTGAACATTATGTTTTTTGCAAACGCCCAAACAATTTGTCAAATACATAAAATAAACGTAATTTTCTACTTATTCTATAAAATAATACTTAACTAAGTTTCCATATTTTGCAAAATTTGGGAATAGTTGGTTATTTATTTTTAATATATGCAAATAATTTCAGATATATCGAAACGATTTTAAAATCCAATTTGTTTTACTATACAATCCTTTGAAGTTAAAAAGTGACATTTATGAAGAAAAATCAAAATTACATGTACTTCATAAACCTATATTTTAATTAACTGATCATTTGAATAGTCTTGATAATCTTTGCTTACTTTAGCTGTATTGTCCCTTAAGTCACTATTCTCTCCAGCCATAAAACTTTCAAGTACGTAAACTCATTGGTCACTTTCTATTTATGGATAGTCGTCTTAGTGCTCCTATCTTTATGCATATTAGTTTAGTCTTTTTACTATTTATTCTAAGACTCACCTTCTCCGTTTCCTCCTTTACTGCAATGATCTTCTCTTGTGCCTGATTGGCATTATGTAACAATAGAAACCGCTCCATTATGATTTATCAGAGTATTGTGTAAGACATCATTTAGTACAATTAGAAATAGTATAGCCATTAATATATACAGCCTTGCCATACCGCCATGTCTGACTGAAACTTTGGTGATAACATCCTATTGTGGGTCATGCTACAACACTAGATGGTGTTCTCCTTTTTGATAAAATTTAATATTTCCAGCAAACTTATTTTTTTAAGACTACTTCATAAGGATCTTATTTTTAAAGAGTCAAAAACATCTCAAAATCTACGAAGATCAGATATAATGGTGAATAAAAGTATATAGAGTGTTCTATAACGACTTCTCCGCTCTAAAACCACATTTGTTATTTATTCTAACTAGTAATATGTTTAGGATAATCCTCTAATATGTTGTGCTTACAACACTTGGTAAAGTTATCCTCCTCTAATTTTTAGATTCTTTAAGCCACCTTTCTCCGACAATTTAAGCGTTAGTCCTTCCGTAAGGAAAAAATTGAACACAAATTCTTACAGAGTTATAAAACGTGCGATAATTTGTTTTCAATTTATATTTTATCTACAAATGGTTTGAAGACTTCTGCCGACGTCTTCACATCTATATTCTGCATATCATCTATAATCTAATCAACTACATGTGCTTTTCCTTTTTTTGTTTAGTTGGTGGCTTGTATTATATCTTCTTCTGTTGGTCACTCAACATTACCTATATTATCAGCTTCTCTCTCATTTCAAAAAAATCTCTGATTCTCTTTCCTTTCTGTCGTCTTTACTTATTATTTTTTTAAAAATATTATGTCTATCTTCATAGCTTTTGCTTTATCCTAAATAATATTTGCTTATATTTTTGTACTAACATCCGGATGGTACGGCACATGGAGGCACTGCCATTATCATTCGTGAATCAATAACACATCACGAACTACCAAAATTCGAAGAAAATTTCTTACAGGCCACAGTGATTGAAGTAAATAAACTACCAAATCCAATTACAATAGCGGCAACATATTGCCCCCCTCGGCACCAAATAACCAAACTCATGCTACAGCCATTCTTTGACTCCTTAGGGTCAGGATTTATAACTGGCGGAGAGTTTAATGCGAAGCATACCAGATGGGGCAGTAGA
Source organism: Sinelater perroti (assembly GCA_036346155.1). Classification (NCBI taxonomy): domain Eukaryota; kingdom Metazoa; phylum Arthropoda; class Insecta; order Coleoptera; family Elateridae; genus Sinelater; species Sinelater perroti. Next base: position 6,859,305 of record JARFIY010000337.1, on the reverse strand, counting down.
CTGATAACCACAAAAGGCAGAGAACTTAATAAACTCATAACTGATAATAATTATACATATTTCTCAACAGGTAGCCCAACGTACTAGCCGGATTTGTTAGATTTCTTCGCTGCTAAAGGAGTTTCATCTAACTACATAGACATAACATCCAGTAATGATATATCATCTGACCACACACCTGTCATACTTACTATTAGTGCTACAGTAATTAGAAAAGAAGCCAAACCAATGTTATGTAACACACGTACAGATTGGGACGCCTTTAAAGAGTATATGGATCAACATCTTGATCTTAATATAAGCCTAAAAACGACTGAAGAGTTGGACAGTGGAATCAACAAATTTATAACTACTATACAAGAGGCAGCATGGTATGCTACACCGCGCATGGAAAAGCAAAAACCCAGCTCACGAAACTTCCCAAGAGAAGTGATGGAGCTGGTTAAGGAAAAAAGGAAAGCTAGGGCAGTCTGGCAACGAACACATAATAGAAACGACAAAACAAAGTACAATCGAATTACTAATAAACTTAAACGAAAACTGAACGAAGTAAACAACGACACATTTCAACAATATGTAACTTCTCTTTCCAAGGACGACTACAGTATATGGAAAGCCACAAAGGGATTCAAGAGGCCACAGGTACATATACCGCCGCTACGTAACACAGACGGCACGTGGGCCAGATCTGACCAAGAAAAAGCTGACCTATTCGCACAATATCTGGCAGAAGTATTTAGACCTAACTCTGAAACAATAGATATAGAAGTAGACACCTTCCTCGAAGCCCCACTACAACTTTCATTCCCAATACGGGATCTTAAAATCGGTGAATTACGTCAGAAGATAAAATTCTTGAGCAACAAAAAAGCACCAGGCTACGATCTCATAACTGGTCCTATCCTTAAACACCTACCAGAGACTGGGGAAAGACAACTACTAGCATTATTTAACGCAATTCTGCGCTTAACCTGCTGGCCGCCGCAACTAAAGATGGCGCAAATTATAGTAATATTGAAACCTGGTAAGCCGCCAAATGAAGTGCAATCTTATCGCCCAATTAGCCTGTTATCAATAATTGCCAAACTCCTAGAAAAGCTGATATTAAGTCGGTTAAATAAAGACACGCCACTGGATGATTGGATCCCAAAGCACCAATTTGGATTCAGACGAGATCATTCTACTATTCAACAGTGCCACCGCATGTCTAACGTAATTCAGAAAGCTTTTGAAAGTAAGAAGTACTGCACGGCAGTATTCCTGGACGTCCGACAAGCCGTTGATAAGGTGTGGCACAAAGGGTTACTGGCTAAAATAAAAGCATTATTTCCGAACCAATATTATCTCCTTTTCCAATCCTACCTTTCAAACCGCTATTTCCTAGTAAAATTCGGAAACAAAATCTCGACACTACAGCCAATTACCGCTGGGGTTCCCCAAGGCAGCGTTTTGGGCCCAGTCCTATACTTACTTTTCACTGCTGATATACCAATAACACCGTACACAGAAATGGGAACGTTCGCAGATGATACTGCCATCCTCGCGTGCAATGAAGACCCTTTAGCTGCTACAAGATTACTGCAGGAACACATACATTTAATAGAAAAATGGCTAGACAAATGGCGAATTAAGGTGAATTAAAATAAGTCAGTTCAAATAACATTTACAATGCGAAAGGGAATATGCCCTCCTGTTACCATAAACAACATTGATGTACCACAATCTGAAGAAGTGACGTATCTGGGATTACACTGGGACAAAAGGCTAACTTGGAAACAACACATAAAGAAGAAGCGCAAAGCCATGGATCTGAAAGTTAAATAAATGTACTGGCTAATAGGTCGGAAATCACCTTTAGCAACCGAGAGTAAACTCCTTATATATAAAACCATCTTACGTCCTATTTGGACATATGGATGTGAGCTGTGGGGCTGCTCTAGCTATTCTAACGTAGACATAATCCAGAGATTCCAATCCAAGACAATAAGAACTCTTATGGATGCTCCATGGTACGTGACAAATCTCACCCTACATACCGACTCCAACACACCATACGTGCGTGATGTAATTACAGAACGGGCAATCTACACTATGATAGACTTACATATCATCCAAACGACCTCATACAACCACTTACGTTACAACCAAACTTTCGGCGATTAAAGCGGAAATGGCCTTAGGACCTACAAACTAAAGTGAATCCTCCACTGTGAATCCATCATCCTCAATCAATAGGATTAGGAAACTGCGAGGAAGCACCAATGGGTGCCAACCTCATCAAGCCAATCAACTTTAACAACAAATTAGCTCATAGAATCTCTTGTAATTCTGATTGCTGATGTACTATGTTTCAATAAAAAAAAATATTTTTGTACTGCCACATTTTTTTATTTGTACCAGCAATATTTGTTAGATTTGTATATAACTACTTTAAATAACCTTTATTGTCTGCATGTGCCAAATCAGCTGTCATCCAACTATTTCCACTTGTCTTTCCTGACTTCCTTACTTTTTACTTTGTATTTTATATGTAAATATTTTCTCTGCTTTTTACTTCAAAATTTTAATATCTTTTTATCTATTTTTAAATTTGTTCTATTAATTTTCAGTTTCTTTACAAGTGCATGTTTCTTAAGTTTTTTTCTGCTTTATTGCTTCTTGACGTTTATTAGTAAAAGCACATTTGAAATATTTGCATCTGTTTTCTATCTTACTATTTTAATTAATTGTGTTACCAGTTCGTTAAGTTTCTGGATGAATTTGCCTTTCATATAGAGATGTTGGGTAGTTTCAATGTTACACTGTTGCCTCTTATGTCTACGACACAGTTTTTTTCTTTTCAATTCCTATCATAACATTACAAATTAGTAAATAGTGATCTGTGTCCATATATCCTTCCAATGCGTGTATGTAGCAATTTATGCTTCGCTTTTTTATTTTTATCCTTGATATTTTCTCGCCTGTTTGTCTTGTTTTCAACTAACAGCTTAATGAAACATTTTTTGTTGATTGTTTTTTTTTGTAAGCTCTCCTGCATCATTTGGTAACCAAGTCCTTTTGTTTCTTTTATGCTGTAGTCTGTTTTATTTTTGTATGTACCCTACGCTTCCAGAATGTCAGTCTATCATGTATAGAAATATTTTACCCTTTCAACTTATACTCATCCATTATATTTTTTTTTGAAGTACTTCTCCTCCAATGTTGTTATTATGAGTCGTTTACCCTTTTTACTTTTATTTATTGCGTGTAAATTATCTTCGCATTTAAATTTACTTTTGGATTTAAAATAATTTCAATTATTTTATTTTTACAACTGTCCTCAAACTTAGTTCCATTTATCTTTTTATTTATCTATTGTTGTACTTTTCTTTTTTCCAATTACTTAACAAAGGATTAGCTCAAATTTTAATTTATGTATTTCTGGTTTTTAGATATTTCATTTCCTGTAGCATGGTTTTCATTTTTATCTTTAATTGATGAATATTGTTTGCTTAAACCAACTAAAACCTTCAGTTTTTCTCCCAATTTTTCTTTTCTTTTATCTATCTTACTATCTTTGTTGCTAAATTATCATAATTGTATTTATGTCTTTGAGTATTTACTAATGTTTACAAATACAGTTTTAATGCTATCCGATAACTTGTATTATTTTTCCCTAAAGTTTACGACCCAGCAAATTGTTGCACGCTTTTCGGCAAAATGGGTTTTAAGTTTTAACTTTATAAATACCAGCGGACGCACTTGCCACTTATTACAATTTATTTTATACCATGTTTTCAATTTTGTATATTAAGTCTTACAATTAAACACATTTTTAGGAAAGAAAGAAGTACCAAGAAAAATAAAAACAGAAGTAGTGAAAAAAGTGGTGAGACCGTGAATCGTGGTCTTTGACAGAAAAACATAAAATAAGACTAAATGCAATGGAGATGCGGTTCCTAAGAAGGATACAAAATAAAACGAAAAGAGATAAAATCCGAAATGAAACGTACAGACAAGATTTAAAGATAAAACCCATAATGGAAAAAATAGAAGAAGGACAATTAAGGTGATTTGGTCATGTGTCGTATGCCAAAAACAGATTAGTGAAAGAGTGTATGAATCGCAGTGCCGGGTAAAAATCAAGAGGAAGGCCAAAGAAACCTGGGAAGAAGGAATAAGAGAGGCAGCAGCAAACAAGGGAATAAACTGGGAAGGTATAAAACAAGTAGCCCAGGACAGAAAACTATGGAAAGAAAAATATACAGCAACATAACAAACTCTGCCTTACACCTAACGGTAAAAAGGGTATAATGATTAAGTAAGTAAGTAACAATTACACAACTAGTCGATTCTGCGTCCGATTGACTCCCTGTTAGCTATACAAACCAGTTCTATTTTTAAATATAGTGTTTAAGGTTAAGAAGTGATTATTTCCCTTAAAATGGATATAAACTAAAAAACTATTTATGAAATTTTTAGCGTACAAGGCTAGCGTCCGATTTTCTTTGGATAATTGCTCCCAGAAGTGCAGATGTCTGTACCTAGTTACAAGAATTTGTTTAACCGGGTTATTTTATTTGTACGTTCAGATTTCAGCCTAATATCTTCATAAGGATCAGCTTTACAATTTAACGAAAAATAATTTAATGTTTTATGTACGCTGTGACACTAACAGAGCATCCTATCGTCACGAATAGTCGATTACAAAAACAGTCATCTACAAATTTAAAATAGACATTATTTGACCGACTATTTGTTTGGCAAAACTAATTTTAAATATCTAAGACTAAATAAAGACTAGTTAACGTTTACTACTTCAGTTTTAAACTAAAAATCTTAAACTTTTAACAGTTTTAGCAGTTTAAGACTCCTATAAGCATGTAGCTTTGGATATTATATAAGATAGATATCAAAAATTGTAAAAAAAGAGTAAATTTAAAATTTAGAGTTTAATTTTTAATTGTGAATTGTAAAATAAAGAAAATAAAATTTTAATTAAAAAAAAATTCCATAATGATTTGGCTTGACGTTGAATTTATTGACATGAGTGAAATTACTAAAACAAGCCCCTATCTTTTAACCTCCTTATTTGGTCAGGCCCTTATCGCCGTTACGGGAAAATCAAGATTTTAAGGTGGTACCTCTTTGAACTTCACAGTCGTCCAAGCTATGGACAAATGGATTTACGTTTAATCTCAAAGGATTTACTTATATATATATACTTATCACCTCTGAAGAATAGTATTCGACAGAGGTCTTAACTATTTTATCACAAATGGACCATATATATCTCAACTTTCAAAATTAGGTTTCAAACAAACATTGAATTGATGATAGTTTAGCATTAACAAGAAGTTTTTCAGGTGATTAAGTATTAGCAATGCAAAATAAACAAAAAAACATTGGTAAATTTCTATGCTACGTCCCTGTTATATAATTCAATATCAATACTTAGCCAGAAACCAAACGAATTTATTCACCGTCTGATCATGTCGGTTGAGACGCATTTCTATCTTAATGCGTATGTTAATAAATGGAATTGCTGGTTTTGGGGCAGAGAAAATCCAGAAGTTGTTTACTAACATGAATTTCACGAAAAAGTTGTGCAGTGTGATGTAGTGTTTCTTTGCAATTTTTTGTGATTTAAATTTTTCGAAATATAAGAATAATAGTAAATAAAAAACGTTACTGTTAAATGTTTAATAATTTTGTACACTCCGTGATTCAGTACAGACTTGTTGTGTGGCTTCAGTAAAATAAAGCCGCTTGTCGTACTGCTGAAGCCACAGTGGATTAATTGAGAGACATGTTTAGAGATAAATTAATTTCGTAAGAAACTAAAATTAATTTAATTGTCACAAACCTATTTTATTAAGCTACCTTAAAAAGATTAACTAACATAAATAATCGTCAAACTCTTGCAGTATTGAGAAACAACATTCGTGTAGGAATTAGGCGACTACAGCTTGTTGTTGTGAAGCAAAAAATGATCATTATTTAAAATGTGTTTTTTATATATGTAATGCACATGAATTTCTATGTATTTTCTTATGCGAAAAGGTGAATAAAATTGTTGGATTATAAAAAAAACATCAATTTTTATACCGCCCGCGTGACTTTTGGGCCAACTAATATTTTAGACCAATAATCCAATATTGAAGTCAAATGTTTGGTATGCAGTTTTTACACTTTTTATTAATAAACCTACTAGAAAATTATATATATTATATATATTATTTTTTATTGGTCGATAATGGTAGTTTGATCTGTGTTATAATTTTATCTTTTCTTTAAAATTGTAACAATTGCAACTACAATAATTACTAGTAGCTTCAATTTTATCATAACTGTTTGCGCCTCTGTGATTATCTTACTCTACTTATGAAGCTTTATTTTAACATACTGAACTTACAAAAGAATGGTACCGCTAAAATGAGAAATAAAAAAAGAACAAGATTTAATTCTTAAAAAGTCTAATAACGTAATTATTTGCCTTGCGCTTTATATGCATTGCATTGTTTCTAGTTTTCTTATTATATTTATTTATTTAAGGAAAGCTTATTCAAGCAATAACAATATTTAAACCTGATTTATAAGTGCCTGAAAAGGCATGAAGATATATAATTATTTGTTGGAAACATTTCAATTTAAAAAATCGTGGCCTTTTGGGTCTATGAACAGAAATTAACTATCGCATTTTAAGATGTTAAACGCTTGTTAAGCTTTTATAGTAGTGTGTCAAATTTATTCAAAAATAATCTGGTCTTAGACATTTATTAATAACAATCAGCTTATAGCAATGCACTAAAAATGACCTTAATAGTAACCAGTCTAAGTATACTATTTTTCAAACCAGTTATTTTTGTGCAAAAAAGTTTAGAGAAAGAAAAATAAATTAAGTAATACAATATCTACCTGAAGCAATATGGTGAAATTAACTAGAGGAGAATTACACATATTTATAAATTTATTAAAATAATAGCCTAACAATTAAAACATACATTACCATTAATGATAATAGGAAATTGATCAAGAATAAAACTTCACTTAAATGTAGACGTTCTGAGCAATTTATACCTGATGTCGAACATCAGCAAGTTCTCCTTTTTTATTTCACTGCGTGCTTAATAAAGTTCACAGAATGTGTCATATGATACCCTGTTTTTCTGCGAATGTAATAAAAACGTTTATGATCGTCATGAAAACGCGTCTTCGAGTAATTTGCTAGAAAGTCTTATCTTATTCTTATTATCTTAATTTGTAATAAAGTTTCTGATTCCACAGAATTCTTCTTTAGCAAGCTATGCAATCTGGTGTCTGTTGCAAATTTTTATTTATTATAAATTTTACGGAACCAAGACGGTTAATCTTATATTGCTGCTACCGTCTGACAATGGCAGAATAATGTTGTTACAAATGAATTGTTGTACTGATAGGAGTTTTTTAAAATGCATACAATAGTGTAATGACGTCCTTGAATAATTTTCTTTTGATTCGTTTTAATCAATTATAATTATTTAAATCTTAATATTTTGTTATAACATTTTTACGAGGAAGGAAATTTATATAGAACATTTTTCTAGCAATGCCCACGCTATCCAAATTTATGCGGCAGCCCTCAGTTTGTATTGTCTAGAACCCGTATTTTAACGAGCATAACATCGGTCAGAGCGATTGCAGTAAAATGGAAACCCAGCTTCACTTTCCACGTTTCCGCAACCTCCTAAATCTTCCGCGGCGGCGTTTAAATCACCAATAGACACCAAAAACTGTAGACTATGCATCCATTGTTATCGGAGAAACAACGGTGATATAGCACTTTCGAAACGGTCTGTGAGATCCGCTAACTGAACTTTTTATCAGCGAGATTTATAGATTGCCACCATGTTTATCTCAGTTGGTAACACAGGCAGCTTCCGCAAGGGAAATTGGTTTCATTTTCTTTATGTCGAGAGCGTATCAGACAAGCCAATATTTTCTGCTGGAAATGGCTCTTGTTTTATTCATATTACCACGGTGGGTTGTTTATCAAGTGCCGAAATAACGCCCCCATTGAACACATTGTGATATATCAGAAGTCCCAATATTGGTTATTGAAACACCGCACCTGCGGATGATGAACGGCCGCGAGCCGATATTAAAAAATAAATTGGACCGCGTTAAACGGTCTGCCACTTCTTTATTACTCTTAATTTTTCCGGAAGCTATTTCACAGCGCTCCAGCTTAGAACGCGAGAACTGGAGTTGGCATAAGGGAAAGATGGAATTTATCTCATAAATGCAGCGGGTCGTAAATCCCCTTTCATCTTGACTAAACCAAATTACTATGGTGATTAAGCACTTTATAGAGAGACACTAAATCATTTTTGGAATTAATGCAGGTTTGGGTCGGAAAGTACTATACAGTGAGGTGTTATTTTTTATTAGTACGTATATAATAGAAAAAATAAAAATAAATGTTTTTTGGACCTTAATATTTGTAAAGGAATATTAATATTTATAAAGAATGGAAGTAAATTATCTTTTTGGTAAGTATTTGATTTTGAATTTTAGCGTATCTCATTTAAAGGTACGTGGAAAAACAAGAAGTCACTTAGGGTAAAATTTAAATAAGATAGTTTTTATGCCACTTTATATTTCCACGCGTAGATGCAGCTCGGTGAGCTTTTGTTATAAAAACCTTGGCATATGCACACACCGTTCTATCCTGCAGGATTTGCTCCTAATAATTTATCGTTCAAGCTGCGGCTGAAAAATAAAACTGCAGCCCGGCGGCGCTCGCAACAGAGACCGCCAGGCATAAATAGTTCGCGTGTTGTGTTAAATAATGACGACAATATGTGAACGCGGTCAAAATGTGGAGGTCATGAACGGACTGGGCCCCAGAGAAAACTGCCAGCCAGGAATGAATCCCTTTATCCGCCGGGGGAGATTTACTGCTTCGTCCAGCCACCAAACCTAATACTTTATAACCCGAAAAGTCTACGGGAGGCACAAATAAAGCGGTTTCGGGGAATAGGGCTCGCTGCTGTATTCCATTTGCACTAATTGTTCTCGCCTGCGAACAAAGTTTGCTTCAGTTTTAAATCCAGTTGCGCACTGGACGCCACGTTTCGAAGATAAAGTGAGATTTTCAGATGCTTTAGCTGCAAAACTAAATCTCCATTAAAGGCCCCGGCGTTCTTATTTCTAGTTTTTTTTGGCTTGTCGGCAACTACTTTACAAATGCTGCTTTAAGCGCTTCAATTGGTTTTGGAAAGATGCGAAATTATCCACTTTAGTTCAATAAGTCTTAACTATATTTGACTTCACAATTGCATAGACGTAACTGCTATTCGTAAACATTACCGGTGTTACAAACACGATGAATTCTTGTTTGGGTTTAATTAAAAAAAAAAAGTGGGGAAGTATGGACAGAGAAAATAAATATGATATCTAGTGTAGTCAATAAAATAACAAAAATGTTAAATGAAATAGAAAATAACAAAAATATTTAAAAAATTTAGAATACAAAAATATATAATAAATATTTTTATTTGGTGCTCTACTAGTTTACATTTTTTTTAACAGATAGCTATGTAAATAAATTTGGTCCTTATTGAACATATAAAATGGAAGTAATATATTTAAATATGATGTGTATATGATAGATAAAATATTTGCTAGGATTAATGCATTATTTTGCATAGATCAATAATCAAAGTTCATATAAAAACCAATAAAGAACTTATAGCCTATGTAGCAATATTTTGTAAATTAATATTAAAGTTTATTATATATTATTTTTTTATATAAGGCAGTAAAAATAGTAAAATAAACATCGTAATAATCCAAAAGCATTTTATTTACAATAATAATTTACTAATACGATAATTATGTATGCCCAAATAAAAAATAATAGTCAAAATCCCATGGAATATTTGTCGTTGCATTTTTAGGCTGTAATAATATCATTACAGTCGTGACAGAATTTACTAAATTATATGAAAACTTAATTTTAAAACTTAAGCTGAAGGCACACATCAGAGACACACATTAGTGGAGGTAGACTTAAACTTTCTCGAATAAACGTGCATTTAAGGCCCAGGCCCTTAATATCCATTTACCACCGACTGTCTATATTCCCATGACATACGTATATTTTAAAATATTCAATCACGGCACAAATTAAACTATATTCAAACTATAATTGTCGAGATATTAAAAATAACAATTTTTTCTGTTTACAAGTATAATGTACTAGACACCAACAAAATTACAACATTCATTTCTGACTATTAAGTTTGTTATATAAATTACATTACATTTGCTTGCATTTTATGACAATATAAGCAAAAAATTTAAAACTGTTTATGGAATATAACCACAAATTTTTGCGATTGAACAGTTTACTATATAATTTTCTTGATGTTATAAGGAACTACATATAGACTGCAGTTTAAAATATATGGTATTGTCATTTGCAAGTTGTTGACAAATGACTGTAACAATACCTAAATGGCAAATGGAGTCAGTTGAAGGCAATATTAGTTGACTACTTCTTAAATACAAAAAAGCATCACTTTTTACAATTTGTTTAAATAAGGCTCTATTCAAGAAATCGTCAACAAATATAAACTACATATCGTTTTCAGGTATTACAAGAATGATGATTTCTAGTTGCAACTTCAAATAATGCGTGTGGATAGAAAAGAAAAACGCATACCGCTGATAATACATTTTCACTTTCATTTATAAAAAGTAAATTTGATTGATCAAAATAAAAATATATAATTGCACTTAATAAACAAAACTGTTTTGCAATAAACGAAATTGTTCTTGCAGTTACAAAAAATTCATGTACAATAATACTGTTTCTTAACAATAAATTATTTTCCAATCATTGCAATTATTTCTTGCAACATTTTATTTTGAAAATTTATCGCCGTCAATATTTTAAATTATATAAACGACGAAACTAAATACTCAAAAAAGTTATTGTAGTTAAATTTAAATATAGAATTTCTTCAATTGCGCTACAAATATTTAATAATTAATAACATTTTTAAAGACACAATCACTTATTATGCGCATAATAAGCACAGCGAGTCTATATATTGCTAATGAAATTTTCTTCAAAATGTAACTTTAAGCAGCTTTACAAAGACCCCTATTAAACTTGTTGTCATACCTTTAGCTATGGCAATCAGCGATTGAAATTTTTTGTTCTGCGATGTCGATGGCTTTTTCTGTGTTTTGGTTGAATTCGATACATTTCAAAAATTGATCTTTAATTTTACATTTTCCATCATCATTCTTCACAAATAACGCAATATGAAAACCATTTGCTCAATATAAACAGAATCTAGAGTTACAACTCCTATTACTGCCTAATATTCTATTTTTGCTCTATTCCAAAAACATTTTACATTTCAGTTGATAAGTAATGTATGTGTAATCAGATCTGTGATATTTATATTTATATTAACTAAATATTTTTTAATATGGCATCATAGTTGTTCATCAGTTCTCAAATTCCTAATAAATTTTGTATTTGTACGATCACCTTATTACGCCTAAATACTAAACCACATTTTTTAAGATACATATGTTTAAAATATTATGTAAAATTTACTTCCATTTACATTCTTAACAGTTGATATAATTTTAAGATAAGTTTTATAATTTTACCCTTCTATGTAATGCATTTGTAACTAATATTATTGTTGATTTAATTTTTTTTCTCTTTTTGTATTGTTAAATATTTCAAAACATAAAGCAAAACTAGATGTACAACGAGCCGAAGTTTTATTAAAAGATATGAAAGAAAAACAAAACAACATATTGAGGTGTTCGTTTACAATTTTGTAAAACTATTTTAAGTAAATTAATTGTATATTCCATACAACGTCATTTGAAAATTCGGAATGGTTTCCTGAATGTAGGCGTACCACTTTCTCCTCTTAAACGATAGTGAAATATTCTATTTTGATTATACCAATTGGTGTAATATTTATTAATCTTGTAGAGTTTGAATATTAACTTCTTGTCAAGTAAACTTTTTGATTTTCTATTAATGTTGGTAAATTAAAAAAGCCCTGTTACTTTGCCTTCAGGTATGTTTGGTTTTTTAGTCCTTGAACAATATCAGCTTGTTGGTTATTTTCCTTAATATTTTATTTCTTAAAATAATAAATTTAATGTAGCTAAATATTTATTTTTAAAATTTAGTTACATCGCAAAGAACTTATTATATAAAAGATATGTCACTAATGTAACATCAGAAATTCCCATAAATTAAAGTAAAGAAATTACGAATTCATTATGTATCTAAAATACCCAGAGACTTCCAGTGCTCAATTTAATTCAAGGTTTATTAAATCGGGAATCGTTTTTTTGCTTATTTTTATTATAGCACCACTTAGCTTAATTATTATTTTTTTGTGTGCCCAAGATTTATTCAATTTGATAAAAATTAAATTTCTCCACTTTGACTTATCGATGGGCTTAATAAATGTATGCTACTTTATATCTAGTTTATATTTCAAACAGTATATGATCAAGCAAGCACTAAGCATATACATATACGCTCTCACACCAGCACACCTACCCCCTTTATACCCCTATTAGCGCATTTATGATAATTTGTATGCGGATATTAAAATTTCTTTTTTATAATAAATAAAAGCTACAATTGCTGACTATCTGTGAACCACTATCTAACGTAAAACGTAAAACAAAAACTCGCGAATACACCCAAAATCAAACACACTCGAACACCGACCAAATGTATAATAATATGACGATGAGGGTAGAAACTGAAGAGGGCTTGCGACAAACGATGACGAAGTAATAAGATAGACAAACATTTAGGTGTAAAGAAACGACCCCATGTCTGGGATTAGTAGTAGGTGGTCGCATTGTACAACTTCAGCATTTCGTGCAATTACATAATGTATTAAAATAAACAATTGTACGCCTTATGGATAAGAAAAAACTGAAATTATTATATGGGAAATCTTCGAAGAGCCTGTCGGTTGTTTCCGGGTATGATAAAACATAAATTAGATATATGCATTATTTTTTACTTTAATTAACAGCGGGACTAATTCATAAAATTTATTAAAATTTAAACGAAATATTAAGATAAAAATGCGGTTTTACAAATTATGTAACAAATCAATTTAAATTAGTGCCACCTGATACTCTGCTAAATGTAAACACAGAGGTGGCGAACGCATTTCTGCTCAAATGGTTCCAGCACAAATACAAGAAAAACAATGAATGCAACTGTGCATCTACATTAATTAGGTTGTCATTAAGGAAACAGATATTTTATTAAACTAAAGAGCAATGCATTGGAGCTCGCTCGAGTCTTTATAAACCAGGAGCCGGGAACTTTCCCTCTTTCACCACCCCCATTCTCGACGAATCTGTGTAGAATCGGAAAATAAAATAAAATAGTAACATTATAAATTAATTTTAATGATGTTATATAAAATTATTTTTGATTCTATTTTACGCAGATAATTGAATAACAAATATAAGCTGCTTATATTTAATACAAGTGATTTAAAATTACTAGAATTAAAAATATAGTGGTAAATTTATTTATAATAAGCATTACCAGGCAGGTATAAAATATTGTTCATTACAAGTGTTAATTGTGGAAAGTACTAAGATAATTTGCAATTTTTGGAAAGCAGAGTAGACAAAATTTGTACAAACAAATTTTCAACGGACACAATGACAAGTTTTATATATTTATTTTTTGCCTAATATTATATAATTAAAAACTATAATAAATATTATATACTGGTTTAAAGCTTTTAAAGTGAGTTCATAAAGAATACCAAACATATAATAAACAAAAATTACCTAATTAATATACAGGAAAATAGACTAACTCTAATAAAATTATAAATTCTAGAGATAAAATAATTGCTTCTAAAAATTAAATTACAAACATAAATTTTAAACATTATATTAACAGTAATATTCTATAAAATGGGCGCGCATACCAAAAAGCATAAATCATGTTAATTGTAAATAATAATAATTTAAAAAAATAAAAATACATAGTAACTGTATCGCATCATATAAATTTCTATCCTTGTTGTTTATAAATTCAAAAGTTTTCAAAACAGTTAAATTCAGAATTACCTAAAAAACATAAAGAGATCTTTAATAATGGTCCTTAAACTATGGCAATTTTTAAACTGGAGTACCTGTCATGTTGAAAAAGATCCAGCAAGCTATTTACCTGTTGTCAATCCAAAGATTTATTACAAATATTCTTACAAAAATTAGTATACAAAGGAATTTATATAATTGTAAAATTACTTCTTTAGCTCAAGCTCGCTGCTACAAGTAGGTTTTAAACATAATATTTTAAACTAAAAGTAAGTTCCAACGTGAACTAAAAACTATAAAATTTAGATTTAAAAACAGCTTAGACTATTAGTAAAACCAATAAACAATATCATCCGAAATTAGTACTTTAAAGTTACTACAAAACGAGGAAGTGGTAGACTATACTTCTCCAGGACCTTGTGCTTCCTGATTGCTGTAACTGCTAGAGAAAACCCAATAAAAGAGATGTTTTGCCTTGCTAATTAAGTAGCAGTCTGGTTAAGTACCAACAAATTAACTCCAAAATGTATACGGATTCTCAATTATCTTATCCTCGCCAAGTGTTGTAAATGCTATTTCAAACTTATTAACCAAAAAATTAAAAACAGTTTAATACTGTAAAACCAGGGTTTACTTCCGGAACCAACATAAAAACTCTAAGTGTAGCAACATTTTCATTCTATATTTATCAGCAAATAATACACACATCGGTGGTTCAAAAATTACTTAACATTTTGCACATTTTTATATTGAAAAATTATTTTAAAACAATTTCAAGTTTACAACAATTTTATTTTTTTGCGCAAAACGGTATAAGGCTAAGAGCTTCTAAATGAACTTCACTAGGAAGAATCGGAAATTATAGTTCACATTTCATAGGTTTTCGTTTAAAATAATAAGAGTTACCAGGAATTAAGTTAATTTACTTTAGAAACTAAACAATTAATGAAAAATGGAAATTTTAAAGTAAATTTGATTTACACAATTAATAAAAGGGATAATATTAAATAATAGTTTTTAAGCTTTAAATAAACAATATTCAAATGATTACACAAGCAGTGGAATTCAAAATAGATTTAGACCCTAATTGTAATGGAATTTTAAAGCCTTATTTGAAGCAATAAGTTATCCATTGTATAATAATGATCTAGCCTTCAATGGCATTCTAAATCTCAAAGATGGAGAATCTGTAAGTGATAACATTTGATAATAATACGCTATAATAATAATAATAATAATAATAATAATAAACGTTACTTGAAAACTTTTATACATGAATATATTACAAATAATTTAAAATGCAAAGATTATTTGAAAAATAAGTTAACTATTAAGGACAAATTATGTGTATTTTTTAAAGTTACTAAATTTGGTTACTTTTCAATTATACTTATTGAAATGCGAATTGTAGCACGAAGTTAACATTAATTTTAAATTTACTAATAGTGTAAGACATAAATAATTAAATTTGCGTAACATTCATATAAAAACATTTACATTTATTAAGTAATCTATAACCTCATATCGGGTTCTTGTGACCGCCTCCATTCTTCATGGTATTGACGTCTTGATTATCTACATTTAGTTAATTATTTACACGCTTTCATAATACAGCCAGATTTCTAGGAGGTCGAGAATACTGCTGTACCCCTCTCGCAGTGATATTCCAGATATTTTTCGATCGGTGAAAGGTCAGGTGATCGGGCCGGTTATGAGAGAATTTACACTCTGTTTTTTAAAGAAAGTTTGAAGTGTTAGGTGCAACATCTGGTAGTGTTGTATTGTTGAAAGATTGGTTGGGACACCTACAGGAAAGGAAATAACGGTATAACCGTGTTGATGTAGATCTGACCGATAATGTTGTTAAAATCACTCCGACTAAAGATAATGTGCTATCATAGCAACAAGTTTATGTTATTTATGTGCCCAGAGACGCTTTTTTGTTGCTCGTGCAAGGTCAATGATAATAGTAAGCAAAATGGTCGTGCTGTTAGCGCTATTGCGAGTAATCGAGCTGAACAATGGGTACCATGTAATATTCCATTATTGCTGTTCTAGATGCCGATTACATTTTTTACATAAAGCACCAACTTTATGTAGTCAACCATACTTTTTCTTTAAAATTCTCTAGTTGATTATATATCTTTTATCAACACCATATAAATTACAACTAAAACATATTTTGACAGGAGATATTAAGCAGCAAGAAGAGTATGAAAGCAACAATATGCAGAAATCATCGGTAATAAAAGAAGGTATAAGAAATAACAGCAACACACGACTATTCGACTTCTGTTTAATACATAATCTAATAATACTAAGTACATCGTTTCAACACAAAAAAATTTATAAATATACACGCGAAGTTAAAAGTAAAAGAAAAAGTCAATCAGAAACTATATAATAGTAGAATAGATTTAATATACTCTAGAGTTAAAATATAATATGGAATAAAGGTAAAAATAAAAACAACAAACTATAAGACCAAACAGGAAATATGCTAGAAAAGTACCATTTGAAACAATAAGAAAATATAAACTAAATCAAACCTGCTAATCCAGTCTGTGGAGTGTGCAAAAAAATAATAATAGACGACATGGTAGGGTAAGGAAATTAATCAACAATTAAAAAAACAGACATAAAACATTATTTAGCAAATAGTATAACAGAAAATATGATATGATATAAAAACTACGGGAACTCGTTAAGGGTATGATAAAGAAGTGAAGAGAATAGCTGGACTGATTTTGGACATAAATTAGAAAAAAATAGTAGAATAATTAGAAACGATTTTTTAAAGGGATTAAATCGTTTCAAGAGGGTGAGAAAGATGAAAAAATACATACCAACAATGAAAGTGGAGAAATATTAACAGATAAAACCAAAGTGATGGAAAGATGCAAGAAATCCTTCAAAATACCTTAAATTAATCAGAAATAAGTTTCCAGAAAATAGAAAGGAAAACAAAATTTTAGTAAGTAACGATAACTAAATGAAATAGTAAAGACACAATCAGATGGTTGAAAGTGGAAAAGCATCAGTAATGACAAGATTACGTTAGAAATGTTAAGCACATTAGGTGAAAAAAACAGAATTGTTTACTGAAATTTGCAAACCGACAGATAGACAGGACACCCGAAGATTGGGAATTTGCGTTATTGTTACCTATCTATAAAGCAGAAGACAAACAAACAATGTAGTAGTTACGCGGAAATAACACAATTAAGTTCACCTATGAAGGTATACAAAAAACTACCAGATTAGAAACTAAGATCACAGGTAGAAAGTTCATTGAACGAGCCATAGAGCAAGTTCTTTAAACAAATAAGTGTGTATGTGAACATGTATTTACGATGAAACAGATAATTAAAAAGCTACACAGCAAACCAGAAACAATGTGTGTTTTTATAGATTTAGAAAAAGCATTTGACAGAAAGCCAAGAACAAAGTATGGGAAAGTTTGGAGAATAAAAACAAAGTTAGTAAACGCTATAAAAGGTTTTATACAAGAAACGTTAATTATGTAATCAGAAAAAATTGAAATCAGACAGTATTATTACTACATATGAACTCCGTCAGGGAGGAGAATTGAGTCCTGTGTCATTTAAAATTTCAATAGATGATATAATTAGCAAAAAGCTATGTGTGGAATATAGAAAATTACAAATTTTAACAATTTCAGAACAGGCTTACTCAGACGACGTCGTAGTAATGGCGGAGAAATGACAATATTTGCAAAATAATCTAGAAATTTGGAAAAACACATTAGAAGAATTTGGAATAAATACGAATTTAGAGAAAATAACGATTATGACAGTAAGTGATCAGAAGATCAAGATCTAACTGGAACAGAAGCAGGTGCAGCAATTGAGCACAGTTAAATATTTAAGTTTAAATATAGAAAATACCGCCTAACATGATGTGGAAATTTAGAACGGGGTTAAAAGGCACTAAATACCTACCACGCGCTGAATAATAGCTTTATAAACAAGAAAAAAGTATCAACAGCAACGAAATCAAAAGTATATAAAGTAGTACACTGACTAACTTTTGGAAGTGAGACTTGGTCAAAGACATAATAGTATGATAAAGCAGCAGAAATAAAATATCTAAGGATAAATTAAAAAATACAGAAATACGTCAAAACCTAGATATTACGTCAATGTTTCAACATATGGAAGAAAAACAATTAAGTTGGTGTAGACACCTGCAAAGAATAAAGGAGACAAGGCCGATGGAAAGTACGGAAGGTAAAAATAATTAACAAAAGAAAAAGAGGCGTCAAAGAAGACGCGAGAAAAAGTAATACGAAAAATATTGGAAAAAAGAGGAACAACATGAGTGGAGAGTAAAATCATCATCATCATCTGCCCAATTTAGTCCTTTGTTGGACGTAGGCCTCTCCAAGCATCTTCCATTGGTCCCTGTTTTTCGCCTTCTGCATCCAATTGTAATCTGCTACACTTTTGATGTCGTCAGTCCACCTGAGAGGGGGCCTGCCTCTATGCCTTTTGCCTATTCTTGGTCTCCACTGCAGCATACTCTTCGTCCATCTTTTATCTTCTAGTCTGGCAATATGTCCGGCCCACTGCCATTTCCCTTTAAATATATGTTCTATTACATCTTTTACTTTTGTTTTATTTCGAATCCATATATTTGTCATCCTATCTCTTAGACTGATTCCCAGCATTGCCCGCTCCATTCCTCTCTGCGCTACCCTCAGTTTTTGCATATTTTTTATCGTTAACGTCCATGTCTCTGCTGCGTAGGTTAAAACAGGGAGTATATTCTGGTTGTATAACTTAGTCTTTAGTGTTTGGTCTATGTTACTTTTAAATATTTCTTTCCATCTACCGAATGCGGCCCAACCAAGTTTTATTCGCCTTTCTATTTCTTTTGATTGATTATCCGATTATAGTGAGATGTATTGTCCAAGGTATATATAACTTCCTACTTGTTCTAAAGTTTCCCCGTCAATCTGTATATCAACTATCAACTATAGTTGATATACAGAGAGTAAAATAATAACAAAAATAAAATAAAAAATGTGCTAAATTTATTTTTAGAGAGAGTATAATTGCATTGTACACCATACCATTCTTAGTACAAGTGGATTATTGATTATATATATATATATATATATATATATATATATATAAAATCAATAATCCATAATATAATATAAATTACAAATTACGTGTCAAATCTGACTTGCTAAGAACTTACCCCAGGTCTCATATTCAAAAAAAATTTTTTTACGTCTCGGTCGTTTTGAGGTGTAAGATAAAATTTATTATTTTTTAAATTCTGCTGTTAGCCATGTCATAACAATTTCTTTCCAAAAATGTATAATTTAGTACCTTTATTTTGAATATTGTGAAATTTATGAATATTTGAAATTATTTTACAGATCTTCTGCATAGTTTAGCTGGTTTCCATAATAATATATAAAATTTCTTTATTAAATCGGTTCCGTAAATGTTAAACTATAACTTTCAACGTATGCTTCAAAAAATTATTTGTAGTTTAGCTTGGCTTTGACATACATGCATTATATTTGATCCACGCAGCAATAGTTTTTCTTTTTATGGTCACAACTATAATATTTACTAAGCAATCTAGCCCTGATTGCGAAACTTTCCCTCATATCTCATTTACTTTTCTGTTTTATTGTGTTTCCGTCTGCACTAACAGAGAAATTTGTTTAGATTGCTAGCAGTCGTAAAGCGGACATCTTTTATAGGCTCTATAATACATTCAGTTACAGTTACTGTGTAATTATATTCTTTAAAACGTAATATCTATGGAAAATTACTATGACATTATGCCTCTTAATTGCCCATTGAGTTTATTTATAATCATTTTGTTTTAATGTTGATATGAGTAGTACCACAAAAAACTATTCATGAAAAGTAATAAGTTTACGTACTTATCTAATTTGTAATCATAAATTTTATTCATGATGTTTAGAAACCCCGTTTACAAATTTGCTGATGTAAACAAACTACTACTAGCTTAATAAACATCATTAGCAAATATGTGTCCAAAATTTGCAAGTTAATAAACATACGTTATCATGGAGGTAGTATGCGCTAATGAACAAATTTTGGGTTGCGGCAGATATTTGTTTTATTGGTCCGCCCAATGTTAAACAATATTGTGTGCAAAATGGCAATTGGGAACGGGCTACCAAAAACCTTTTAAAATTTGTGCTTCATATAAAGCTCAAACAAAAATTAAATTTAAATCTGCTAATCCGGCCTGAATGGGCGTGTGTAAAAGCAAACCGCTTAGAGGGATCGATTTTTGTCGCCATTCTGTTCGAATTGTAGCATTAATATCTTAGCGCCCCATCTTCTTAATTTGGAAGTCCGTAGCAAGCTGCTCGCGTTACGAGACTCGGATTGCTTTAACTTTATCAAAACAAATTTTACGAATTCATTCACGACCACTCAAAGTGTAGCAAGTTGGGCCTGACGTTGCCAGTTATAAGGCTTTGAAATCGCAGGCACGGCATTTTAATTAAAACGGAGGGGTCGTTTGTGAAAGAATACGGGCATGATTAAGGAAGCTGAGGTGTTAATGTTTAATGAATTGAAATGTTCTTAAGATTAACTCTAATGCCGAAGCGAGTTTGCAAAAAATAAAATTTTCATTAACCGGCTACCTTAGAAAATAAAATATTTAAGAATAACTAAAAGTTTATAATAACTAATTTTAGTTTCTTATTTAGTATCTCTATTTTATATTAAGTAATTTATGATATATGAAAATTTATAAAATACTTAATAAACTACAGAAAGTGTCTTGTTTATTTTACATATATTAATTTAATTGCGTACTTTCAAGCGGTTGTTTACTACCACATACTAAACATTACTCGTAATATTTAAATTTACCTATTGCTCGAAATTCTTAGGCATAAAGCTCTTTGAATAAGCACACATTTCTACAATTTATTAAAGATAATCGTTTTAGCCATTAAAAATGCCCGCCGTGCAACGTGTATATGCTAAACAGCGCTAGGGGTCAATAATTTTTAAATTTTTATTAAATGACTTTTTAGCGGTAAATATATGTTTAATTTGTTTTTGTCGGTCTTTGTCACATTTTTAATGGAGTAACAAAAACTAATAAAATTACTTTATTCATACGCAGGTAGCAATTCAGAAACAATATGATATTTTACACAATAATTAAGCTCCATATAAAGCACCCACACCCCTTCTATTATTTTTTACTACCTGTTTTCTTGGCCTGTACGTTTTGCCCTTTGTAATTTCATATATAATTTTGTTCCTGTTTGAAAGACACATTTTTCATATTTTTGTCTTTTTAACTTCTTTCTGTAATTTCTTATTGTACCATATGTTGTGTTTTTTATTTTTCCTTATTCGGATGATAGCATACACCTCTTTTATAGATTTTACTATTACGTTTTTAAAGGTTTTTCATTTTCTATTAATTTCGTTGCTATTATCCATGTTGATATTAATTAATAATGCTGTTTTTAGTTTAGCTCTTTATCTACCTTTACAACTTTTAATTCTCATTTCATATGTCCTTGTGGTTTTACTTTTATGGGTTGTTGTGTTTCTTTATTTTGGGGATGGCTTTCAATTTCATAATTCTTTTACTTCCTACATTATTTTATTTCTTAGTACTTCTGTTCGGTAGCTCTCATCTAATTTTTCGTTTCTACTTATATTCGAAGAGGAAGTTTTGACTCAAGATATTATTATATCTGCAAAATTCTAATAATCACTTTTTCAACATTTATAACTGCCTCTTCTCTAAGTGGTCTAATTAGATTTAAATTAAAATCCCATAGTATTATTAACGTACCTTTATAAGTTTGTATCGTATTTTATAACTCTTCCGAAAATTTGTTTTTTCTTCTATTCTCTCATTTTCACAAGCGTCATAAACTATGATAAATGTAAGAAATATGTTCTGCATATTTCTATTATTACCTTTAATATTATTTTTGATGTACTTTGTTAATTTCTTCTATTCTCTATATAATCCTTATGTACACATCACGAGCCTTAACTTATCCTCTTGTTGCATTAAAAAAATTTGTCTTAACAATTTGGGCCCGTATTTCCATTTTGTTTTTTTCTACTAATTATATTCCTAACTATTCTATTTCTTTTGTTAATGCTTTGATTTTCCATTTGTAACTTATATTTCAGGTTTCAGGTTTCTACATTTTCAGTCCAATTTTAATATCCTTTATTGCTGTAACATTCATTGCTTTTGACCTTCCTTTTATTACTTAATATAAATATAATAACACCTTTTTGTATCATCCCACATCTGCTGTTGGTCTGTAATGATTATTTAGTTATAAAAATGTGGCGTGGCTAAGCTCTGAGCGTACGTTTTGTTGCTTATCTTCAGGTTCGCTTTGCTTATCTTAATTTCGTAAGGTCGCTGCACCGACTTATCCCACTGTTATCATTTGTAATTAAATTGTTCCACATTCCCACCTTGCAAAAATTTGAAGAAGGCGGGTGGAAAAATTGTCAGCTTAAGACGCCAAAAACATCTTTTTGTGGCCAAACTTTCCTCTCTCTTATTTTCTTTTTTAATCCATGTACTTCTATATTTTTTCTTACCCCACCCTTCTATATTACATTAACTGTCATTTTTGTAAATCTCTCACTTTTCGTACACAATGTTTTTGCTTTTGGCTTTCTGTTGGAGATCTAATTATTCTTTACTTATCTAAAAAGCTTCCAGCTCGTTTCTGTTGCCCCATTTAAATCCCTGCTCCCTTTATTGTAATTATCGGGCATATTTATGCTATAAAGTGTTTTTTATTTGATAGTAAATAATTATAATGTAAATAAATTTTATCGTTGGCATATTTACCGCTTATCGCGGTTTCAGCTCGCTCGTGACCGTGACTTATTTATTAATGTTACGCCCTTCAAAATTAGGAAAATTTATAGTTTGTAGCCATATTAATTAATTAACACTACATTTTAAGTTTTTTTATTTTTTTGAACTTTGTTATTACTTGACTACGTCGAATTTAATTGTGATGAGGTATATAAAAGGAATATTCATTGGCGTTGCACAATCCCGCATCCGTGCTTTGGAGGGAATTTCGCAAAGCAATAATGGTAAATGGTAAGAAAAACAAAAATTTCTTTTTTATAATGTTGAAATATTTTAGATATAAGGAATAAATGAGGTTAAACGAAATGAAGGACGGACAATAAAACATTCCAATAATAGACAAAACATTTTAAATAAATAGAATAAATATTTCTAAAATTTACTGGCCAATGATCAAAATGAAGTGCAAAACGATAGCATCACAAAAATAAAAGAAGAAAGTAGCATAGTGCATGAGGAACGCATTACCAAAGACTAAACAACAAAATTGATAACGAAAATTAAAACGGCATGATAAAGGAAACCAAAATCTACGTATCTTTAAGAATTAAAGAGTGAAAAGATACCAAATGAGTACATGACAATAATTTACCAGTGCACAAAAAAGAGGAAATATAAGATTGTATAAATTACAGGAGCATATCCCTCCTATGCATAGCCATACTATATATGAACGAACATCGGAAAACATTTTAAGAGCTGTACTAGGAAATGCCTTAAAAGAACTAAAACGTGTTTTCAAAATAAGGCGTAATGTGTAAGATAATACGTTTATATTGCAATAATTGTTTCAAAAATAGTAAATAAAACCAAAAAACATCTTCTATATTTTACTAATTTACACAAGGCTTTCCATACCATTGGGAATTATTTAAAAAATATATATTTATATAGATCTATTAGAACCAATAAAAATATCTTTCACCAAGAAAGGCGTAAGACAATGAGGAGTATTTCGCCTCTATTGTTTATAGAATAGAATTATTAAAGAATGTTGACAAAGAATAAGAAACCTTGTTATCGGATACAGAAACCTTCAACGTATTTGCAGATGATATTCTATTACGCACTAATAATGAAAATTACATACAAGATAAATAGACATTTGGAAGGAAATGTTAAATAGTTAATAATTTGACATTAACAGAGAAAAACAAAAATGGCAATAATAGGAAAGTAACAGCACCGTAGAACTAGTAAACCACTATAAAAGCTAGGTAATCTTATCCAATATACAAGGAAAAATAAATTAAAAATTAAAATTACAGATAAGTCAAAAAATATAGGGCAGTAAAGACATAGGTAAGCACGAGAGAAAAAACAAAAAAAACATGGAACTGGGCGTTCTAGAAATACTACAGGAAAGAGAAATGTAATGAAAGATGCATTAAAGTTGCTAATGGATAATCATTTCTGTAACTTAATTTTACAAAACAAAAGTAACATTAAAATGAAAAAATAACTAAATAGAATTTAAATGTTAGAAGTCGCTTTAAATAAAAGATATTGAAAATAGCAGTTTTAATCATTAAAATCATTATACAGACAATACTTTAAAGCAGAATTACTTCTTAAAAATTATAAGGCTGATTGATTGTGAGACTAAATTTCTCACTAAAATATATAAGAATTTGAAAGATATTTACAAAAAACTACTGACGGTTGCATATTTATTTAAGCTTTCGAATCGAAAGAGCAAGAACAACTATAAAAGCACCGTTTAAAAACAACAGAAAAATTTTTTAAGATTACAATAGAGCTAAAAATAAAATAAAATAAGTGATTTGTTTATATATATATGCCTACATTTTTTTTTATCTAATTAGTTGCACCATTAATTTTTTTTTTTTTGTAAATTCATTATGTATGAAATACATATTTTTTAAATAGTAATCGCTAGCAAGCTCTCAATACTATTGTCATAGAATTAAACCCTCAACAGCAATTTTGTCAGTCACACATTTCTGCAAGAGTAATACTCTGTAGAAATTTTTTGTATCTCATAAATGAGTGTAATGAAGTATACGCACTACAGCAATTGCAAATCAAATATGAAAGCCACCAAATAGGATCTTCGGGGAGATTCCTAGTGATTCAGGTGGCCTAGCTGAGTCTTTAATGCCTGCATAAACAACTCTTTTAAAAATACAGTAGAAAAGGGGAGAAGCGACAGGTTCATAAAAATAAAATGTAGTTACGTCAAGAGCAAAAAAACGAGCTTCTTTTCAAACTCTTGCGTAAGCAGATATTGATCTTTAGTTTTCACCTGTTTAAATATTACATAAAACAATGTAAATGATAGTAATAGAAAGCTTTAAGAAATCATTAAAATAAGTTCGTGCACAAAAAGTATGTCACTAAAACGTTTCTGTGGCAGCATTAAATATGTTTCTTTCAACAATTACTGAATATACAGGATGCGCCTAACTCGTACTTGTAGATATGGATAAGGTAACTGCTAGACAAACATTAGGGCTACTACTTTACATAACCTAATGCTTTAAATTACCAAACTGCAGTAAAAAAATTGCAGGTAATTTCTGCTAAATTTGGTTAACTAATAATTTTTAATTATATATATATATATATATATATATATATATATATATATATATATATATAATTATAGTAAATCTGCTTCTGGTATTACTATTTTGATGTTTGGTATTATACCCTTGAAACTCGTGGAATTCTATAATGGGTAAGATTAGTAAAATATGCTTTAAAAATAATTAAAATATTAATGTGGATAATGTTCAAAAATGCTTCAATCTCTTGATGATGTTGTGTCAAATATTATTTTTAAAAATTTCTGTATTAATGTGGTTATTTAATAATCAAGTGTATCAATAATTAGCTCTATTATTTTTGTTTCTGCCATCAACTTGCAATAATTTCTTGTAGGATTTGATTGTGATTTAATTTTTTTCAAGTTTTACATTACTAAAAACACTAACAATGCCCATAAATAAATCAGACACTTTTAATTTATATTTAGAATACATATTGGCAATACTTTCCCTTAAGTACAAATATAATCGTTAAAAATAAACTCCTTCAAATATACGACGAACAGATTGACTGAGACCACTTTAGGAAAAAATCATTTGCTCCATACCTTAACTAAAAATATGTTTTCAAGAAGCTCTAGTCGATTTAACACGTTTTATTCCATGGCCCAAAATGTTTTCAGAAACACGAGATTATCTCACAATAAATCAACAAAATCACTCAGAAGCAAAAAATAGAACGGAAATATAACGTATACTTGGCTGAAAAATAAAATTACAGCGAAGCAGCCGAAAACCCAAAGAGTATGTTGAAAAGCTCTAAAGGTGAAATATTCAAAAACTATTTAAAAGCCCTAATACCAACAAAAAGTAATGAAAGTAGAGTTGCGACAAAATAACTAAAACCTAAGAAACTGAAAATGTTTTCCAACCATTGCTATTTAAATATGATGCAAATAATGAAGAAGAAATTGATTGTTATTTTAATGCCCGCTAACAGCTTTCACTACCAATATATCTATTCACTGCTAAAAAATTAAGCTAAGGTACTAACGAAATATTTGGTTATAATTCAACAGTAGGATGTGTATTAAAAACTATCCAAGGATATGATAATAATCCTGTTTATTTTGTAATTCCATACTAAGAACTGATTATTTTTCGGCGCAATGGATACTGACTAAAGCAATTCTTATATAGAAACCTAGTAAAGCAATTAATGGAGCTAGTTCACGCAGATGTAAATCTTCTCTATCTCAAAGTGCTTCAAAAACTTATTACTAAAAAGGCTACTTTTTGTTCTAATAAATAAATAAACTAATACTAGAATACTAATTTGGCTTTAGGAAACATTATTACACATTAGTACGATACGGTATTGTAGATCCATACTTTTGAAGTAAAAAAATTATACAGCTGCCTTATTAATATGCTTTTGATAAAGTCTAGCACAATAGTTTCTTGTGCAATCTAAAACAGCACTATATAATGCACTAGCATCTACTGTAATATTTAAATATAATTTTAATGTAAGGTACTTCTTATACTAAAATAATATTTGAGTAAAAGACATGTCTGTGTTAAGTACGACAAAGAATCAACAAAATTATTTACAATAAATTCAGGCATACTGCAAGAATGCGTGTGGGTACCAGTGTTGTACCATCTTTTTGCAGCTGATCTGTCTACTAGAAAGGACGCTCCTATCATCTTTGCAGAGATTAGTTACTGGGCCCAGTTGTAACGTCAGAGAAGCTACAAGCAAGTTTTCTCTCCATTGGGACTTGGTTCAACAAAAAGCGTATGGAAGTTAATTAACCTTTAATAGATGTTAGATACTTAATATGGATTTAACAAAGGAGTTACCTAACAAAATCACATTTGGAAAAACTGGAAACTTAGTAAGCATTAATGGCTCCTTGATAGAAATTCACAGCTTTGCTTACATCATGATTAGTTGTAAAGAACGATCCTGTTCGCGCCAATCTCAAATTACCTTTATTTGAATTTTTTAATTCGAGCCGGCCGTATTTTGGTTCCCTCTTGTATATTTCGAATTTGAGATATCGCCGCGAATTTGTCCGATCACGCGGAACGCTGATATATAGGTCGCGGTTTGGGCCGCGGCCGCGTTTTTACCGTTCACGCTTCGCCTTTTGCTACGTTTAGGCTTCGCCTTTTGTACGCGCTTTTGGCCTTTTGTTCGGGCTTGGCCTTTTGCTATGTTCTCGCAGGCGTCGTTCTTTTTGAATTTAGTTTGGTATAGTTTAAATTTTCCGTGAGCCGAGAGCATTTTTAACCGACAGTTCGCCGGCGTGTTTAATTGGCAGCAGAATTTCATTTCTAGGAAGCCTTTTTAAAAGCTAATTTTGTGGCGAAATTCCATATTTTGCCAATCCGATTAACCTCTTCCCGGAGATCCTTTTGTTTCCCGATTGCATTTCGGGGTTGAAATTTTGCCGGTAAAACTCGGTCCATTTTCTTTGCTCTGACTCAGCAAGGAACGACGAAGGAACTTTTGCACCAGGAAAGACGCTACCGTTCCGCTCCGCTGTAAAGATTGGGGTAATTTATCCTATCTGTTTACCCGTACCATTATATGCTTTTCCTGGAACCCCCAGCACCAACAGTAGGAAACCGATTTCTGCGGGAAAGCGCCGTTTCCACAGGTTAGTGTTTTTAGCTTTAGCTTTGTTTTAAGTTCCTTTGTTCAAATTTATATATATATATATATATATATATATATATATATATATATATAGCAAATTATCATCTGGCGGCCATATTATGGTACAAATGTAAATATATAACTTGAAGTTGAATTATGTGTAATATATGATAATCTTGATAACTTATAGTTCCATACAAATATGTTAGCGCTAAACTTACCAGATGATAGTGAACATAATCGTCGTGTAAAAAGACACTACACTTTGGACATGCCATTTAGATTTTATTAGTTGAAATCTAATGGAAATATACGTACATATATAAAAATTTTAATTAACTACTCATTAATTAGGCAAACTTTTATAATGCAACATAACCCCAAAGAGCTGTCGATGGATGTCTTCCTCCTCATGACGTACTACATCGTATAAATAATTTACTTAATGCTACTTAAAATAAATTGTTTTTGGCAATAGAAGAAATACATGCAGCTTTTACGTCAAATATTGTTCCAGATAACGAAAATTTTGTGACGTTATATTTTAACGTTATTGAAATAGATATGTAAATACATATTCTTTTTATCGCGAGGAACACATTTATTTTAATTTTTCACATACTAAGCTATTTTAAAAGCAGATTTATGTGATTTTGCATTTATTGAAGCAATAGCGTAATCTTCATTTGTATCTAAAATTACTGTGTAGCTTGAGAATGCTTTAATTATAGTGTTCGGAGTAACAAGTAAGTTGTTGTGTAGATTAAGTAAAAAAACCAGACCTAACACACTACCTTGAGGAACTTATGGTGCAATAGTGTATATTTTAACTTTTTCGTTGCATTCACCTTGGTATAATCGAGTTGATCGTGGAGGTTTGGTATAGTACAATGAGAATTTAATGGCATTGCTAAATAGTCAGATGGCTATGTTTAAAATAAAATTGATTATTTCGCAGGCATTCTGTTATTCAATTTTTTTTCTCATTATTTTTAGTATCAAATTCCTTAAAAGTTTAAATTTACTGATAATGTAGGCGGATATGTTGGTGAGGAGGTTAAATCTGATACTAATTTTCCCTATTGTAATTTTGGAATAATGTAGGCGTACTTAAGCAGAGCTGGTCAATAGGTTAGACTAAGGATTGGTATAAATAGTAATTGTATAAACGGCAGTCAATTTAAAAACTATCTTGCGACTAATTAAGCCATATCTTGGAGCCTCCTATTTTATATGTCTTATTTGATTCTAAATTTCTCTTATTGTAAAATCCGAAATAGGTATAGAGAGTTAAAATAGCGCATATAAAAACTGGCTAACATTAACATCTATCTGATTTGTAAGGATGAAAATGATTTGTAACACATTGTATAAACGCTTTGGATTTTTACTATCGGATTTTGCTCAATTATTACCAAAATTGGGAATAAAAGAAATAGTAGGCGTAGATGGTTCTAATCCAATCAGGGTGTATTGTATATTATGTAATTTAGTATTATAAAAAATTGGCAGCAAAATAAATTATTAATGTTAGAACGTTATATGTATATATATAAAAAGATTTACACTTCATATTTCTTTAACTAAAGGCTGTTGGCTTTTCATAAGGCTAATATTGGGAATTTAGCAGTTGTGATCTAATACCTTTATAACAATATATATGTTAAGTATTATGTAATTTGGTTGAACTAATTGGCTGAGCATGTCTGTAGGTTAATCGAACTGATTCGGAGTTATAACTAAGTTGCTAATTATTTGTATTCTAGTATGTTTAGTCATCTGTATGTAGATAGTTTGGTCTTAATTAATACATTTCCTTGGATTATTGTTGGATAATACGATGTTTGTTTTGTAATTCGTAATACAGCATAAAATGCATTTAGTAAGTTTATCTTTTGTTTTCTTACATTGTGCAATTCTCCGCATTTAATACATGTGGGGCGTCTCACGTCAACTCTCCTATCGTGGCGCGCGAGCGCCTAAACACTCAGTTTTCAGCTAACGATTGCAACATTGTAATGCACTTAAAAAAAATAACGAAAACATAGATCGATGTATTGTTGTATTGTTTCCTCAGCTTTCCGATAGTGTAATCGGTTTTTCGAAAAAATGTCAACTTAACCTCGAAGAATCACAATACGTGTTTTTTCTCAAAGAAGGACATTTTTAATATTTATTTAAATAGCACCGATCGAAAGACAGGATTTTTTACGCTATAGAAATTTTCAGAACGCAGTTTTACGTTTTCAACGAATTTAAAAGGTTCGTTACTGAATTCTATATGTCTGTCGGTCTGTCTGTCGCTGTCACAAAATTATGGATCTTTTAAATTTTAAAATGGATTCTTATAGAAATTTTAGCTGATTTCAAAATCGAAATCAAAGTTTCTATCTCGAATAGTTTTAGATATCACTTCAATTTGAAAATTTCGACATTGATTTTAATTGTGATTCTTTAGGAAATTTTACGCTGAATTCGAAAGAAGAAATTCTATGTCGAATAATTTTCCAATCGAAAGGTTTTTTAAGTTTTCTGGATTGTTAAAAGTGTTTTTCGTTTTTTTTGAGATATTAAGCGACAAAGTTGATGCTGCACGGCTGCGCGCCCGCGCATTCGGTACACTCGGCCCGACCCGGCCTGGCTCGACGCCGCGCACTTGACGTTTTTGTTACTTGTAAATGATTGTTACTAATATATTTAACCAAGCTAAAATTTTTATTTATTTACATTTATAAGGAATATAACAATAACAATTCATTATTTGTTTTTCTTTTTACTCCCAGCTAAAGCGCTATGCGATGGCCTTAATAGCGTAAATTTTGTACACCCGATTTTGGTAGGATTTTCACTTTTAAACAACGGACACATAATCTTTTATGCCAGGTATAAGTCGGCTTACTTTGTCGTTTTCATAAAAATTTATAAACGTAAATCCTATTTTCCTACCTTCGATACTAAAAAGTAAATTGTTTTAATTTTGTAGTTACTTTTTGCAATCTGTTTACAACAATAAGAAATATATATGTGTTAGAGACTATTAGGAACATGATGGTAATGATTTAACTTTACATATCCACACAACAACTATATATTTTACTCAAATCTATTCGGTAGGTCTAGTGGTTTGTGTCTCTGTAGGGTTTCACTATTATATTATATTATTATAGTAGGTTAAGAGCTAAGGCGTTTGGGTAATGATAGACTTTACTTAGGTATTTCGCACTAAACTTAACTATCACTTTTTACTGTATTAACTTTTAAATCATTCAGAATGTCTACATTTATAGTATGGTGCATGCATAGCCCAAGCACTTTTGATTGAAATCTCTCAATTATTTGGATGTTGAGTTATGTTGTTCCCAAAGTTGAATACCATATGTCCATATGGGCTTGAATATCGCATTGTAAACCAGAAGTTTGCTTGTGAGAGATAGTTTTGATTTTCTACCTAGTAACCAGTAATGTTTACTGAATAATATACCAAGTTGTTTTCTTTTTGTTCAGATGTGAGACTTCCAAGTCAGACCTTTGTCGAGGTGTAGGCCAAGATATTTAACTTCATTTACTTGGGTTAGCGGGAAGTTGTTTATTAGAACTGGTGGTGTGTTGCCTCTGCGCTTAGTGAATGTGATATGATACGATTTAGTTTCGTTGAGTTTAATACGCCATCTTTTGGTCCACTGAGTCAATTGATCTAAGCTCTGTTGAAGAAGATGAGCAGCTACTGTTGGGTCTGTGTGTTTTGTCATTATGATTTTATCATCAGCGAAGGTGGCAGTGAGGGAGTGCGGACTTGTTGGTATATCTGCTGTGTACAAGAGGTATAGAATTGGACCTAAAACACTTCCCTGAGGTACACCTGAGTTGATTTTGTGGAGCTCTGTTTGGTGTTGACCAACTTTTACATAGAAATATCGCCCTTCTAGTTACGATTTCAGAATAACGTATAGCGGATGAGAAAGTACTTTTTTGAGTTTATACATGAGGCCTGCATGCCGCACCTTATCTAAGGCCTGGCTTTCATCGAGTAGAGCAGCTGTACAGTATTGCTTCTCTTCGAAAGCTTGGTTTATGTTATCTACTATTCGGTGGAAAAAGTAGAATGCAACAATGAGTTCCACAGGGCGGGGGTTGCTGTTCTAAAACAATTTAAAAAAATTAGGATTCTTTGCTTACTCTTGCCCTAGGCCCTGGTCACGAAATGATTTGATAAGAGAGTTTTCTTGCACGAGTGCTCGTACAGCAAAGGAGCTAGTAATTAAAAAAGGAATACTTTTAGTTTTCTAAAAGAAAAAAGGTAAAGTGATTCCCGTTGAAACTGAAATCGTAATCAAAATTTTTTTATGAAAACGACAAAGTAAGCCGACTTATGCCTGGCATAAAAGATTACATTACACAATGATTCTTAGATATTTAATTGAAATTTATTGATTGTTTAAAAATGAAAATCTTTGTATCAAAATCGGGTTTACAAAATTTGCGCTCTTAAACCCATCGCATTGCATTTTAGCTGGGAATAAAAAGAAAAACAAATAATGAATTGTTATTATTATGTTCCATATAA
Organism: Sinelater perroti; assembly: GCA_036346155.1. Classification (NCBI taxonomy): domain Eukaryota; kingdom Metazoa; phylum Arthropoda; class Insecta; order Coleoptera; family Elateridae; genus Sinelater; species Sinelater perroti. The sequence goes on along the minus strand of JARFIY010000337.1, from coordinate 6,826,562 downwards.
ATTTAAATATGTAAATAAGTAAATAAAAATTTAGTTTGGTTAAATATATTAGTAACAATCATTTACAAGTAACAAAACGTCAAGTGCGCGGCGTCGAGCCAGGCCGGGTCGCGCGACCAACTTTGTCGCTTACTATCTCAAAAAAAACGAAAAACACTTTTCTGAAAATTTCTATGCCGACGTAAAATTCCTGCACTTTCGATTGGTGCTATTTAAAAAAATATTACAAATGCCTTTCTTTGAGAAAAAACACGTTTTATGTTTTTTCGAGGTTAAGTTGACATTTTTTCGAAAAACCGATTACACTATCGGAAAACTGAAAAAAAATACGTTGATCCTATGGTTTCGTTATTTTTTTCAAGTGCATTACAATGCCGCAATTGTGAGCTGAATAGTGAGTGTTTAGGCGCTCGCGCGCCACGCTAGGAAAGTCGACGTCAAACGCCCCATATGCATAATCAATTGCAGTACCTTTTTGTGTAATTATATTACTGTTATCTTGTATAGTGCATTAAAATAGTACTTTTTAAAAAGCTTCTACTGCAATAACCTTATTATCTAGCTTATAAATATTCTTATTATTAGTTTTAGATCTGCAAAAATAACAAAAATTTAATTTTTGTTTTTTTATTGTTAATTTATTACGTTTATAATAGCGAAATTATTAGGGTCGAAGAATGTAAATATTTAATTATTATTCTGTACGGTCGATACGTATGGCGAATTGGATTTTTTGTTTACGTGAATTTTATTAATATTTGATGTGTGTCACTTTTAGCGTTAATTTTGACAACGTTTTCTAGTAAAAATTGATTTTCGTCTAAGATGGGTGTTAAAAGTATTTAATATTTTTTATAATTGATCACTTCATATAGGCGGTTTGGCACAAATTCTAATTTGAATTTTTTAGAGTTATTATTTTCCTAATGGTTATAAATACTGAGACCAGCGTATTACTTTTATTGAGTAATAATAGGGCGTCCGTTTGAAGTACCTGATTACTTTGTTCTATTATCTGAGCCTGTTTTTGCTTCTTCATCTTCATTGTGTATATTTATTGTGATATTTTGTATAATATTTATGCAAACAATTGCTGAGAAATTAATTGACTAATTAACGTAAATAGAATTAAATTATATTGCAAATCTTTATTGTTTGCTTTTTTAGGAACAGAGGCAGTTGCAAACCCTAACTCAAAAATATCGACGAATTGAAATTTAGCTACGGTATATGATAATGCCCAGCATACAGTTACGTTAAGCCATTTATTTAGAATACTTGGCCTTGCTGCCGCACTTACTATTAGGCATTCAATGTAATTTAATCTAGTCAAACGAACACTGTTACGTGGGATTAATCTAAGACTGTGACAGCTTTGTACTGCTTTACAGCATCGAAATGCTTAATTAATGAGAACATTTGAAAGGGTGCTCCGAAATTTTGGTGAATTTAATTTTCTTCAATTTTGGTTGATTAAGGAACAATAGTCTAAATACTTTTGTGAAGTGCTTTTTTAGACCAGCTGTTAATTGACTGAGCTCTTTATTTCTTTAATGTTTAATTGTTTGAGATTCTTTGCGGTGTTTGTATTTTACATTTTAAATTTTAATTTTTCTTTAATTTTAATGTGGTAAATTTGGTTTCTAACTTTCAATTTTTTGTTATTATTTAAGTGGTTTACGCTAAAAATAATTTTTCACTAATTTTCGAAAAAATTTTATTAGTCTGAGCTATCTTCCCCATGAATTTATTGCTGAGGTTGGGAGGTTTTTTTAAATAAAACTTGCGTACCTAACACCTCAAGCAACATTTATAAACGGAAGAAATAGAAATATTTAGGTTTATCTCACTTTATTGGTTGACAAAAATTGCTAGGTATCTGTGCATATTAAACACATAGAAGTGCAGATTTTAAGCAGTCTAAACGAAATTTTGGATATATTGTTCGTTAGTTTTGAAATGGTTATTATGCAAATATGTAGTGTTTGTAAGTAAATAAACTTATAATCACCCACTTGCGATTTTGTATACTTTTATATCATGGTGTTTTCTGTGCTGTTTCTTCCACATTGTCTAAGATATCAATATTCACTGTTATTGCTGAAACACGAAATTAGTAAATTGTCAAAAATATAAAAATTTAAATATTGAGAAAATAAACTTTTATGAGGGTTTTGTAAAAATACAACTCAAATTAGAATGCCTACACATAAAAACAGAAAATTAAAAAGAATGTTACCATATGCCCGAGAGAGTTATAGATCAGATATCGGACGAAAGTAAAAAGATAAACGTAAATTCAAAAAGATATAAAATTAAATGAATATACTATATTACTTAAAAATTTTCCATTTGTTAGAAAATCGAAGCATTTGAACTGCATAAATGTTAATAAAAGGCGCGAAGAAATTTGCAAGTATTGCAGTGTGCTTTAATGTGGGATCCAACATTTTTTTTTAAATATTTAATATAATTTATTTTACAAATTTCACAAACTGAAATGTTAAAAATAGTGTTTAATTTAAATTCTACTTATATTATTCAATACTACGAAAGCAGCACCAAAAATTTTTGCACTCGGATAGAATAAAAAGTTTTATAACAAAGGAATTTTACACCTTTGAAAAATTAATTTTGAGAACGTGACTTCCGCTCTTTAGAGACTACTTCAGAAACTTTTTTTTGAAGTTTTTCAAGGTAATATTGGCGTTGCAAAAGGTACAGTACGTATTTTATCTCTAATAGAAAAAATTAAAAAGTCTAGGTCGAGACTAAATTGCGAACTATTTATCAATTATTCCGCACTTGTATTTCCAAGCCAGGGGACATGTGTTTGCGCGGTTCGAGATATTGGTGCTCGAGGTGCTCGACGCTGCCCGACCTATTTAAGGCCAGACTTGTACTTTTATTATTAGTATTTATTTCATCGTTATCGGCGTTATATAATAATAAAAGTTATATCTACAATTTTGCAGTAAATAAATTTCTAATAAAATTTTAAAATGCAAGGCAACAGTGACGGCCGTTCAGAAAACCTAAACAAGTTTTTTTATCTTAATCAACACAAAAATACATACACGAAATTGGCTTAGCCTCGATATTCACACCTGGTACCTCTTCAATAACAGAATTATCTATTTCCTTTCATTAATAAACAACTATGAACGTCACCACTACATCAGAATTTTTAAAATTCAAATTTTATGTTCATGCAGTCTCAACTCTTAGCTCCCTATTGTTATCATCAACAGAAATAATTAAAGAAACAGAAAAAATTAACCAGATCTAAGTCCCACATATCATCAAAACCAAATTAATACAAATCTGCCAACATAGCTCCTGTCGTTTTACCAATCTACTTCAAAAATGGATATAAATTTGTCGTCTATGCCATCATTAGTGCAAAAATCTCATTCTGCTTCCGATGAAGATGATAACATGCCCATAGTAAGCAACAACAATGATGTATTTATCCTAAATAAATTCCAGCAAGTTAGATCATGGAAAAAAGGGAAAAAATAAGCGACAATTAAACAGTACAGCTCACCAAGAAATCTATACAACTCAAAGCAGATTTCTTCCACTTGCTAAGGGCAGTGATATGGATATCAGCAATAATAATCCAACGAGAGAAACTAAAATGCAAGTCCGCTTTTTATTTTACATTATATCACAGCGTTAGATCCACTAATCAAACTAATTGAAAATAAAGAAAATTATGTGTATCATTTATTACAAAAGAACAAATTAAGGCTCCAAATAAACAACATGGACATAAGTTACAAAAAGGTACGTGAGGTACTCGATGCTCACAAAGTAGCAAGACGCACGTACAGTTTAGAAAAGGAAAAGAGATACTGGGTGGTGTTAAAAAACATACTTCACTCTACCGACTTCCAAATCATCATAGACTTAATAAAACACAAAGGCCACAAGGTTACTAACATGATGAATGTAATAAACAAAAAAATTAAACAAAAAAAAATCCAATCTTCATAAACCTAAGAAAAAACCACAAATTCTGTAATGTGAAAAATGTCAATGCTACGGCCACATAAGAGACAGATGTACGCATCCACTTGTTTCGTTCACAGAGTAACAAATTTATGGCAAGGGCCGGTTATAATGCTAAACATATGTTTTAGGGCTTCCAAATTTCAACTTCAGGAAAAAGTCGTACAAGAACTGTAGTTAGGTCATCTCTCAGCCTAAGAGGTAACATACTGGCCCACCGATTCAACAAGAAAGCCGGACCTACTCGACTTCTTCATAACGAAAAACATTGCACAGGGTTACCTGACGATTGCGTTCTGCTGAGATCTATCTACAGACCATTCTCCATCATTGCAACAGTGAATAATTCTATTATCAAAAAAGCTTCCTCACCTAAACTTTTTAACAAAAATACTGACTGAAATTACTTTAAGTTACCACTGGAAAATTAACTAGACCTGAATGTCCCACTAAAGCCATTGATAATCTAGAGTTAGCTGTACCAAATTTTACTTCAGTAATTTAGGAATCCGCAATGCCCCTTAGTAATAAAAAAATTGCCGAAAAAGAAGGCTGAAAAGAATATGGTAGTTTACACAATTTCCTTCGGACAAAAGACGCTACAATCAAGTCTCCGCAGAACATAAAGAATTAATAAGAAGCCTAAAAACGATTTCTTTTAAGACTACTCGCTAACCTAGACGTCACACCGGTTTCGGATTACTCATTATAGACAGCAACCAAAACATCAATCACCAACTCCATCTTAACCTCCCAATTCAAAAAGAAGACGGCTCTTGGGCAAGATCAGAAGTCTTCGCTTCGTACCATGAATCAATTTTCCAACCTCTACCCTCAACCTTGTCCCCCGAAGATGAAGCAGAGATAAAGGCAATTCTTGATGCATTATATCGAATGTCACCCCTACTAGACTTATTTACAGTCACTGAAATAAAGAAATTAATTAAACATAACTTAAACCCAAAAAATTGCCAAGTTTTGGGCTTATAACCGGACATCTTTTAAAAGAATTTCCCCGTAAAAATCTAGCATTATTAACAATGATTTACAACGCAATTTTAAAGCTAGTCTACGTATCGACTCAATGGAAGGTTGCGCAGGTGATTTTAATAATTTAACCCTGTAAACCAGAAAATGCTAATTCCCTCTACAGGCCGATAACTTTGCTGTCTAAATCAAACAAACTATTCCAGATATTACTTGCTAAGAGACTAGAGCTAATTATCGAAGAACTGGGACTTATTCTGGATCACCAACTTGGCTTTGGCAAGGGACATTCAACGGTAGAACAAGTTCACAGGATTGTCGATGTCATCAACCAAGCGTTTGATGATAAGCACTATTGCACTTCTAAATTCTCAGACGAAAGTCTAACATGGTTAAGAAATCAGAGACCTGTATCCAATTAAATCTGGTGTTTTGCAAGGAAGTATATTAAACCCAATGCTTTACCTGCTGTTCACAGCCGATTGTTTGAGAAATAACCATTTTTACCACTATTTTTGCTGACGACATAGCAGCCTTAGTAAAACATAATGGACCAGTAATCGCAGCCCAAATCACTGACCCAAAATCCATCCATATTACCTTCACAAAATGCAGATGGATTACCCCACTAGTTACTATTAACAATGCTCCACTTGCGCAGGTTCAAGAAGTGACATACCTAAGATTATACCTGGATAAAGGGTTAACGCGGTGGAGTCACATATGGAATAAACGGAAACACCTGGGGCTCAAATTGCGTAAGCATTACTGGCTGTTAGGCCATCAGTCCAAACTATCGACTACAAAGTTGCGTTTAATGGTCTCACGGTCTCAAGCTCTGGGCCACTGTCGTCACCTCATCGATCCATAGAAAGATTTCAAAACATAGTATTACGCGTTATATGTGATGCGCCCTACTTTATTAGAAACGCTGACATAGTAAGTGATCTAAAAGGAAACTCAGTGCGCGATGAAATGAGTAAATACAATGCCAAATATTTAGACAAACTATCCATCCATCCAAATGCCTATGCAGTTCAGCTTGCTTGATAATAGTCAAGAAACTTATAGACTGAAACGAATTACATCGCTAGATTTACTCCACATATATTTTAGTGTCTCTATCTCAATTGTAACTTAAAACCTCTGTGTTTCAGCAAGTCATAGCAGAGAGGTAATCGTTGACATACCTTTCCCATGGCTTTACTCACATCCTGTTGTAATTAATTATCTGACCCTGGATTTACTTATTGTATGTATTACAGATTGTAAACAGACAAAAAATAGAAAAAAAACAGATTTGTCAATTTTCTTCTAGAAAATAACACATTTTTTTGTGTTGACACGCGATATGACTTAAAGCATTATGTGATGGATTAAACGAGCCTATTGAGCAACATCTAACAGAAATACCGTTATACGCCATTTTGCAGAAATTGTACGTTTATTTTGAAACGCGTAATTTTTATTTTTAGAATAAACAGACTAAGACTTTGAAATTGTTTTGCTGGTTAAATTAAGGTGTGCTGGAAACGTGATGTGGCGATTGCCGTTTTAATTTATTATACTACTCAAGAGTTTTTTTACCTCATTCTAGACGCTATTTTTTATGCTTATGCTAAATTGTAAAGTATCCGTCCACTTTTATTACCCTTACATGATAATGTACACTGTCGTTTACGGCTATCTTTCTAAAGTTCAAAATGCTGTTAACAATTATGTATCCGACTTTTTCGTCCCATAAAATATTTATATGTATGGGGTCTTCTTTAATTATGGTCTTGGCTAAGGCAAACTGTTACAAATTTAAATTTATTGATCAACTGTAAAATATTTCTTGTGAAGGCTTTTGGTCACCAAATACAATAAGAAAGTGTACGACACTGTTATTAAAGGAAATTTTTAATAAGTATAGTGAGCTATAGTTTGAAGCACAACATTTACTTTGAAATTAACTTGTAACGGTTGCAGTTGTTAGAAAATTAGGACTATCAAACCAGACAACAAATATTAGCTTTATGGCATTTTTAATTTCATTAGTGTTTTTTACTGTTCTTGTATTAAAATGCAAGTAATTTTTTAAAATGTATACAGTAAATACAAAAATGTGGACCGCAAAGAATGTGGCGAATGGATTAATGTATTGTTAAGATTTCTTCAAATGAAATTATACCTAAAAACCACTACCACATATCAAAAGGAAAAAATTATTACTTAAAAATTAGTTTGCTTTTTCCAGACGCCACAGCACGGTTGAGTAAGTAGAAAGGGTTGCCACCAAAATTAAACAAGGAGAAAATTTTGTTCGGCTGCATTTACTGACAGACTTTTGCAAAGTATTGCCAACAGACTTATTATATAAAATCAAACGATGCTTGCCATACTATATTTTACTTAACAGTAGACAGTTTTGTATTTGATATATACCGCCGATCTACCTGTCACTGAAAGTACAACACTCGTAACCTACGCTGATGGTAGACCAATAATAGTCACTTAGCAATATCCAACAGTAGCCTCTATTACAATACCATTTACCCCAAATTTAAAGATGGATAAAAACATAAAGTGTCCGAGTGCAAAAATCTACACATGAGATTTTTATTACTTGGAAAGGTTGGTGCTCTTTTGTCCAACTTAACGATATCTTATGATAAAAAGGCAGTTGGACGTTACTCACAGCTATCCGTCTAAAACCAATTTGGAGCTAGGAAATTCAAATATGTCAAAGCTTGCCAGAATACAGCGATATTAATCATTAACGAATCAATAATAGTCGCATCATGGTTCGCACTTAATCAGGTAATCCATGCAAATTTTCAGATCAATACCGTTGAAAAAAACCTTATAAATATAGCACTGCATTATCAGAATCCATTCCAATATTCTAGCATTTAAAGTTGTGACCGATCAACTACTAAGGGAACTGAAACGATGCGATCCGTAGACCTGCCACAACTATTTTAAGATACATTTTAGTTCCAAATTGTTAGATATAATATTATATTATGTTATTGTAAGTAAGAAGTTTCATTAGGGAAATCTGTTCTATGTCCCTATAAAAAGACTTCTAGCTTCAATTTATTTTGAATCTAGATTGTTCTTGAAATTAAAATGAACGAATATCATTAATGCACAATCTTAAAATAATCAAAGATATTCTAGAGTTTTGTTAAGATGATTTTAAATAAAACACATGCAAAGTTGGTGCAATTACAAAAAGCAAAACACTACAAAGCGTTTCAATTTACCGCTTTGCTCTACAGAAAACTCCGTTTAGTTCAGCTATTGTGTAGGGAGACCGAAACAAAAGAATCTATTCTCATTTACTAGCAGAAAATGGAAAAGAGTTCCTGTAAAATTCGCCCGACTACCGTAAACTCGCGACGATTTAGAAGCATTTAAAATTGCATTCCGCAAAATGCAAAGTGACTCGGCCGCAGCCATGTCGCAGCCATTACACTTCCGCCGACATTTGCAATTCGTCCGTTGGTTCACCGGATGCGCCCGTTCGTCCTGTGCCAGTTAGAGCACCCCGATCGCATCGGATCGAGCAGTAATGAACCGATTTATCTAAGTCACGTGTTGCTGTAGGGCTGCATCTCCAACCGTAATCCGCATAATGCACGAGGCGAATTCCGTTTTGGCGGACTTTTGTCTCACAGCTGACTACTCCTTGCTTGAGAGCCCCTAATTGATCTGTTTTGAAGATTGATTTCGAAGCTGCTCGCAGATCGCCTGCCGCTTGCGAAGTGAAATGAATCTGAATAAATTACTCCAGTAATTGGTGCACTTCAGTGTTAACGAAAGTTCGTTGAAATTTATTACAGCTCTGCGGTCTTCAGCGCAAACTAGTCGTCATAGTTTTTTTAATAATTCTGGAGTGTAGATTTATGTCCCAAACTTGCATATTAAAAAACATTTCAAGGACTAAACATATCGTTTTTTTTTATTATTATTATATACAGTGCAAATTTACAAGCTGCTCTGTGGGAGCTATAAGTAAACGGCATAAAAGCTAAACTATGAGAGGAGAAGCTGTCCGATGACAGCACTCCAATGAGTACAAAAGATAAAGATGATCATTAACTATGTTTTAATTATTGTCTGCTGGCCATCGTCGTTTCAGCCGTCTTCTGACCTCGGGAGGATCCCTCAGTTGATGGACTAATCCATTGAGATGGCCAGCAAGGCTGTGTAGGTATTTGGTGGTTAGTCTGGAAATTTCGTCTGCTACGAATGGGATGCCTGAGTCGTCATGTAGAGTTTTGTTGCTGACATACCATGGGGCGTTGAATATCATCCTGAGGACCTTTGACTGAAATCTTTAGAGAATTTTGGTGTTTAAAGGCTTTGCACATCCCCAAAATTTAACGTCGTACGTTCAGATTGGCTTTAGAATATATTTATAGAGCATGATTTTATTTACAGTTCTGTGTTCTGAGTTTCAGGTTGATCTGAATCTTCTTCGTTGTTATGTGGTATCCACGTAATTTTTTTATCCAATATGAGTCCCAAGTATTTAACTTGATCAACAATCGGTAATTGAGTTCCATTAAGTGAAACGGGTGGACAGTTTGTGCGTTTGTTTGTAAAAGTGATTTGAGCTGATTTGGTTTGATTTACTTGCACGCGCCAGGTCTGGAACCAATTTTGAAGGAGAGTAAGGTGAGTTTGTAGTTTCTCGGTGGCAAGTTGGGGGTTGGTATCGACAGCGATTATTGCTGTGTCGTCGGCAAATGTGGCGAGGGAAGTGTTAGGTGTGAGTAGGATATCTGCGGTAAAGAAGAGATATAGGAAAGCTCCTAGGACGCTTCCTTGAAGTACGCCTAAAGTTATTGGATGATAAAAAGATGTTGCGGTGTTATCTTTGGTTTGGAAATATTAATCATTCAGGTATGAATTGAGTAAAAGGTAATAGGGGGTACGAAGGTTGAGTTTCAGTTTATACAGGAGACCGTCATGCCAAACTCGGTCGAACGCCTACTGTATATCCAGGAAGGCAGCTGTACAGAGTTGCTTTTCTTCTAAACTTGCATGGATGATGTTTACTAGTCTATGACTCTGTTGATGGTAAATATACAGTTAAAAACTTTTTCTTTCATTGTTAGACCTATTTCATTATTTTATTATAAACATGTACTTTTTATTGCTTTGCATATTTCAATGTGATAAACGAAGTGACCTCATATGTTGTTTCTTTCTCATTTTTATATAGCGTGTTAAAGTAACTTCTAAAACGCTACGGTGAAAATACGTTTAAAATATATATTAGTGATTGCTACCCACAGGACCTAATTAAGATTTTTGGCATCCTAAGCTAACAATTTTTATCCATCCTCTCTAAATTTTTTGTATGTTTAAGACATTATCAAAAAATTACAAAGACGCCGATTATTTAGATGAAATATTTATTTGGTTTTCATTTTTTGACACGTGCATACACTACAATATAATGTTTACACATCGATAAGAAAAAATAAAAATAACGTCCATTTCATCTAAAAACTTTCACCAAGAAAACATTTCGTGCACTGGCTTTAGAATTAGCAAACCTCTGGACTATGTTGTCAAAAGAAAGTTTCTAGAAGCTCACTCTAATAAATAAAATTGCAAGATTCTTAATTTTTTCTTATTCTAATGGTAATCGCAAATTTTTGCTCTCTTAAGAGCTACAAAATATCGTCCTCTAGTGCAATTAGTAAATGCCAAAATTTAAAAAATAGACTCTACGTCCCTTGAATTCAATAACGGTGGATGATTTTGTGGTTTTAATTGTGTTTTTTGTTTTGTATTCCTACATTGTTTGTCAATATTTCTATCAATTCTTAAAAATTCTGTTAAATCTACACATTTCCCACGAAATGTCGTATCTTAGACATAATCATATTTTTCCAAAAGCTGATATGTCCAATTAACTTTTTGAATTTATGTAGGATAGGACTATGGACTCCTGAGGCATTAAAAAAAACAAAAATATTAGTAATAAAGAGAACAATATATTGGAGTGTGGTTAGGCCTCTAAGGATCACGAATTTCACAAATTTGAGTGACCTGTTTACAGTTTGTCTATATACTTATGGCCAATGGCAAACAATAACAAATGCTACTTAGAACGTTTAAGATATTCGCAAATATTATGAAGAAACTACTTATTTTCACATTTTATGCTTTAAAATATTAATATACCCTAGAACATATGTGACAACATCATAATTCTTTTTTGCCTGTTCCGCCATTTAATTCCAGAATTCTCAGTGAACATAAAATAAATTTAGGGTAGCTTAATTTAAGCATTTCACAAGAATAAATATGTAAAGAATGCTTTCGTCTTGTATTCACGGAGCAAAGCTCTCTTAATTAAATTTAAATTACAATACAAATTAAGTTAACACAAAAAGTATTAATATAAGATTTTACAATTTGTATAGTAGATAAGATAACTTTATATAAATAAGAAATTTTTTTGTTTTTAATTTGCCAAAGTATGAAACAAGAAATAAAACACTTGATTTACTATTTCTGAATGTATTTTACATATGAAGCGTAACTTATGATTATTCTATTGCCGTAAATAAATTTAATTTATTTTATTTTTGTTTTCACCTTTTCCACATTTTTAATAAATGTCATTTTATAAAACTACTTGAATTGCTCTGTTTAAAAAGTAAGATGACTGAATAAAACACACTATTATTTATTCATTTCAAACTATTTCGTATTTTTCAAACTAAACCCGTGCCGTTGCGATCACATACGCCAACGTTTAATTCAATCTTGGAAACACTTTTTGGAATTCCCAACAGCACACCCTTCTATTTCTGTTTTATCGATTTAACTAAGTGAAATTGGGCTCCAGTGACATGTTTGTAAAATACTGTGGTGTAGAGCAATATTTGTTGAATTTATTAATAATAATTACCGACTTCTTTCGAAAAGCGTTTTAAGCCTAAAATATCATTTAAAATTACATTTATTAAATCTAATGTTACACCAATATTCAAAAAGCTCTTTCATAGTAAAGTTACGATTTTGCATTATTTTGTTTGGGTTTTCAATATTTTCTTCGGTTATTGATGTTGAATGACCAAAACAAAGTTTATCTTCTACGGATTCACGACCCTCTCTGTACACCTTTTGCCACTACAATACAATTTTCTAATAAAGATTGATTTTCGAAGACGTCTTGCGCTAATTTAAACGTTTCATTAATTCCATTTTTAACGCAAAATTAATTGCAACTTCTTTATTAAACAGCAATAAACATTTAATATTAAAAGTTAATGTAACTTACAAACCATTTAACATATTAAAGGAAACATAAGAGCGAATTTTACTGAAGATTACTCAAACATAAATAAATACTACGACTTTTTCGCAAGTTTCAAATTAACACATCACTTTATTTTTTAAATAAAACAGTGCTTTTGACTTATACTTTAAGTTCTCTTTAAAATTACATAAACGGGCATAATGTACCATTTAAAATAAATAAGCTAGAGTTTCTCCTTTCTTTGGTATAAATCAAATTAGAATAAAACCGAAAAAGTTCTTAAAGTAAATATCGCTGTATAAAAAAACGATTAAAACATAAGTAAAAAATAACTAATAAAACAAAAAAAAATAGTAATTGTTGTGCAAACACAGAATTAGAGAACAATTAATTTTTTGTGGCCTTTAGAGCATAACTCAATCAAATCATAATCCTTTTCAATAGTAAAGCGCTCAGATTAAAACTTATGTTAAGAGCTTTAAAATGATGCGCGAGGTGTACTAATAATACATGCAATAAAACGATCTTTAAATTGAGATGTTGTTGTATTATTTTACAGTGTACTAGACCCTTTGCAACACTTCATAATTTTAATCGAAGCTTTAAGGTCAAATTTATACAGGTATTATCTTTTTATTCGTAATAATTTTAATAACGCAAGAAAACAATCATCTTAAATATAGGTACTAAAAGCTACAAAGTAATAAATAACTAAGTACTAGAATTTCACTCATTATCCTAAAATATCAAAGCAGCTGGTGCATTAGGCAGACTTAAGCAGATTATTACAGTTTATTTTAATTACAAGGGAAATTACTTATATCTATATCTTTTGTAACAAAGGATTATTAGAGTATTCGTTTATACCCGCCTAATATAACAAGTAGCCACATATTTGACCAAATTAAACCTATTCAAATATATATCAAAATATACGTATTATTTTTACCTACAAATATTGTCGTATACTTACCTAAGTAATTCCATTGATTTACGAACTTTGTTAGAATTCATCAATCGTTTACAAAATTGAACAATGGTGTGAAAGCATTGGGGTACATACGTCTGCACTTAAATATTATATCCCGCAACCAAGAAAGTTCTGTTGTTTGCGGGCGTAAAATAATTCCAATAATTTATTAATTCGTTATATTAGCACGTTTTACTTTAGTTATTCATTGAATCTTAAACTGTTCATTTTAGTTTGAAATATAATACTAACACTCAAAATTGTTTGTAGAAAAAAAATTTTTTTGTAGGAGATGAATTAATTAGTAGAAAACAATACCAAATCAAGCAGATCCTTAAATTTAAATATCACAAATATGAGACAACGGTTGAAACAAATTCCACTTAACGTGTCAACAGCTTACAAAATTGTTTGTAATAAGTTTTTTTTTTTTATTGAAACAGTACATCAGCAATCAGAATTACAAGAGATTCTATGAGCTAATTTGTTGTTAAAGTTGATTGGCTTGATGAGGTTGGCACCCATTGGTGCTTCCTCGCAGTTTCCTAATCCTATTGATTGAGGATGATGGATTCACAGTGGAGGATTCACTTTAGTTTGTAGGTCCCAAGGCCATTTCCGCTTTAATCGCCGAAAGTTTGGTTGTAACGTAAGTGGTTGTATAAGGTCGTTTGGATGATATGTAAGTCTATCATAGTGTCTGGTTGCCCGTTCCGTAATTACATCACGCACGTATGGTGTGTTGGAGTCGGTATGTAGGGTGAGATTTGTCACGTACCATGGAGCATCCATAAGAGTTCTTATTGTCTTGGATTGGAATCTCTGGATTATGTCTACGTTAGAATAGCTAGAGCAGCCCCACAGCTCACATCCATATGTCCAAATAGGACGTAAGATGGTTTTATATATAAGGAGTTTACTCTCGGTTGCTAAAGGTGATTTCCGACCTATTAGCCAGTACATTTTTTTAACTTTCAGATCCATGGCTTTGCGCTTATTCTTTATGTGTTGTTTCCAAGTTAGCCTTTTGTCCCAGTGTAATCCCAGATACGTCACTTCTTCAGATTGTGGTACATCAATGTTGTTTATGGTAACAGGAGGGCATATTCCCCTTCGCATTGTAAATGTTATTTGAACTGACTTATTTTCATTCACCTTAATTCGCCATTTGTCTAGCCATTCTTCTATTAAATGTATGTGTTCCTGCAGTAATCTTGTATCAGCTAAAGGGTATTCATTGCACGCGAGGATGGCAGTATCATCTGCGAACGTTCCCATTTCTGTGTACGGTGTTATTGGTACTGGTACTGGTGTTATTGGTATTGGACTGGGCCCAAAACGCTGCCTTGGGGAACCCCAGCGGTAATTGGCTGTAGTGTCGAGATTTTGTTTCCGAACTTTACTAGGAAATAGCGGTTTGAAAGGTAGGATTGGAAAAGGAGATAATATTGGTGCGGAAATAATGCTTTTATTTTAGCCAGTAACCCTTTGTGCCACACCTTATCAAAGACTTGTCGGACGTCCAGGAATACTGCCATGCAGTACTTCTTACTTTCAAAAGCTTTCTGAATTACGTTAGACATGCGGCGGCACTGTTGAATAGTAGAATGATCTCGTCTGAATCCAAATTGGTGCTTTGGGATCCAATCATCCAGTGGTGTGTCTTTATTTAACCGACTTAATATCAGCTTTTCTAGGAGTTTGGCAATTATTGATAACAGGCTAATTGGGCTATAAGATTGCACTTCATTTGGCGGCTTACCAGGTTTCAATATTAGTATAATTTGCGCCATCTTTAGTTGCGGCGGCCAGTAGGTTAAGCGCAGAATTGCGTTAAATAATGCTAGTAGTTGTCTTTCCCCAGTTTCTGGTAGCTGTTTAAGGATAGGGCCAGTTATGAGGTCGTAGCCTGGTGCTTTTTTGTTGCTCAAGAATTTTATCTCCTGACGTAATTCAACGATTTTAAGATCCCGTATTGGGAATGAAAGTTGTAGTGGGGCTTCGAGGAAGGTGTCTACTTCTATATCTATTGTTTCAGAGTTAGGTCTAAATACTTCTGCCAGATATTGTGCGAATAGGTCAGCTTTTTCTTGGTCAGATCTGACCCACGTGCCGTCTGTGTTACGTAGCGGCGGTATATGTACCTGTGGCCTCTTGAATCCCTTTGTGGCTTTCCATATACTGTAGTCGTCCTTGGAAAGAGAAGTTACATATTGTTGAAATGTGTCGTTTTTTACTTCGTTCAGTTTTCGTTTAAGTTTATTAGTAATTCGATTGTACTTTGTTTTGTCGTTTCTATTATGTGTTCGTTGCCAGACTGCCCTAGCTTTCCTTTTTTCCTTAACCAGCTCCATCACTTCTCTTGGGAAGTTTTGTGAGCTGGATTTTTGCTTTTCCATGCGCGGTGTAGCATACCATGCTGCCTCTTGTGTAGTAGTTATAAATTTGTTGATTCCACTGTCCAACTCTTCAGTCGTTTTTGGGCTTATATTAAGATCAAGATGTTGATCCATATACTCTTTAAAGGCGTCCCAATCTGTGCGTCTGTTACATAACATTGGTTTGGCTTCTTTTCTAATTACTGTAGCACTAATAGTAAGTATGACAGGTGTGTGGTCAGATGATAGATCATAACTGGATGTTATGTCTACGTAGTTAGATGAAACTCCTTTAGCAACGAAGAAATCTAACAAATCCGGAATTTTGCCAGGGTCCGTTGGCTAGTACGTTGGGCTACCTGTTGAGAAATATGTATAATTATTATCAGTTATGAGTTTATTAAGTTCTCTGCCTTTTGTGGTTATCAGTCTACTGCCCCATCTGGTATGCTTCGCATTAAAGTCTCCGCCAGTTATAAATCCTGACCCTAAGGAGTCAAAGAATGGCTGTAACATGAGTTTGGTTATTTGGTGCCGAGGGGGGCAATATGTTGCCGCTATTGTAATTGGATTTGGTAGTTTATTTACTTCAATCACTGTAGCCTGTAAGAAATTTTCTTCGAATTTTGGTAGTTCGTGATGTGTTATTGATTCACGAATGATAATGGCAGTGCCTCCATGTTCCGTTCTTACAGTAAAATGGGTTTCTGATATAAGGAGGATATCAATGTTGTTTATACTGAGGAAGATTTCGATTTCTTGTTTTTTTGATTGGAGGCCGTTGGCGTTCCAGAGTGCAATTTTAAGGAATTTGGCCATTATCGAACTAATTTATTTATGACCGTCGTAAGCATGTTCAAAATAATGCTATTTTGTTGTATTAGTTGATTGAACATACCTTTGAACTCTTCTAAGAACTGTGTGAGTGTTAGGTCTTGAGGTGATTGAGGTTTATTTGTGTTTGTTTGTTCACAGTTAGTATTTGGCATTTTCCAGTAGTTGTTCACTGGCAAGGGAGGAAAGTTTTGTGCATTTGTCTTGTAAGAGGCATGTGTTTTTCTCTGTGTTTGGGTGTTCGGTTTTATTTTGTTTTGTAGTTCTTGGTAGATTGAACAGCACAAGTAGCAGGGGTTTCCCTTGTTTTTTGCATGTAATAGAATTGTGCGGTCCGCCACATTTAACGCAGGCGTATGACCTATTACAATATGACTTTGTATGGTTATAGTTTTGGCATCTTGTGCACTGGACCAGGTTCATATTTCTGTGGGGCGGTTCAACAGAAATTTTTAAGTTTTGTAAGTAATTTATGTTATATATGTCTTTGTTATTGGTGGCTGGTTCCAAATCTACAAAGAATAGTGGTAATGCTTCTTTAGTTTTCTTATGTTTTATGTTAATAATGTTTCTGACCTTGTGATTATGAGTAGCTAGTTCAGCTGTAATATCATCTACTGGAATTGTAGGATGTATGCACGATCCTGCTTGATTTGGTAAGTGTGGTGAATGACACTGTTTTCCTGGAAATGTTTGACGAGTTTTCTGTACACATCCGGGGAATGCACATTAAATTTGACTACATTATTAGCCATACTTTTGGTGGTGTACTCTTCCTGTTCCATAATATCCTTCAAGCTGTTTATCATTTCCTGATAATTGTTAACTCCATGTACGTAGATTGGAGGGGGTTTGGGTATTTTATTTGAGTTTTTGTTGGCACCGTTATCTTAATTATTGTTTGTTACGTCTGTAACTTCTGGTAAAATTGAGTATTTGTTAGTTTGTGTTAGATTAAATGATTGTGGCGGATTTTGTGTGTTTTGCAATTTCCTTCTTTTTCTTTTTAGGTTATTAACTTTTTGCCAAGCATTTTTTTTTGTCTGCAATATTTTCTTCTTCCTCTGCGTCGCTAATAATAATTTCCATTGGTTTTTGTGTCGTGATTTGTTGATGCGATGGTTGGACTTGAGGCGGCATTACAAATTGAGACATTGAAGAGTGACCATATTGATAAGGTTGGAATGTTTGTATTTGTGGCGACATTGAGTAGCTATTGGGCATTTGCTGGCATTGCTCAGGTGTTATTTGTTGTGGGTTGTTATTTGGGATAACTGGGTATTGTTGGTAAAAGGATGCGTTTTGTTTCGTTATTGTTGGGTTGAATTGTTGCGTGGGTTTGTAGCCATTGCCAAATGGCAGCATGCTATTAGTTTTACTTACATGCATGCACTGAATTATGCAGTAAACAATACAAAAATGAAAACAGTTTATTCCAATTAATGCACTGGTTTATCACTGCTCGAGGTTCACTGTACGATAGCGATAACATGCAGCGCGCACGACTTAGGCATGTGCTCGGCTTGAGCGCTCGAACCGTACTTTGTAATAAGTAACAAAACAAGACAGAAGCATTTTACATAAAATAAGAAAGAAGTGGAAGTTACATAAATGGATATCACATGAGCTAACTTCCAATAACAAGTTACGTTTTACAAAATGTGTATTACTTATTTTACAATTGAAATCAGGCAACTTTTGACCACAAAGAATGGATTATGTGTTTCAACTATAAACGTATTCACCACTGGCTAATATCAAGTAACCTTGTGCCACAAAGTCCCAAAGAAAATTTAACACCAAAAAAACTATTTGGGTGTGATAGACCTCAAAATGAATTATTTACTGTAGATATCTCATGAGTTGATAAAAACCTCATAGTAAACATTTATATTGAACAACAAGTATATAATGCAATGCAATTAAAAAGTTTTATTTTTGCATGATAATTCGACTGCGCAATGTAGTAGAAACTAGAGAAAAAAATAACAAATTTAGGGTGGGAAATCCTCCCCAATTTCCCGCATTTCTTAAATAAATTTCATCATATTATCGCGCATTTTATCTTTAGACAATAATATATGCAGTAAACAGTTTAACAATAAAGTTGAATTGAAAATGTAAGTATCTACAAATTTTGAAAATAGAAATAGTTATAGAAACAAAATTTATGAATTATTTTCTCATTGGAAAGGAATCGTTCAATGAAAAGTGGCTGTTCCGATACATAAAATTATTTTATGTAAAAATATACAAGTGTTTTTTCTCAAATTCAAGAACGACAAAATTTTTTTGGTTACATAATATGATTGCCACTATATGCAAGTAAAAAAGCTGGCAAAATGCTTTACTCGACGAGTGGTTGCAGTAATAGTCTATTGTTACGTTTATTAAGTCAACAGTAATGTGGGTCAATCTTTTTCTAACAGTTTTTTAATGGTATTTCAACTCTAGCTGAACTGTTGTCTTTTTTGTGAAGAAACTGAATTAAACTGCTGTATTGCATTTACATATAACACGCAGCATTTGCACACCGAAATGTTTGCTACGAAAAAATCTATTTTCGTTAATAAAATAATAAATGAACAGAAGTGTAATGTAGTAGCTCAAAGAAAAATACACTAAAACATTTTTAAAATAAAAGCAAGGTGAATTATATAATTTAGTCAGTACAACAAATATATTAAAGAACTTCAACCACGAGATGCCACAATGTGGCAAGCTATTAAAACAATTAGATAGACAACCTTGACAGATGATAACAACATATTTGTAACTGACGAAGAAAACACCAATGCGTTAGTCTCACGTGTAAAATTAGTTCTTACCTCTAATGACATGACATGCACTGAAGACCATTTGCAAGACGCGAGAGGAATCAATAATAACTTTGCAGCTCAAGAGCCGATTTAAATTGTACCAACCTCGCCCATAGAAATTAAACAATACTGAGTCCAGATTTGATAACCAATGCAATATTGAACCACCTAACAAAAAAATCTTTGGTATTTTTAGGTACAATCTTTAATGGCTGCCTTAGATTAGGCTACTTTCCAAAAAATTGGAAACACGCGCACATACTTCCATTTCATAAAAGCAGAAAAATAAAAATAAAGAAGGGAGCTGTAGTCCAATAAGTTTACGTTCGCCGATTTTAAAAGTATTAAAAGGAATAATATACATACGACTGCAAACAATACTGAGTGAACGAAATATGATACCCAAATATTAATTTGGCTTCAAGAAAGAACATTGGATAACGCACCAATTAACAGAAACTATTGAACTTTTATGGACTTAAAAAATGCTTTTTATAAAATATGGACAGCTGGACTAAGATATAAGATCATTAAACTTGGTATCCCAGACCAGATTATTAATATCAACCCGTTATTTATTAGCGGCAGAATATTTGCAGTGCAATTAAATGCCACATTATATAACACAAAGGACATCAAAATACGAGTCCCACAGGACTAACTTTATTCAGCTTTTACGTTTATGACCTATAAACATAACCTTTGCAATGTTTATTGATGATACGGCTGTGATAACCCAAGGCCCAAATCTGCTAATTGCTATTAAATAATTGCAAAATCACTGAACCAGATGTGTCAGTGGTACGATAAATGGAAAATAAGAATAAACACAGGAAAAAGGCAAGTTAAAGTATTTAGTTTAAAGCAAATTACAGATTTGTCAAATGTACACTTAAGACAAACCATAATAAAGTGGAACGCTAGAGACTTGGTAATTAAATATCTATGGGTGTACCTAGACACCAGGCTTAGATGGGGTTTTCGAATCGAGTATGAGCAGTGAATCGGTGCGGACGCCTTGCATGCGCTCCGATAACATTGCGACACGGTTGACAAACGCTTATCGCTGCACGCAGTAAGTGATTTTATTTTACTTATTTCTACTAAATATTGTTAACAATAGCCAACAAATGTTTTAAAAATGGATTATCAATTGCAAAATAAACGCAAATGTGATAAATTATCACCGCCTATCAATGAGGTGCAGAAACGGCACGCATGGACCACCCAAGATCTTTTAACAAGCAACTAATACTATCTACCGACACATTTGGGAACAGCACCCACACATTCTTCGGATAATGATAGCCCGCAAAATACACAATTGGGCACCGAGCAAGTTAAAGTACCGCCAATATACCTGCATAATGCTGTTAACCATAAAGCATTAATAGAAGATATACAAGAACTCTCTACCGGATCATTTACAACTTATTACAACACAACTACACTCCGTATTAACTTAACCAAAAACGAAGACTATCGAACACTAACAAAACACTTTACCGCAAACGAGGTACAGTACCATACTTATCAAAACCCAAACGACAAACCGATATTAGTGGTTATTAAGAATGTTCCAGTTTCCCTCACCGATCGGGAAATAAAGGAAGAATTAATTAAAACCTTACCAATAATAAAAGTAACTCGCTTATATACTAAAGACAAAAAAACCACTGCCAGTCTGCGCAGTAGATTTAACAAAAAATGAATAAGCCAAACGCATTTACTCGTTAATCTCAATGTACCATTCAATAGTTACAGTAGAAGCCACAAGAAACGCTAAAAACATACCCCAATGCCACCGTTGTCAACAATACGGGCATACAAAAAATTACTGCTCATTAAAACCAGCATGTGTCAAATGTGCTGGTAGCCATCTATATACAGACTGCAAAATAAAATCTAGCGATCCACCAACATGCGCAAACTGCGGAGGAAATCACAGTGCAAACTATAGGGAATGCCCACACGACATAGAGCTATTAAAGCAACGAACTAGAACCCAACCAACTACCACCAGTGCTCCCCATCGTAGATATGCCAACGTAAACAACACGCAGACATTTGCAGAAAAACTCAAAAGTGGGTTAAATCCAATTAACAATACAACCACTTCAGCTAATAGACTAACAATACCCGGTAACATCACACAACTCATCATAGAACTAATAACACCTTATCTTAGTCAAATCAAATCCTTTATCACAAATACTCTGTTACCGCTACTTCTCAATGGACCATAAACATAAAAAAGTCTTACAAAATTTAACCAACCTTAATTGGAACGCGAACGGAATCAACACCCAACGTTCACTATTCATAGCTTTCTTAGCCCGATATAATGTTGACATTGCCTGCATAACAGGACTCATCTAGACGACACCATCAAATTTAAAATTCCAGGATATCACACCTATCGTAATGATTGGATTTCTACTGTAGCCGCAGGAGGAGTGGCGATTCTTATAAAAATAAAATTCGAACACACACGACTTCCTGAAATCGACAATTTAAAAATTGTAAACAACAGCGATAAAGGTTACACTAGACGATCAGAGCCACGTTACAGCAATAAGTGCTTACAGGCAACCAAACAAAAAACTAATCGAAGAAGATATTAAAAAAATCTTTGATACAACTAGACCACTATTAGTCATAGGCGATATAAATTCTAAAAACACATTATGGGGCCGTAGAGCTACTAACCCAGAGGGAATAAAACTCGAAAATTTTGCAATAAACAACGCATTCCAAATCTTAACTCCCGACGAGTATACTTATTACCCCTACCGATTTGATCACCAGCCCGATATTCTCGACATTGTACTTCAAAAAAACTTTAATAAACCAGTGTTTCAAAATGTCATAACAGAACTCAACTCTGATCATCTTCCAGTTCTTGTATCTTTTGCAAATACATTATCTGTCAAACAACCCAATCCAAAACTTACCAACGGGAAAATAGACTGGAATCAACTTAAAAAATTATTAGACGACAATTTGCATTTTCCTAAAAACCTCCACATCACCGAGGACATAGACTCGATGATAAACCACATTACCACATCGATACAAAGCAGTATAAAATTGGCCTGCAAACCACAAAAAAGAAACATTCCGAGAAACTACAATTATCCCCCGAAATATATAATTGAACTAATTAAAACCAAAAGCCAAATTCGACGTGAATGGCAAATAACCAAGAACCCCATAACCAAAAATCTCATAAACAATATTACACACCTAATCAAAAGGGAATGAGACAACATAAGAATAGATTGTTACAAGCAACAGATAGCTGATCTTAGTCTAGGAGACATAGGGTTATGGAGAACAACAAAAAACATATTATACCAAAGAGAAGAAATTCCCACACTAACTACAGAACCTGACAACAAAAAGTATAGTTCCGACACCGAAAAAGCTGCTGCTTTTGCATCACACCTCGAAAAGAACAGCAATTACCTGCACGCCAACTCATCTTATGCAAGTAATTAACGAGGTCCAACGAAATTTAGCTATACCGGATCGCATAACACCAACTTCACCCAACGAACTTAAAAGTATAATAGATACACTACCCAAAATAAAGCTCCCGGCCATGATCTCATCACAAACAACATCCTACAACACCTAACAGATAAAGCACTCGCCTACTTAAGCACCACTTATAATGCTTGTTTGAGATAGGGTTATTTTCCAGAATCATGGAAACATGCACAAATAATCATGTTCGCAAAACCAGAAAAAGACAAGAGAAAGTAAACAACTACAGACCGATAGGTCTCTTAACTTCACTATCGAAATTATTAGAAACGGTCAAACATAAACGGTTCATTAACAGTATTGAAAAACTCAACATATTACTCACATTTAAATTTGGATTTCGAAAATTCACTCAATCTGTCATCAATTACAGAGAATAAGTGAACTTATAGAACGGGGCTTCAAAAGCAAACAATATATTACAGGAATATTTTTAGATATCGCACAGGCTTTCGACAAAGTGTGGACCGAAGGTCTTAAAAAGAAGCTTCTAAACATAGATATGCCTACTAATCTTAAATCCATCATCTTCTCCTTCCTGCAAAATCAAACCTTTGCAATTAGGGTTAACTGAACATTGTCTGAAATCAAAAACATTTGTGCTGGCGTTCCACAAAGCAGCAAACTAGGACCAATCCTGTTCAACATATACACCTCAGATATACCTGAAATTACAGCAACGCTAGCAACATTTGCCGATGACACGGCCATTTTTACTCAAGCGGCAAACTAGAAAATGCAGTGATAGCATTACAACATGCAACAAACTGCCTGTGTTCCTGGTTCAAACAGTGGAATATGCAAATTAACGCAGATAAATTCCAAGCCAAAATATTTACCCTGCGAAGAATTAATAACCCCCCTTAATGTACATATCAACAATAGTATAATACCTTGGAACCCAAATGACTGCAGTTAAATACTTAGGAGTTTACCTCGACACTCGGTTAAGTTGGAAATATCACATTAATCACAAATTAACGCAAAGCTATACTAGACTAAGACAACTGTATCCCTTGATAAATAGAAATTCAACACTAACAATTGAATGTGAGGTATTTTTGTACAAAAGCCTGCTACGACCTCTGGCACTATACGCATCACCTGTATGGTGTAATACTTCCAAAAGCAACATACAAAAATTGCAGATATTTCAAAACAAGGTGTTGAGAAGCGCAGTTAACGCACCATACAAAACATACAACTACATCAAGAACTAGGCGTATTATACGTGGGAGAGTTTATTAAAAAATGTGCTAACAACTCAAGTGCGTGTAGTGGTGCGGTACACTATAAACTGTTTCAAATAAATATCCACACTAGACTGAAACGCAGGTTACCACAAGATATCATCCAACCTAATCGCGAACACAACTAAATCACATTGTTATGGTCAATCGTTATTGTTACAGTTAATCATTATTATTAATCGTTATTGTTTTTACATACTCATGAGACTGCTAATTGTTCTCATTCTATTATAATTTAGTGATTGTATTCTAATTTGTCCATGCTATGTATAACAAACTGTCATTTGTTGATCTGGCAATAAACTTGTAATAAAAAAAGATGGAGTTTTCACATAAACAAAAAACTAAATAAATGTTACTTGCAACAAGCAATCTTGTATTCAATAATAAATAAGAAATCGTGCCTAAATACAGAATGCGCATTGTTAATTCATAAGTCAATATTAAAGCCTATTTTAACTTACGCGTGTTCAGTATACGGTAATGCGTAAAAAACGCGCTTAAGGAAAATCCAAATTGTTTAAAATAAAATTATTAGTAATGCAGTGAATACCCCGTAGTTTGTGCGTAACGAACAACTTCATAGAGAAATGAAATTACCAACTGTAGCAGAATTTATAAACAAACAATGCTCCAAATTTTTCAAATATATTAAAAATGATAGTGCAATAAACCACAACCTCAGACAAAAAAACATACAGTCAGTTAAGTAAGACCGTATTTGCCCTACTTCTTTTGTGAGTCGATAGAGGGAATTTTTATCCTCGATGCTTTGTCACAAAAAATTTAGTGGGCATTAATTTCTTGCTAAAGAAACTTATAAAGCACCTTGAGGTGTACCGAAAAATTTAAAATGTCTTATGCAACAGCTGCTAAGTACATAAACAAGTCGAATACATTTATTAGCAGGTTGGTGCAAAAATATAAGGAGACAAAAACGGTCGATGATTTGCCGGGACGTGGTTCGATAGGCAAAGTGTCTCCTAAAAATTGTGAATTTGTTTTCGCAGAACCCGAGCTTAACATTGCGTCAAGGAGCAGTAAAATTGAAACATAAAGATGTAGAGGTATATCGTACTATCCGAACCTATCTAGTAGTATTTCACTGAATAAATTTTTGTTAGGTGAAAATCGCGACGAAGCGTCTAGCTTGGGCAAAGGGTAATATCGACCGAGAATGCAGCGATGTAATTTTTACGAAAAAAGCTTCTGTTTGGGGATGTGCTATCGCCTTACGAGCCTAATCAACTTCAATAAGTGGGTTGGTATAGCGGATCGTTCAACAAACTGTAAAAGTGCATCTTGGGGGTTGCTCCTCAAAACTGCGTTTCAGAACGTTCCATCTGTTTACGTATAACCTAAATATTTCAAAAATTCTCGAAATTTATGACATATTTGTTACCGACTGCCAATCGTTGATTCATTAAGAAAAACGAGGACTAAACCTTGCAGGAGGACAACGACCCTAACTACCGCAGCCAGCTTTGCATCGAGTGAAAAGAGCAGTCTGGCATAGTTGTACTTAATTGGCCGTCGCAGTCGCCCGATGCAAATCCAATTGAGAATGTGTAGGCATACATCAAGCACAAGCTTCGTAGCAAAGTGTTCACTTTAAAACAGTTAATACAAGAAATTTGTCGCGTTTGGAGGTGCTTGCCGGATGAGTACGCCATCAATTTGGTCGAAATCATACTTTAAAGATGCCAGGCAATTATCGACGCCGGTGGTGACTGGACACCAAGATGTGTTCCGTATACACGTTGAACAGAAGAGGAGAAAGTACGCATCCTTGCCTGAGACCGCGTTTTATCTTGATGTCTTCTGATATCATATTGCCAGTTTGCACTGCTGCTTTTTGATTCCAATAAAGGTTGCTTATTATTCTTATGTCTCGATTATCAAGGCCTATTTCTTGAAGTATGTCTATTAGTTTATTATGTTGGACTTTATCGAAGGCTTTTTGATGATCGATGAAGCAAGCATATATGTCATGATTTACATCTCTGGCTCTTTGAAATAGAACTTGTAGGCTAAAAATAGCTTCGCGAGTTCCCAAGGCATTGCGGAATCCGAACTGTTCTCTACTTATTTGTGCTTCACACGTTGTAAAAATTCTGCGGTGTATAATTTTTAGAAATAATTTTAGGAGGTGACTTATAAGGCTGATGGTGCGGTAATCTTCGAAATATTTAGCATTTGGTTTTTTGGGGATTGTCACAAATGTTGATCTTAACCACGGTTCAGGGATTTTTCCGGTGGTATAGATAATGTTAAAAATTTTTGCTAGCCATTCTACACTCGCTTCGTCCATAATTTTTAAAAATTCGGTATGTATATGATCAGGACCTTTCCGATTTTTAACTGTTTTATGCATTTTTCCACTTCGTCGGTGGTGATGGGTAAGGTCTCTAATTCTGGATATTCTTGAGGTTCATCTGATCTATCAACGTCTTCGAAAAGGTCTTCAACATATTTCTGCCAGGCAGAAATTTTTGCGTCTGGTTCTATAATTATTTTTCCGTCCTTGTTGAGTAGCCTTGTTGTATTGTTTACTTTGTAGATTCCTGCAGCTTCTTTTACTTTTTTATACATGTTAAATGCATCCTGTTTTTGTTCTAATTGTTCAATTTCTTTGCATTGTGTTGTTAGCCATGTTTCTTTAGCCATCCTTATTTTGTATTTTATTAATTTCTGGATTTCTTTGTATCTGGTGTCGTTATTTTTGCTTTTCTTCTTTCATCCATTAATTGTAGGATTTCGTCAGTCATCCACTTTTTTTCTTTCGGTTTTGTACTGTCAGATACTTATCTCCGATTTTGTCAAAGGATGTTGTCATGTCTCGAAGTGCTTCTTCTACCGTTTGGTTTTTGTTTACACTCTGTTCACATGCTACACCTAGTTCTTGTGTCATATTCCCACGCGTTTGCGGGCTATCACTTATTTTCCTAAGGTCCCATTTCTTTTTTACAATTTTTCTCAAGCATTTCTTTAGTTTTAATCTGAATTTTCCTACTAATAAGCAATGGTCTGATGCAATGTCCGCTCCAGGGTATGTTTTGGCGGCTAAACAGCTATTGCGATAACGTTTGTTTATTAGAAGATAGTCGATTTGGTTTCGTACTCTCTTCTCTTTGGGTTCGTCGGGGTTGGTGGGGGCGGTCCATGTGTAGGAGTCTTCTTGGTGGTAGCTTATATAATGTATTAAGGATAACAAAGTCTTCTTCTTCTACGAACATTTTAAGTCGCTCCCCCCGCTCATTTCGTACTCCCAGTCCGTATTCACCGATATGCTCTCCGCTTCTACCTTGGCCTATTTTAGCGTTTAGATCTCCCATAATAAGAGTTAGTTCTTGCTTTTTTAGTTGGTTCAATGTATTTTTAAGAGATTCGTAGAACTCTTCTATTTTGTCTTCCTCCACTTCGGCTGTTGGGGCATAGACCTGTATTATATTTATGTTTATGGGATTTCCACTTAGTTGGATAAGTATTAGTCTCTCTGATACAGGTATGAAGTTAGTAACATATTTTTGAAGTTTGCTTGATAGTATCAATCCGACACCATTTATAAATTGACCTTTTTCGTTTCATGAATAATATACTTGCTGTTCGTCTATTAAGTATTGGCCATTGTTTGGCCATCTCATCTCGATCACCCCCATTATGTCCAGTTGAAGTCTTTTGATTTCAGCTATTGCTACTGCGATTAATTTTTAAATATTACAAGAGTAATTTATTAATTAGTCGGTAAAACAAAATGTTTTTTGTTGTTATTCTACTTAAGGAATTTTTTTAAATTACAGAAATAATTATACCACCTCGCAAACGATTGAGGTAAAAATTAAACACCAAATATTACTTTTAGTAGAACCACTATTTAATATTTTTACTTTCCTTATCTTATAATAAGGAAAGTAATGTAATCGGCGGAAATTTGACCTACCCAGTTTTTCACATTTCTGGACGAAATATAGCCTTAGGACACCAAAAAAGTTTGTTTGAGCTATTGGTTCGTGTGTGTGTGTGTGTGTGTGTGTGTGTGTGTGTGTGTCGGTCTGTCAGTAAACAGGATATCTCGAGAACCGTAAGAGCTAGAGACTTGAAATTTGGTATGCAAGTTACTTGTAGGTAGCGGACGCAGTGCGAAGCTTTTGGTAAAAATCGGCCGAGCCGTTTGGTCGCAAGGTCGCAAAATCGGTCACAAAGCGTTCGCGAGTCTAAACGGTTGAAGATACAAAAAATTTATGAGAATAAAAATGATTTGTTATCATAAGATAAACATGAATTTAAAATAAAAGTTGATAAAATAGGAACTCGAAAAAAATTGAAGCTCAGGATTTTTAATGTACCAGGTGTTCATAAAATGTTTCGGGAAATTTATATTATCGGATAGATCAAACCGAGACGAACAAAAAATTACAATGAAATTTTTTGATCCGCGGTCAAATAAATAAGTTATAGCTGATTAAAAATTAATTAAACGGACCAATCACAGCGCGCTCGGAGAGCTAACCGGGCCGATTTCGGGAGGACGGGGGAGGGGGAGCGCTTGGCCGCTAGGAGGGAGTACGCAGGCGATAATGGCGAATGCTGTGCGGCCGAGCTCGCACGGTTACCTTCAGCGACGTAGCAAAATTTTAAGTACTAGTCAATTATTGTCTTGTACTGTTTATTTTATTCGGCTTTCGAGTGTTTGGACTCGCGCCTCGTCCTTTTTTAAATTAACAAATTTTTAGACGAGAGCAGCGCAGAGCCGAGACGATGGACCCGGTATAATATATAATAATAGGATAAGGAAAGTCGTGTGATGTTCACACTAGATTTTTTTGTATTTAATTAAATTTTCAATTTTAACAGGTTCTCCAGAAACGGCGGATGATATCCAACTTTAATATAAAATTGTGTGTTCGGCAATTTTGCAATTATGTACAGAACGTTGTTTGTTATAACGTGATACTGGTTGCTTCCAAACACTTAATAAGTGGCAAGTTTATTCAAAATACCTTTTGACAAGTGCAGTATTTTGGAAAAAATTCGGTTACAAAATGTACCTGTAGTAGTTGATGGGGTTTATTTAAAGTTATTTTTACTGATAGTCATTAATAAAAAAGTTTTTTCTTCTTTTCCTAATGCTTTACCCTCTGAGAATGTTGATTATAATGTTGAAATATTTTATTTTGTCAGACGTGGCTCCATACTATGTCATAAATTATCTGGCTAAATTTTTTGACGCTTTTCTGGCCTTCTTTACCTTTAATTTATCTTTCTTAATCATAAAGTTTTATTTTCAGTTTTTGACTATTTGCCAGAGGTAGTCTAGTTTTCTTTTCTTCAGTAAAAGAGCTCTTTGTGTTTTTTTCTTTTTGCAGTACTTGAGTTTTGTTAAGGGGCACGTCTGGTTTTTTTGGGTGAAAATTGGTCAATGTTCATATTTTTTTTATAGAAATCTATTTTATTTAGAGATATGAGATTCCGTGCATTTGAAAAGATGTATTAAGAGGCATCAAAAACAATTTTTTTTTGAATTACATTATTAATTTCAACTCCACCAGAGGGCGCCGAAGTCGTCTCCTGAAAACCGTGCGTTGTGCGGTGGACAGGATATCTTTGCACCAGCATTACCGAAACAAAAAATCAAACGGCACCTTAAAGTAGACATATATATCTTGTCTGTGTTCTACAACCAAGTTGTTAAGATCAGTAGAAAAAAATACCAATCTGCAAAAAAATTTCTCGGAAAAACGTCCTTTTACACTCTTCTAAAGTAAAATAAAATATTTTAGGTTCACTTTGGAGAATTAGTTGTAGAATACAAACAAGCTATTGTTTCAATAAACAAAAAAAAAAATTAAGTCGATCGGATTAATGGTTTCCGAGAAATCGTGTCCTCCGCGCGAAAAATCCCTATTTTGAGAAAAACGCATTTAGATTTTTTTTCTACTTCGCATTCAGCTACTTACAATTATAATAGACAAAATGCTTTCCAATCATCGGTTTGCGATTCCTGCGCCATAAAGTAATCCTTGAGCCTCTTGAAAAAGTTCTTGCTAATGAAGCTCCTTTTTTCTCTTGATTCTCGCATCTTTTGAGGATTGCTGAGATTTTTTATCAGCACATGAAACTTTTATTTTTTATTCCTACCACTCTTTGTTTTATTTGGATCTTTACAAGATCCTTTATTTTGCGAACATTTAGACATAATGAGATCAAATTCAACCCTCGTCTAAAGGTCACGACGTAACTGGCGAGAGAACTCGTTGAAACTTGCACCGCGGAAAAACTGGTGCGGCGAGCATGCATGTATAGGTATAAAGATACGAATAAATTAATAAAAACATTACAATTCTGAGGTCGTCAATCTTTCGATAATATAAAAACCTGAAATTAATTTTTAGATGCAAAAAATACGACGTTTCTTCCGAACAAACAAGTCACAACTTGCAGGGCAGAGAAAATGGCTTGGCGAGCGTGGAAATATATAGGTATATATATATATACATGTATATCTTTGCGGTAAATAGAGATATAGAAAAAATAAAAAAAGCATTATAATTCTAGTTTTCAGCTTTCTGAAAAAATGAAAGTCTCAAAATAGATTTTTTGGCCAAAAAAAACAGACGCCCCCCTTAATATAATGTATTTATAAATTAATTTTTATTCTCTCACTTCTAGCTAGATTAACAAGAATTTTTGCACTGTTCAAATATAAAAATGAATAGTAAATTTATCAAAATTGTGAACAAATGTTAAAACTTATATTACATTTTATGGTGCCGCTATATATGTATTCAGATAACCATTTAGATTTATGTATTTATATTATTTTATCTTTATCTATCCGTTGTTTACTTTTGTTCTAGTCATGTTATAAGTTTTGTTAAATATACATATAAATCAAAACACTAAGTACAGCAATTTAGTTTAAACTTAGTTTGCAAAAAAATAAAGCAGGCTTTAAAACATCTACCTGCTATTATTACTTATAATTACTAATCTCAGTTGTATAAATAAGTTCTCAGCTTTTTTCTGCAAAATTAAAGTTTTATTTAAAAACGAACAAAAAAAGCTTAAGTATCAAAGAATTCTCCGTTGGCATCGATGACCTTTTGTCAACTTTCGGGTATCTTGCGAATTCCCTGCTGATAGAAGCTCACCGAGTTCGAGACGATAAAATTATCGATGCATTTTCGTACTTCTTCTTCTGTTTTGAAGTGCGTATCAGCCAAATGATGCTGTAACGACCGGTATAAATGATAATCGGAAGGGGCTATACGCCGCATGTGGGAGAAGATCCCAGCCTAACGCGTCTGCAGCTCATCCGTGTCAAATGTTTAAGGGCGTCCAGCGCGTGGTTGATCTTTAGGACTAAACTCTCCTCCGCGAAATATTTGATACCACTTTTTGCACGTTGCATGACTTACAGCATTCTCACCATATGCAGCACAAATCATTTCGGTGGCTTTAGCAGCGTTTCTCTTAAGACGAAACGCGAAGTGGATAGAAAATCGAATATGCTCTTTTGTGATTGCCATCGTGAACACAGCTGATTATTGAAGTTATGTGCATCAAACGCCAAATCGCATGATGTTTCCAAAGATCAAATGTCATTGCTTTAAAACCTCAAGAGGGCGGACTAATACGTTACATGTAAACGGTGATTTGCGTCCTGTGAAATCTAAAGCTGAGAACTTATTTATACACCTACTATAAGCAAAGTTTTATGATATGACTAAAAAGTTTTATTTTTTTTAAACTGGCAGTAAAATCTAATATATTTTTGTAAAATAAAATTACTAAGTAAATAGAATTAACTTTTTTCTACATCCCTCTCTGCTATCGACTTTAATCTTTAGTGTATTATTTTTATTGACTGTAAATAGTTATTTAATTTTGTCTAGGAGAGGGGGGGTGAGCAAGTTATCTACTTCTCTTGTCAGTTCCTATGCCAAATAAAGAAGGGAGGTTGTAGCGTTAGAGCTGCTATCTAACCCACTGAAATGTGAACTAGCTAATTAGTGTCCAAACACAAAATGAGCAAGTTTTAGGACAAGAACAGCCTAAGCGAGTAGAGAATTAATTCGAAAGAATTGAAAAAAATGTGTTAAAGTATAGACCACAAGAAAACAGAAATTTGGGAAATCCAAAAAAAAATAAAAGAGAACAGGAATATGCTCGAGATCTAATTCATAACGAATATGACGATAATAATGCATATTGTGTTTGTGGTTGTACAAATCAAAATATAGGTTTCATGCTTACTAAAGTTAAATAGACGTTTAGCCATGTTATTAAGGCTTATTTAGTAAAAATAATCAGTAGTCGCACTTTTAAACTAATACAAAATATTTATGTAAAATAGTTTCAATTTGTTGTGTGTAAAGTTTATTTTTTAAGAGGCAGTCGACGAAAGCGGACGTGTTGTGAGATGCTCCATTTGACTTCGTTATGGTTTACGTCATAGAGTGATTTCAGTCGGTAGTTATGACGGCTGAATCTAGTCAGTGAGTGAAATTAGTTGCGCAGTTCCGCGTTGTTAATTCGGTCCGCGCGGTGTTAAGTGATAGAAGTGAAGAACCTGCACTTTTGTGAATAATTCATGGCGTTTAGCTGCTGGAGATTGGACGAGTAATAAACGCTAATTGACCTACTGTTGGAGGGCAACGCTGATAGAGACAAGTTTGTCTCCACCGCCGCGCTAGGAGTAACTCCTGCAATCACCCAACCTAACATCAGTACTTAGAAGTCGCCCCTGGAGCTAATAATACCTCCGGTTAGTCCGAGCGAACAAGAGGGCTTCAAGTCTGCCCGTTGTGCCAACGTCACGATGGTACCACTTTCTCCACCAGTATCGACTGTCAAGTCCTTTGAGCTTGTCAGTGACCGCTAAATAGATATTAAGATGCTCACCGTTTCCACCCCTGACTGGAAATCGCTCTCCCCTCACGGAAACGGGTCGCTCCTAAATAGGCCTGGTCTCTAAGTCAGGAAAGCCCTACATAAGTACCATGTGAGATTATTAAAGGTCAAAAATATAGCAGATGGAATTATTATCCGGGACCTTATGGCAAACGACTCCCGGTGACTAACTCGCATTCTTATGGAAGCCAAAATTTCCCGCCAATTTTCGAAGTACATGGTGGAAGAAAAACTCAAAAGCAAGCTCCTAAAGCATAACATCTCCGTCCTCACTGTGAGAAGGATGAGAAAAAATCTCCAGTTCGCGCCATGCAACTCATTTTCATTGAGCTTGAGTAGAATGACAAATAGAAGGTTATATTCAACCTTAGATGCACTCTTTACTTGGCTGTAAATATCGAGCAGTAAAGGAAATGGAATATTATAAACCAGTGCCGCCATTGCTAATGCTTTAGATGCACACAGCGTTGCTTTCGCTCTGCACCAAAGTTCGTAGGTTACAGTGAGGACCATCACTTTGGAAACTGCAACAAGTCTCTAAGTGAGTTTGCTATCTTTACAAACTGCCAGACGGCACATCGGCTTGCAAAAACGCGGCTAACTCTTCTAAAGTGACGATCACAGCTATGCATTCAGCGAATACATATAGTAATAAATCTGTCAAAAATTCCCGCTTATTTTAAACAATTCTCTGTAATTGGCCGGTTTGAAAAAGTGCGGGTATTTTAGTAGTCAGGTACACACCGACTCATTTTTGGGTACTTGTATGTTTAGTGCTGCGGTTAACTTGTTGTGGTTAGGAATGGCGATTTCGTTTGCATTCCACTATTAATGATAGCGTGTATTGTAAAAGTGAGTTTTCAATTCTGATTCATCTGTTAACACAAAGGGGTAAATATAAAATATTATTATAAATTCTACATTGAAAACCTAGCTTCGGCGCACATCTTTCTGCGTTTCAGGGACGGTTCAGAAGTGTGCCATGATTATTTATTACTATAAGTATTCGCTGAATGGATTATAGTTCATTCACACCAGCCGCAGCATCTTTAATACCAGGGCTTGGCTACCATCCCAGGTTGGTTTTAGATCATAGATCTCACCACACTTCTTAAAAATATCAAAAGCATCGCGGCGGCAACCCAGAATGTCACCAGTTTTATAAAGGTTGTCGCAATTTCATGTCCTGCAAAAAAAACATCAAGATCATCCTTAGCATGTCCAGGAGACACTAAACGCTTAGGTTATCAATAAGCTTCTAGTACGCTATAAACGCTTATTGTAAGTTTTTAATACTGCACAACGTCGACGCCATGATTCCATGACTGCTGAAAATGCTTCTTTAGAAGTCTTCTTTGACTACTAAAAAATCTCTGATGCAAGAGTGACAGTGTCTTTCATTATTCAAAACAGCCAAAAGTCGCTAGAAGTCAAGTCGGGTAAGTAGGGAGCACGAGAAATCATTTCAAAGGTGTTGTCACGAAGAAACTTCTGCGTAGCGTTCGCCCGATGCGGTGGTGAGTTGTTTAGGTGAAAGAGCACACATGCAACTTTTTTCAACCGTTTTTTACGAATTGCTGCAATGAGATTGTTTTTCAAAACATCTTGGAAGGATGCACTTGTCAACGTAGTGTCCTTTCGAACGCAATACGTAAGGTTTACACCATTACTGTTCCAGAAAACCGTCACCATAATTTTTTTATCAGTCTGTGTGTTTCCATTGAGCCGACTGGCGCTTCGTTTTAGAATTGAAAAACGGCATTTATGTCTCATCCATTGTCACAATCGATGAAAAGAAAGTCTCATTTATGTCATCATCACGCGTCAACGTTGCCTGGCAGCATGTCACGCGCGCAGCCTAGTGGTCGTCTATCAGCATTTGTGAAATCCACCTCAAAGACAATTTTCGCATTTTCAGGTCTTCATGCAGGATTTTCTGTACAAATCCCATGGAAATGCCAACCTTGGAGGCGATGTGTCTTGGTTTGTTGTCACACAAAGTTCTGCCTTCTTTGAACTGTCGCACCCACAAACGCATATTAGACACGTATCACTCAACTGGCGATGTATTTTAATCGGTGTCACACCACGCAAACGGAGAAAACGAATGATTAGACGCTGTTCTTGTAATAAAAACGTCGCCATTTTAAGTATCAAAAGTGGTCCTCACTCTCGCGAGTCCTGCGTACCGTGCAGTCTTGCCATCTCTGCCACGCGTTCACAAAGAGTTGGCGCGTATTTTGAAACAAACCGCATAGAGTAAAATAAATTGTGTTGTAGACAATTGGAGTTCTAGAATGTAATTTTATATTAGTAAATATCTCTCTGATTGCCCATAAATATTATTAAATAATTTAATTTCCAGAAATTAAATAATTAAGTTAAACAAATTTAAAAGTTTTTTGGCCACTTTTAAGAGCCAAAAACGTTACAATAGAAATATCTTATTTAACACGTGGAACGTTATAAATTTGTAAACAAATTAATAAAAACTTAACAAACAACAATTAATATATCCCTACACTATAACTACAGTAAATAATCTACAATATTTTATAAATTAATTTAAACTATAAGGATAGCACATAAAATACCCTGGCCACCGGTTTCCTTTGGAAAAAATAAAATAAAAAGCCAAATTTGACGTAGAATTCAAATCTCCAATTAGAAATTCTAGAAAACCACTGCAAGTGGCCTAAAAAATAATCCCTTTAAAAATTATGGTGCTTGACAGATGTCAGAAATTACAGAAAAATATACCGAACTAACAAGCGCACAAAGCGTGCTTTCCCGTAATGTACAATTAGTCGAGTTGGTAGCGAGTTTTTTTCGAGCTGCGAGGTTCAATCTCTTTGGTGGTTGTCGTCTTTTTGCAGTCTTTTGCAACATTGGCTACATTTAAATGGGAGAGAAGGTAGAGCTTGCACTTCTTACAAAGAGCAAAGCACCGCAACGTACACCGCTAGAAAGCTATATCATTTCATGCATAAACGTATACTTTAACAAGGCCGCAAAGCGGCCTTTATTGTATATCTCTCTTGTCCCTTCCCTCTATAAACAATAAGCATAGCACATAAAATCCCCTAGCCGCCGGTTCTCTCTATAAATAACAAAAAGGACAGCTTAATTTAACGTACAATCCAAATTCGCGATTAAAAATTCAATAAAATAAGTGCAAGTGGCCTAAAAAGTAGCCACTCTTATTTTAAAAATTTACACATAGTTGTGAAAAACCTTTAGAAATCTCTTATAATACATAAGTATAGATCCCCTAGCGCCGTTTCTCTCTGGAAAAAACAAAAGGGACAGCCAAATTTGACGTAGAATTTAAATCCGCGATCAGAAATTTAAGAAATACAGTGCAAATGGCATACAAAATAACCCCTTTCACATTTATATGCCAGTGGCTACATTTAAGTAGGGGAGAAGGTAGGGTTTGGACTTCTTACAAGGAGCGAGGCGCCTCAACGCACACCGCTCGAAAGCTTTACCATCTCATGCATAGAAGTAAATTCTAGTAAGGCCGCGAAGCAGCCTTTACGTTATATTTTTTTATTAAATGAATTAAAAGAAATATTAACTATGAAAATAGTGAGAACACTCAAGTACACGAGATACATAAAGAAAAATAATTTATGTAGTAAAAAAAAATGAACACGGAAAAGAATTAAAGATAGCAATAAGGAAAATATATGACATTAATTTAAAAACTGTGTCAGAAAATACTGAAAAATATGTGAAACTGCGCGGGCGAGTTCGAGTCTTACTGGAAATTCATGAGTGTATATGGTGTTCTAGTTTGTAAGTGGTATAAGATGCATGTTAGTATACACAATAAGCCCGTAAGGCTGCAGTGGATGTTAACATATTTAAAATAAAAATTTCCTAACTTTTGAATGTAGAAAACTACATTTTTTTAATAGTGACGCAAATCTGTTTCTTTAACTCCCTCAAACTTGCACATTTAAAAATTATGCAAATAAAATATCTTTTAATTTTGGTCTTTTTTATATAATATACATTTAATAATTGGAGTCCGGTCCTGGTGAAAGAAAAAGTGACAGCTGTGATTTATGGTTAAATAGTTTGTTAAGTTTTTTAATAGTTTAAAGTGACAAATAATTAGTGAAAGTGAGTAAATATAACAAATAAAAAAACTGTAAAAAAGGAATACACATCAAATAAGGTAGGACTAACACATAAATACTGAACAAAGCAAATATAATACGAACGGCTGCTGCGCTGATAAGAGCAAGCCCATCGACGCGGGTCAACCGAGGACAAGCGGGCAGCGAAAATACGTGAAACGGACAGGTCAGGGTTAAGGATTATTGGAATAGATCAACGGTTAAGTGAAATATCTAAAAACTAACTTACCAGGTTGCAACTAAAATAAAAACATAGAACATAGTGTAAGAAAAAAACAGCTAATAAAAAGTGAAAACGCGGGTGTGGTAATAAATACGGGAAATTCGCTCCAACCACGGAAAAAACACGCGATCAGTGTAGGACAAACTACAACCAAAAACAAAGTGGACGGTGTAACAAAAGAAGGAGTCCGCCAGCGTAAATAATAAAGTTACAAACTTTTTAATCTGAAATGCATTAAAGTAAGAAAGAAGTTGGAAGGAACAGAGGAAAACACAGACACAGAATTAACGCTAGCCGACATAATGCGTAAATTAATAACAATGGAGAGAAAAATTGACAATACGAATGACAGTGTTAAGCAAAGCGGAGCAATAATAATAAAGTTAGAAAATATAATAAAACAACAAGAAATAAAGATTCAGATGCTGGAGGAAGAAGTAAGAAGAAAGAACATTGTAATTTTCGGAATTCCAGAGGAAGGAAACGAAAACACGGAAAAGTTAAAACAAATATTACTAAACCTGGTACACAGAATGGAAATAAATTTGCAGGATCATGAAATAGACTTCCTGCACAGAATAGGAGACCCAAAAATCAACAAAAACAGACCTATTAAAGTGGGGCTGACAACAAGAATAAAAAGGACAGAATTTCTGAGAAAGTTAAACAAGTTGAAAGGAACGGAAATATGGATAAAGGAAGATGCGAACAAAAAAAAACAAGAATAGCAAGAAGAATATTATTGCCTCACATGATAGACGCTGTCCATAATAAAGGACAAACTAATCATAAATGGAGAGGAATGGAAGCAGGAAGAGATAATGTGTCTAAGCGAAACAGAAGAAAGTGAGGTAGAACAAGAAGAAGGGAACACAGACGATAAAAGAATGAAAGACTCCAAGAAAAGAGAGAGGTCAACAAACGAAGAGACAGATCAAACAACGAAAACAGTAGTTACCAAAGGGGCAGTGCCCAAGAAGAATAGACTCTGGACACAAAGCCGACCTGCACCACGTGCAAAAGGAAATGACCCAAAACAAACAACAAACACAATAGCAGAACGGGATGGGGAAAGAATGAACAAACCAATCGGCAAACTCACATATGTAGAGCACAACGCAAAAAACTTAAAAAACTAGCTATGAAAAAATCGGACGGAAGTAAAGGCAACGAAACGCAATGGAAATGGACATATTAATTTAGACATAAATACAAACCAAGCTAAAGTAACAAAAAATAGAAAAAACAAATAAAAAAAAAGAAAAATGTAATAAAAATAGGAACGTGGAACATAAAAACACTATTAATCCCGGGAAAAATGATACAAATAGCAAAAGAAATGTAAAAATACAAATTAGACATATTAGCATTACAGGAAATTCGGTGGAAAGGAAGGGGAGAAATTAGCAACGCAAATTTTACAATGGTATACTCAGGAGAAGAAACCCAAGGAAAGGGTGGAACAGGTTTTATGGTAGCAAAAAAGTCAACGCAAACAATAATGAAATTTACACCAGTGAATGGAAGAATATCAACAGTAAGAATTAAAGGGAAACCAAAAAATATCACGATCATTAATGTATACGCACCATCGGAAGAAGCCGAGGAGGAGGAAAAACACAAATTTTATAAAGAACTAGAAAAAATAACAGATGGAATAAAAAACAAGACATCCTTATGGTGCTGGGAGACTTTAATGCAATGGTGGGGAAAGAAGAATGGCTCAGAGAGGTTGCAGACAAACACACATGAGAAGACAAATGACAATGGACTAAAACTATGTAATTATGCGGCAGCAACAGACCTAGTAATAAGTAGCACCAAATTCCCACACAGAGGAGAACATAAGGAAACCTGGCTTATACCCGGAAGAAACAAGGGCAACCAAATAGATCATGTGTTAGTCTCAAAAAATATAGCAACAGCTGTACAAGTTTTCAGAATCTTCAGAGGTGCCAACGCAGACACAGATCACCTGTTGGTAATAACAAAACAAAAGCAAAAAATAACAAAAGGTTGGGAGAAAATTAATCAAAGAAGAAAATGGGCAGTTGAAAAATTAAACAAATATGGAAACCAGGAAAGAATATATAGAAGGAATTGAACAAAAAACAACCCAACCAAAAGAGAGAGCACCAGAAGAAATCGAAAATGAATGGAAAAACATTAAAGAATGCATAACGGATATAACGGCAAAAATCATAGGACACAGAAAAAATCAAAAAAATGAAATATGGTTCGCTGAAGAATGTGACAGAGAAATAAACAAAAAGAGAGACGCTAGATTGAAATGGATAAACACAGGAAAGAACGAACACCACGAAAAAATATAAAGAGATAAAGAAAAAAGCAGACAAACTATTTAAAATGAAAAAAAGAGAATGGATAGATCAAGAAATAGAGGAAATAGAAACCATTATAAGACACAACTGTACTAGAGAGATGTACAAAAACATAAAAAAGACAAGAAGAAACTACCCAATCAAGAAAAGAGGAATGAAATATAACCTAGGACAAACATACTATGAAGGAAAAAAGATTAAAGATATATGGAGAGAATATTATTAAAGCCTACTATTCAGGGAAGAAGATGAAGAGCAAAGGGAAATGGTAAATGAAAGAAATGAATACATAGACAAAGAACCAACCTATGAGGAAGTGGAAAAAACTATGAAAAGAATTTAAAATGGTAAAAGCCCGGGTGTAGATGAAATAAACCGAGAAATGATAAAATATGGAGGGAAAGAACTGCACAAAACAATACACAAACTAATAACAGAAATCTGGAATGAAGAGAAGATGCCAAAAGACTGGGAAAAGGGAAGAATCATACCGATATATAAACAAGACGACCCAGAAATATGCAGTAACTATAGGGGAATCACGCTCCTCAACACAACATATAAGATTTTCACATGTATATTACAACAGAGGTTAAGTATCCATACGGAAAATAAAATCGGGGACTATCAATGTGGATTCCGCCCAGGCAGATCAACAGTAGACGCCATATATATCATCAACCAAATAATAGAAAAAGCGTACGAATACAATATCGAATTACATCTCTTATTCATAGACTTTCAAAAAGCTTTTACCAAATTAAAAGTTCACAAATAATAGAGGATATGAGAGAAATCCAAATACCATCGAAACTAATACGACCAACTAAAATGAAGATGGAGAATTCAGAAACGACAGTACAATTACAAGAAGGAGACACAAAATATTTTGAAACCAACTTAGGGGTAAGACAAGGAGATGCACTATCACCCAACCTATTCAACATAACACTAGAGAACATCATACGAAAAACAGACCAAACAGGCACAATTGTGAACAAAGAGATGCAAATTTTGGCATATGCGGATGATTTAGTAATAGTCTCAAGAAGCAAAACTAAACTACAACAAACACTTAACACAATGGAAACAGAAGCAAAAGCAAGAGGTCTTACAATAAATGAAAAGGAAACAAAATACATGTGCTGCAAACGAGGAAAAGGAGATATCCAAAACCAATACAAAATCAGAAGTCACAAATTTGAGAAAATACAAACATTCACATACCTAGGAACGGAAATAAACAACAAAAATAACAGAGACCAGGATATAAAAGGAAGAATTCACCGAGGGTTTAAATTATTCAACATATATAAACCATTACTGAAAGACCGAAAAATCACGAAAACAACAAAAATAAGACTATACAAAACACTAATAAGACACACAATAATATATGCAGCAGAGACGATAAAAATGACGAAAAAAGAGGAGGAACAACTGTGTATTCTCGAAAGAAAAATTATAAGAAAGATCCTAGGACCAGTGAAAATGGGAGACAATGAATATAGAATAAAAATGAATAAGGAAATAGAAGAAGAACTGAAAGGAGAAGACATTGTCAGGGAAATAAAAGCACAGCGAATAAGATGGCTAGGGCATATAGAAAGAACGCATAGAAATAGAATGATAAAGACAATAACCGAGTGGAAACCACAACAGACAAGACCACGAGGAAAACCCAAAAATAGATGGAAGGATGAAGTATTGGGAGATGTAAGAAGAATGAACGTAGTAAATTGGAGACGGACCGCGACCAACAGGAAAGAATCGAAGAAAACAGTAGTAAAAGCAAAATCAAGCAAGGATATATGAAACGGAAATCACAACTAAAGGCACTAATCCAGCCAAAAAGAATTAAAAAGCCCATGAAAGGCCGCCAATGATACCTCCCAGGAGGAATTACGGCATACATACATACATTTAATAATTAATTTTTATTTACATAGACTTTCTATTATTAATAAATATGAATGGAGAACTTACAGTTTAGCTAATTATAAATGTTACATAATGTTAAACACCGAAAATCCTTTTATTTCTATTAACAAATATTATTAGTTACGTTAATAAGACATTGCTGGTAGTAGCAATAAAAATTATTTTTCCGTAACTAGAATTTTTTTATTAAAAGACACTATA
The DNA here is from genome assembly GCA_036346155.1 of Sinelater perroti. Lineage (NCBI taxonomy): Eukaryota > Metazoa > Arthropoda > Insecta > Coleoptera > Elateridae > Sinelater > Sinelater perroti. The sequence continues at coordinate 6,784,720 of JARFIY010000337.1, read as the reverse complement.
AAGTACTGTTTGTTAAAACTAGTTTATTTAAATAAAAATACTAAATACTCCGCAAAAACTATATTAAGTTTTTCATAAAGAAAGGGAAACAGAAATATTATTCTGAAACGCATAAATTTTGAAAATTTAATAGCACTAAAGTATTTATATACATCAGCAATAAAATATTAATACTAGCCAACTAAAATACTAATTAGTTTAAAAAATTAAAATAAACAAATTTATATAAATTATTTTTGATAATAGAACTCTTTACATAGTAAACACTACCCTCTTATGCATTTATTAATAACCAACCTTTCCATACAAAAATGTTAATAGACCAAGGTTTTCACAAATGTAATTTCATAGTAGACATTTAAACAAGGGAGAAGAACAAGTAAAGTAAATTCACACTTCAAATAATTCTGAAGAAATTTTGCATTTCGATCGCCTTCTTAATCATTTTTTAATTTTTCAGGGGCCGTAAGAGGTTGGTCAGGCCAACGAAAAGAATTTTCAATTAGCCAGAGAACAAACTTGGAAGCACAGGCTTTGTTAAACAGAAATTTGCATTTTCCTTCAAGTAATTTGCCGCCGTAAAGATTCGCCTATCGTTTTCGGAAGCTATTGATGTAATTTTCAAGAGACAATACCAGCGCCCGATCTCGGAAGCCCCCAGGGTACGAACCGGCGGTAAAAAATGTCCCAAATATAACGAGATTAGAGCGAAATGTAGTGCCCATTAAGCAAGCCGCGAATATAAATATTTGTTTCCAGCATAAAACAGGGTATCTCCATTACGAGCCCGTTTTTAGGATACCCATCCAGTCGTACACCGTTATGTAAATCCGCACGCCAGAAAACAAGATTTAGATTTAGTACCTGCCACTTGGTAAATTGATTTCCTGTTGTGACTCGCACTGATGTATTGCGGTTTTCCAATAGACACGTATGAGGCGAGTAAAAGGTAAGTGGTTTATGTGGTAATACATCCCGCGCCGGCGGCTTTACCAAAATAGAGTTGTTTATTTGTGTTTGTACTTGTCGCGGCCCTCATTTTCTTGAGGGATGTAAAGAGAACCGTATACTTTTTATATTTGGTGAATATTCGGCTGCGTCGCTGCCGGAGAAAAAGCAGAGGTATTATAGAGCTGTCACGTCTTTCGACATCGAGAATGAATAATATTTGTCGCACATGCGAACACAATAAAAAATGACGAAACCGAAGGCGGGGAATGTTGATAGCTTTTCTTTATAACGTCGCGCATTCCCACAAAAAGGCATTTCAACCAATGATGCCGAGTTTTATACAAAATTCAATTCGATTAACGTATATTGTGTGCCAATAAATCACACACAAAGCGATAGCCAATTAAACGTGTGTCGGCTATTTAAAATGGATAGATCGAATAGCCCATAGCTAGCAAACAAACAAAATATCCAATTATTTAACTTGTTGTGTTTCCATATAGCTACATATATAACACTATTTTCATAGAAGTAATTATTTGTGCTGAAAATAGTTATTGCTAGTGGCATTGTCGCTATTTGTATTTATATATATTTAAAATTTCGGTCATTCCAAATGCATAAAAATTATGCAAATAAAACATAAATATTTATATTTATTTTTATATTACAAGTTTAATATAAAATTAATTTAATAAATAACAGTGTATTATTAATAAGTTGCATATACTGCAATAATAAAGCATAAAAATATATAAAAATTCATAAAATTATTTAAAATACTACTACAATATACATGTAAATTACTGTACTACAATAAAATCTGGTTTCGTGAGTTATTAACAAGAATTTTGCTTGTTACTACAATAGTCGTTAGAAACATACTATATATGTTTAAAAGATTTAGTCTTAAATTTTATTATTATAATTTATTACAAAAAATATATTTGCAAAGTTTATAATCGTTTGTCGCAGATCTCCTAAATTTTCAGCGCCACTGAACCATTTGCTGTTGCGCCAAACATACATTTCAAATATCATTGCTTAAAACTAAATGACGCAACGCTGTTCTTAATTATAATGTCTTTCAAGTAAAGTGATTATTCTTAAGTTAATAGTGTAACAACTTTTATTTGTTTCTAATATACCACAATTTATAAAATATTGTTACAAATACTATAGTACTATTACTAAAACATTTTGAACTTTTATAGCAAATTTAAGATTTGCATTTGAATTATTTTCAAAAATATCTTATTAGCAAAAAAACTGTTATCTTATAGTGATAGTACAATAAACATGTCAACTATATTTAAAGGTAAGTAAAAATAATCATCAAATGAAAGAGTAAAAAAGTAATATTACCGAATAGTCGTAATTATAAAAAAACACAGAAATATTTAGATACTACAGCTAGCAAGTAAGTAAAAAATTTTTTTATTTGTTTATTTGTTATTAATTCGTTAAAATTAAATGCAATTCTTAGTACATCTGCAGAGAAAAATATTAAGTAAATTATTCTGTTACAAGGGGTTGTTTTGAAATAGTGTACGCCGTCCGTAGGTATCTTATTTTTCGCTCTCAATTATTTGTCGACTTCAACGAACTATTCGATATTAAACCCCAATAAGTCAAAAACTATACTTTTATCTCTAAGAAACAATTTAAGGATTAGGGAATATTATGTTCCATATGTGCAGTCGAGGATTCTATGCATGCACTCGAATGCCAGTGACCCGCATTAATCAGTGAGTTTATTTTATTTATTTTAAATATGTTTCCGTTTCAACCACAAATGCCTATTGCTCAACAACAAATTCCAATTTCTCAACATCATTTATTATATCAAAACCACCCATTAACGCCCTACACTAATCCTCCTACGCAACAATTATTATCAAGCCAAACATATGTTCCATATGTATCTTATCCTACTAATATTCCACAACCCATGCTCTGTCCGCCACAAAATCCTAATAACCAGCATTCAGCACCTGAAATGACCGCAACAAACGATGACCAACCCCAAACGAGCTCTCATGAGTGGCAAGTAATGAAAAGAGAAAAGATGCTCACGCTCCCTGATAATAACCTCGAATTACAAAGCCAAATCATCGATAACAACAGATTTAATTTATTAAATGACATACACGAAGATAACGTAATGGAAACAACTAGAGACGAACCACAAGCTGCAGTTAAGAAACCCCCTCCAGTATATATACACGGAGTAGAAAATTATAACGCAATGATTACAAATCTGACAAAAGTATTAGAAACTGAACAATACAACTCAAAAACACTAGCAAACAACGTCGTCAAGATAAATACTAATAACCCTGAAACATATCGAAAACTTGTAAGACATCTTGATGACGAGAAAATTATTTTTCATACTTATCAGATTCAAGAAGAAAGGGCATTTACAGTTGTAATCAGAAACCTTCACCCAACAGTCGATACCGAGTTAATAAAAGAAGAATTGAAAGAGAAAGGACATACTGTACGCAATTTAATGAATATAAGACACAGGGTAGACAAAACACCACTTCCTTTATTCTTTGTTGACCTCGAGCTTGCCAGTAACAACAAAGAGATATAAGAACTTAGATCTCTATTAAATATGATAATTACAGTTGAGCCACCAAGGAAAAAAAACCAATATCATCCAGTGTACTCGTTGTCAAGCATACGGACACAGCAAAACTTACTGCAGAAAACCATTCGCGTGCGTAAAGTGTGGTGGTAACCACAATACCCTGACGTGTACAAAGCCAAAAGACACTCCTGCTACATGTGCATTGTGCAATGGAGCCCACCCAGTAAACTATAAAGGATGCTCTATCTACCAACAACTTCAGTTAAAAAGAGGAAACAACACCGCCAACCCTAGGATGCAAGCACCACAAGCTCTAAAGGCGGCCACAATTCAACCAAACACATATAGGGCAAACAGGTTTCCAACTAGCTATGCCGCAGCCGTGGCTGGACAACAAAATTTCATAACAACGTCAGACTCATACAACACTCAAAATCAAAATCAAAATAGCAATGACATCTCCCTGTCTCAGTTCCTTTCCAAATTTGAAACCATGTTTAGCCAGTTAATGCAACAAAATACTATGATGCTCAACCTACTCACTAGCCTGATAACTAAAATCTCCCAATAATGGATACCCTAAGAATAGCCGTATGGAACGCAAACGGACTTCTACAACGCCGTTTAGAAGTAGAAGCGTTTCTAAACACCCAAAAAATTGACTTGCTCTTGGTATCTGAAGCACACTTTACTAATTACAACTACCTCAATATCCACAACTACAGAACTTATTACACCTGTCATCCCGACAACACAGCTCACGCTGGAACGGCAATTATAATCAGCAGCAAATTATCACACTACGAAATGGAGAAATTTGAAACATATCATATACAAGCCACAAATGTCAAAATTAAAGACCACGTTGGAGACATAACAGTATCATCAGTATATTGCCCTCCGCGGCATTCAATAACGCAGAACCAGTTCGAAGACTTCTTCAGGACGCTAGGAGACCGGTTCATAGCAGGTGGTGATTTTAACTCTTAACACCCCTTATGGGGTTCCAGATTAATTAACCCAAAGGGAAGGCAACTATATAAAACCATCTTAAATAATCATTATAATGCAGTAGCCACAGGTAAACCCACATATTGGCCAACCGATCTGAATAAATTGTCGGATGCATTAGATTTCCTTATTACAAAAAATTTCTCGCCCAACTACATCGATGTTGCTGACTGTTACGATCTAAACTCGGATCACTCTGCTATAATATGCACGTTGAGTAGCTGCGTAATCAACAAGCCTGCAAGGCCCAGCCTACACAACAGTCTTACGGATTGGGACATTTTTCGACAATATATTGATGAACATCTATCGATTCCAGCAGTACTTAACACTTCAAATGAAATTGAAACGGCAATAGAACGACTAACACAAACCTTACAATATGCTTCTTGGACAGCTACGCCCATAAAACTACAACATAAATGTAACAAAACACTAACAACGACTCCTTAGAAATTAGACAAAAGATCAGCGACAAACGAAAAGCAAGACGGATCTGGCAACAAACAAGACACCCAAGAGACAAAAATATACTAAACACTCTCACCACACAACTAAAAAGATTAATCAAGGAACAGAAAAACGAAACGTTCAATGATTACGTGCGAAACTTATCCCCCAGTCAACACCATGACTACTCCTTATGGCGCGCAACTAGGAATTTGAAAAGCCTATTATCCCTATCCCTCCTATTCGTAAAAATGATGGCTCTTGGGCCCGATGTGACAAAGATAAAGCGGTGGTATTCGGCGAACACTTAGCTGCAACCTTTCAACCGCACGAATCAGACAGAACTCCACAAGATGATTACGAAATTCTCGAATTCCTCAAATCACCACTCCAACTCCATTTACCCATTCGACACTGTACACCCAACGAAGTCCAAACAGAAGTTAAATGTTTAAAACTGGCAAAGCACCGGGATATGACCTAATTACGTCCGAATTACTCCGTCAACTGCCAAAAAAAAGGGATAGCAGCTATAACACGTATATATAATGCCATCTTAAGAACTCAGTACTTCCCAATCCAATGGAAATTTGCCGAAGTAATTGTCATTCAAAAGCCAGGAAAACCAGCTCAATTACCAGCTTCTTATAGACCGATTTCGCTGTTACCACTCCTTTCTAAGCTCTTTGAGCGAATTCTACTAAGAAGACTTGAACCCATTATAGAAGAACTGTATTTAGTTCCGGAACATCAATTCGGTTTCCGCAGAAAATACTCAACATTGGAACAAGTCCATAGGATAGTGGATAAGGTAGAAAAAGACTTAGAGGAAAAACGGTTATGCCTAGCAGCATTCTTAGACGTGGGCAAAGCTTTTGATCGAGTTTGGCACCCTGGCCTCCTATATAAGATCAAGCAAACCCTACCGCAACAGTACTATCTGCTCTTCAAGTCGTATCTAGAAAACAGATACTTTCGGGTCAAAATCAATGACAGCCACTCGCCAATCTACTCAGTCGAGGCAGGTGTACCACAAGGTAGCGTACTGGGACCGACATTATACCAGTTGTTTACGGCAGACCTTCCTGTTACCGACAATGTTTTAATTGCTACGTTTGCGGACGACACGGCTGTATTATCTTCACACAGAGATCCACTTCAGGCATCAATATACCTGCAAAATGCGCTGGAAGCTTTAGAAAACTGGATAAAGACCTGGCGCATCAAAATCAATGAAAACAAATCGGCTTCAGTGGTCTTCACCCTCCGCAAGGTTGTTCCACCTCCTATAATCTTCAACGGCACTAACATCCCACACAAAGAAGATATCAAATATCTCGGTATCCATCTCGATAGCAAACTAAACTGGAAAAAACATATACAGACTAAGCGAAAAGAATTAGATATCCGAGTGAAGAAGATGTTCTGGCTCCTCGGACGAAAATCCCAGCTCAGTTTAACAAACAAGGTGTTGTTATATAAAACCATGTTAGTAACGATTTGGACGTATGGGATCCAGTTTTGGGGATCTGCTAAATCATCGAACATCGAGATATTACAGCGATTTCAAAGCAAAACACTTCGCGCAATAGCAAACGCCGAATGGTATGTGAACAACCGCACATTACATAACGATCTAAAGATCCCATGGATTAAAGATGTCATCAAAGCTTGCTGCATCAGATACAACGATCGTATTAGTGATCACCCTAGTGTTCTAGTGACATACTTATTAAATAATGCAAACGCAGTTAGACGCCTGAAACGGACAAAGTTTAGTGACCTAACAAATTAGTAATAAGACTTGTATACCTTGTAATGACAGGAGGTCACTCTTGGTGTTCCTCCCCACATGCTATGTACATTAACTCATTTGCTTGTTAGTCTAGTTAGACTAGTTGTAAATATGCAGTAAATAAAAAAAAAATGTGCAGTCAGCCTACCTTAGCGCTACCTACGGGTATTTGTAAAATATGACAAACAACCAACACCAGAAACGCTATTGAGCTTAACAAATCTTAAATGGCAATTAAAATATAGTTTTTTTTATCCCAAAAATAACAAAATCAGTCCTATTCTCTACCACAACTTTAAAAAGCATCTTTCATTTCTTTGCCTACTGTAATATCTAATCAAGAAACGTCAGACTACAATTTATAACTGCTGTAACATATAAATTATTTAATAAGAAACACCAGACAATGTTCATGAGGTTTAAAAAAAAGTATAATCAAGCTAGAAAAATAATTCTTAAACATTAATAAAGTTAACACACATTTCAGAATCACATTTTACAGGACTAACTCTACTTTATATGTGTATACCCAATTGTGCTATTTATTCTATAACTTATCTTGATAACACGGCTTATGGTGGATCAGTTATTATTATTAAAAATCATATGTTATAATATGAACTGCCCACGTTTCAATCCGAATGGATTAAAATTGCTAATGTGGAAATAAATGCGTTGCCTTAGTCAGTTGTGCCACCAGCAAATATACCAAATTACTTTCAATCAGTACCATACGTTTCTCTAATTCTTAGCATTAGAAATTTGTTTCCGAAAATGATTTGGACTCCTAAATCCACATACTTGGGTTTAAAATTTGCTATAAAAAAAGACAAAAATATGTCAAAAATTATTACCGACCAGAACTACGATTTCTTTTGTACAGGCGAAGTTACGTATTAGTCAACAAAATCAGATAAAGTTTCAGATCTACTGGACTTCTTTATAAAGCATGATATATCTTCCAATTACACCAAGGTTAAGTCAGATCATGATAAGTCATCTAACCATTTGCTAATGAAACATCTAGTGAGCCTTAACCTGGCGGTTCAATATCTAACAAATCTTATACAGGAAGATGCGTGGGAGCTTAGTGAGTATTATTTTATCAACTACAGTATCCCAGCATGTAGGTATTGGAACCGATTCTTTATTTGTTGTTTAGTCCTGACAAACCAGAGACAGAAAATACTGTAATTGTCCCTTTCACTAACGACACTGCGACTTTATCCGTTTATGGAAATTCAAACATAGTCAGCGGACGCTTTCTCACACACTTAAATTACATATACAAATGGTTAAAACGATGGCAAATTAATGCCAACAAAATCAAATTCTCGCGTTTCTTTATCTACGAAAACCACCACTTGATCGCCGGTCAATATCGATGGTAGTCGTTTTATATCAACAATTAAACATAAAATTCAGATAGATCTATTGGATGATTTGTAGATTATTATAATCAACTAATAATAAACTGCTCATATACAAATTATATTAAAGCCAATTTGGACATATTGTCTTTATGAGAATATGTCAAGAAATCTAATATCAATATTATTGAGCATTCAATAATTAATAAACGCATTTTAGTAAGTTACTAACCAAACCATTTACAGAAACCTGGGAGTATCCTTCGTACAAGATGACATCTGCCAATTTGCTTTCAACTGTCGCACAAAAGCTCTTGAATAGTAGAATGAGCTAACGGATCAGTTATAAAAATAAGAAACTCTAAGGAGATTAAACAGAATTTTTCCAATCGACTGATTGCAATAAAACAAATTTTCTCACCATTAATAGAATATACTCTTAACTAATTTATATAAAAGTAATATCAGTGGTTGATTATAAGCTTCAGTGTGTACTTTATTAACACATTTACTTAATATTTCTATAGAGTAAACTGTCAATAAAAACAATCATTTAAGAAAAATAAGCTAAATAAGACGAAAAACAAATAATTACTTTTAATATGTGTAATTACAACTTATGGCCACGTTTCTTAGGTATTGAAGCCTTAGAATCTCATCATTTTTGCTTTTTCAGTTATCTGTAGACGTGGGTGCAATGTCGAGGTCTAAATCCGCTTTGTGCCCCATGAAATTTATCTTCTATACATTTTCTTAATCTAAAGTTTATCTCGTACACCTTACAGGGTGAGCAAAGCATCTGATTTTCCTTTTTTAAGATTAGAAGTATTATATTACCGAAGCTTTTCAGTCTTTGAGCATTGTTAACGACATCCATGCTTTATTAACAATTCTCTGTAGTAGCACCATTCCATCTTCTCTCATGTATTTGAGTAATTCTGCTTTTAAGCCATCTGATGCTGATGCCTTTACATTCTTCAGTTTTCCTTGTCGCCTTCTTTACTTTGTCAAGTTGCATACTGTCTCTTTCTTCTTCTGGCTTTAGTGTCCTATTCTGTGCTCCTATTTTTGTTTTTCTTTGTTAATATCAACTTCATGTAACTTATCTTAAAAGCACTGGTTCCACTTGTCCATAACTTTATTATCTTTAGTAATTATCTTCCTATCTCTGTCCATAATTTATCGCATTCCATTTTTTCTTTTTTTGTTTCTCATATTTTTAAGAACTCTATAAGATAACTTCTGGTCTTTTTCCATATTGTTCCCAAAATCTTTCCATTTCTTGGCTTTTGGCTATTTTAACTTTTTTATTTGCCATTCCTTTTATAATTTTTATACGCTTCTTCATTTCTCTGTTGTAAGTAAATTTTTTACGCAGTCTTTTTTATCGTAATAATGTTTTCAATTTCTTCCTTCACCGACTTGTTTTCCTCTTGGATTCTCTTTAGTTGCTAACCCGCATGCTTTACTACCATATCTATATAATTTCTTTGAATTTCTCCTAATTTCCCTCTATTGTCAAATTTTGCAATTCATTTGCTGCATCGTGTTTCTCCTTCGAGATCCATTTTACGTACTCCTCTCTTATCTGCTGTTCTTGTAGTATGTATTTTTGATAGTTTTTGTTTATTTTTGTTAAGTTCTCACACCGTTGTCCCTCGTTTTTCCATTCTTGTTGCTAGCAGGTAGTGATATGTCGATAGTTTGGCACTCCTATATACTCCTACATCCTATATGATTCTTCTTTTTTTTCCTCTGTGATGACACAGTCTATAATTGATTCTTCATCTCTTCTTGGTTTTTCTCTAGTGTATTTTATGGGGATCCTTATATTGACAGAAGGAGTTTTGTGTCACCTGTCCGTTTTGAATAAAAAATTCTATTAGTTTCTTGCTCTTCTTGTTTTTTGGTTTTTCTCCATAACTGTTCATCACTCCTTGTCTTCCTATAGTGTCATTCCCTATTCTGTCATTTTCATCCCCAGTAATCGATCGTTTGATATACCATTTGAAGTTCATTCTAAAGTTGCTCCTTTTCGTTCATAATATCATTTTCACCAGGTGCATATACTATTATTACATCCATTTAGTCAGTGTTATTTTGTCTGAATATTACTTTTATTATTCATTTACTTATTGGCTTCCATTCAACTAGTTTTTTCATATACTTTGGGATTATCACACTTCTTTTATTAATTTCTACTCCACTATAAAGTAAACCATATCCTTCCACAAGTATTTCTCGGGCTTCTTCCTTTTTGTCTCTGTAGTTGCTAGTATTTCCATTTTATATTTCTAAATTTCTTAAATTAGTTCCTTTTCATTGCCATTTATGCTCTTAATATTCCATGTTTCTAGTCTGTGCTATTTATTCTCATTTTCCCCCATTTCCATTGCGTCCGTAGTTTTCTCCGTATTTTGTCCTTGGGCTGATTTACATTGCTTATTGTAGCATTTCTTCAATTTTTGGGATTCTCTGCTCTAGATCCAGATTTCTTTGTCGCTTGTCAACTTTTAGTATCCCACCTTTACTGTTTTTCCTTCTGCTGATTCTTCTTTAGCTAGTTTCCATATTATTGCTTGTAACTTTCTTTCATTTAATGCCAGATCTTCGTTTATATACACTCTCTCTCCGGAGATTCAAAGTTTGCTTTTGTGTTCATCACCATATTCTTATCTCTTTTACTATTTAATTCTACCAAACAAGTTTTTTCCCAGTTTTCTAGCAGTTTCTGCTTTTAGTTATACATCCAATTCCTTTTTTGTAAATCCTTGAATTCCTTTCTTTTACATTTTGGGTTAGTTGATTCCATTCTTATTCCTTAGATAACTATGTTCTTTCTTTTTTCCTTCCATTTCTCTATCCTCTCATTTATTATTGCCACTTCCTGTTTTGGTGTATCAATTTTTTATAGGCATTTTATTTGTGTACTTTAATTCTTTCATCACCTTTTTAAAATCTTTTCGTTCATCCCTTAGCTTTCCAATCTGTTCTTGTAATATTTTTGTCTTTTTATTTTTATTCTGCTTTTTTTGCTTTTTTTACAACCGCCAGATTTCTCATTAAGTTCTCTTTCATTTACTTTTTTATAATGTCTTTGGAATCCAACCCTTTTGTCGATGTCCTATGTGTTTTCTTAGACTACTTAAATCATTCTTCTATATCCTCTTTCTTTTCTTTCCTCCCGTCCGTAAGGTACTTGTCCAAGGCCATTATATTGTAAATATTTTGTTTTATATTTTTATACGGCCTCTCTACTATCTTGTATTTGTATTGTTTTATCTCTGTTATTGCATGCAATTTTCCTCCTTATTGCTGGCACTCATAAATCAAATTTGAACTTATTTACAATTTAATCTGATGTGACACTAAAATGTGTTTGATAAAATATATATGGGGCAGTTGGCAATATTTTCATCAATCGAAGTTAAAAAATTTATTGTGAAATGATTAAATGGGTTACTGAGGACTATACAGTATCCTAATATAAATTGTAGCGGTTTGAAAAAGGCATAGTGTTGAATACTTCTAGCGAAAAACTTAAAAAATATAGCAAACCGACCTAATTTTAGACAAATTTTAACAAAAATTTACGAAACGGTTTTAAGATTTGTATTAACTATTACGACATTTTCTTACTGATAACGTACTGATATATAAAAAAATAATATCTCTCCTAAAAGCTAATAAACCTAAATAAAATTCAATTACTTAGACCGCATAAAACCAAAAGAAACAATTACAGTAAAATTTATCATATTTAAATTTTATAAGTGGTTTGCCATCTTAATAAAGTTCCTGACTTCTATACGAAGATAAATAAAGAAGCAAAAGTGTTTTTTAAAATTTATTAAAACATATAAGTATAAAGAGTTGTTCTTCTACAATAATCCGTTACACGACAAACGAGAACACCTCTTAGACTGACGTAATACCGGCTAAAGGACCTATAAGAAAATCCTATACAGAAATATCTAACTACAAAGTTCAAGAATTACGTATTCTCTATTCATTTAAAAGCAGACAATAAAAAACGGTTATTTAATTTGATTGTTCTTTGTTCTATTAGAGAGCATATTTAATAACATCTTGCGTTTGCTTAAAATGTGTAAATAACTATATATTTACAATTATTGTCAATGCTTGTATCACTCAAAAAATAAAATTTTACAAAAAGTTCAATGCGCTAAACTAAAAACCTAATAAAATTTGGCAACATTCCTTAACAGGAAAGGATAAATTAAGGCTAACGGAAATCGATGGTAAAAGCAGATTTTCATAAATACGTCCCAACCAAGCACGTAAATTTTCAGTAATGAAAATACCTTTTGTAGCTAATGCTAAATGAGTGCTTTAGGTTTTGTTCGGGGCGCATTTACGGGTGACAAGTGGAGGAAATTTATTTAATAACAAAACCACAATTCATAGCTTTTGTGTGTTTAACAAATGTGCTCGTACAAATAAATACAACTTCCTGATAGAAATGATATATTATTTTACATTTTGCGTTAAATCATGGAACTTGTCAGGCCGCGTGCGAATTTAAGCGAAACAGAATTACTATTTGCCGTACCTCATTTTATGCTGTGCTTAAAACGAAATGCGTGATAAATGATTTAACCACTTATTCCATTAACTGCGACTATTGCACTGCATCTATGTCGTACAAAATTAGGCGACATACGCTAGTATATGATAATAAATAAGAACAGCTGTCCTTTTCATATCTTTAAACGATATTAGTACACATATTCTTTAAAAATAAATTAAATTATTAAAAGAATAAAATGATATATAGGCATTTTACTATAAAACTTGACGCATATATTCTTTCTGGTTTTTTTTGATTAACACAATGATGGGAAAACATTTAAGTACATTTTTATTTATTTTTTACAAAAATTTAACTGTATTATATTTGTATTTAATTTTATAAACTTATGTTTTCAAATAAATAATTGTAATGTAAGGGAGAAATATATGTGATTGCAGTAATTGCAGTAACCAGTTAGATTTGTAGCAGTGAGAAATTAATTGTCAATTATCAGAATTGACATATTCACAATACAATATGAAAATTAAATTTGTACACTTTCGACCCCAATAGAAACCAGAAAATATTAAATTCGAACAGTAGTGGTACACCAATCAAGTTTTGTAAAAGTGTGACGTAGAGATAAAATCAGTAGGCACTTTCTTTTCTCGATTGGCCCATAATTTTGCCCCTCTGGGAACTATTATGAAAAAATTATTAAAATTTTTAAAAGAGCAATAAAAAACAACATTAATTATATTCAATGCTTTATTGTACCATTACATAGAACAATGCTTTCCGTTTAGACACCAACCAGTTTTGAAGATGATATTGTCTAAATGTTTGCCCTCAACAAAGATAAACGCCTGCAGCGTCATATTGTGACAGTCACCGCGCCTTCTGCTTCTAAAAATTCTGTTACACCACACCAAACATTTACAAATGACTGTGGAGTGGCCGCTCATAGGATTGTCAAAGATTTTGTTGAGCCAAGTACCGAAAATTTTGCTTGTCGACGTAGCCTGATAAATATAAATGTGCTTTGTCACTACTGATCACAAAAAGCGCCGATTAGAACATTTACTAACATGTCCTTGCGAACAGCCTATCGGGCGCACCAGTCATCAGTTAGAAGATGAGATCGTAGGTAAAATTCTCCGCACACTGCGCTCAGATATTCCCAAGAGAGCGATGTAGTAACGTGACAGAAGCCTGCCTCACTGCTGAGATATTCTAGAGTGTCCAAAAGCTACGAGGTCTACTGGGCGATTTTCCTTTTGAATGCTAAATTAGTCTGTCGAAAATTGTGTACCCATCACATTATGGTTTTCTTGATCTAAATTATTTTATTTGACCTACTGTGAATGCTTTTGACATAGTCGCTGCATCACAATCATAGAATATCACTTTAAAAATTAATAATAGTTACTAGTCTTTACGGTTTCAGTAATCGTTTTAATTTCAGTTTGTCGGTTTCTATTGTTGGAAATTCTGGGATCCGGTAATAAAATATTTTGCAATTGAGCGAGATGATGGAATTTAGCATTTAGGTAATAATTAGCATGAGTGGGTTATATATAAGCAATATAAATATACCCTTAGAAAGACATTTTGTTATAAAGCTATCAAAAAAGTGAAGGAAATGATTTTATTCTACTTCTATAGCAAAAACCAGCTATTGGTTTATTTTTGTTTAGGTAGGAAGGAATTGGAAAATATATATGAAGGCAAAAAAAAACACAAGCATGATCAACGTAGAAATTAACGGCTCTTATTTCAAAATGGTTTCCTAAATATTTACTAATAATAGGTAAAAGTGAGGACCTCATAAGAGGAATTGTTAATTAATGAAAAACTGTTATCTTCACAACTTTATGTAAGTTGCAGGCTCGTGTACAATAATATTGGTAAAAAGTATTAAAACTGACTTTTTTTGTCTTTACATATTGCAAAGGATTTGAGAATTTTTAAAAAGTAGCATTAGTAACTAAAGCATTATTCTACTAAAGACTGCAAACACGGAGATAAACATGGGAGAAACTGGGACTATAAAAAATGTTATAGAATTTGGAATTGGAAAGTGGATACCAAAAAGTCAACGATTTTCTAACAATCGACGAGATTCAACCTTTTGCTTGGTAAGATTTTGTGGTAAACACTTTGCTGTTAGTCAATATAAAACGCTACTCGAGGGAAAAGTGAGTAACCATTGTTAAAATTTATCACAAGCACAGAGAATGTTTCTCCGAAACTGTGCCCAAATTACGTGGTATTTTCGAAAACTCACCAAATAAAACAACCGTGAAGATGTAACAAGGTTTATTTGCACACAAGTAACAGACTGACCTCATACGGGATGTTCAGTTGAAAATTGGCGCAGCGAATGATAGTGAAATGGAGGAGACCACGGCGCGCTGTCGACCACTGCAACTGAACATTTCAAAAACCACCATGCAGAAGAGTTTAACAAATGATCTGCATCTGCATTCATTTAAGATTCAGCGGGAACAGAGGACTATTTGAAATGCCGGATATTTGCCAACTGGTTGCTATAGAATCAAGAAGTGAACGGAAATTTTTCTAAGAATATCTATCTTTAGCCACTAGGGGCATTTCAATAAGGCTATATGCGAAACTGTCGCATTTGGGCAATAAAACTTTCTCATGACGTTAAGAAACTACCTGTACACACCTAAAGAGTAATAGCTTTAGATAAAATTTATGATGGTGGAGTGAGTCTTTTTCTAAAAATAAAGTGCAAAAGTGATAACCACCAATGGTAAACATTATCGTGAAATGATAGTAGACATTTGTGGTTCCATTTGGACGGCATGAATTTGGATGACTTGAGATTCTAACTGTATACAGCGCACGAATTATTCTAGTTGTTGAAGCAAAAATTGAATGGGCGACTTATCTCTCAAAACAGTGGAGTGTGACGTTTTCTTCTAGAGATTTGTGAGGAACAAAGCTTATGTTATGAAAAATAAAGCGATTTCTAAATTAAAAGCAAAAATTCGCAGAGTTATCGACGAAATTTAGCCATAGTCGTGCGGAAAGGTGATCGAGAATTTTATCAGAAAAATTCGAGAGAGTCAATAGATCTGTGGAGGGCATTTGCAAAAATATTCTATTCTACATTTAATAATAATGTTTACTCTTTAAAATAATGTCATAACTTTGCCAACCAATAAATAAATAAATTAAGTCCTGGGCTTTTTGAGACATCCTTTATTAATAAATGCAAAACAAACTTTTGCAGGTAGCACTTACAATTCTTCCCATTAATAAATATAGAACACTGTATAAAAGAATACTGAGTTTTTATTGCCAAATTCCGTTAGAAATTTGGTAAAAGTTTTACAGAGAAGGCATAAAAACTGTGGAATTTTTAATTGACATTGTGCACCTAATAATTTAGCTATCTAAAGATTGATTACAAATTTTACAAAACTTAAGTATTAATAGGGGCAAGATCTTTTAATAATATTGTTAAACATAGTTAGGCAAAGTTCCGTTGCAAATTCGAAATCATTGTCTCGCCATTGTGCAAAACAATGGACAATTTGGGAGGCTATCTTACTAATACTTGCTAAAAACCCACAAATTCATGCGAACAAATTCAACTGATACAACATCTTGAGCACCGTTATCGTCACTTTCACTGTTGGTAGTGCCACAAATTAAAGTCTTTAATTGACTGTTAAAGAGCTCCAACTTCATTTAAAGATTTCAAAAATCTGGCTTACTAAAAGGCGCATCAAAATCAATTTTCTTAAATTCAGTACAAGTGACATCTTAAATGATGTTCCAGTCTTTGTTAAAACAAAAACTATATATTCAAGTTTACATTTATGTCAACGTCTCAGGTGGAAAAACGTTCTAAAACTAAATGTCAACAATTAAATTTGAAGTTTCACCAAATGTATTGGCCAATGGGGAGAAAATCAAACATATTAATGTGTAACAAACTTGTACTTTATAAAACCATTCTGAACCCAATGGATATATATATAGAATATAACTATTGGAATATACTAAGCCTCCTCGAGTGAAAACTATAGTTTCATTTGAAAGCCTTATATGTCCTGGTAAATCCACTATGGTATGTAATAAACCAAACTTTGCGCGAGGATTTTGGCATTTATCTTGTCACGACAAAACATTCTAATTTACCCAAACTTATTTATCGCTATAGACTTTATAATCATTCCAACAATCCAGTCCACCAATTTGCTTCTGATTTCCTTCCCGAAAAAAGATTAGGTACAACCTAGATTTCCAACTGAAGAGCTTTTTAAAGTGTTGTGTGTGGAATGGTACAGAAGTATCCCTATTGAGTTTCTTCTAACACTCCTTATTTTCTGTACTCGTACTTAACACTCCTTGTAGGTTACATTGTAACTTTATTTATTTATTTAAACTAAAATCCTTGTACCGTTAGGTGTCGGATTGTAAATATATATATACATTTCATTTTACATTTTCATGAATTTTATCTTTCCATATCCTCCTGTCTTGGGCTATTCCATGAATGTCAAACCACTGGATTCCCCGTTTAACCGCTGCTTGTCTTGTTCTTCCCATCTAATCCTAGGTCTTCCTACTTTGTTTTTCCCCTGGGTTCTAGCTTCGTAGACTTGTCTTGATATTCTGTTTTCATCCATTCGGAGCAGGTGTCCTAACCATCTCAGTTGTCTTTCTTCTATAATAGTTCCTATTGATTTTATATTCCTTTGTTCTAATATTTTTTCATTTCTGACTCTGTCTATTCTAGTAATTCCTTCAATTTTCCTGAGGAATCTCATTTCCATTGCCGTAATCCTACTTCTATTACTACTTGATATTGTCCAGGATTCGCTGCCATAAATCAATGACGGTCTTATTACTTTTTATATATTTCAGTTTTACTCGTTTTGAAATCTCCCTTTACCAAAGAATGAGTTTTTGAGCATATTATAAGATCTTCCAACCTTTCCTAACCTCTCCGTTATCTCTTTATCTATTTTACCTCTGTCCTCTATTGTTGTACCTAAATAGTTGTAGCTACTAACTTGTTCTAGCTCTTCCCTTCTAGATTTATTCTGTGTTTTATTTCATGTGTCGATATTACCATGGTTTTTGTTTTGTTTATGTTTATTTTCATATTTATCTTCTTAAGTTCTTCTTGATAACAGTTCAGGTTCTTTTGTAGGTTTTCTCTGAGTCTGCCAACAGTATCATGTCATCAGCAAATAGTAATTCTTGGAGAGTTACTTGTTTCATTTTCCAGTTTCCTATTTTCATCTTTACACATTTTTGTTTACATATTTTTACCACATCATCAACTAGTATAGAAAACAATAGGGGCTGAGAACACATCCTTGTTTTAGACCGATTTTTGTTTCGAACTCAGTTGATTCATCATTGTGTGTCCTAACTATATTTATACTGTTACTATATAACATTTTTAGCACCTCAATCATATCACTGCTTACCCTCGCTCTTTTAAACTTTTCCATATATCTTTTCGTCTCACTCTGTCAAAAGCTTTTTGAAGGTCTATGAAACAGATATGCACTTCCTGGTTCTTTTTTAGTAATTTTTCTCCCAATTGTCTAACAACAAATATTAAGTCTTGAGTGCTCCTTCCTTTTCTGAAACCATGTTGTTGATCTTCTAATGTTGGTTCTAGCGTTTCTCTCAGTCTTCTCTCTAGTATTCTTGTAAATACTTTCGCAGGTGTACTTGTCAATGAAATACCTCTATAGTTTGAGCATTCTTTCATCTCACCTTTCTTGTACAATGGTAGAATTACACTCATATTCCAGTCCTTTGGCATTTCCTTTTTCTTCATAATTTAGCAGGTTACGGAACTCTTCTTTTGCTCTCTCTCCCATATGCTTTAGCATTTCTGATGTAATTTGGTCCTGACCCGGTGCTTTGCCATTTTTTAATTTCTTTATAGCTACAGCGATTTCCTCTTTTGTAACTGGTTGTTCCTTATTTTCTTCCTCTTCTTCTATTATTATGTCCTCTTCTGTTTCCACTATTCCTTCTTCTTCTTCTTTTATCTCCATCAGCTGTTCAAAATACTCTTTCCATCTTTGTAATATTTCTTTTGCTTCCGTCAATACATTTCCGTTTTTGTCTTTTATATTCTTTAGCCTTGAAGTTTTTTGTTTTCTCAGATGCTTTAACGTACTATAGAAGAGTTTCTGGTTTTCTGTATAATTTTCATTCATTTTATGTCCGAATTCTTCCCATGCATCTTTTTTTGCATCTTTCACCAGTTTATTTACTTCTATTCTTGCTACCTTGTATATGTTATGATCTTCTTCTGATCCACTTTGCATGAATTTCTTCCATTTTCTCTTTTTATCCTTTACCTTTTGTTGAATATTTGTTGTCCACCACCTGCTTTTTTTAATAGATGTATTTGTACACTTGGTTACACCACAGCTAGTTTTTGATGCGTCCAGTAAGGTCTCCTTGAATATTTTCCATTTCCGTTCTATGCCGGTAGTAGTTAAAGTTTGCGCAAGTTTTTTGTCCACACTTTCTTGGTACTTTTGCCTAATGTCTATTTCTTTCAACCTATAGCATTTAATTTTCTCTTTTGTTATCTTTTGTCTTTTTTCTGCTTGGTTACTTGTTATATTTATCTTAAGTTCCATTTTCAGTAGGTAATGGTCGCTGCCTATTTCTGCATGTCTTTTTACTTTGACATCTTTCACCTTTTCCAAATTTTCAGTATTTACTATAAAGTAATCAATGATCGATCTTTCATTTCTGGATTTTATTTCTCTGGTATACTTATGTATCTCTTTGTGTGTAAACTTTGTGTTTGTTATAACAAAGTCATTTTCTATACACAGTCCTATTAATCTATTTCCGTTGTCATTTCTTGTTACCTCGCCGTTTTTCCCCATATATCTTTCAATTCCCCTATTGTCTCTTCCTACTCTCCCATTTATGTCGCCCATTATTATTATATTTCTTTCCTCTTTATCAATTTCGGACTGCAATGTTTCGTAGAACGTATCTTTTCTTCTTTTCTTGCATTTTCATTTGGCGCATATGCCACTAGTATTGACCATGTATTACTTCCATCCATCTTTATTTTTACGGCCATTAATCTTTCGTTTATAAATCTTTCCTCAATAATCGTTTTCACTTTGTCTGGTTTGACTACCAATCCCACTCCTTCCGCTCCTCTTTCCTTTTGTTCTACTCCTGACCAAAACAGCCAGTATCCTTCTCTCAATTCTTTCATTCCTCGTCCTTTTCTTTTTGTCTCTGTTACTCCTAGATAGTCCACATTTTGCATTTTCATTTCTTCAATTATTTCGTCTTCCTTTCCTGTCATACTCCTCACATTCCATGTACCAAAATTTATTATACCTTTCTTTTGTTGTACCTTTGCCTCTTTTATATTATATATTTTTGCTTTTCCATTATGTTCATTTTCCTTATCCATAGCTTGAGTTGTTTCCTTTATCCGTCCTTTATTAAGTACTATTAGTTTTTTGTATTCCTTGCAGTTTTAGTTATCTTCAGCATCTTTTCTCTTAGCAGTTCATCCGAATTGTTTTCCGGTGATCTTTGGCTTAGAGTTCTCCCTTTCTTCGAGTACTCCCCCTTCTGTATCCCATCCCCCTTTTGTGAACTTTCTATATCTTCTGTTGTCCTGCTTGTTGTATTTTTCGATACGTTTTTATACAATTTTTGTGTGTTGGAACTCCAGTTATATCTTTCTCCATCTATAGTTATTTTTCCGTATCCCATTTTAACTTCTTTTCCTTTTTCTCTTTCTTCTCTCATAATTTTACTTATTTGGGCCTGCATTTTTCTCTCTTCATATGTTAGGTCGTTTTCGATGTAAATACTTGTTCCCCTTCAGCAGCTTCTTTTTTGACATGAGTTCTCTTTTATCCTCCCACGAGTTCAATTCTACAATCACTATTTTTTTATTTTCTCCTACTGCAATATTATATCCTTTCTTGACTTTGAGTTCAATGTTTAGCTTGTTCTGTATTAAATTTTCTACTTCCTCTTTAATCAAGTTATTATCTACCGTCACACCTTTTATGACCACATTATTCCTTCTTTTTTCTCTCTCCTGTTTCTCAATCGTTGCTTCCAATTTCTTAATTCTATTTCCAAAATCTTCTTTTTCTGCTTTCCACTCTTCAGCTTTATTCTCCCATTCCATTTTGACCTTATTGAACTCTTTGTTTATTTTCATAAGCTCCGCCTTCAATTCACTGTGTTTCTCATTGAATTCTGCTTTTATCTCGGTCTTTAATTCATCTAACTTCTGTATTATTGCCTCCATATCTGTAACTTGTAATTCTGTTGTAAGTTTTTCTTCTTTATGATACCCCTTCTGTATTGTGTCTTCTTTTTTTGGCGTTCTTTGTATTTTTACACTCTTTTGGAATGCTATCTGATCTGCTTCCCACTTATCGAACTCCTCCAGATCTTCCAGACTACTTTCCCGGTTATTACACTCTAAATTTGTGTATGCACCCCTTACTCTTTCCTGCTTTCTAACTTCTTTCTTATTATTCATGTATTTGCGTTTTTCTACACTCTCTGATCCTACACACCGCCTTGATTACTTTATACTGGCCGTGTGATAACGCGATACTCTCTGTACGACACGCCCTTCTTTACGGTAGCGCGTCCCACACACTGTAATGACCTTCTAGTCTTTTGTTTATTTTTATTTGTTGTGTCTACAGTTCTTATCGTTCACCAGTTTATCACGGAGTTCAGCCGCGGCGCCTGACCTCGACCGCTTACCCGCGATTAGCCGCGCGATGCATCGTTTCAAGCCGCTCAATTTGTTAGCACCTAGTATACTCGAGGAAATTACTATATTATTTTTTAGTTTTTTTGCCTTAGATATCCACGCACTTTGGTTCCCTATTTTTCTACTAGTAATTACACTGCTTGCACTTGTCACTGCTTCGTGGAAAATATTTATATGTGGGATAGAGCCCGTAAAACGAGTAAATTTATCGCCACTAAACACTTTCACGTCCATTTCCCGTGGTCACCTTCCAGAAACCTCTTTGTAACTTTAAAATAAAATAAATAAATCCCCAAATAACAAAAAATACATAAAATTTGAACGAAAACCACGCATCATATACATAATTTAAAAGAAACTCTCCCTTCATGTAGGTAATTTGTATAAAATTTAATGGACTAGTAAATGTAAAACTAAAAGGAGCCGAAGTTTAGAAAATGATATTTTTTGTAGATATAGGAAATGGATAGTAATAAATTTTACGTAACAGAAGCATGCGTGCATGTTTTATGAAATAAAAAAATCAAAATGTAAACATGAATTATTGCTCAGACAAAATCATATAATTTTAATATAACAATCAGAAGTAAAATATTTACTACATATGTTGTAGAGAAGGCAAACGGAAAAAATAAGCTGCTACTATTTTGTTGTGTATGGCAAGCTGGCGTAGAGTTTTACAAAAATATTTTAGCCGTTGTTGATAAGTATGTATATTACTGGGATACAATTTAACAAACAATAAATTAACCAATCCACGTTTAAACTAAATTCTAAACTATTTTACAAGGTTATGCAATTTATTGCTGTAATGTCTTATTATTTTAAAAACTAAATAAATAAATAGCACAAGAATAATTCGGAAAGAAATCTCGCTTGTTTTATAGTGCTGCACGCAGTAGTTGACAAATGCCTTAATCTGCATGGCAAATATGTCGAAAGGTAATGTACTGTAATAGGTTTCTAATCTACACGTATCTGTCATTGATAACCCAATGGAGGCTACTTTTCTAATTGGCATCCTAGAAATTTTTAAAGCAGAAATAGCAAATATTAATATAACAAAAAAAAATTATAGTCAAATTTCAGAAAACGTTTCAGTAGATACAAAGCAAACACCAACACATAAATAAGGGTATAAACAATTAATCAGCGGAGTAGAATAATGTTGTGCTGGATATGCTGTAAAAGGTAAGCGAAAGCCTATTAAATTGATTAAAGTTTTAATGAATACTTAAATTGGAGGCGAATATCTCGTAATTAAGATAATACCATTTTAATTTTATTACTAAAAAAAAGTTAAAGCGAGGTTAAACTGGGAGCTGCTGTATTAATGAGATAAATTATGCAAAAACTTGTTTTATCAGTGAGAAACACGATACAACAAACAATCATTAGCACTGAAAATATTTGGTAGTAAAAATTAAATGGTATAAAAACTAAAAAATTATTAAAGTAAATTCTAAATTTACAAAAAATGAGACTTTTGGAAATGTAACATTTTCGTTATATTTTATACAAAGCAAAAATTAGAAAGGCAGTTAAATAGTTATTCTTAACTGTAAAAGTATTGTTAAGAAAGTATTACAGGGTGACAAAGTAATGGATTCAAATTTTTTATTACTTTCCTTATCCTATAATAAGGAAAGTAATGTAATCGGCGGAAATTTGACCTACCAGTTTTTCACATTTCTGGACGAAATATAGCCTCAGGATACAAAAAAGTTGGTTTGAGCCATTGGTTCGTGTGTGTGTGTGTGTGTCTGTCAGTAAACAGGATATTTCGAGAACCGTGAGAGCTAGAGACTTGAAATTTGGTACGCAAGTTACTTGTAGGTAGGGGACGCAGTGCGAAGCTTTTGGTAAAAATCGGCCGAGTCGTTTGGTCGCAAGGTCGCAAGGTCGCAAAATTGGTCGGAAAGCGGTCGCGAATCTAAACGGTTGAAGATACAAAAAGTTTATGAGAATAAAAATGATTTGTTATCATGAGATAAACATGAATTTAAAATAAAAGTTGATAAAATAAGAACTCGAAAAAAAATTGAAGCTCAGGATTTTTAATATAGCGGGTGTTCATAAAATGTTTTGGGAAATTTATATTACCGGATAGACCAGGCCGAGACGAACAAAAAATTACCATGAAAATTTTTGATCCGATGTCAAATAAATAAGTTATCGTCGATTAAAATTTAATTAAACGGACCAATCACAGCGCGCTCGGAGAGATTCCTGGCCGACTGCTGGAGGACGGGGGGGGGGGAGGTCTCGGCCGCTAGGAGGGAGCACGCAGGCGATAATGGGGAAGGCCGTGCGGCCGAGCTCGCACGGTTACCTTTAGTGACGTAGCAAAATTTTAAGTACGAGTCAATTATTATCTTGTACTGTTTATTTTAATTAGCTTTCGAGTGTTGGACTATATATATATATATATATATATATGTATATATATATAATAGGATAAGGAAAGTCGTGTGATGTTCACACCAGATTTTTTTACTCAATTATTGTCTTGTACTGTTTATTTTAATCATCTTTCTAGTGTTGGACTCGCGCCTCGTTCTTTTTTTAAATAAGAAGTTCCGGGGCGACAGCAGCGCAGGGCCGAGACGATGGACTCGCGCCTCGTCCTTTTTTAAAATATCAAATTCCTTGACGAGAGCAGTGCAGGCCGGAGACGGTGGACCCGGTATAATATATAATAATAGGATAAAGAAAGTCGTGTGATGTTCACACCAGATTTTTAAAGTTTACTGTTTAAAATTAGGATTAGAGTATCAAATATGATGTAAATTACATTTTATTATTTATATTCTAAACAAAGGTGTTTTTGAACCAATATAAATAAGAAGATAATTTATACTAATAGTGAACCTATCGACTATCAAAATAAAAGTAGTATTAAATCAATTTATTAAAAAGAACATGGCAACTAAGATCTTTAGATGAGCTTTAATAGTACAAATAAGTTACTAGTAATATCGACAAAATTTAAAAAGTAAGCTGTTAAAAATAATTAAATAAGAAAGTTACTGTAATTTTACATAAGTCAATGGAATAATTTTTTATTAGCAATTTTGTTTATTTGCAATCGACATATATACAGAGTAAATGTACTGTAAGTCATTAATTTGCAAGTTAAATTTTCAATAACGTTTTCCCTTTCCGTTGCTAACATATTTAATTGGTTTAGCAAGTTTTTTTTTTGTGATTGGGCTATTGCTGTAGAGTTGGTTTATTAGTTTGTTTTCATAGCTTGCGATATGGTTGCTGCAAAATTAAGTCATTTTTAGTTTTTCACTTGTGACCAAGGATACTTTATTATTTCAGAGTGTCTCGTTGCTTACAAATAATGGGTCGCTTACAAAATTCTTAATAATTTGGATTGAAATCTACGGATTATATTAATTGATGGCGGCTTCACATGTCTTTAAACTTGGAGATCATAGGGCTATATGAGTTTCAATATAATATTGTACAACCTATTACAAAGAGAGAAAAGAGGGGTGACTACCCCTGGCTTTACAATACTAGGCGTTTCAACTTGATAACTCAATGTTAAACAATAACATAGGGAAACGCGGAGCGGAACGAATTTATTGTTAAAAATAACTAAAACACTAAAATGGGGGCGAAAAAATTCAATGAAAAAGAGAATTTTGTTCTTTAATGAATAATATGAAGTAAAAGTAAAGTATTATATAAGTACATGTTAACTTTTATTTTAAAAATTAAATATTATTTATACCGTTCTACCCTATAGCACGGAAAAAACGTACCGAAAAAAAGTTATTTATATGTGCTACAGTATTCATACATTACGAACTTTATCGTCTTCATTGTTTAATTTACTATACAAGTACAAGCCTACTATTTGCACTGCTGGCAAGAGTTCCAGTCCTCGTCACAGGTGGATAAAATGTCTACAATAAATGCACTCAACATTGTCTTTCCCAGTATCCGGTAAACTTGCTGTTGGTTTTGGTTCAATTGCAGATTTATTTCTTTAGCATTACTTTTAGTAATTTTAGCACCGTTTAGTTTTATCTTTCTTCTTCTCTCAATCTCTCCACCATATACACGCAGTTGAGGTGCGTAACTGCGGCCCGGATGAGCCCCGGTTCATGCCTGACGGGTAGCCTACTTAGTTATTAAAAATACTTCGTCTAAGGCGCGGTGCTTGCCATGTTGGCCCGTATAAAAATTGTGCGCGAAGACCAGACAAAGAGGGCGAACATATGACAGCTTTAACCTCTCAGTTCGCAGGCCGTGCTCCTACGCGGGATGTTAAGCCACACCATTGCATTATTCTTTTTTGTCATTAAATAACCTGCACTTAAATTTTTTGTTTGTTTTTTATACTTTAAATTTTGTCGGAGTGGTTTCATCAGAATCT
Organism: Sinelater perroti; assembly: GCA_036346155.1. Taxonomy (NCBI): domain Eukaryota; kingdom Metazoa; phylum Arthropoda; class Insecta; order Coleoptera; family Elateridae; genus Sinelater; species Sinelater perroti. Next base: position 6,758,820 of record JARFIY010000337.1, on the reverse strand, counting down.
TGCAGAGAAGCAATAACTTTCTTTGGTATGCTCCAGTAAATTTTATAATTTCTTTAGTCGGAGTCCAAAATGATGGAAGGTTTAAAAAAACATTTAACATGCTATTTTTTACACAACATTTCAAAAACAAGATAGTCAGCAAGACTACAAACAGTGAAACCTGTCGCTCAAATTGCAAAGTTTTTGTAATATTTTGAATAAAATCTATTTAAGAAGCTTTTCCGTTAACACACAAAAAAATTATATCATTACGTATAAACCACTTGACATGACGAGGTAAAATTAGGCACATGTGAGTTCAAATTTGTTAGTTAGTAAACAAAATTAAAATTATTAAAATGTCCGGTAGTTTTGATAAATGATATCTTTAGTGAATGACCGAGATCAGCGATCTCTTATCAGAATCGGTCGCATAATTGGATGGTCAACAAGATTCATGTGTGATGTGTTGCAAAAAAAAGTATACCCTCAAGGGAATTCTCTATCAACACCGTAAAGAAATGGGTGGCTAATATAAACAAAAGATCTACTGTAATTGAAGAGACCAGAAGAAAGACCTATCACACAACTCCTGATAAAGACCAAATACTGGAGCGAATCAATGCGTGTTTGTCCGAAACAAGATAATTGTCAATCGCCGAGCTAGCCATGCGCTTTAAAGTTCTCAAAACTAATCTTTGGAGAATTTTCACTGAGGATTTGTGTCTGGTCAAACAATCCGGAAAACTTGTCTTTCACAATTTGACAAAAAAAGCAACGACAAGCTCGTGTGCTATAATAACTTCTTTTTTCTTACAACCGAGAGCAGTAAGAGTTCAGGAAAAGAAAGAGGATGTTGATTATGGTAATGGATTTCAATAGAACTGCTTTTTGGCATCTCTGCGAAGAGAAGACTACCGCCACTAAAAAAGTCTATGACATTTCTCGAGACTTATACTTATATGTATGAAAGGAAAGCGTCTGAAATCTGCTATTACAGCAAAGTAACACTGGATGTGAAAAAGTTAATGTCAAGAGCCTAATCAAAGGTACAAACAACTTAAGACAACATGGAAGCTAGTTCTTAATTAATGTAAAAAAATTGCAACCCAAAGTAAAATTACTACAGAATTTAAAAAATAAATCGCCCATAAACTTTTTATGATTTTTGATCAAAACTCTGATAAAGAATATTTTCATTTCAAGGTTTTTGACAAATTATCATATCAATAATATGAAAATTGAATGAAAAATTGTAGAACTAATGTTGTTGCAAATCCAATTTTAAACTAAGTACGAAACTGACAGAATTACTTTAATACTTATCATTTAGTATCATCGAACACAGCGAATGTGCTTCGAATTTTTTAACTATGCCTGTGAATGTATCAGAAGGTGAAAGATCATTTAGTGTTCTGAAAATAATTAAAAACTTTTTACGTTCAACAATGTGTCAAGAATGACTGAATTAGCTGGCAACACACAACATTAATTGCCAGTTAGGGCGCATTTTAGACTATTCTGACAGAATAACTAAATTTGCTAAGCACGCAAAGGTGTGAAATAGTTAAATATTGTCATTGGATAACTATTAAATACTATTGATTTTATTTTCTTACATGCACGTTTATTTTAAATTTTGAAAAGCCTCAAAATTGTTAATTGCCCCTGGCGTCGTTTTTCTCTGAGAGGCCTTGTGTACAGCAATATATTTTTGTTGACGGTGGGGTTTGACTTTCTGCCTTTGCATTTGTCTAAATTTTATGTTGTCTTCTTTTAAACTAAATATGTAAAGTTGAAAGTCCTATGGTAAATACAATCCAAATAGATTTGGTCGAATTAATTTTTGTCGGTTGTTTGGTGTGACAGTTTTGATCAAGTTGAGATAATTTTGCAGATTTTCAAATGTATGTAAAAGATTCTTGTTGATGACAAATAGTAGGCACATTATTGAGAAAAAAAGCAGAAATATACTGCTGGCCTAAGTTTGTAACAGAAAAGTTTCTGTTAAACATCTGAGCTATTCTTTATCAAGGGCTTCGCAAATGCTATTGCATTTTTAACTTAAACACTTCTGAAGAGTGCGTTAACAATTCTTTGGACTTTTGGAATTATTGAATAATTGAATGTAGTATTACAGTGTATGATCTACATATAATCCTTTCAGTAATATTCTTTCTAAATATCTTGATTATATAGACTAATGGGTCTGTAAGACAATTGTTATTTTGAAAGATTTCCTGATTTTAAAATTATTATTGTCATTTCAGCACACTTTCATATCATAGGCAACTATGGTAGCCTTAGTATGTCGTTAAATATGATTGTTAGGGGAACTATAGCTTTTTAGGCATATATATGTATTTGTCAAGTGATTAGGTCATATCCCGAGGTCATATGTATATTTTTTTATTTTATTTCTCCCTTTACTTCTGTGAAAAATAAATGGAGATACTTGGTAGGGTGCGTCAAAAAAGTTTTATATTAATTGATCAATATGGTCCGGATGGGTTATGAAGACTTTGATTAAATGTGAAGCAAAGATCTTTGCATTTTAGTTGTGAGACCGAGCAAATTCGGCATTAAGTTTACATATGCCTGTGGTTGTTTCCATTATTTGCCTCTTTTTACAGCGTGTGGTCATTTGCGAGTAGATTAGTAATTTATTGTTCAAAGCTGTCTATTGGAAACATGTTGGTTTATAACTTATTGTGACCTCTGCCAAATCCGCTTAGCTTGATGTTTTTCAGGCGATTAGTTGACGAATGTAGATATTTGTGACAATTGGATTTTGTTCGTTATGTGGGGTTGGTTTCCAGACTAGTTCATGTATTACTTAGTAAAGTGCTGCGTTGCTTCACGAACATCTTCTGGAAATTGAGAACATTTTCTAGCTGACGTCGAATGGAAATCTTATCATTGGATTAGTTTACGGGGAAATGATTTCTGAATGACTACTGCTTAAGTTACTTATAACTAAATTGTGGTAAGATGTGAGGCCATAGATAAATTTTATAGACACTTGTTTCTTGGTATTCCACGTGTTATGGAAAAATTTAGCAGTTTAAAAAAATTCTTATGGTTGCTTAGCCAGTAGAAGGGTTTACCATTACTAAGAAAATCATGGTTGTGATTACTCATCGCCAGTCTGTCTTGGCTATGAATCTAGTACTAAACGCTCGATAAAATCTTTATATTAATCTATGAATATTGTGTGTCGTGGGGGACTGTACATATCAGTAACGATGCAGTGCCATAAAATAGTTTTTATATATTTTACCTGTTTAGAGCTCCAATAATTTATGGTGCGACTTGCTAACTACAAATAATTATTACAGATCCTGCATGAACGGTTCGAAGTGTAAGCCATATATTGTGGTAATTTAGAAATAAGCAGAATGTCACTTATTTATATAGAAAAATATTATTATTTTCTGCTTGGCTATTCATGTTCCCATTTAATGTATAGTTATGAATTTAGTTCCGATAACTGTAATTAGTAAACTTAATATTATAATGGAGAGCACGACAGCCGCGACGTAAAGGCTTCGGCCTGCCAGACTAACGCGCGGCGGGCCCTGGGTTCGACTCCCAGGTCAAAAATAACTGCAAACATCGAGTGCTCTCCGGCCATCATACAAACACCTTTGGCGGTCGTAAAGTACATTCTCCTTCTAACGGGTTAGACTAGCCACCTGCCCGGGGTACGCCCAACATGGCTCATAGTACTACACGAAATGTGTAGTTAGAAACAGGCTAATAGCCTATATAAGAGTAGAAGAAGAAGAAGAGAAGAATATTATAATGCTCAGGCTTATTAGTTGTGCAAACAAGCTTTTAAATGTATTTAAGAACAGTTAACAATTAAATATCTATATTTGTTTGCGGTTCTGTTTGGTTATTTTGTTGCATTGCTTCTGCGTATGTCGTTGATGGTGGTATACAATGGTAGTTTTTTTATATGTTTCGGTTTCTATAGATGTATTTGTTTGGGTTGATAGGTTATAATTGATATTTTATAGCGTTTGTGTTTCTGGTTGCCAATAATCTCTTATATACAATAATTTCCAGGTGGCCCGATTTACATATTACGGGTGTATTTTTTGGTTTTTTGCTTATCTTTTAGGCCATAGATTGATTTTAGGCAGTAAGTTTTGGAATGGTCAGCATGTCGTGCATTAGATTATATTATGATTCTTTTTTAGAGTTATTTTAGTTATTTTAAAATTTCATAGATATTGTTGGTTGAAAATTTTTCATTTTTTTTTATTGAACTTATAGACATATGGAGAAAAAAAATAAAAATGTTTTGTTGTTTTATGTTTAACATTGTGGACTTTTTGATATGCAGTCTTAAGCACTGACATTGACTTCAATTAGTATGGAGAGATATAGTTGACGCATGACAATTTGATATGCCGTTTTTCTTTCATTTTATATGCGTGGTAAATAAGGTTTTCTTTTCTTTGGGTGTCTTATTAGTTTTCTTAGATATTAACCCTGTGTGTATTCCTTCTGTTACCTTAAAAGGACTACTTATGATACAATTTGATTTAATCACTCCAATTATGGAAATTTTATGTGGTTTTGGTACTTTTTTTGTTATTATTTTTATTTGTTTTAATTGGAAGTGCAAAGTTAGCTTTTGCTCTGTTCTGTTTCTTCCTCGTTGAAGTCTTCCTCTTGGTTGCTAATTTTTTCGATGTCGTTCGAAGGTTTAGTTTAAAATGTTTTGCAGGTCATTTTAATAAACTGATTGTAAAGATAAGGATAGTTCTTACGTTCAAAACGGTTGTTAAGGTTAAAAGAAGATTTTTGTTCAGGATCCTGATTGCTGCTAACACAATTTTTGTTTTGAGAATTAGGATCTGTATATTCTGATAGCAGATATTGCTGAAGTTGATTTTGAGAGTTAGATGCTGAGAACCAGAACACATATGTTGCTGATAATTGGAAAACATATTTCTCAAGATTGACTGGTCCCTTATTGTTTCTTGTAAATTTATTTCTATAGTAAAAATAAATACCACGCTAGTAAGTAGAATATAACCATCGGATTACTTTAATATGTGTACAACTAATGGCGCGAGTATAACCTATAAGACCAGCGGTGGATTGATCAAAACTTGAAGTAAAACATGGTTAAAATACAAAGTAAGACGTATTTTTTTGTTTTAGTAATAATAACAAATATCTGTCAAATGACCTTTTTCCTATTATGATTGAATTATGATCCTAAGAATAACTTTTAATATCTAGCTTGGTCAAAGAAGAAATCATCTATAGTAAAATATGACAACATAATAAATATCTACCATTATAACTACTATTTAATTACTACTAATTAATTAGACCATAACTAGTAAAACAAATTTGGAAAAAATTAGAATTATTTACAACTCTTCAAATTTTCAATGCTTATCTCATTAAAAATTAAAAAAAATATTATTATTATAAACAAAAGTATTCCGCATGCAAATAATTTGCGATATCCAATATATTGAAGAAACTATTTCGATATGGTAACAATGTTGATTATTCAAGAATACCAACTGAGCTGCTGACAAATATACATTGGAGAGGCAGGCGTGTAAACAGCCGCTCTCGTGGTGCGGTGTGGGATACGTAGTATTGGCTCGTATTGGAACGTCAACCGATAAGGCCCAAATCGTCCCTTAAACGGCCGTCGCGTAAGCGGATGGGGGCGGCTACCGATATCAACCAACGAATATTGCCAAATCGGCCACCTGAATCGGCTTCGGCTTCGTCGGCGATGGTTCCACGGTGGCCACCTTGCTGCGCTGTCTTCTTGTATGTTGCGGGGTATTAAAAACACACTACCGAATTGGCCGCGCTGCGGATCTCGTATGTATGCGGGTTGATAAGACACGACCGAACTAGCCGCGCTGCGGTGTGCTTATTTGCGGGTGTTAAGACACGACAGAATTGGCCGCGCTGCGGTTTGCGAATGTATGCGGGGTGTTAAGACACGACCGAATTGGCCGAGCTGCGGATTGCGAATGTCGCCGGGCTTCGCGCCTGGCTTGGCGGTAGGTCTTTGCGGGAAAATTTTCATTCGACAGCACCTTTCGTATCAAAAGGTGCCGCCGACGGCGTATGCAGACTTGTCGGCTGAGCAAAAGCCCATATGCCGTTTTGTGTGCGATGGCAAACGTAGCAGCAGATATCAAAGGCCCGCATGCCGCCGCGGTATAAAGCGGTTCAAGGGCGAAAAGGCCGCCACACCATACATCCATAGTTTAAGTATAAAATTTGCTCTCACTGTTTAAGTCTTTATATTGTTCATATATGCAACTCTTTAACAAATGTGACAAACAATAAACATATAATTGCAGTCAACTTTAAAATTGCTAATTATATCTGTAAGCTGTACTGTTCTACAATTTTACTAAAATATTATTCGGAGATTAAAATTATTTGCTTTGTGATATTGTTTAATCGAGGAAAATAACGGCCAATATAAACAAGTTAGTTTTATTTGGAATAAATGTATTATCTATCATTATTTAAATCTAATAACAAAAATATTGTAATGTTGGCAAATGTTCAAAGTAAAGTAGCCATGAGTGCAGCTATTCATATCTAATCGGCATCACTATAAAAGAAAAATCAATAATCTCAAATCAATTAGTGCACTCCCAAAGCTAATAAGCGAATTAGTTACAGCACAAATGCCTTATATTTACTTCTAATTATATTTTCTTTTAAGTTATAATTTCTAAGCTATGCGAAAGAGAATGATAAATAATTTATATGAATATAGGTTTTATATGTATTAACACATTTTTTATATACATTTTACGTTTTATTATTATTATAAAAAAATTTAAATTATATAAATATAATCACAAATTTTATAAAACTAAATATTATAGAAATACCAAAAAACTATAATAATAATTGTACTAATTAAAGATTTGCATTTAGTCTACTTCACTCGAACGAATGGGAAAATTCGGTCTCATGTGTGGGTTTAATAACACAACAATTTCTTGGGATAATTTAAATCTAGACACACATATTGACGCAGCATACAGCCAAAGATGTTAAAGAGTTTCATTACACCGAAGCTTGTGTAAAAAACTAGTTTTTGACAATCTATCTGTAAAACATAAAAGTATAATTTTGATCACGTACAATACAGCACAACTGTTTCATATAATTTAATAAAATCAATGGACTTATTCAAGGAAATTAGCTCTATGATACTGAATATTAAATGAGTTTGTCGATTCATTTATATAAAAGACCGATGCTACTACTTATTTTTGCTCAGAATTGTACGCACCGCAATCTGCCAAGAGATTCTGTTTAGTACAGCACATCGCGCGCGGCCTTTCAATAAAACGAAATAAAAGGGATCCCATTTTGGCAAGATGGGCTCGATTTTAAACCGGCCGGCGCCAATTTATTCATCTCAAACAGCTATTTAATTTGGCAATGGGGGACTCGAAACGCGTCTCGTTTGCCCAAATTGATAATCGCCTCCCAGTCTACGCAAAAAATTCAAGCCTCCTCTAAATTACTTTCCGGTGTGACATGTAAGCCGCTTAAACTCTAACTGGCCATCTTCGTAGCCCTGGCCCAAATATGTAATTGCCGCAGCAAAAGGCGCGGAATGCAAATGTAATATAACACAGAACGAAAATTACTGCGTGAAAACTGAGTGGAATAGCAAAGAGGCGAAATTGTAGTTTTGCACTTGCTAATTAATTTCGTAAGTACGGCGTAGGCGTGTACGGTTTGCACATCTGTAATATAATAAGCAGTAGGCGCGAGCTTTCGAGTCGGAAGCGACTTTATGCGGTTCATAGATCGCCGGAACGAGGCAGGGTTTAAAGGCAGTTTGAGCTAACGAGAATATACAGTACGACCGCGCAATTATTTATTTGCCCCAGACAACGTGGTACCGCTTAAAGCCGTAATGAAATCGGGTTGCGGAAAATAAACGGCAGCTCTTCATCTCAAATATGATTTTTGTTCAGGTTTTACAAAAGAAGAATGGTAATAAAACTTCAGCGCGATGAAATTAAATTCAGCATGTACCTTCCGCTTTCGACTCCGAAGCCAAATGTAAGCACAATTACTCCCTCCTGATGTTTTAGCTCTGCAGAATTAGATGGCGAAGAGCATAATTTACAAAGCGCGCATTTATCAAACGCAAAATGTTTTAATTTTTTGGATGTAAGTTTGTTTTGCTTCTTATTATCAAAGGGCCTTGTTTTTGACACAAATTATTAAAAATTGAGATTTTATAAGACAATTTATGAATTTTAGTTAATATATTAATTTATTAGACATACAGGTAATTTTAATTTAAAACCTTATATTAAGTATAGTTTAAGGGCTTAAGCCGAGCACATGCACAAGTTGTGTGCGCAGTGTTTTGTTATAAGGGAGTAAACCCCCACGTAATGATAAAACAGTGTATTAACTGGAATACATTATTTTTATTTTTTATTTTTGTACATTGCTATTTGCAAATTCAGTGCATATACATAAATAAATCTAATTATAAATATGCTATCATTTGATAATGGGTTCAATCCCGCACAACAATTTAACCCAGCAACAACCCAACACCGTTCACCATTTTAACAACATTATGGGAAATAACAACTGACCAGTACCGACAAATGTCGAACAGCTACACAATAACGTCACAAATACAAACATTATGACCATACCATATGGCCACTCTTTAATGTTTTAAATTACAATGCACCCTCAAGCCCAACTCCTACACCAACAAATCATACCACAAAATTCGATGGATGTTATTAGTGACTCAAACGAAAAGAAAACTTTGCAACCCAAAAAATTCTTGAAAAAGTGTTAATAATCTGAAAAGAAAAAAAAAGCAAATCACAAACCGAGCACAAATAATAGCAATTATTTAATCTAATAAAAAAACACAAATTCTCAAGCGTTTCAGGCAAATCAAGCTGCAATCAAAGTAACATGGATAAATAATTTATATAAAATACTACAATTTCTGGAAATTTTCGTACATATAGTTACTGACTGTCAAGAAATCATAAAAAGTATGAATGATGTGAAACAAAAATAATACAAAACCAAAAGTATGGCTGACAGCTTGTTCAAATTTAATGTGCATAACTTGGATGTGTACAAAAATCAGTCAAGCATTCTTAAGAAAATAATGTTGTTCACGACACATAAAATTAAGCAACATATTGGTCATACGCTGTATAAAAAGTTTTCCAATTAAAATAATTTTGAAATAAAATGTTATAACTGCCACTAGCTGTCATTTGTGATTAGTATACTCTGAAAATGCATGATAACGTTTGGTTCTTGAAACAGACGTTTTTTGCGAACACTCAACGTGCTCTTTGCGAAACCTGTGTTCCATATAATTGCTCTTCTGTTTTACTATTTATTAAATCGCCAAATAATTTAAAGGGAGTTTTACTCTTTAAAATGCAAAAATACCAACAAGACATCGAAATGCAAGAAATGTAGAGACCATTACTACTGTAATACATTTAAATTTATCGACTCCTCCTCGTGCTCAAGAATTAAAGCTTATCGACAACTTGGCGTATTTTGCGAAAATATTTGATTTTCCACCTATATACACTTGTGTTAACCAAAAACTAAAACCACCGAAGCACCGTAAACGCATTGACTTTTCTGCTTGGGCTTTAGAGCCACTTGAAACGAATCATAATTTTGGGCTGAAAATTATGTTCTCATTTCTAGTTAGGTGGATATGTTAGCAAAGAAAATGATCGTTGTTGGTGTAAAAGCAATCTACAAAAGATCACTGTAGGGTGCGGTTTATGGCATGGTGGCATCATTGGACCATACTTTTTCCAAAACGAAGTAAGTGACGCAGTTAGAGTGACCTGTAAACGGCACCGCTTGATGTTAACAGCTTTTTTGTGGTCAAATTAACTTGGAAGATATGTGGTTTCAACAAGATGTTGCTACATGTCACACTGCTAATGTCACTAATTACGTGCAAAAAAGTTTGGTGAAAGAAAAACTTCAAAAAATGCTACTGTTTGTTAGCATCTAAGAAGTTGTGATTTAAGTTCTTTAGATTGATTTTTGTAGAGTTATTTGAAATCTATAGTCTATGCAAACAAATCACAAACCCCTGATGCATTAACATCAAACGCTGCATTTGTGGCATTAAATCAGAGTTATTGCACAAACCCGTCGAGAATTGGCTTTATCAAATTTTGCTCGTGTGGACGAAGTTGAGGTGGATACTGGTGTGTTATTATTAAAAACATAATGTAATAGACTATGTTTCAAAATAATATAAAAAGATTGGTTGTATCTAAAGTAGCTTTTTTATTTTAAAAATGTCGTTCTTATTAGAAAATGCTTTGCATCCTACAATTCCAATAGTCAACATAATAGCTTAAGCTAACTACTCATTACTATAAAGGATGTAATCATCCTACAAAGTATAAGAGCTGATTAATTTATAAGGCGTGCAAACAAAATTAAACAAAATTTGCAACCATAAAGAAACACACCTGCCAAAACCCTCAAAAATTTTTGTCTTTCGCTATTTAAGAACTACTGGAAAGCGGTGAATACTAATTACGGATCAACAAATACAAATAGAATTCAAAAATATGTTCAAACAACTAATAAATCAAAATAGCGTGATTGTGAACGTGCTTAAGGCAGTCATAAATAAAAACTGATTAATGACTAAAGTCCTTAAATTGCACTGTAGAATGTTAACAGTCTGTAATCAAAAATAAGAAATCTAAATCTTCTTCAGTGTTACTAACATTGATTATATCAGAATCTCATTTCTTCCCAAGGATCCACATACACAGAAAAGTCAAACATTAATCACACAAATCTTATAATTTGCGAGACTGTCTTCTATGCATGTATGCTTAGAGATGATACTATTGTGGTCACGTTGTAAAAAATAGTTTTTAATAGCGTCATTTTTCGTGATTTCGTTTCAGTATACACATGACAATGTGCACTAGGAAGGATCAGAGAGCAGTGATTTTATATCTCCGATCGGAAAGTCTGCCAGGGGCTGAAATTCATTAGAAGCTTACATTACAATATGGAAATAGTGTACTTCTACATACAAGTGTATGAGTGAATCGAGAAGTTTAAATCTATAAGGTGCATTCAAATTATAACAACTCCTATTTTTTTTCTTACAAACTAATCACACGAAAACTGTGAAACTTGTGTCACTTCTCGACGTAATCTTCCTGCAGCCGTAAATATTTTTCACAACGTCGACTCCATGATTCCATGGCCGCTGCAAACACTTCTTTAGGAGTCTTTTTTAACCACTGAAAAATTACTGATGCAATAATGGTACGTCTAGTGGATTTGCGACTCCGAACAGTGTCTTTCTTCTTTGTAAACAGCCAAAAGTCGCTAAAAGCCAGGTCTGGTGAGTAGGGAGCATAAGAAATCACTTCAAATTTGTCAGCATTTGTGGCACCCACCTGGAGAACATTTTTCACATTTTCAGGTCTTCATGCAGAATTGTGTACACATATCCCACGAAAATGTCAACTTTGAAGACGATGTGTTCCACACTCATTCGGGGATCCTCAAAAACAAGTTTCTTCACTCACTTAATCATGTCGTCAGGCCGACTGGTGCGAGACCAAAATGGTCTTGGTTTATTGTCACAGCATGTTTTGCCTTCTTTGAACTGTCGCACCTACAAACGCACATTAGACACTTCCATAACACCATCACCACATGTTTCACTCAACTGGCAATAGATTTCAATCGGTGTCACACCACGCAAATGGAGGAAACGAATGATTACACCCTGTTCTTGTAATAAAAACATTGCCATTTTAAGTACCAGAAACAGTTGTCACTCTCGCCGCTGCCGCTAGATTTCTGTTGCCGTCCAGTACTACCATCTCTGTCAGCATTCACAAAGACTGCGCGCGTATTTTTACACTGACCACATGTTTCTATCTGTTAAGCCCTAAGAAAAAATTTGAAGGTGTTATAACTATATAATGCATCTTGTAGTTAGGCAAGCGTGATGTTCGAAGAGAGAGCAGAACACCCGTCAACTTTCGGCATTGACGAAAATATGTGACAAAATTGAGAAATGGTACCGGCGAGCTACCATAATCAATTTAACGTATTTTCTGCAGAGTAGTTATGGTTCTACCTATCAAATTACACATAACAAGTTTTCATAAAACGGAGATGTGTACTAAAGAAAACAAAATGGTTAAAATCATTACTAATTTTAGTTTCAAAGTGCTAGAACACCTCGCCTATAGTACAGATCTCGTTTCTTTCGACTATTATTTTTTTAAACCGCTTAAAAATGCTTTACGAGGTCGTCAAATACATACAAACACAGAAGTATGAATAAGTATAAATAATTTGGCCACCAATCGAATCGTTAAACCTAGTCTATCAAAAATGACGTACTTGTACAACCAATAAATACATATAATTAAGTTGAAAAAATTAAGTGCAGTTAATTTTTAAAATTTTCTAGTAAAAATACCGCGGTATCTTAACCACACGTCGAATATCCTTATAGATTGGAAAAACTATCAGATCTGAAAGAATCCTTGCAAGCCACTGCAATAGAAGCAAAGAAACTGAGAAACCCAACTGCAATGGCAACAACTCATTGTTTTTCTCGACATAACAAAATCTAAGCACATACATACTACAGCCATTTATTGAATTATTAGGACTAAAATTTATAGCTAGCGAAGACTTTAACGTAAGGTATACTCGTTGGAAAAATTAGAGGTATTAAAGAGGAAATGGAAGCTCACGGGTAGTATCTACGTCGACAGCGATCTAACACTTGAGGAAAGAAATATACAGCACGCAATTAGGAAGGTGGCACAAGAAGGAAAGAATAAAGGAAAGAAAACTAAAGTGAGCTACCGCAAACTGGAGGTTGACGGTATTAAATATGAATGGTCACAGGAGGAAGGTGGAAGCTTGATAAGGGCTAACTCAACAAAACACAAGTCAAAAAACTAGTAAGAAATGGAACGAGGAACCTACGATGACGGAAGTGGCCAGGAAAAAGGACAATAAGGAAGTTATTAAAAAAATATTTAAAATTAGCCGCAGTAAAAAAGTGGAACAAAAAATAAAATGAGATTTGGTACCTGGAACGTATAGACAATGATGGAAATGAGTAAAATGGAGGAAATAGGAGAAGAGATGCAGAGATACAAGGTGAGAATTATGGCTCTACAAGATATTAGGTGGGAAGGAGAAGGTAGAATAGACAAGAAGAATTATTCGCTGTTGTATGCTGGAGAGGAGAAGCAAAGAAGAAACGGAACTGCGTTTATGGTCGACAAAGAAATAAGAGATAGAATTATAGAATTTAGGAAAATAAATGGTAGAATATCATGGTTGAGAATAAAAAATGGAATAGCAAATATTACATCTATAACCACATATGCACCTACAGATGTGGCAACTGAGGAAGAAAAGGAGAAATTTTATGAAAAATTAGAAGAAGTTTGCGAAAGCATAGGAAATCACGAAACCATAATAGTAGCCGGAGACTGCAATGCCAAAATAGGGAAGGAGGAATGTATAAGTAATGTAGCCGGAAAACATACAATCCACGAAATATCTTCAGAAAATGGAAAAAGACTATGTAATTTGGCAACACAAATGAATATGGTTATATCGAGTACAATGTTTCAACATAAGAAGGAACATAAAATAACGTGGATGATACAAGGGAGGACCGTAGGGAATCAAATAGATCATATAATGATTAAAAAGAACAGGAAGGAAATGATAAAGGATGTAAGATCGTACAGAGGAACAAGCCTAGACACGGACCACCAGTTACTAATAGCAGAAATGAAACTAAGGATAATAGAGAATAAGAAAGGAAGAAGGATAGAAAGAAAATGGAATACAGAAGAACTAACAAGAAATGAAAGAAAACAAGAATACGAAGAAGAAGTAAAAAGGCAGCTAAAGAGAAAAAGCAAGACAGTAATATAGAGGTTGAATGGAAGAATATAAAAAATAGTATAACAAAATCGGCTGAGGAAACAATAGGAAGATATCATAGGAAGCAACGAAAAGAGTGGTTTGATAATCTTTGTGAGATAGCAATAAAGAAAAAGAGAGAAACAAGATTAAAATGGCTACAAACGAGTAATGAAAATGACTACAGAGAATATAAACATATGAGGAAAGAAGCATCAAAAGTAATAAAGGAGAAAAAACAAAGGTGGTTAGATGAAATGATGGATGAAATAGAAAATGACAACAGAAGTAATACAAAGTTGTATCAGAAAATAAAGAAGCAAAAAAGGAAAAAGAATAACTTAGCAAACATAGATATGAAAGAATGGGAAAAATACATGAGGGAAACGACAAGAACAGAAGTAGACATAGAAAGTGACAAGGAAGGAAATAACGAGGAAATAAAAGTACCATCATTCAAGAGATGAAACAAAGAAAAGCAGCAGGGCCAGATAACATATGCAGTGAATTGATAAAAAACGGAGGAAGTGTACTGGAGAAGAGATTTTAGAACTAATGAAGCAAATATGGAAAGAAGAAACAATGCCGCAAGAATGGAGAGTAAAAATAATAGTGCCGATACCAAAAAAGGGAAATTAGTGAGATGCGAGAACTACAGAACAATAACTTTGCTAAATACAACATACAAGATACTCACAGTACTGATTCTAAAAAGAGTAAAAGTAGAAACAGAGAAAAGTTGGACCATACCAGAATGGATTTAGACAAGGGAAATCGACAATAGACGCAATACATGTGATAAAACAAATAGTAGAGAAATGTTACGAGCAAGATACAGAAATAGAAATTGTATTTATAGATTTTAGGCAGGCTTTTGATGCACTCAATAGAAATAACATATGTTATGATGAAGGTAGATGCGAGAAATTTAGGAATACCGAAAAAACTAATAAGACTGATAGGAATGACACTGGAAGGCGCAAAAGCTGCAGTGATGACGTATGAAGGGATATCGCAAGAAATAGACATAAGTACAGGAGTTCGGCATGGGGATGGATTGTCGGCCACACTATTTAACATAGCAATAGAAGGAATTATGAACAAATGCGATGTAACAGAACAATAATTGAGAAGTCTGTACAAATAGCAGCCTATGCAGATGACATTGCGGTGTTAGCAAGAGATAGGAAAAGTTTAGAAGAAATAATACAGATCATTGTAGGAGAAGCTCAAAAAAGAGGATTAGAGATAAATCAAGGAAAAACTAAATATATGAAAGTACCAAGAAAAGAGACAAGACGAAACGCAAGAGATATAGAAATTGGAAATTACAGAATTGAACAAATAGATAATTTCAAATACCTTGGAACGCTAATAAACAGAAGAAATGACAGAAGGGAAGAGATAGATCAAAAGATACAAGCCGGATATAAGGCATATTACAGTTACAAAATGATAATGAATAACAAAACAATAAGTAAGCAAACGAAGTTAAGACTATACAAAGTGGCAATTCGACCGGTAGTAACATACGCTGCAGAGAATGTATGTTTGACGAAGAGAGATGAAGAAAAACTAAAAATTTTCGAAAGAAAGATAATAAGGAAGATATACGGGGGATACAAAATAAATGAAGAGCAATACAGAAGATTAACAAATAACGAAGTAGAAACAATATTAGAACAGAAGAATATTGTAAGAGCAATGAAAGCAAAACGAATTAGATGGTACGGGCACATAAACCGAATGAGTGAAGAATCGATAGTTAAAAGGATAACAAAATGGAAACCATCAACAAGATCAAGAGGAAGGCCAAAACTGAGATGGGAAGATCAAGTAATTGGGGATATCAGTAGCATGAGAGTTAGAAGGTGGACAGACAAAATGAAGAACAAGAAAGAATGAAGAGAAGTAGTGGAAGAAGCTAAGAAAAACCCCAACCTGTGAAGAATAAAGTGTAGTGGAGTGACGACCCATTGTGCTTTTAAAAAGAACCAGTATATATATATATATATATATATATATATATATATATATATATATATATATATATATATATATATATACATCTATGTTTTTTTGCAATATCGTCTACATTGAAGTGTTCGTCGTGTAATATCGTTATAAGTGAACTCTTGCTTTCATCCAAAATAAGCAAGATGTCATGGATGAAAAATCTCTAGTGACTTTGTGCCTGTCGAGTTTCTCAAGTGAAGAAATTGATAAGGCTAAGACTTTGCTATTCTCTGCCGTCTCTCAACATAAAATCGAGGAAGAAGGCGTCGAAATCTTTTAAAGACCTTTACGACGTTATTGCCATCTTTAAGGAGACACACCCAGATGATTTACCAGTGTTTGTGGCAAAGGAACTGCAAAACTTCCGCCATTAACCTTCGACCACATTGATGCGTCAAGACTGTTGAAAGATTTAATAGTGCTAAAAAGTGAATTACAAACAATTCAAGACAATTATGTAACGCACCAGCAACTGCAGGATTTAAAAGTGGAATTGCTTAACTTAAAACAGGCATCAATAATCACCGAGCCTAATTTTTTCGTTAATACGATAAGAGGCGGTGGTTGTCAAAAAATTTTGTATGGACAGCGGGCCGCTTGGGCTACCGCATATATCGCAACCAAAACAGATGAGCGAGTCGGGTAACATTATCACGACGCAACATAGTCCGTCTCACTCGCACTCGTGTATGAAACAGCAATCGTCGCCTCCGAATGTTAACGAGGCTCCAGTGGGTGATATTAACGTTGAATCCTCTGTTCTGAGTAATAAGCCTCAAATTTCTATGCCGAAAACCTTTGCAAACATTATGGCGGCACGTGAAAGAGGGGAATTTACAGAAAAATCACCGAATGAAGACTGGATTGTGGTTCAGCGTAAACGCTTAAGAAACCGTTTTGTTAATACTCACGGCAAAGCTGAGAATGACCCGTCGGAAAAGTTTAAAGCGGCTGACATAAAAATTCCGCTATATATAAACAATGTTGATAAAAATACAACAGAAACGGATATCAGTGAATATATATGTAATAAAATTCAGGTCAGTGTGAGTTTGCGAAAAATAAATTCGAAAGAGTCTAAATCATTTAGCGCCTTTATAATATACGTTCCTAAAAATAAACTATCATTATTTTTAAATGACAGTCTATGGCCTGAAGGAGTGACCTTTCGGCGCTTTATCAATTTTAAAAAGAAACTCACAGAGAAAAGTGAGGATATTGGCAACAATAAAACGTCATAATGGGATCGAGCTATAACAAATTTATTACTTTTAATTGTAGATCTCTATTAAGATCTATGGAATGTATTAGATCATTGTGTAAGACAGCAGACATAGTGGCACTACAGGAGTTGTGCTTGTTACCGCATGATATTCCTCTCCTGGGAACCGTGGACATCGACTTCGACTATACCGGTAAATCAGCTGTTGATACATCGGCAGGTGTATTGCGTGGGCGTCCGTATGGAGGTGTGGCTATTCTGTGGCGGAAAACATCTTTGACTCCGTAACGACAGTGCAGTGCTCTAGTGATCGCATTATTGTCATTAAAGTTACTATGGCTCAGTGTTCTTTTCTTGTGGTTTCGGTTTACATGCCTACGGATGAACCAATGCACCTAGTTGAATTTACACATTGTTTGGCTGAGTTAAATGCCATTATTGACAGTTGTGATGTTGATTATGTGTACTTACTCGGTGATTTCAATGCTCATCCGGGTAGGCGGTTTGGTAATGAACTGCGGGATTTTTGTACATTCCAGGATTGGTGTTGTGCTGACATTGAACTACTTGGTTTGTCTTCGGGTTCATACACTTATGTGAGTGATAGTCATGGAACCAATAGTTGGCTTGATCATTGTTTAGTAACTCAAGGCACTAAACGTACAATTGTTAATATGTCAATTAATTATAATGTGTTTTGGTCTGATCATTTTCCGTTGGAATTACAGGTTGCACATAGTGAAGCTCGTTTTTGGTTTAAGTACTGAGTTTTGTATAATAAACCTCGAGCTGGATATGTATATGACAAAATGTGTGAATCGAAAAAGAATTTTAAAACTAAACTTAAATGGTGTCAAACCAATGAAAAGCAGATTAAAATGGACATTTTGGCTATGCATCATTCAAACAAAGATTTCTCAAATTTTTGGAAACAAACTAGAAGGCTAAACCCTAAACCTAGTATTCCTGCAAATGGGGATTGGTTAAGTGACCCTGCGCTCATAGCCGAAATGTTCAGAAATAGTTTTAAGGTAAAGCCACCATTGGGTGTAACAGATAGTACAAATACTTGCTTCTCTGACGTACACTATACTAGTGGAAAACCAGCTGTGGTTACAGCAAAGGATATAAGATTTGTGTTGAGTAAAATGACTAGGGGGAAGTCTCCTGGTTATGATCACTTAAGCATAGAACATCTGCAACATGCTGGCGTACACCTACCACGAGTTCTAGCCTTGTTCTTTTCCCTCTGCTTAAATCACGGCTACCTACCTGATAGTATGTTAAAAACATTAGTTGTTCCTATAGTAAAAAATAAGACTGGTGATGTTAGTGACAAATCCAATTACCGACCAATATCATTGGCAACCATAGTGGCTAAGGTGCTGGACAGACTACTGGACCTGCAGCTTAGCTCCCATGTTAAACTTCATGATGCACAGTTTGGTTTCAGGCCGGGTCTGTCTACTGAAGCCGCTGTCTTGTGTCTCAAGCAGTCTGTCCAGTATACACAGCTAGAAATACACCTGTTTATGCTGTATTTCTAGACCTGTCCAAAGCCTTTGATTTGGTTCAATATAATATTCTTTGGAAAAACTTTATGAGGACACAAACATGCCACATGAGTTTATACATTTATTACAATACTGGTATGCTCATCAGAAAAATTATGTGAAATGGTCTGGAGGTGTTTCATGCTCTTACAGCTTAGAATGTGGAGTAAGGCAGGGGGAAATTACCTCGCCTACCCTTTTTAATATATATGTTAATAGGTTGATTGATGAGCTCAGTAGCGCTGGAGTTGGTTGTTCTGTTGACGGTACCTTTGTCAACAACATCAGTTACGCAGACGATATGGTGCTGCTGTGCCCATCAATAAGTGCTCTTGTTAAACTTCTGGGCATCTGTGAGCGATTCACTGTGACTCATGGTCTTAGGTATAACGCAACTAAAAGTGTACTTCTTGTGTTCAAGGCTGGGAGTAAGTCTTACAAAGTACCTCCAATAACGCTCAATGGGATCCTGTTAGCACAGGTTACCAGCTTTAAGTACCTGGGGCATTGGGTCACGGAATTGCTGAAGGATGACATGGACATGGAACGGGAGCGCAGGGCCCTGTGCATTCAGGCTAATATGCTTTCACGCAGGTTCGCACGTTGTTCTAAACAAGTTAAAATCACGCTTTTCAAAGCATACTGTCACTCCTTGTACACGTGCAGCCTGTGGATGAATTATACTCAGGAGCATATAGGACCCTGCGCACCCAATATAATAATGCCTTCAGGGCGCTGTTAGGGGTTGCGGCGGCACTGTAGTGCCTCAGGGATGTTTGCCACAGCTGGGGTTGATAGCTTTTCAGCCATCATTAGAACCCGAATTGCATCCCTGCTACAGCGGGTCCGTGGCAGTTCCAACAGCCTCCTGAAGACTGTGGCCAACAGACTTGATGTGGACAGTGGTATTATGCAGCACTGGACACACGTCCATTTAACCAAGGATACCGCAATTACATATAATCGATATGTGTAGTGGCGGTGTCCTGCTTATGGACTTCTTTAGATCTTTTATTTTTGTTTACTAACATAGTTTTTAAGATTATTGTTACTAATACTATGAATTCCGGTTCGAAATAAACAAATTTTATTTTATTTTTATTTATATATATATATATATATATATATATATATATATATATATATATATATATATATATATACTCGTTGAAGTAGTGTACTGATAACGACAATAGGTCGAGTACTTAATATACTCATAACTAAGAATAATTATATATATTTCTCAACAGGTAAACCAACTTGCCAACAGCCAACTAAACATAGTCTCAAATTTCTTAAACTTTTCATTGCTAAATAAATTTCATTTAGCTACGTAGAAATTATAACCGATTATGATCTATTATCGAATTACACATACTATTAGTACTAAAATAATTAGAAAAAAATCCAAATGAATTCTATATAATAAACAGACAGATTGGAATGTCTTCAAAAAGATATGACTAAAGAACCAGACAGTGAAGTTAATAACTACTGTACAAGAAACGGTATGGTACGCTACACCGCTAACGGAAAGTTAAAAACTCCACTCACAAAACTTCCATTATTAAAATAGGTCAGTGTGTGGTTTTTCATATTCTATATAATTTTATTTTTAATAGAGACCTATATTGTTCAGAAGAAATCAGCTTAGAAAAGAGAATAATTATGTTTAAAATGTCTGTGATAAAGAATGTTTGAAACCTCATTGATAAAAAAAAATTAATGCGGTTGCAACTAGTAGTAAGTAGGTTAGAGCTTTAAGATTTAAACAAAATATTTAATTAACCTTTGGCTATATATATATATATATATATATATATATATATATATATATATATATATATATATATATATATATATATATATATATATATATATGTATATATCTTAAAATTTTGACGTTTATGAGCATTGAGGTGATAGTAAAAACTTTGTCATATTACACATTCCTGGAACTAAAATAAATTCTAGTTTACACCTAATATAGGTTCCGATTGAGATTATATTTTATATTACTAAAACTTCAGATCAAGGGACAGTTGTCTACCTAACAAGCCCAAACGTAGCACTTGTATATGTGTATATTTAAGTATAAACAAATGTATTTTTTTTCTTACTAAGTATTAGTAATACATTTTTAAAAAGACTGTCTAGAGAATACACAAGCAGATAAGTTAAGAACCATTACTCTGAGTAGAGAACATTTTAATTTTTAAGTCCTTCGCCTGGTGCTTTTTTATGTTTTGGTCCCAAGTTAACTTTTTATACCAATGTATATATAACTGACTTCTACAAAATATAGTATAGTAATATTATTCATAGTAACATGACCGCATATTTTTCTTCGCCTTGTATAAGTTATACGTACTGATTTTGTTTTATTGCAGTTATCTTGTAACATTTAAATGGTGTCTATTATCTGCGAATGTTTCTATTTATAACAGTGTGGTTGCTACTTCAGTAGTGAGAAAGTAAGTAAATCATTGGCCCAAAACCCTACGTGGGGGATCGCTGGTATAATTGAGTCCAATGTCAAAGTTCTATTGCCAACTTTAAATTGAAAATTGAGATTAGAAACGTAGGATTGGAAAATATGATAGTATTGGTATAGACATAACGCTTTTATTTTGACCAGCAATTCACATATTGTCGAATGCTTGTTAGATGTTCTGAAGAACTGTTGTGCTTACTTTTAAGGAAATTTAGAATTAGGTCAAACGTCTGAAACCGAAATGGTGCTTTGTGATTCAATGATTTAATTCTGTAAATTTATTTAACTAATTAAATTTAGCTTAAAAAAAAGTTAGATATTATTGTGAGTATGTTAATTGAACGATAAGATTGCATTTAGTTTGGAGGTTAGCCGGTTTCAATATTACAATGATTTATTTTAGCTATAAGGGCCACTAAGTTAAACGCACAATTTCGTTAAATAATACTAGTAGTTATTTTTCCTCTCTCTTTCTCTGGCAATCGTCGAAAAATGGAACAGTTACAATGTCGCAAGCTGATGGTCTAGTGTTATTCAGTTTTATCTCCTGGCGTAGCTTACCGATTTTAAGATACCGGATCGTAGGATAAAAGCTGCAGTGGGTTTTAAGGGGTGTTTACTTATACATCTGTTTCTTCACATGATGTCAAAATGCTTTTGCTAAATATTACACAAATACATGGTCTACATACCATACGGGTTACACAATGGGAGTATATGTATCTGTGGACTCTAGAATTTCGTTGTAGCTATCGATATACTGTAGTCGTCCTCGAAAAGAGAAATTATGCATTGTAGAAACATATAAATTCTTGCTTTGTTCAGTTTCTCTTTGAATTCGTTAGCAGTTTTATTATATCTTGGTTTGTCGTTTACACGAGGGGTTGGGCACAAAAAGGTATTTTTGGCGTCCTAGGCTTTTTCAAGTCTTTTTTCAAATTTTCGCAACGTAAAGCAATTTATTTGTAAATGATAATAGTGAAATAAGTCGGTACAGTAACCTTTCAAAAGTAAGATATGCAAAACGATCCTGAAGATAGACAACCAAACGTTATGTGGAAGACAACAGCTTTTTGTGGTAGCTTTTTCAGAGTTTGTCCGGTTAGTAAATTATACTCCGGAGCTGTGTTGATTTATTATTTATTATTTTAACTTTAACTTCCACTAAGTTTACGGAGGCCTATAGGTGGAAACATCTGGTTTAATATGCCAAGAAAATTTACGACATTATGTATAATGCCGAGTACTAGAACAACTGCTTTAAAGCCGTGAGCTAAGTCATTTGCAAATATATTGGATTTTTTGTTGGGATGAACCCATTTGCTGTTAGATTTTCTTATAGAATACATTGGATGCGTAGGCTTAAAAAAATGTTTGTGACTTCTTTATAAAGTAAAATTGAATTTACTTTTTTTTAAGTTACTTTGACATTTTTCTATAATAGAGTAGATCTTTCATATTACGTGATCATTTCCAATCTCTCTCTGGCTCATCTTTTCTCAATGATAAATTGTAAGATATATAGAAAAGTATTGATAAAACCCACTATTTATTATTTGTTTACAGGAAGCTGCGTATTATATTAGGCTAGTAAAACAATAATTGGTAACTTCTACGTCTGTTGAATCTGTGATGTATACATTGAGATTTGTGATTTTCAAATATTTTAAAATTGATGAATATTGTTGTCGGCTTTGGGTATATACGTTTATTTATAACTAGGACTGGGGTTTGATGACAAGTTATAATTTAAATCTATTAAAAAGTTTTGTTGATATGCCATTTGTCAAGGACTGCAGAAATTCTGGTCTTAAGTCTGTTCGCCAGTACGTAATTTTTTTTTTGTCTATTGTTGTAATGAGTCTTACTCATCAATGAGAGTGCTTGGCATTTCAGTCTTTCTCTGCTTCTAAGAGTGTGAAAATGTTTTTATATTTCTCGAAAGATATGGTGTGACGTGCTGGGTAGTGGGAGAAACGTGCAGTAAGATTGTACTAGTTGGCGTTTTGTATTTTGGATTTTGTTAGTTTGATATATCTATAATTCGTAATAAGACAAGAAATTCTTAATAACGATTATTGATCTATCATGCGCTGTACTATTAAGATAAGCTGTAGTTGAAATAATATAGTATAAACTGTTTTTGGTGAAGTAGGTTCTAGATATTAAGAGAATGTCTATTTTGGTAAGACTTAAAATGTTAACACTTTTTGTTTATGACTGTGAAGTCTATTAGCAATTCTGAGAATTTTAGCAGTTACAAATTCACTTTGCTAATTACACTGATAAGGAAATTTAAACTCACGTCTTTTTGAGTAAGTAGGTAGAAAAACCTGTTTTTAAATGTGTTTAGGAATGCTCGCCTATATTAGCTCTAGGTTCAAGAGGAGTATTATTTTCGTTGTTTTTAACGTTGTAATAACGGTTTATAGAGGATTAGTAGAAAAACATCTAATGCTAAGTCTTTGGGCTATTAAGTTTATGTAGATCCGGTTGCCTTAGTAATCAGCTGAGTAAATTCTCGTACATAAAACAGATTTTGTTAGAGTACATCTCACTTTTTGCATGCCTTTTAAGTTGAAGTAGCTACCACGTTACCCAGGTATATGATCTACTGTGTATGTTTTAAACTATTTCGCGTTTTTGTTTAGTACTTCTAAAATTATTCCAGTATTGTAAATATACTTTAGAATAAATACGCTTTGTTATTTGCTTACTATTAAAGATTGATCGTATTTAACGTTTATTACGTTGAATATCTTATAGCCTGCTTTTTCAATTTTATTCTGATTTCTTCAGTTGGTAGAAACTACAGGAATGTTAGTTTCTAATTACTCTTCTATAAGCACAATATTTTTTCACTTGGTATATGTTCTTCTCTCACATGCCTTATTCGATTTTTCTAGGTGTCGATGCTGTAGACATTGGGTTTTACCATTTGAATATAAAATAAAATTTTTGTATGGCATATATCATCTTCCGTGATAGTCGTCAAGTTATCAGTCCTGGTAATTTTTTACTCTCTATATAAGCATTAGGAATAGTTTAGGTGTTGCAGATTCAGTGTTAGAGTTACGATAATTAACAGGTCGGCTGAAAAGTTCATAGGCTAACACATAGATAGTGTTACTAGAATTAAATCCATATGATTTTGAGTTAGTACTAACCTTCAAAGGATACGTGTGTAAATTTGACAGCTGTCGGACAATTGGTTTGTGAGATATAGCATTGTAAGTGAAGCAACTTTTGTTATTGTAAAAAGAAATGGATAAAATAGAATTTCGTCTGTTAATGAAGCATTGGTTTATCATGAAAAAAAAATACTGTAGAAACCAAAGCTTCGCTTGATAAACATTATTCGAATTCTGCACCAGGAAAATCAACCGCTGAGAAGTGGTTTGCTAAATTTAAACGGGGCGAAATAGCACCGAAGAGGCTGTAACGGACGAAAACATAAAAAAAGTTCACAAAATAATTATGAATGACCGTAAATTGAAGTTAATCGAGATAGCTGAGACTCTGAAGATATCAAAAGAGCGTGTTGGACATATCGTGCATGAATATTTGGACATGCGAAGCCGTGTGCAAAGTGGTGCCGCTCGAGCTCACAATCGAGCAAAAGTTTCAACGTGTTGTCGACTCGGAGCAATATTTATCGATATTCAACCGTAATAATAACAAATTTTTCCGTTGATATGTAACAATGGATGAAACATGGCTTCATCACTACACTCCAGAGTCCAATCGACAGTCAGCCGAGTGGACTGCAAGCGATGAACCGAATCCAAAGCGTGGAAAGATGCAACAGTCGGCTGGCAAGGTTACGGCACCAGTATTCTGAGATGCGCAAGGTATAATATTCATTGATTACCTTCAAAAGCGCCAGACCATCAACAGCAATTATTACATAGCGTTGTTGGAGCGTTTGAAGTATGAAATCATGAAAAAATGGCCTCATTTGAAGAAGAAAAAAGTGCTGTTTTATCAAGACAACGCACCGTGTTATAAGTCAATGAAAACGATGGCAAAATTGCATGGATTAGGCTACGAATTGCTTTCCCAACCATCGTATTCTCCAGATCTGGCCCCCAGTGACTTTTTCCTGTTTGCAGGCCTCAAAAGAAAGCTCGCTGGAAAGAAATTCAGCACTAATGAAGAAGTAATCTCTGAAAGTGAGGCCTATTTTTAGGCTAAAGAGAAATCGTACTATAAAAATGGTATCGAAAAATTGCATGACCGCTATAATCGTTATATCGCCCTCGAAGGTAACTATGTTGAATAATAAAATTGAATTTTATCAAAAAAATGTGTTTTACTATGTTAGCCTACGAACTTTTCAGCCCAACTGTTAGATATATTTTCATCATATATTTTAAGCGAATTTTAGATGTCTGTTCAGAGTAGAATTGTTTTTTTTATTTATTAGTAGTATTTCATTTACTTTGTTTAGTTAACTGGCCGCCATATTTACTGATTTACATTATGCCATCATTCACTACGTCATTGTTGTGATATGGCATCTGCCTAGATGTTGATCTGTTTTGAGTGTTAGGTGAAATGTTTACTGTGTATACATTTATATTTATAGTATGGGACTGGTATTGAGTGTTCATTTAATTAGGAATTTAACTTTGGTAAATTGCATTTTCTGACTGAAACTTTGTGTAACCAAAATCTATTTGTTGAATGTGTATTGAATTTTGAATGTCGGGGGCATATTAAATGAGAATGTAAAAGTTTGATTTCAATGAAATTAGATTGGAAACATGCTTACCTATTAATGTATAAAAATCTCATTCTCTGTATTTATAATGGTAGTGCTATTTAACAGATCAAGTAACATATTAAATTCTCGACGTGGACACCAGAAAAGTATGTCTAAAGTTAAAAATCAAATATTCACAGAAAGTGAAAATGACTATTATGTATTACTTAGCAACATTAGGTGTATTAATATTTAAATATAATTATTTTTTCTTTAATAAACCTTTGTCCATTTATTTTTTGTATGCAAGTAACTTAAATTAAATATTTATATTTAAGTAACTTATTTTTATAAAGTGATACTTTTTAAATTATCAGTTTCATTATTAAAAATATTTTTATTTATATAGTAAATCAAAAACATTGAAAATACCTAGTCAAATAAAGAAATATTTCACACTAATTTCGTTAAAAGAGTGGTGACAAGTAAAAAAGAGACAAAACTGGTCTTTATATTATAAAAAGCAATAGAATTTTCTATAATTAAGTTTTTTTAATTCATTAATATTCAGTTAATCAAGATGTCCATTTAATATACATCCAATAGAAAATCTGCAAAACCATTTTTAAAACATTATTTTTAAATTGTTATTAGATCGACCTAGTACTAGTAACCTAAATTATTATTATTTTCCTTTTCAAATTACTAATACGCTACAAACAGAACTGTGGCTAATAAACAGGCTAATTATAAATTAGTAGGCATATATGTATATGCACATTATTAAAAATAATTATTTTGAAATAATCTTGAAACACAACTAGGACTACAACAAAAAATTTTGATTTATTCTTATTACTGCACTGCTCTTTATGATTAGATATATTAAAATAAAAGTGACATTAAATTATTTGGTAGATTGCAAAAAGGTAAATCATTCAATTTTATTTATATTTTTGCATATCGCTATTCAAGCGAATTCCGTACTCGAAATTCCATGCAGCTTGTCAAGTAGAAATGCTCCCTGCCAGCTTTTCTAGTGCGGACGCTTTGTAACTCTCCGGGTGTACGGAATATAGAACGAGCGTATCCTAGAGCCCATAAAGTGGAGCTGCAATTCGCATGCACTTCGGCAAGGAACTCTAGTAACTGGGAGTAATTGGTTTCTCACAGTTCTAGCCACCTCTCGAAGCTTATTAAATACCTTCGCACAGATACGAAATATTTGCCTTTTCGTCCGAATGCATGGAGCACTGGACTCCAAACATCAATAAGCGAACGAACTTCGCGGATGCCGCGCTCGACATGACAGAGCTAACTAGAAAAGTTTTGATGAATGTTGTCAGGTCCAGTGAACAGTTTCCCCGTTAAAATGGAATTCACTCTACGGCAAATTTTATGTACAACACGAACTTTAAGTTTACCGTAAGCAAAACTGCAATATCTGATTTTCGTTCCAAACAATAAATACATGCAAGAGTTTTGGTTGGTTCAGACGTATTTTCTGGAGCAAATGTTCCTTCTCTCCTTTATGTAAATAAGTCTGAAAAGAAACTGGTTCCGATTTTACAATCTCATTTACTTCAAAAAAGTATTAAATTTGATTTTAGATGTTTTTAGGTCTACGTAATAAAATAAATAGTGGTCACTAAATAAAAATATAAACCTACAAAAAAAAATTAAACGTTTACGATGTAATAATGCAACAAATATAATCAGAGGATTTTGTAGAAAAATAATTTTGTATGTTTATATTTTTATAATGCTTTAGCAAATTAAAAATATAATTTTGGTTTACATTTTATTAACACTGCTTATAAAATTTTAATAGCTATTTGGCCTTATAACATTCCATATATTCAATTTCTTTCTTCAATCTGGATACTTAACGTAGTTTGTTTTAAATAACCTTAACTATAGTTATTGTAAATAAAATACAAAGAAATATTGAGAAACTGCTGAACAATTGGCAGTCTTTAAAATTTTTAACACCTAGTAGTACTACTAAATTAATGTAAGTAATCAGACACATAAGCATTTTGAGGTAACATTTGGAAGACACATTTCTTTAGTTGCAACCGTAAGTAATCTCACTCGAGCAGCTGCAGTTTTAAACTCCTCATTTGTGCAATAGACCAGATCGTCCAAGTGGTGAGGTAATATATACAATTGAGTATAGTGATCAATTGTACAATTAGGTCGAAACTTCTGACTACCTTTTTTGAACTCCTTATTAAAAAGTAGAATAGGAATGTCTCATAAACCCGACCCATTGAAACACCCCTAAGGGGGGTTTTCCTGCTTTTTTTATTTTAAAGTGACATATCTCATGAACGATAATATATAGAGTGCTGAGACCTTCATAGTTGATTGGTAGGTCTAAGTTTGAGTTTCCAAGGTGTTTATGAGTTTCAACATTTGTATATATTACCGTTTCGCCCCCTGATCTTGTTAAACTGAACAATTGGCTATGCCTTCGGTTCGGACAGCAGTTATCCGCACGTAGGCGACGGTCCATCTAGATGTAAGAGCATTTTAATGTAATCGGTTGTTTAAGAATGTTTGTTAACGGCATTTCGGGGTGTTGAAGCAAGGTTGCTCGAAACAGGGAGTACATCTTGCGTACGCGTAGTCTATATTACTAGTTAATAAAGCATTATAAACTTCCATAAAACCTTTCTTTTATTCTTACACACTGTATTTCTTATACATGTATAATTTATATCCAAATTTGCACTTATAACCACTATTTTTGGTATGACCTAAGAAAGTTAGAAGATATTGGAAAATTATATTATGCTACGAAACATATAATTTAAAACTTAGTAACTCTTTTCAAAATAGCAAATCGAAAACTGAATAATACATAAATATATTAAAAATAGTTCTATATATGTTGGTGTATCTTTTCTTTAATCTAGCAGCCTTTTTAGTACCTCATAACAAAAGGTGCATAACAAGATAATTTAAGTATACATCAAGATCATTAATAATAATAAAGATGCGTTAAAGCTCTAAAACCTCAACATTTTTTTATAAAAAAGTATTTACCCAGAAAGTTAAAAATTCTGCTACTTCTCAACGTAAGCTCTATTTAGAAGACCAAATATTTTACAACGTTACTACCATGATTCCATGACTGCTGAGAATACTTTGGGGTTGCATTTTTTCCACTGGAAAATCGCTGATAGAACGACGGCTAGATTGGAAAATGAGCGGTCACGGAATGTGTCCTTGTCGGGTCGGAAATTCATGGCGGCACTACTTGTCAACATGTCTTAAGTTACGTGTAGCTTTGTGCTCGTCGGTTAGCATCCGTGGAACCAACCTTGAAGAAACTTTCCGCATTTTCAGGGTATCAGAAACAATGTACTCCACAGATCCTACCAAAATGCTAAGTTTAGATGCGATATCACAGATACCTAATCGACGGTCTTCCATAACAAATTTCTCCATTCGTGGTTTTGGCTTAGCTGGTTTGTGACCAATGCTGTTTCGGTTTGTTGTCACACATTAACAATAGTTAAATTTTTGTACCCCAAACGCATATTTTCAACATCCATAACGCAAGAGAAGAAAACGGATAATTACACGTTGTTCTTGGACGCAAAACGTTGCCGTTTAAAGTATACAAAACAACACTCACTGTAATGGCGGTAATTCGACCTGTGTACATTGTATGGTGTTGCTGTCTATATTACAAATTTAGAAACATTTTTCGCGTCTTTTAAAATTAACCGCGTCTTTCTACTTCTAATATCAGAATACTTGTCATCAATACCAACTCAACATCTTCCATACCAACCACCCATCAGCCAGTGTATAACCCACTACAAAACACTCCATCTTACTTACAAATCTCACCTAAAAGAATTGATAATAACAATTAAATCACAAACAAATTTATCGTCTTTCTGGACGAATTTAAAAAAATGTTTTTGCAATTATTAAATCAGAACAGCATGATTTTAAACATGCTCACCACAGTTATTAATAAATTAACACAATAAAGGCTAACTCAGCATGACACTCAAATGACCTGAAAAAATATATTCATAAAGTAACCCTATCTTTGTACGCCAACAAAATTGATATATTACTTATTTCTGAAAGCCACTCTACATCTTACAATAATAAAAATACTACACTGTACAATGCAAATCATCCGGACGGAACAGCACATGCAGGCTCAGCAATTATAATTAGATTACCATCTTATAAACACAATGTGACGGAACAGCACATGCAGGCTCAGCAATTATAATCTATTGCCTATCTAGCATCTTATATAAGTTTCAAAACAAAATTTAGTAGCGATACCTCATGGTAGATTAAGAAAACATGATGCCATGTTGTCATCACACAACAGAATAATTTGAGATTATTGCTATCTATCCGCAAGCCATTTACTGACTAACGGACTAGTTTCAAAAACTTACTCACACTCTTCTAGTAGCCGGAAACTGGAACTCGAAGTACACCTCATGGGGTTTTAGATTAATTTCACCCAAAAGACGAGCATTTCTTGTCATCACACAACAGAATAATTTGAATTATTTATCAATCCGCAAGCCAACCTACTGACTAACGGACCTTCGTAAAATTCCTGATTTGCTAGACTTCGGTCTTACTAAGGGCATTTCCGATATATACAGGAAAGTTGAAAGTAACTTCGACTTATACTCTTATCACTCCCCTATAATAATAACGTTAAGTACGAATAATATATGAAAAATCTCACCACTAAGGCTTTGTTCTACTAAAACGAACTGAGAGCATTTTCAACAATATATCAATAACAACATACAATTGTCACATAAAATGCACACATTTAGCGAAATTAAGGAAGCTGTTGAGTACCTTTCGCAGCTCATTCAAAAAGCTGCCAGCAAAACTACCCTATTGAACCATAAAACTACACCCGAAAGCAATAACATACCGCTATATATAAATCAATTACGTAGTAGCAGATAAACGCAGAACCCGTGCTAAATAGCAAAGAGCCAGAAATGATGCTATTTAAGAAAACATTTAATTATTATATTTCCACACTCACATCATCTGAAAATCGGCGAAAAAGCTTATAAAGTCTTATTATTCAAATACCATCCTTAAAAAACTTAATGGACGCTGGGCCCGATCAAATAAGATAAAACAAATACCTTCGGGAAACATCTGGTTCAAGTTTTGACCCCATTTGAATTCAATAATATCAATTTTAATACAGACATTGAAAAACATCTAAATTAACATGGGAAATTGTCGCCATCCTTAATGCCAATTTTATTACTAGATATACACGGAAAGAGAAAATTTACTAGTTTATTCAAAGCCCCGGTTATAATTCCATAATAGAAAGTAAATTAAAACACCTTGTAAGTTTGCTATTTCCCATTTCCCCACTCAATGAAAATTCGCCATAATTACTATGATTGCTAAGCCTGACAAATCTCCACAAGAAGTCACATCCTACCTACCAATAAGCCTGTTACCCTTATTATCAAAAATATTCGAACGCCTGATGCTATAGAGAATCAAAGATATAACACCTCCAGTTTCGTTTCCGTGGAGAGGACATTTAACCATCCAGCAATGTCATAGAATAGTTAACCACATCAAAGATACCTTCGAGGAGGAAAACTATGTGCATCAGTATTCTTAGCTATCCAACAGGCCTTTGAGAAGGTTTGGCATGGCGGGTTGTTATATAAAACTAAAAAAAAGCTACTTTGGATTTTCCTCTCTTAAAATCTTTTTTAACACAAAGACACTTTTAAGTCAAATTTAACCTACCAAACGATCAACTCCGGTATCCCTCAGAAAAGCGTTCTTGGACCCTTACTATATCTCTCCTTTATATAGAAGATATCCTCACCACAGAAAACAACTTTATTGCCAACTTTTCAGGTGACTGCAATAATGTCATCTGATAGCAATCCGGCTTAAGCATCCGAAAGACTTCAGTCACACCTAAACTTTCTTGAAGGTTGGCTCCAACTGTGGCGCATCAAAGTTAACAGCAACAAATCGACGCAAATTATTTTTCAAAATAAACACTACACATGCCCTCCGGTCACCACATAAAATTATCTAATTCTAGTAAAAACTAAGGTGAAATACCTGATATTTCACCTTGATTAAAGGCTGACCTGTGAAGCTCACACAAAAGCTAAAAAACAACAGCTTAACCTAAAGACCAATAATATGCACTGGCTGATTGGACGCAAATCGTAGCTGACCTAAAAAGTAAACTATTTATGGGGATGCAGTAAGCCATCAACATCAAGATACTACAATCGCTCTAATCAAAGACATCGAGTACGCTAGCTAACGCACCCTGGTACATCAGCCTTCATCACGATATCAACAGTCACGAATCATGCTACTAAAAGAAAAAATCGCACACTAGACCACACAAATAAACTCATTGCCGATTTTTACTCCCACCAGCCAGTTAGAAGATTGAATAGACTATGACCGGAGTACTTCACTGAATAAATCCTGCAGAAATGAGCGGTGCCCTACTTGTGTCACCCAGCAGAACATTTACTTAATACTCTGTAAAACTAAGAGTAGTTTGTAAATTAGCAATTGAACCAATAAAAAAAAGATCTATCACTGCTGGTAAATTAATTTGGGGACTTTAGAACTTGAACGTTCCTCGTATTTGTTAATACGCTCTAGCTTGTATATATAATGGTTCACGTCCACTATAACCGCAAAAACTTCTAGTGGCACACAACAGAGAACAACAGCACAAAGACTATTTCAGCCTTTTCAAACTAAGGCGCTAGAAGCATTTCAAAAATTCTTGCTTTGTAAACTGTTTTTGAAGACCACGAGAACACAACGATTTTGTTATTTAAAATAAAAAGCTTTGGTCAGTTGACTAAGGATTATTAAAAAATACTCGAAAGCCACAAGATGCAGTGGCTGTACAGAGAACATTCCATAATACTTTCAAGATTTCAAAAAGCTTAGTTTCAAGCAGTTTACGAAATCAAGAATAACAAAAGTTTTTTGGTATCCAAATCTGCAGCAGATCTCAATGTCAGAACAAACCTGTAATCTCAGGCACAAAACAGTAACTTTTACAACACTATGACTACGTCAAACAGGTACCGTTATAAGTCTATCTTATGCTAAGGCTTTTAGCTAAAAGCTTTAAGTTAAAAGTAAATAATACTACCGTAATAAATAATCTGAGCATTTTAATATTCTAAGTACAACACAGGAACTAATAAAAATCAATCTAAGTTACAATTTTAATTTTCAAACAGTAGTAACACAGAATTATGAAATATCTCTAAAGTAACGTTTACTTAAAAAAATTTATCTGTTTTGTGATAACATTCTGTAGTAAATAAGTGTAACAATAATCTTAATTTATTACTCAAGTACTACTACAATAATTTAATACAACAAAATAAAGATCAACGTATCCTTTGGTGGTAGTATTAGCCCTCAACCGACTGTAAGTTAGCAACAACAAATTATCACGCCAGTAAGTATTTACACTTCCAAAGAAAAGCCAGAAAAGAATACAATAGTACAAACACAACCTACAATTTTTATATAGAGTGTAAAAGAATAATTATAGAAGATAAACCGTACAAAATAAAAATATAGTAAATAGCACAGCATTAATAAAATAGTTTATCATGCGTATTAAATACAGTCCAACAAAGCATATTGCGTTGTGTTAAATTTCTATATAAATGGTTTTAGTAAAGAATGTAAGAGGCACTAGAACACAAGGTTCGAAATATATTTTCTTATTAAAATTATAAACTGATCATTAAATCGACCGATATGTAATTTTCTTCAACAAAATATAATGAACATAAGGAGCAGAAACACCAAAAAAAATATTTTAACCTCCTTTAGAAATTATAACTTACATAAAATAATATAAGCATTTATAACCTATTTTTTCAAATTAAAAATGCCACAATTGAACTACCGCAGCAAAACAGGAGCATTATTATTATTATTATTATTTTTTATTGAACATAACTATACAATCTGTCAGTATTTGACATTCAGTAAGTAATTTAACACATATATAATTACATCCTTAACATGTACATATAGCTTGCTGGAAATCGTCCAATAACAATTTCCCTAGAGTAACTGGATAGTAGTTTGACGTATATATACATATACACACGCACATTAGTTATGCAAAGTGGTATGGCAGCTGCGATGGCTTAAACCTCTTCAGTCTCGCTTTCCAGTAGATGCTCTACTAGTGTGTTTGGGTAGGCGGTGAGTCGGTCGTAGGTATTGAATCTTCGTATTTCTTCATCTATTGTGGGAATGTCAAGGTCACGGCGTATGGCGTCATTTGGTATATACCATGAAGCATTGACTATTGAACGTAGTACTTTGGCTTGGAATCTTCTCAAAATGTCTATGTTGGAGTTACTGGCCGTTCCTCACAATTGTATTCCATATGACCAAACGGGTTTAAGTATGGCTTTAAACAATAGTATTTTGTTTTTCAAGGATAATTGGGATTTGTGTCCAATAAGCCAATACATTTTGCTGAAAAAATTCCCCAATTGTGTACGTTTTGTCCATATATGCTTTTTCCAAGTAAGGCGTCTATCTAAATGGATTTGTAAGTATTTGGCGCTTTCTGCTACAGGGACTTGTTGATTATTAAGCCAGACAGGACGACAGGTGTCTCTTCTTGTACTGAAGGTTACATGACTAGATTTCGTCTCGTTGATTTTGATGCGCCATTTTGTAAACCATAGCTGTAATGTATTCAGGTGGCTTTAAAGAATACGCGATGCTATTTGTGGATCAGAGTGAGAAGCTAGGAAGGCGGTATCGTTCGTAAATGTAGCTGTCAGTGTGTCTCTTGTTGTTGGCAGGTCTTCAGTAAATAGTAGGTACAGTAGAGGACCTAACACGCTTTCTTAGGGAACGCCAGCACTTATAGGAAATAAATTTGTGTAGAATTCGCCATATTTGACCATAAAGTGCCTGTCGGCAAGGTAAGATTTGATAATTTTAAAGATGTCTGAAGGCAATGCACGCTTGATTTTATGCAATAAACCGATATGCCAAACTCTATCAAATGCTTGCGAAACATCAACAAACACAGCTGAACAATATCTCTTGTCTTCAAAATCGCCAAGAATTTTATCTACAACCCTGTGAATTTGCTCAATTGTGGCATGGTGTTGTCTAAACCCAAATTGATGGTTAGGAATTAATTTGTTGTTAAGAGCAACGATGTTATTCTTTTCAACAGCAATTTTTCAAAGATCTTAGACATCAGTGGAAGCAAACTGATTGGTCGATATGATGAAGAGTTTTCTTGGAGTTTGCCCGGTTTGAGAGAAGCATTTTAACGTACAAGTGTCTAGATCTGGAACCACACCTATACCTACTACAACGGCTCCTATACATGCATATAGTCGAGTCAAATTAGTAAGAGAAACGCTAAAAAGCTCGAAATTTCTAGTGGGTACACGTATCGAGACGTTCCAAGGCGCATTTGATTCGTAATAGCTTCAGAAAAAATGTTACCACATATTTTTTTGTTAAAATGCGAAAGTGCATTTGTGCACGCAAACAATTCATTTATTTGATGCACTTTTTGCAGACCCTAAGGAATATTTTATTTCTCGTTTAATGTTGCCCAAAATAAGCACATTCCCGTTACACGAAGGTTTTTGGTGTCGCTGATCATGAATATGATCCTTAGAAAGTGCCCCGATGCACTTGGGGGGCATAATTCTGGAGATGGGGGTGATTTTAGGGAATTACCTAAAATTTGTTTGTTTCCCGCCTCGGCCTTTTCAGCGTTAAATCGCAATTTTGCAGCGTCCGCCTACGTTTTAAGCATTCCCGCGTGCCTTCAACGTTTTAAATTAGCCGGTTAAACTATTAACAGGGTGTCGTTCGCAAATCGCACGATCCGGCATTCTTGCGGCAACTTAACCCTAAACATACTTTTGTATATCAGCTTCCAATGTACCAGTACAGAGCCCTGGAACGTCTAGATACATGTACTCACCAAAAATGTTGAGCTTTTTTACTAATTTGCCTCGACTAACAGGAATATGCCCGCAACTGGTGTATTATGTTATAATTATTACCCTGTGAACTATAAATAGTGAATAGCTTAACAAGATTTTCAAAATGCAACTACAAAATCATGCCTTAACTATAAAGGTACCATCTTATTAGGTCTATAGAACACAGAGTATGGCCTGTTACCCTTTGATAAAACTAACCATAATAACTCGTAAGAGGCATATCACTAAATGCTTTCTTAGTAAATGAACTTGTGCAGCAAAAATATGTTTAGACTGTCATCATAATGACCAGGTCTTTACAAATGGTTCTGTGGAATGCCGATAAGCTTTAAACAAAAAAAAATAATAACGTGGAAGATATGAAATGAAAGTGTATAATAATTTATTAGTTTCCTAAATTCCTTTTAATGAAAGAAAAAGGTATAACAATGGGCGCAAGATTTATCACAAAAGGCGGTAAGTAACTATACAAATTAATAAATTAAATTAAATTGAAGAAGTCACTTATCACCTGGTAAACCAAACTATTGGTTATACAATTCTGACAAGGTTCCTTATATTTATAGATCCATAACAAAATTTCGCAAAGCATATATGACCATGCACCAGCAATTGGTACTACTAGCGCAATACTTATCTTAAGAACCTCAAAGTCAAGATTATGTGTATGTGCGCGCGTGGGATGTAGGGGTTGCGTCGGCGAGGTAGCCCCCTCTGTCATGGACGGTCACTCCAAGCGTCATAGATGGGCGGAGGTTCATGGCAGTTGGTCCTCGCGAGGCACCCAACTCTAACTTGATGGCTCCAAGCGCCACACCCTGGTACACTGTATTGACCTACAGGCTAAACCAAGTGAGGGTAACCAGATATGATGAGAAGCAGCGTCTGACCCAGAGTGGGCGGCTGCGAACAGCGTCTGACTCCATGTTAGGGGCGGCTGAAAATCACACTCGCCAATACGCTCGGCAAGCGCGGCGTTTTAAATGCCAACTACCTCCCAAAACCAAATCGAAATGTGGTCGAATTTACAAAATCATATACCCCAGGTGAGTAGAAAATCTCACGCTGCTAACTCAGCAGTCTGCCACAATTCGGATTCTGGGGGCAAAAATTGATAACACATAACCAAAACCCAAACACAAAGGCTGCACAAGTAACTTTTATATAGCTACGTACAATGCTCAATCCCTAAGTAATGAAGAGACTAACTGAACTAGAGAGCGCCTTGTAATCAATAAAATGGGACATAATAGGAATCAGCGAAACAAGAAAAAGAGGAGACAATTTACTAATACTGAAAACAGGACACATGCTGTACTATAAAGGTAATGAAGATAACAGCCTACATGGAACTGGATTTATAATTAATAAGAAATTAAAACAAACTTAAAAAGTAGACTGCATATCATCAAGAGTTATCTATATGATACTACAAATTAACAAAAGATACAGTCTAAAAGTCATCCAAGTATATGCACCAACAACTGCTCACGAAGACGAGGAAGTTGAAGAGATGTACGAAGACATCGATAAAGCACTACAAATAGAACCGACAAAATACGTAATCCTAATGGGAGACTTCAATGCCAAACTGGGCCAGAGACAGCAGGGCGAAGAATATATCGGATATTATGGATATGGACAAAGAAACCCCAGAGGACAAATGTTGATCAACTATATGGAAAAAGAAAAACTGTTCTGCATGAACACTCACTTCAATAAAAAATATCACAGAAGATGGACATGGCAAAGCCCAAACGGCGCTACTAAAACCAAATCGATTTCATTATGACAAATAATAAGAATATTATACAAGACGCAACAGTCTTAAATCAGGTAAACACAGGTAGTGACCATCGGATGGTTGCGCAAAAGTATGTATTCAAACAAATTAGATAGATTTAAACTAATATCAAAGGGAACTGCCAGGTTCAACATCGAAAAATTGCAAGACAGTGAAATAAAGGAGAAGTTTAACGATAGACTAGACAAAAATGACGGAAATACACAATGAAAACGTAGGTCAACTTCAACAAGAACATAATAACTACAGCAGAAGAAATACTGGGGAAAAAGAGGAAACAAGAGAATAATAAACTATCATTGGACACCAGAAACCTTATAGCAAGAAGAAAAGAATTACAGAGACAAAGTAGCAACACAGACAATTTCAAGTTAATACTTGAAAGAATTGAACTAAATAAAACTATAAAAAAGAAAATACGAAATGACATAAGACAGTACAATACTAAAATAATAGAAGAGACCATTGATCAGAATAGAGGTAGCAAAGTGTTCAGGCCAAAAATATCCAACGCTACTAGCCAAATAAACAAAATTAAAGACGCGAACGGACAACTAATAAATGATAGAAATTCGTTGTTAACAATAGTGAAAGAATTTTACCAGGAACTATATAATTCAATGAAGCAAAAACCAATAGTTAATCAAGACCCACGCGCGAGACTATCTAAACATCTTACTGAAGATCTCCCTGATATTAGTAAATATGAAATAAAGTTAGCTTTAGGGCAAATGAAGAACAATAAATCACCAGGCGAGGACGGAGTAGTAATTGAACTACTAAAGAATAGCGGAAGAGGAACCTTAACAATGCTACAAAAATTGTTTAATAAGTGTTTAATCGAAGGTATAATCCCCCAAGCATGGAAAATAGCAAAAGTAGTTATAATTTACAAAAAGGGCGATCGTTCATAACTCTAGAACTATAGACCCATATCACTACTCTCTCATATCCACAAACTGTTCTTTACTATATTAACAAATCGCATTGAAAATAAATTGGACGAAGCCCAACCCCCGGAACAAGCGGGATTTAGGAAAGGATTCGGGACCGTAGACCACATCCAATTGGTCAGAGAAATTGTACAAAAAGCTAGAGAATATAACATTGACGTAGTAATGGCTTTCGTGGACTATGAGAAGGCGTTCGACAGTATTGAACACTGGGCCGTAATAGACGCTCTACGAAGAGTAAGTATAGATCAACGTTACATAGCTTTAATTGAAGACCTTTACAAATCAAGCAGCTTCAAAGTGCAGCTCCACGAATGTACGGATCCGACTGAAATAAAGAGAGGAGTCAGACAGGGAGATACTCTCTCACCCAAGCTTTTTACAGCAGCACTCGAAGATATCTTCAAAACATTAATATGGGACCAAAAGGGCTTGAACATCGACGGAGAGAAGCTTTCGCACCTCCGATACGCAGACGATATAGTAGTGTTTGCCAACGATCTGGATGAACTACAAAACATGATCAGAGAACTAAATGAAGTATCAAAAACAGTCGGACTAAAAATAAACATAAACAAAACCAAAGTCATGGCAAAATTTAATTTAGGAAATAGAACAATAATGATAGAAAACTCTACAGTAGAAAACGTTCAGGAATATTTAGGCCAACGAATAACACCTAATAAAGATGGACAGGACGAGGAGGTGAATAGACGAATCAGACTGAGTTGGGCGGCATTTGGTAAACTAAAAGAAGTATTTAAATCAAAAATACCCCAAATACTAAAAACTAAAGTATACAATGAATGTGTTTTTGCCCGTAATGACATATGCTTCCAAAACGTGGTCACTAACAAAAGCACTACTTCACAAGCTGCAAGTAACCCAAAGGTCCATGGAAAGGGCAATGTTAGGTATAACTCTCAAAGATAGAAAGAGAAACGATTATATAAGAAGCCGAACGAAAGCACAAGATGTTATGCATAAGATCCTAAAACTAAAGTGGAAATGGGCGGGACATGTAATGCGAAGGCAAGACAACCGATGGACCAAGAAGTTAATAGAATGGAGACCCCGCACAGGACGCAGGAGTGTTGGAAGACCCAAAACTAGATGGAAGGACGACATTGTAAAAGTAGCGGGCAGAAACTGGATACAACAAACATATGACAGAGAAAATTGGAAAACATTGGGAGAGGCCTATATCCAACAATGGAGTATACAAATGGGCTGAAGAAGAGAGAAGAGAGAGAGTGCCGTCGCGCGTGCGCGTGTGTAACTGCATTTTTGGATATGTGTGTGTGTGCACGCGAGTGCGTGCGACTGCCTACGCGCGCGCGTGTGTGTGTGTGTGACTGCAGTATAGACGGAACCGAGTTTATTCCTGGAACTCAGAAACCTGGTAGGTGTCTACTCAGTTACTAAAAATAATTTCGAATAAAATGTAATAATGGGATTATCTTAGAGGCGGTACTAATAATATTGCCGCGTATTAAAAATGTTACATAACCGGACAGTGAAGAAATTAATTAAATAGAGACACACAATATACACACAGCGCATAATAAATGAAGATATGGCAATTGAAACGACACCTAGAGAGAGAATATATTTGTATGTTTGTATAAACTTTTTACTAAAGAATTCTGAAAAAGTATTTAAAGTCGTCACATCCCGGAATACTATTGATTAATTGATATAGGAGTAACTAGAAATTACATAATCAGAAAAATGTCTTGGGTAATATCATTTTCCAGTTGATAAAAAAATTGCATTGTTGATATTAATATTCTCCAAATTAAAGCTAAAAAATCTCTGCATTGTAGTGTGATAACGTTTAATATTCTCATTATCGTACTAAATTTAAAATTGAAATTTTGAAGCCTATAAAATTTACCACAGAATTGCTCTAAAGGAATTTATCTTATTGTTCTTTAACTATTTCAAGATTTAACCGTAATTACATGCAACAATATTCATTTTTTTTGTTTTTGTTTATATAAGCACCCAGATAATAAAGTTTATATTTAAACATAATTACATCGCAAGATTGGGATAAACTTTAACAAAATAAAATTAGCAAGCTCACCACGATTCTCGTGCTCTTCAAGCATAAATTATTAAAATTTTATATTATGTGCTTTGAAAATAGCACCGATTTAAAATCTAGGACTACACATCAAAGCATATTTTATGTGTAAAGTAAACAATAAATGACGAGCGCACAGCGCATACTCGTCGAAATTGAGACACTAAAAATTGATTATCCAAGTTTTTGTTTATTAATGTAATAATATTTTTTGTAAAATAAATATTAAATATTGATCACATTAATTTAAAACGTTTAGACTGTACAAAAGGTCAACAACATGCATAGAAGCGGTTTTGCAAATTATTATTCCAGTAAACATCAGCAACATTACAATAACTGCAAATGAATGAAGAATTCAGGGCAAACTCCGAATTTGATTATGACAATTAGGATGGGGTCTTGGTCGAGAGGGTCCTTAGCATCCCGAGCGTAGTCAGCCGGGCTGCTTTATGCCGTACGTGTCTTGACGAATCCTCGAATTGCAGCGATATACCAGCTTACGCTAAGCCTTTCTCCACTCCTCACAATCCGACTCCAAAGTTATTTTCTCATTTTGTCGTTTTCCCTTTATCGCTCTTATGCCGGATCCCTCCATTTTGAGCGATACTTCAATTCGCTAGACTGGCGCAAGGTCCCGGAACGTCCGTTATTAATATTGCTCGTATTCTTCGTACGCAATCTGATACAAGTGTTGTGTAGTTATTGGAGTCGCGTTATAATCAGGCTCTATATTGGATTGTAAATGGACTGTTTTGCAACGCTTTAATATCAAGCCACAACATAACTTGCTAACTTCGTGTTGCCAAACATTTGTCGTATTAGATATCGGAATTAGAATGAATAATTTAGCAATAGTTGAATGCGTCACTAATTTTATCAGGATTTAGCAATGTGTACTAAAAATTAATAATAAATATATAATTATTTCGTCACGTTTTTAAAATTCTTATGTTGTACACAATACTAAACAATTATAATAACGCTCTCTGTAAATTTTACACAAAAATATATAAAATTTGACTACATTATACATAGCACATATGTCCATAAATATTGTTACACACAGTTTAGAATTGCAAAATAAAAACTATTTTGCATTTATTAAATGGTCGTTCGTTAGTGCAATTACAACAGTTTTATTTAAAATGGCCAACTTTAGTCTCTATACAAGCTTTAAGGCGCCTGGGCCACTCGTATGTAACAGCACGTGCTACATCTACAAGAAAAGTATTAACTGCAGCCGTCACGGCTCGCTTCAAAGAATCAATATTAAGGTGTTTTTTGAGCAAATTATTTCATCCGAAACTGCCCATCATTTGTAATCTAATGGATAGAGATCTAAACTACAAGGTCAATCCTCTATTGTTAGAAAATAAGGCTTAATTGTTGACCGTGGTTTATGGGCG
This sequence comes from Sinelater perroti, assembly GCA_036346155.1. Lineage (NCBI taxonomy): Eukaryota > Metazoa > Arthropoda > Insecta > Coleoptera > Elateridae > Sinelater > Sinelater perroti. Next base: position 6,716,537 of record JARFIY010000337.1, on the reverse strand, counting down.
GGTCTGAAGTCTTGCTGAAAGATGCAAGTTTTATCTGAAGAGGGCGTATAATTCAGAAGTTTTATTGCAGCTTTCAAAACATTCTTAATATACAGCGTCCGAAGTTTTAATTTAATTTTTACAAGTATGAACATCGGTCACTCCATCATAACACACTCCCCACCATTACATCTACTAGATGATGGCCTCTCTAAACCCTTGGTAAAAGGCCAGATGATTTTTTAGACGATCTATCGAACACCTTGTCATTTTGTTTATAGGAAGGTTCCTATACTGTAAATGTGGCCATCATGTGCGTACTAAGTCAACAATCTCTTTGGTTTTTGGCCCCAGCTTTCATTAAAGCATCTGTCAGAAAATGTTTCGTATGTCTTTTGTAAGTAGCTAGTCTTAGGTTTTGAGTAATAATACGAGACATTGAAGTTTGGAAATTAGTATCTTCTAAGACATAATCGGCATATGGAGAGGATTTTGTTAATTTGGACACTTACGACTTTGACTGTTTAAACAGTTCTAACTGAACGTGCTCTTTCCGATCTTAGACAATCTTTGATGTCTTCAGTCTTATTAAACAATTTTCTAGACCAATACATAAACATAGGACTAATGCCGACCGGATACAGGATCTTAAAGATTACACTTTTTTTGTTCCATATTTACGTAATGCTATTACATCGATATGGTTTCCTTTGTCACCCTATTCTATTGATAGGTATCCATACCTGACAAGATATACAATGTAATTTATAGTTCGAAGATTTGACAATTGGAACCATATGTTAAATTCACAAATATCTCTATGTAAAGGTAAGTTTGATTTTGTAACAGTATGTATGTGAATACTAGGTACATTTGTCATATATTTGCTAATAGAATTTTACATTATGTACTTTTTATCTACAACATTCCTGTTTTTTGTTTGTGTTATCTTTTACAATTATAATACAACATTGTCTAGGCAATTACAAAGTAAATATAAAAATATACAGGGTTTTTGGAATTGCACAACACTGTCTTAAGGGAGTGACGTTTATATCAACATATGTTTCAAATTAATTTATTACTAACATATTGAAAGTGTATGAAATTTATTTAACAATAAAACATTCAAAGTAATTGTTTAAAGTGTTCTCTGTTTTGTCGAATGCACCATTCAGCGCAACGAATTCGTGCTTCTTTGGCATACTTATAGCATTAGGACGACACTTAATAGTTGCTGCAGTTTCCGCAATGCGATTCTTGCGTGCCATTAGACATAAACTAAACCATAGACTTCATGTAGCCCCACATAAAATAATCTAACGGCGTCAGATCAGAAGATCGTAGTGGCCATTTAATAGTTCCATTTTGACCAACCCATCAGTTACCATTTGTTGTGTTTGAATAATCAGTGATAGTATGAGATATAGATATCCCCTGCCTATTGGCAATCGAAATGTCTTCTAGAAACTCAAACAGATTCTTTTGTAAAAATGAAAGTGAGATATTCTACCTGAAAGCCGTGTTAGTAAAAAGAAGGGACCGATAAAATTGTTACCAACAAGACCACACCAGACATTTAATAAAAAGATATGTTTGTAACGCATAGTAGCAGTCATATTCTTCGTTCCAAGTATGGGTGTTCTGAAAATTAGTAATCCTATTTCTGGTACAGCAAAATTCATTAATAATCAGCAGGCTGCTGAGAAGTTAGGATATTCTGATGTTAGCAATAGGAGATAACTAAACAGCGTAGAGTATCCCTTCCACAACGTTAGCAGTTCATCGAAATATTTGTCGGCTAGCGTTTAGTCGTTGAAATTTTGGCGTGCCAGTTTTCCTAAGACATCTTGCAATGATTTCAAACGTGTTACGATTTAGGATACTTCTAGTGGGAAATATTTTATAATATCTTTGAACAATAGCAGCATCATTTTTATGTACCTCTCTATAAACTAAAAGCATTGTGTGCATGTTCTGCAAAAGTAAACAAATTTGTGATGACTTCCATAATAATAAAAAGTATTATCTCACACACAGACGCAGAACTAGTACAACAAGATACTTGCACAAACAGTATTTAATAGTAAACAATACATTTAATAACATATGTTTAATAACATGTTAGACAAATAAACAATATACAGTTGTTATCCACAATTATTTGATTAACTGAAAAAAAACGTAGTTCAGAAACCTGAACAACAGCCTTGAAACGATTGATGGATATTTAGCAGACGACTTAAGCAAAGAAATATGGACTTCTGCTATGAAACTTGGAACGTACAGACTCTATACAAACCAGGTACCCAATTTTTCGTAACATATGAAATAAAAATATATATTAATGGTAATAGCAATACAGAAGACATGATGGATTGAAAGAGCAGTTAGATACACAAAAAGTATACAATGATGTCCAGTGGGAAAGACAGTATGGATAAGGAGCTTGGAGTAGCATTCATAGTATGCAACAAAGTCAAAACTACCATAATAGATTTTTAAACAATTAAAAGAATATGCAAGTTACGTCTACGAAATCGCTTCTTCAATGTAACGCTAATAAACATGCACTGCCCAACAGAGGAATAAGAAAATGAAACTAAAAAAGACTTCTACAAGCTCATAGAAAAAGTGTGTGGAGCTCACCCAAAAAACGATGTTAAAATTATTATGGGAGATATTAATGCCAAAATATGTAAAGAATATCAGTTCATGGGATCAATAGGAAGACACTCTCTACATAACAAAACCAACGGAAATGGTGAATTTTAATTAATTCGGCCCTTAGTGAAAATATGGTTATAGGCTCCACCTACTTCCCTCACGGAAATATTTATAAAATAACATGGACGTCACCAGACGGGAACATGACTAATGAAATAGACCACATCCTGATAGATAAAAAAGCGGCTAGCAGCATATTGGATGTTAGATCAAGACGGGAAGACTGTTGTGAGTCAGATCACCATTTAATGCAATTCAAAATCAAATGCAAGATATCTAGAAAAAACGAAAATTGAAAGAAAATAGAAACCCTGGACATCGAGAAGCTGAAATCCTATAAAGTAAAAATAATCTTCGAACAAGAAATCACGCAAAAGCTAACGTAAGAGAGTCTCCTACGCCAACCAGTAGTAAACTGTAACTCCCTTAAAATAACAATTAAAAATGTAACAACAACAGTAATAGATAACAATATAAAAAGGACACCCTAGTTTAATAAAGAGTGCAAGAAGGTAATTAAAAAATAGAAATGCAAATATTATATAGAAAGAGAAACTATAGGGAAGTGAACGGAATTTGAGAAAGTCAGACGAAAGCAGGTAAAAGATATGCAGAAACAAAAAAAAACACAAAAACAACCTTATTACAAAAATGGAGGATAATAACAACCCAAGATGAACATATACATATGTAGAAAAAGAGGTCTACAAACCTAGGACCAGTCTTTGCAAAAATAAAACGGAACAAATAAGTAATCCCCAAAACATTAAAATCGTTTAAAAAAATACTTTCAAACTATACTTGCGACATAAGAGGAAGATGAAATAAGGCAGGATAAAGGCATTGGGGTGGAGGAGAGAATAAAGCCACATTTGTTAAATGAAGTCAAACAAGCAAAATAAAAAAACACCAGGAATAAACGAAATATCTTCCGAAATATATAAATCAGGCGGGGACAAATTTCAAGAACATTTACATACACTGATAACAAAATTGGAGGGGGGGAGATTAGTATTAGAAATGCGACAACTACCTAATGTTTACCTACTATGTACTGCGTATAAAGTATTAACATACATTATCAATCAACGCATATACAACCATCAACATAACAGGCGAATACTAAGTGAGTTTCAGACCAACTATTTAAGGTCAAAAAAATCCTACGAAAAGCTCGAAAATATGACATTGGCGCATATAACATGTTTCTAGACTTTAAACAAGCGTACGACTCGATTGACAGAAATAAACTTTATCACATATTGCTCACATTCAAAATACCGCATAACCTAATAATACTGATAAAAACAACAATGGATAACACGGTAACGCCAGTACGAATTTAAAACCAATTAACAGATACGTTAAACATCTCAAAAGGTTAGAATCAAGGAAACGGGCCGGCTCCTACACTATTTAACCTAGCCTTGGAATATGTGATATGGCAAAGGAGTATGGGAAAATAAAACCTAATAAAGCAATAAAACACTACAGTTGGCCGCCTACGCAAATGATATCAGTATTATGAGCCGAAGGTCAGAAGTGATAATCTAAGCCTACACACAATTAGAAACACAGGTTACAAGTATCGGGGTTAAAATTAATGTGACAAAAAAAAACCTTAATAGAAAAAAAGAAACACCAGAGCGGTACAAATCATAGTAGAAAACAATGTCGAATCAGTAGAAAAATGTGTTTTTCTGGGGGTAAAATTGAACGCAAATGGAACAGAAGACGAAGAAATTCGCTACGTCTCACGTATATAAAACAAAAAACGGACACCGTAATAATTAAGCTAAGAATGTACAAGTTAATAGTAAGACCTACTGTAAGTTATGGAAGTGAAGTGTGGGTTATGACAAAAAGAACAAAAAAACATGATCAATATTTTTGAAAGAAAACTATTGAGTAAGATAAGACCAGTTAGGGAAAACAGCATACGGAGCTCCAGATTCACCAATAAATTATATAAATTTTTGAGAAACCCCCCTACTCAAAATTTATTAAACTACAACGGCTACAGTGGGTTCGACATGTGGTCAAAATGGATGATAAATGGCTACTAAATATAACATTAAACAGCCGAATGTACGGGAAAAGGCCAGTGGTAGGGTAGAAAACGATGGAAAAATGAAGTACAAGAAGACGCACGAGATGTTTTAGAAATCCAAGTTTGAAAGAGAATGCCAGAAGACATACAGGCATGGAGGCAGAAACTACAGGAGACCAATTTGAGTTATAGCGCCATAGAAGAAAATTTGATTAACTTCAAGACTTTTAAATATTTATCTATCACTTTCAATGTCTCGGTAATAAATTAATTTAAAACATATGTTTACATGAAATTTTTTCTTTTTTCATCCCTAAAATAGTGCCATGCAATTCAGAAACACCCTGTATAACGTTCTTAATATTACTACATATTATTTTATTATTATCTAAACACGCGTAAATAGCTTACATAAAGAATGTTGAAATTCAACTGAAATTAGTTACAAAAACTGGCACATTAGAGAAATGAAAACCTCTCGCAGACGCCATACTTGGCGCTCGTTTTGCGTTCTGGCGAAACCATAAACCCTTACAGCTTTCTGAATATAAAATTAGCCTAACGTAAATATTGCGAAATCTAGTTTCTCTAGTAACGTAACTTTTACTACTTCTGCTATTTATGAGCCGTAAATGCTAGCTGGTGGTCGTAAACGTGGAATTATTTAAAGCACGAGTTACCTCATTATTTTTTATGTTCACTTATTGCTATTTTAACAATAGTTAAATGTTCATATTTTTAATCATTTTTTTAAATACCCAGCATATATTGCAAAACAAATATAAGGGTAATAAAAGTATCTTTATTACAAATCAGACCAGTGCATTTTTAGAAATATTTCCTTTTAGTAATGCACTTAGTTATTTTATTTAACCATTTGGATCACTTTTTTACAAGGTCTTTTGTAAAAAAAAATTTTTTAGTACTCGAATGCCTCCATAATGGGAAGCTAAATGATGAAAGACAAATAAAGAGTTTAGCTATAAAATGACAGGTTGTTAAAATGTAACCTAAGACATAATTTTTTAAGATTACTTCTGTCAATACACTTCAGTAAAGCAGAAACTACTCACTTTTAAACCAGTAACGAACTATTATAAATAAATTCTCTTAGTGATCGTTGTAATTATTTTTTTATTTAAGAGAGTGTTTATTTATTATCTATTTAACAAAGAAAAGAATGAGTAAAGATTATGTTGTTATATACAATGTGAGCTTGGAGAAATTCAATCCAGCGATATTATTATTAAATATAAGATTGGCTTTGGTCGGGTCAGAGTATTATGTCTTTTGGACACGTTCAGATTAATCTTCTTAGAATAGTAGGATCGACGTACAGGTTTTCTATCAGGATGTTATCATGTCCCACAAGAGCGAAATAGTAGCCAATTGCTAGTCACTAGATCATGTACGATACATAAGAAATTCATAATAGGTTTGCACGGAGTGTCTAGATTAATATGTCATAACGCATCAACAAATTAAATTATTGCAGAATTTTTGTATTAGATGGTTTGCTGCAGCCCCACAGTTAAAAACCCAATATTTGCAAATTGGTATGTTATAACTTTATAGAGAAGCACCTTGTTGTCTAATCAGAGTTAGAATCGGAGACTTATCATCCAGTACATTTTTTTGAGTTTTAGGTCAAGATGCTTACCCTTGGTTTTTATGTATAGTGTCCAAGCCAATTTCTGAGCTAGATGTAGTTTCAGGCATTTAAACCCTAACTTTACTGGAATAGCAGCATTGTTAATCGTAACAGCTAGGCATACACTGTGCTTGTTTCTAAATGTCAACTGTGGAGATTTAGTGTATTTATGTGAAAAATTACTTGTCAAACCATTAGTGGAGAAGATTAAAATGATATTGGAGATTTTCGGGTACTAGTTCTGGATCACTATAGATAGATAACTCAGCCGTATCGTCAACTAATGTTGCAACTTATTATAAGGTTTAAGTCGATCAAATCTTCTAAATCGAAAGAAGGCTTATTGGCCTATAAGATGATGATCTTGCGAGGAATTTACAGGCCTAGGTACTGTTATAAATTAGGAAAATTTCCACATAAATTGGAAGTAGCATAAACATAGCACACTAATACATATAGTAATAAGAAACATCAGGGTTTTCCTTGGTATGTAGCGTAAAAGGTAATCTTATAAGTTTTATAGAGATTTGTGTATAGTGTTTCTTGTCTCTCTTCGGCAAGGAAATTTGGTCTCAGCATTTAGGAAATGAGTTACATCTTTGTTATTTGTGTTATCATTTACCTGAAGTGAGGTAAAAACATTGATGTTCTATTTTTTGCTCTATTTATATATCTATTCTAACCCTGTTCCATCGCTTTTTATAATTAGAAAAATTAGAATATTTAGTTTGAACGTTTTACCAACTTACTATTTACTTTTTGCGTAGCGTAAGGCCGCGTATAAATGTCTATTACGAGTTCTCTGGCACACTTCACAAGCTCGACTTTTGTCTTTGGTCTTTGGCGTGATGTAGGATATCTAAGGTTGCAATATTGGTAGATGAATTGAAAGGTGTGACTTCCCAACTGCATTCTGTAGGAGTTGAGTGAGATATTCAATAGCCACATCAAACATCTGAAGTTTCTTGATTCTGGACTTTCATGCTGGTGTACTAATTATGCAGTTGATTAAACCATTTGCAAGTTGTGTGTTAGGAGCAAAATCTTGGTATATTTGCTTTAGCTATTACGGTGGAGTTTAGTGATAAAATAAAGAATGAATTGTCAGATGTTTTCTCTTTATTTGATTTAATGATGAGGTAGGTATTAGATATTCGGGAATTTTATTAGAATAACTGGGGCGACATATAGGCAAATTATGGATTAAGTTTTGAATATCTCGTTAAGAAGTTACGTCTTTTTGAAACTGTAAGTTGTAATCCCCAAGTTGCCAGCTTAGCATTCCAGTTGCACCGACGACAAATTTATGACCAAGATACTAATACGAATATGTGTATTCTTCAGTACTGATGTAATCTGGTGAAGGGCTTTACATCGCTGACATAGTCAGAGGATAGAGACTTGTTTGAAGTTGTATGTTAAAAATGGTTCGAATGTATAATATTGAGTACTTCTTATATTTATCGCTGAGACATCATGGACTGTGTTGTCCGGATCATGTGTAAGATGAATCGTGTAATGTGGAATTCTAATAATGGTTCTGCTAGTTGTAAAAGCTTCTGAAGTTAATAGTATATTTATTTTGTGTTTGTAGAAAAGCTATTATTTCTTGTATATGGTTAATTAGTCCGTTTGCGTCCCATACTGCAATACGCAATAATCACTCTATTTTCAAGTTAATTTACTAAATACGATGAAGAGCATATTTAGAATTATGCTGCTTTTGATGCATGCATCGCAAAAACATATTTTTGAATTAGTTGAAGAAATGTAAAACCTCTGTTAGAATTATTTCTTTATAGGTTACCTTTCTTGGATTACACTTTTCAGAAGCTACTTGTGCATAGGTTGGTTATCATATAGCTTGCTTTTTAAATTACTTAACTTAGTGTGAATGTATTTAAAGACAACATTAACTTATCATATTGATGGTTAGCGTTTTGGTGAAAAATTGTTCCTTCTCTAGTATCGTCAGTAAGTATTTTGTTATTTTTTCGTGGTTAAGTATACTGAGTATGAAGATGGGTGGAGGTTTGTGTTCTTTAGCTGCACGAAAAATAGTACTGGTTTGTGTGCATAAGTAGCAGTTTGTAACACTTCAGAAAGTGCTGTAAACCTATTTCGTGCGTTACTTGGTTCTGCTGAAGTGTTTCGACTTCTTGACAGAGATAATAGTTTTTAGTTATGGCGTCTCGATTGCTTGTATCGTCATTATGGGTTTATGTTTGACACATTGTACTTTAATACTGTTTTACAATAAACAAATGTCTTACCGGCTGCAGGTAGATATGGTATTTGCATTCAACGACTCACGTGATAGCATGTCTTTATGCTGCAGAAGTCAAGCGATCTCCGGATTATAGTTAGTAATAAATTAAAGGAAAGTTGTCTTCTTAAATCAAACTTCATAATGCTCTATTTTATTTATAGAGAGCTTGGTGCATACTTATGTTGTATTTTAAACTTAAACCTAAAATACTCAAATACTAACTAGTTATCCAATTCACAAAATAAATAATATTTATTTATAAGAGTATAAGGCTACTGCTTAATGAAATTACAGCACCAAGAAGAAATGTAAATTAACAATTGTAATCTTTCAGCTTTATTTTTTGGTATAAGATAATTAAGTGATTATGTTTACAAACAAATTTCTATAAATATTTATTTCTATATTTCCATAATATATCATTTTGCGTTCGTGTAACCGTCTCCATTTTCTTGAAATCAAATTAAACGCTGAATACATGATGTTTTAATAAACTACATTACATTTGTCATCGACACAATCCCGTAATTTAGCTAGATTTCTTAAAGATCATAAATACCGATGTGCAATACTAGGTTGTCCAAAAATTTTCAAGCGTTTCACTTTTTTTCATACTTTTTGTATTGTTATTGCATAACTTTGATATCATTTGAAAACTTTTAATTTCTCTCGTATTTCGATATATAATACTTGTATATTTGTTTTAATACGGAGCTTACACCCGAGTAAAAATGATTGTTAATGCTGCACGAGTATAGGTTGAGTTCAAAACCAATGCTGTTGAAACCGAATCAATAAAGCATGGGGCGAAGGTGCGGTTGGAGAGTTAAAGGTTCGAACGCATTTTGTAGTGTTCAAAGCCGGCAATGCAAAGACTCACAGCCCATAAATGCACAGATCATTGAACTTGGTTGGGAACGCGTTGATCATCCGGCTTACTCTCCTAATTTGGCGTCATCTGATTGTCATTTGTTCCGTTTGATGCAACACTTGTTGAAGGGCAAACGTTTTGATAATATTAGTGAAATGAGAGAATCACTTCAAGAATTCTTCGACTCGAAAGTTGCTGAATTCTACCGTCGCGAGATTATGAAGCTGCCGGAAAAATAGAAGGAAGTGATCAGTGTCACCGAAGAATACTTGTATTGGTTGTTTTTGTTCAAAATCATTAAATAAATTAACGGAAAATAAATAAAACACTTAACAATTTTGTGGACAACCTAATAATACATCAGACATATTTGGTTGGTGACAGACCCAATGAAAAAGCCGGTTATAGAAGAATTATCAGTTTATTTTTTAAAGGAAGTTTAATGTATTACATGCTATATATGGTCGAGAGTTATCTTGTTGAAATAATGGTTGGGGCATTTTAATGCAAATTTAATAAATATACGTTATTTCAAATTCAAGATGACGGTATGATTACAAAAGAACAATTTTTTGTAGAAAAAATTATTGGAGAACGCAATTTAAAATTAAAAAATTATTTTTTAACAGTACTGGCAACGAGTGTTAAATTCTTTGTAACCAAATAGGTTGGAATAATGATTCGTTTAGGGTTAACCTAAAAATTAGTATATATATATATATATATATATATAATAATTAGTATATATATATATATATATATATATATATATATATATATATATATAAGCTTTTGCATTTATAAAAGACTGTTCTTAATTCTCCCTATAATAATGGTAATGTAACTAATAAACTATTAAAATATTCCAGCAAAACACATTTTAACATTATATTAACACATGAAACTTTGTAATTTTAACTAGTGTACCGTTTGGTATTTTTACAATAATATAATATTTAGTTGAAGTCACGTTATTTGTACTAAGCTGATGTAAAGTCAAGTGTTGAGGCGTATTTGGTTGCGACTTACCGCAACGCAGTTACTGTTAAATGTAAATAATATTTATGGCTTTAAAATTACTAAAACGATCAAAAAGTTTCCAAAAATGTCTGTAGTTCTTTATGACTTGAATAACTTGGCAAACACGTAAATATAAAAAAAAGTAAGTAAAAGAATTTCGAAGAAGCTACCGAATTTATTACCGAGTTTCAAAATTTCTAAAGTTATTCTAGGTCGTTCAGACGAATTCGAAAAATACCATTAATAAAAATTGAAAGGAAAAGGCTAATGAATAAATAGATCAATTATTTATTAAAGCCGAGAGTTTGGGTTTGAGTGTGACATGCCGCACGTGTTCTCCAATATTTAAAGTCCAAAAGGGCCGTATTGAGAAAACTGAGGCAGAGTAAAGCAGTGAACCTAGTAGAGGGAAATAGAGGAAGGTGTAGGAGAACAGGAAAACAAAAATAACGACGAAACAGTGAGTAAATTAAAGAAAATAATAGATAAGTAAGGTTAAGGACTGTGTGAATACAGCTAAAAATCGCATGAAACTAGTATAGATAAGAGAAGTAAATAAAACTGGAATGACCTCCACATCAAAATTTTTTGGATAGGCAACACATTAAACGCCGAAGTATTGCAATATACAAGGAGTAGTGTAAATAAAATTGAATTGTAAGATCAAGGAACGTGAAGGGGGCTGTTGGTGGATAAGTGACAGACTTACGACGGGCAGACTGGGGTTTGACACTTTACGCAACCAACAGCAGACCCAAACAGGAGCGAAATGGAGAGAATTGAGAAGATGTTCCAACAAATAGAGATGAACATGAAGCAAATGAATGATAAATTTGATGCTTTTGCGCTGGAAATGAAACAAGTTAAGGACGAAAATAAGAAACTAAAAGAGAAGGTGGCACAACATGAGGGAAGAATTACTTACCTAGAAAGAGAAACCAGGAAAAATAATATCATAATTAAAGGAGTGGTAGACGAAGAAAATGAAAACACGAACAGGACAGAGGTAAAAGTAGCTAATATAATGCAAAAGATAGGAATTGACATAAACTTAAAAGAGGATTTAGAACAAATAAGAAGAATTGGAAAATATATGACAGACAAGAAAAGACCAATCTTGGTTAAGTTAATTAGAGGTAATAAAAATACAAATCCTACAAAACGCGAGAAAGCTCAAAGGAACAGATATATGGATTGATGAAGATTATACCAAGGAGGTAGTAGAGGAAAGAAAAATGTTAATCCCACATATGAAAGAAGCAAGGAGTAAAGGATATAGAGCACAGCTAAAATATAATAAATTGATAATCAATGATGAAATATACAGAGCAAATGATCTTGCAAATAAAGAAGAACTGATAAAGGAAGATAGGACTGAAAGCACATCAATAAAAGGACTGCAACAGAGAGATCACCAGAGGAACAAATTTCGAGGAACAATTAAGAAAAATAACCCGAACAGGTCGAAAAAACTAGTACGTGCAGATAAGCAGGGGATGACGGTAACGAAACTGGCAATGGACAAGGAAACGACATAAAGGATTGGAAACTTGGAGTATGGAATATAAGAAGTTTAACGAATAAAGAAGAAGAAGTTATATATGAGTTTAACAGAATAGGAACAGAAATACTGGTACTTGCAGAGACAAAGAAAAAAGGGAAAGGAGAAAAGATATTAACGGACGGACACAGACTAATACACTCCGGAGTGAAAGAAAATGCAAGAGCAGCAGAAGGCGTGGGATGCATTATAAACAAGAATTGGGAAGATAAGATCACAAACTGGACAGGGTGGTCGGAAAGAATCCTCACGGTGGAATTAGAAATGCAAGAAAAGAAAAATAACGTTAATTGCAGTCTACGGACCTGACGAAAACGAGAAAAAGGAAATAAAAGATAAATTTTGGGAGGATTTAGCATTAATAACAGAAAGAAGCAAAGGGAAAATATTTGTAGCAGGTGACTTCAACAGTAGAGTGGGGAAGAGAAAATAACACAGAAACGGTGATAGGAAAATTCGGCGAAGATAAAAGAAATAACAACGGAAACAGATTAATAGAATACTGCTCCCGTAATAACCTAATCATAACAAACTCATTCTTCCAGCACAAAAGATACACACAATTACAAGAGAGGTTAAAAGCAGAAATGAGAGATCTATATTAGAATACATACTAGTAGAAAAAATAACAGGCAGATGGTGAAAGATGTTAGAGTCAAAAGAGGAGCGGAGATATACAGCGACCACTACCTATTAACGGAAAGATAAAGAGACCTGAAAATCAAAAACAAGCAATAAGAGAAGAATACGCAGTTCAGAAAGAAACAATACGTATTTATAAACTACAAGAAACAGAAATAGCAAAGAAATACGAGAACATAATAAGAAGAGAACTACTAACAGATGAAGAAAAGCTAGAACAGATGAATGTGGAAGAGATGTGGAAGAAGATAAAGAACACTCTAATAAACGCAGCCAGATACGCATGTGGTGTAATTAAGACAAATAAGCATATGAAGAGAACCGCCTGGTGGAGTGAAGAAATAAAAGACCAAGTTAAATTAAAGAAGAAGAGGTGGGCAGAATATTTAATGAAAAGACAGAAGAGGCATATAAAACATACAAAGAACAGCGTATAATAGTAAAACATATGGTGACAGATGCGAAAGAAAAACGTGGCAAGACTTTGGGAAAAAGTTAGAAAAAACAGCAGAGAGAACCAAAACTATTCTATAAAGTTTTAAAAACTTAAGGAAAGGAAAACACCAGATAACACAGTAATAAAGGATAATAATGGAAAGGTACTGTCAAACCCAATAGATATAATGAACAGATGGAGGCAATACTTCCAAGAACTCCTACAGACCCAAGGCACGAATAATGAAGAAAATACACAGACAGAAGACAAACAACAGCATAGAGAAACGAAGAAGAAGGTATAACAGAAGAAGAATTGACAACAGCACTAAAGAAAATTAAAATGGAAAGTCACCAGGACATGACAGAATCACTGGCGAAATGTTGAAAAAAATGGGAAAACAAGGAACAAAGGCGCTCTTAAAAATGTTTAACAAAATATGGAAAGAAGAGAGTATACCAAAAGATTGGGAAGTAGGACAGATAGTACCAATATTTAAGAAGGGAGATAGGAAAATATGTAACAACTATAGAGGCATAACGCTGCTGAGCATACCTTTAAAGCTGTTCGAACAAATAATTGAAGGTAAACTCCGAACTGTCATAGAACCAACACTAACAGAAGAACAGAGTGGTTTCCGTAAGGGTAGAAGCGTACAAGACCATATATTTACAGTGAAACAAATAATTACAAAAATACTTCAATACAACGAGAAAGCCGCCTTTGCATTTATCGACCTCGAGAAAGCTTTCGATAGAACACCCAGAGAGAGTATGGCAAAATTTAAGCAACAGAGGAATAAGCACAAAAGTAACGAGAGTAATTAAAAGTCTGTACCAAAAGACAAGGAACTATGTGATAAACAATAACAGAACATCAGAGGAGTTTACTACAAATGAAGGTTTAAGGCAAGGAGGGTATTGAGTCCGGCATTATTTATCATCTTTATGGATGAAATAATACGAACATGTCACCAGAGGATCAGAGGGTTAAATGTAGGATATAGAAAATTACAACCTATATTCATACGAAACTGTGCATTTGCAGACGATATTATAGTAATGGCAGGAAGCGAAGAAGAACTACAACGAAACCTACTGATATGGAACGAAGAACTAACAAATAACGGTATGAAGATAAACGCCAATAAAACACAAGTGATGCTTATTGGGAAAGATCACCAGAAGATAAAGATGCAAATAAATGGAGAGGAAATTAAACAGATAAAACAGTTCAAGTATCTAGGGTCACTATAGATAATAACGGAAGACAGGAAATAGACATATCCGAAAGGATAGAGAAATGTAATAAACTATATTACGCAATGAACGCAAATTTTATAAACAAAAGAGAGGTGACACAAAAACCAAACTTACGGTGTATAAAACAATCTTCAGGCCTATTATGACTTATGGATGCGAATCATGGGTATTGACACAAAAATGAAACTAAGATTAGAAGCCACAGAAATGAAATACTTAAGAAGAGTGAAAGGCGTCTCCTTGAGGATAAAATCAGAAGCAGTCAGATTAGAGCAGAATTAGAAATTAACCCAGTAACAAGCTTCATTGAACAAAGACAATTAGCGTGGTGGGGCCATTTACAGCGGATGGATCAAGATAGACAAGTCAAACGAATATGGGAAACGAGAAAAGTAGGCAAAAAGAAAAGGGGAAGACCACAGGAAACATGGGATAACACTATAGGAAAAATACTAACAAGGAAAGGAAAAACAGTGGAGGAGGCGAAAGCAATGACAAACAACAGAAAAGAATGGAATAAATTTGTTCGTAACACAGACAATCCAGTTTAATTCAGTTTAATTAAGTTAAGAATGTAGATAAGTATTGTATAATGTACATATAAGCCAACACCAATAAGGTAAATGGCTTTTGATTATATATATATATATATATTTATTAAAAATAATATTTATGCAATATGTTATTCTAAGACGCTTTCTTAAACGTTGGACTGAACATGAACCGTTTGTTTCTAATAGAAAATATTAGACTCGTCTCCAAAATATCTAAAATATATACAAAATATATATATAAAACCCAAAAAGTTTCTTAAAGAAGGTAGCAGACAAAATAGAGTGCCTTCACCTGATTTAAAAGAGTTCGTGAAATGCTAACGAAGGATATTTAAGTCGAAAATTTTATTTTCCTAGCTTTGCACGTACTTTTTATACCCAAACAATGTTTTGTAAGCTAATCGATAATAATTAGGTGTGTCGTTTTCACTAACTGGTTTATACATAAATGCAATAAAATATTGAAGGTCCACTAATATTTTAAATTTGTTAACTGAGCACGGGTTTCAATTAACATAAAATAAACTTAAATTCCTTGTAAAAAAAGAATTCAAGCACAGATTTGATTCTTAATGTTTTTTCTTTAATGTTTTTGGGGTTTAAAAACTTACCAGAAATTCACTGTATTGTTTCATTAGGCGAAAATAAAATTGTGCTCTAATTCTCATAAAAATGATTTCTAAATTAGATTAAAAATTCCTTGCGGGTGATAACATAGTGAGGAAAAGCTGTTAAGTAAAATTGGTTATTACGCTCTTTTTCTCTAGTGAACTATGTACATGTGATTATAAGTAGTGTATTTTTAATGACTTTGTTGTAAAACACTTTCTTTGGTTGTTCAGATTTCATTGCAAAATTAACATTTAGGGGCTAAAAAGGTTTTATCTTCTTTCCATAAATATGCTGACATACTTTTTAACTTTTACGCATGATAAGAATAAGAATAATAACAAATAATAAACCCATCCTTCAAGTCCCCATTATTATATATAGAGAGCACTTTAGTATTGTAAATGAGAGCGATTTTCAGAGATACTCTTCTTATATATTAACATATAAATGTATAACAACTTTTTCAGTCTCTATTCGGCTATACATTTTACCTTTTATATTGAAAAATACAAGTTCTTTGATAACAAGTTTGAACTTTAAGGTTGCTGCAGCATGATGGGAGTGGGTATTATTATGATTAGGTTGTAATTTTGGTTGGACGATTAATTGGATATCGTCCCATTAACTGTTAAATATTTTAACCATCTTAAGATAAAATAACAGTGTATACTATTAAAATATCTTAATGAAACTATTGACATTCTAACGTTTTATTACATTTGATAAAAATTATATTTTATAAATTAATAAACGTAAAAAACATCAGTACTACCTATAAAACAATGACAAAGCTTTAAAAGATGCTTTTTGTTGTTTCATATTTACCAACACTTCTTTCTATAACATTATATAGAGAATAGTAAAGGTGTAGGTGTAAGATTGCTTTGTGTACCTTTTTAAACATTTCTGTTGCGATATACGATGCAACTTTAAAAATAAAGTTAATTTAATTAAATTAAAGTAAATGTAGTAGTCGTTATGTACTTTAGACGAATAAACATCATTACCTGTTCCGGTGAAAGGGAAGTGTGATTAACTGCGGCTGCAAGGCCGAAATCGAGCGAAACGATAACCGCGGCAACGAAGCCGAAATCGAGAATAACGATAATTGTGATAAAAGGTACCGGTCAATAAGAGCTATAAATAAATAAATAACCTTAATCAAATTAGTTTCGGGCTTTCACCATACGAAATTCAAATGAATTCCCAATGTAACCCAAGTGCTCTGAGTGCTCACCAATATAAACAGAAATTCAGCAATCACAAATCTTTTACATTTACAATAAATCTATGTTTCAGCAACATTGTAATAATTCCTACCTTTCCCTTTCTAATTCGATAAACAGTCAACTTCAATCCGGCGATAGTAAACCTCAAGCAGTTACTCACAACTGTGAAAAATAAATCTCGAAACAAAATAATAAAAACATTGCAGGAACATCACAAGTAAATATCACAAACAAACTGGCACCTCCAATTAACATAAAGTAACAAAATGTAACAAATAATATAGTGCACATAACTTACATACTACTGACATTAGAGTACTACAACTCTATATATACAAAAAAAAAAACATAATAGTAGGTATAATAGATCGAGCACACAGCAATGTGTAATCATCAATACCTGCTACGCCAACATTACTTCTAAACCACTCAGAGAAAGTCAAGCTGCAGACCTTGCAAACCAATTAAACTTTTACATAAACCCATTTAAAACATCATTTACGCAACTTATTAATCAAAATGTCATAATACTTATTATGCTGTATATTAAGCTCAATAAAGAATGTTAAATCTATATTTAAATCAAAAACTGAAAGAGCGCTCTTTGGTGCAGCAATAATCATTCGAATTTCTTACCACATCACAACCAACTATAATATAAAACAAACAAATTGTTAACTACAACAGCCCTAAGTACAGTACAACTATAGTATTTTAGCATAACTACCATAGATGTCCACCAAGACACAGAATTAAAACAAATAAATATAAAAAACCTTTCCATCTACTAAACAGAAAGTTCTTATTCAGTATATATTGGTATACAAAAAATTGGAAATCAAGACTAATTAAAGACTATAAAAGGTACAAATTTGCACCAACCTATAATTAACCACAATAGTTCTTACGTATCTATAGGTGATCAACATAGTGGTCCACAGATACAAACAAAATTTTAAATTTCTTGGACTTTATTGTTTTTAAGAATATAGCTACAATTGGTTATAAATCCTTTTATGCCAACACATAATTAGTCGAAGCAAACCCCCCCTCAACTGAGAACCGACTAATTTAGAAGTTTTATAGAATTTCATCTAAATCTCCTTATTAAATTACAGTTGACTATTTTACTACAATAATAAGAAAAATTTAAACCCGTTTAAAATAAAATCTACTAGTAATTACTTATTCATCAGAGAATTAATCGTCGAAAAAAGCACCAAATGCAGATGGCAAAGGGATCCGTTGATAAAATTGGGTGTAATAGAACTCACAAAACAACTAAAACTAACTGCAAAATATGTGTAACATTAAATTTCTCTTCTATTTGAAGAGCTTCCAAAAGTTTAAGAGACCCATTATATATATTTACCCTATAATAAAAAAATGATATTTTGAAACAAACAAACAAAAAAAGAAAATCAGTGCTTCTGTTTAGCATTTTGTCAAATTTTTAGCACTTCAATTCCACAATTCATTAATAAAGATTATAACACGTTACCTTGATAGTCTATGCTCAATAAGACATCCGATCACATCTCCATCAAAAGGTAAACAAGAGATAATAAGATATAATAACTATAAGATCTCACATTCTACTTAATTATTGCGACGTACTCAAATAATTTCATAGGAAATGTATTTTTATGCTAACTGCAATATACAATAGCTTATTTTACATTAACATAGAAATTTTCCCAAATCACATTAGTTTCTAAACACAATAAACCACCAAACAATGCAATATGTTATCGGATTATAAGCTTGTTGTCAGTTACATCTACCATATTTGAAAAACTTTCGCTAAAAAAAACTTTTACACAATTTCATAAATTACACAATAATAACTTTTAATTTTGTAACAAATAACCGTGCCGCTACCTTCCCCACGTCGTTTGGCATTCGCAAATACAAAAACCTAGAAGCTACACTATAAAACAAGTATTACTCTTGTCAACTCTCTTAGCGGCGTCAATGTAACATTTGCTGTTAATTAATTAATCACCTTTTTACGCGTCTATTAATAGACACTAAATATTTAACATTAAAGGTGTTATCGCTATTATAATGTATTAAAGATATACAAACAAAGTCAACATAACAAAAAGTAGGCTATAACAAATATAAAACGCTAATAAACTATAAGAAATTGGTCTAAAATCTATTCAATATTTACATTTCAAACATTTAAATAATCGTCAATAAATGAGAGCATAATATCCATATATTAAAAATTGCAAAATTTTAGGTAAAAAAAACAAAATAAAACTTTTGAAACATATATTATTTACTTTAAATCTGATAGCAGTTTAGTGTCTATGGTAAAAAGGGCTAATTAATAATGATGCCTCGTGTTATAAGTGAACTTGCTGCAAGGTAGTTCTAAAATTGCTTACGAAAATAGAACTGAACAAAACAAAAAATACGACTGATCTTACAAATGATCTAGCGAATATGTATAGTATCATTTTAACTTAAATTTTCTGATAGGCTGGAATTACTCGTATATAAAAAAACTCTAATAAGTAAGTTGACCTGCTGCTTTTTCTCGTATAAACAGAGAATAAGAAAACTTAAAGGGAGCAAAGGTTTAGTTCCTTACAGATAAATATTTTTAAAAACATATTGTGACAATTAATTCTATATAACCTTCTATAATTAAAACATGATTTTTCGTTTACAATAAAAGTGTAATTATGCTGTTCGGTAGTGAAAATTTCTGATTAAAGATTTAATAATTTCTGATATTTATTAAACTTAAACTTCTTAACATTTCAACTGAACACTATTTATTATTTATGTGTTTGTTAATCATCGCCTCCTACAAGAACAATTTAAAATATATATTTAATTATTCACATACCTGTAGTTCATTCTGAAACTAATGTTTAAAAAAAAGTTTAAACATTAAAAGATATATAAAACAGGTTTTACTTTTATTTGTATAATAATTTTGTATTGTATAGTATATTGATAATTAAAATAAATATAACAATAAATTACAAGTACAAATTCTTTACAAACGTACAACTATATTAACATAAATCAATAATGTAATTTATTTGTAAGCAAAATTAGCATTAAACGTTTAGAACCACACTTTTATTACTGCAGTTCTATATTTTCATTAAGATTTTGACGCAGATCTTAGTAAAATCTTATTGTGAGTTGAAGAAAATCAAGTGAAAAGAAAATTATTTAGACAAACCAAAATCCAATAGAACTGTAACAACTTTTATTTTGTCGACTTTTTAAAAATCGTGGTCTAAGCATAAGGTTCTAAAGCACAATTAAGCCTTATGAAGTCAGTCAAATTTGCTGTTACCTGGATAGCAAGGTTATAGTTTCTATACGACTGTAAGCCTTAACAAATGTCGCGCCGAAGGAAAAAAGTATAAAACAGCATTATTGTAATGTTCCAGGATAATAAGTTGCCCTTGATTTAAAAAATGACTTCGGCTTGATCATCGAGGAGGGGTGGACGTGTGTGAGCCAGCTAGACTTGTGCTATCTCAGCGGTGGAGCCGCAGATCTACGTAGAGTCAAACCTATTAGTTTGTAAATTTAATTTGAAGTTTGAGCAAAGTGTATAAAACTTATAAGGTTAAATGGCCTTTTACCAGTTTACTCAAGTCAATCACGTACTCCTATGTAAGTAGAACAAAACCAACAGATACAATATCTTCAGAGTTACCAATAAATACCCACTATAAGTGCTGGCAGGAGTTCTTTTTTTATAATAAACCATATTCTACAAAATTTCCGCAACACAGAGACTGGATGAAAACTGGTCGAATCAAGAAAACAATCATAACAAGACAATAACAAATACATTTAAATACAATAAATTTAAACAAACATCCGAAAACCTTAAATTACTGGCAAATAGCTACAACGCTTTAGATAATGATGATTTAAGCAATATTGCAGAAATTTCTGCAAAAATGACACCAAACCCACGCCTATATTTGTATAAGATGTAAAAAACGACTAAAGATATATGTAAAATAAAAGTGATACATAACTATGAAGTTACAATTATGACAAAAACATCGGAATAATACACCATTAATACAAAAGGTTTAACAGAGAAGCAGACAGTTTTATACTTAATAATATAAACAGAAACGTAATTTTTGGATAATACTAAGAAATCTTAGCCCATTACCAATCTTAATAAAATACAAACAGACTGTTATAATACAAATATAGTAAACATTAAACAAGGAGGTATGAAAATACAAGCGCTATTGTTTATTTCATGAAAAATAATTTACTAGATTTAAAAAACAAATTAAAAAATTTAATAAAGCAAACCAATAGAATGATAAATCTCTTAACAATTTTGTCTCCAAAATGAACAGTGAGACATTACTTTAGAACTGCTGTTAGGAACGTAAATGGTCTGCTACAATACAAACAGAAAATAAGTTTTATCGCAAATCAATAAATTGGCGTCTTAATTATTTCAGAATCACGTCTTATTGCGATGGCGGTACAAATACCACAGTCAAGAACAATACCAAGCGCTATAAACTACCCTAATACAGTCTTATAAACATTTAAGCTGTATAAATAGTTATCACCTATTTTTTGACTAAATACAACAACATACAATAAAATTTTGACAGATTCTTTCAAACTTTAGGCAATGATAGCAAAAGGTAATTTTAAAAGCGTATAGTGAGGTTTTTGAATAGCCACTATCAGTCAGAAAGCTATTTAAAAGACCAAATTCAAGTGGACGTCTCAGTGTATATAACATATTAAACAGCGTATAATTTCCTATTGTTGTTAAAAGAAAAATCGGCGATAAAAGAAAATTACATAAGCACTGGCAAACATCAAACGTATACTCAATCAAACAACCATTCAGCTCTGTATACTATTGTACAATATAAAAAAATTAATTCAAAATATTTTAAAATATCTTTTGCTAACTGCTAATACAGCTCATTCAATTTACTTTCTAGAACAGTGGAAAATAATTCTTATCCCAAAACCAAGAAAACCTAAAGAAGAAATCACATCGTATCAATCAATACCTTTATTGATGATATTGTTGAAAATTTTTGAAAAAACTTTCTTAACACGTATTGACTCAATTACGTCGGAACGTAAGTTCATACCTAATCATCAGAGAGGTATTAGTTTATTCTTTGACGTAACACAAGCGTTCGATAGGGTTTGCCATATCAAACTGTTCTACAAACTTAATATTAAATCTTCACTTTAATTTTACAAAATCTACCTTGCAGCAAGTTTGTACTCACTTATAACACGAGGCACTTATAAAAATATTTATTTTTTATTAGTTCATTATTAATCAGCTCTTTTTACCATAGACACTAAACTGCTATCAGATTTAAAGTAAATAATATATGTTTCAAAAGTTTTATTTTGTTTTATTTTGCCTAAAATTTTGAAATTTTTTAATACATGTATATTATGTTCTCATTTATTGACATCTCATTAAGTTACATCTTAGCAACAAAAACATTCAGACTAAGATTGAATTGTTATTACACCCAATAAACTCTAGGATTAATCAAGAAAGTGTACTTGGCCCCATATTAGATATTCTATATACCCCGACTTGTCAACTACAAGAAAGAAAATGATAACTAACTTTTCTGATGGTAGAGCAGTTATTGCTTTACACTCCAAGCCAGTCACCACCTTTAAGGTTACCTTAACAAACCAATTATTACAAATATAGCGTATTAAAATCAATCAATCACTACAAGACGCGATGCTGTTCCACCAGTCACACCTAATAATTGGCAGATTCCTCATCATACGTAGATAAAAATAAAACAATTAGGCTTGAATTCTAAAAATACACTGTTCGCTGGGTATAGTTTGGTGTACATCTCTTGTCCCCTTGTCCCGAATCTCATCTCTATCCTGCAACTTTGATTCCATCCGCTACCCACCCTAGTCACAAGTAAGCGAGATTTTTACCGCCGCCCGGCATTCCCATTCGAACCCCCGTGAGCGAAGAAGCAGAGCCAGCCGACTAGGTGCTGCATTGCGCTTTGCTTGCGCTCTGTTGATTGCCTTTTGTACGTTCCGCGCCGTCCGTGGTGAGACCATTACTTGCGGTAAGTCTCGTTTTAGTTGTTCCGTCGTGCATTTGTTCCCAACAGAATTTTTTAATATATTTTTTAATATATAATTATATATGTATATATATATATATATATATATATATATATATATCAATCTATTCATAAAATGACGAAAATATAAATTTACATGTAGTTCATTTTGTAGATACAAGAAATATAAAATAAAAACCAAAATAAAAAAGTACAAAGGGTGTACCATATACAAAGAACTTTAAGAAAAAATAATTCCCTACCCCCTCATCCAAACAATATACTCTACCCAAACACATTAACCGATTTCAAGAAATCCAACCTAAAATTACTTACTCTCAATTAACTAGTAATCAAAACAAATAGGAACCGTGTTAAATCTTTTACCAACAGTTCTTTCTAAACTTAAATAATGGATAAATTCCTTCAACTAGCTTTGTGCGAATGCCCTATCACAACACACTGAATCTAACAGCCCCTTATAATAATAGCTGTCTATTTTTCACCCAAACGCGCAGGAGTAATACGAAAACCTCTTCGGCGAAATAGGACCGATGGTTTATAGCGGGTGGAGACTGTAACGTCAAACATACTAGGTATATGTATATATAAGTATATGTGTATATGTGTATGGTTCATTTTACCCAAAGGTCAGAAATTATATAAAACGTTAGAAAAGGACAACCTGAAATTTCTAACAACCGGACAACCCACATACTGGCCAACCAACAGAAACAAACAGTTGACTACTGTATCACAAAACCTTAAAACTCTGGTATAGAATGCTCATGTTCTGATGTGTCTTCTAAATACTCCTCAGTCTTAATCTTACTGAATTCATTTGCAACACAAAAAAAAGTCTAAACAGTAAACATATGAACTCGAACAACTACAGACGTTTAATTAACGAGAACCCAACCTGTAAGTTCATATGCCAGACTGTGATGCGGACGAACCCGTGTTCTATTCTCGGAGCTTTTTGATATCTGGCGGGTGGCCTACTCAGTCACTAAAAATAATTACGTTCCCTCGAACAAAGAGTAATAATTGCGGTCATTTACGGCGAGTTGCTTGCCACATCGCCTTGCATCAGATATGGTGCGCAACGACCGGGCAGACAAGGTGAACATATGAGAACTGTAACCTCTTAGTTCGCAGGCCGTACTCCTATGCGGGGAATTAAAGGCATGGAGAAAGATACACTCTTTGGACTAGCGAAAGTCAAGAAAAAAGAAGTGGACTAAAGTCTTTAGATCAGGGCCATACACTTAAATAATCTAGTCCTCCAAAACGAAAAAGGCCAACAGAAGGCGTAGGGATCATAGAAACAGAGATGGAAAAGTAACCATTTGAAAAGTCATAAACCCCAGAATCATAATCACGAACTTAGAACTAAAGGAAAAAATTGACCAAGGCCCGTTCTACAAAGATCTATAACGTACCATGGAGAAAATGTAGGAAATAAACAGACATGTATTGATAAAGAGAGATTGAAATGCACACTACGAATACACATGGGCTAGAGAGAAAAATAAATGATAATGGGAAAAGTATGTTAGAATACTGCATCACAAACTAACTACTAATAGGACATCATGGTTTAACCTTACAAACATTTGTAAAATAACCTCTGAAGCGAGACAACTAGGACGCAAAATCATGTTTGACTACATCACCTATATGCGAAACATAAGAAACGTCATCCGATGATATGAAAGTCATAAGAGAACTAAGTACAAACCACAAACTAGTAGTCCAGATACTAGCATTCCAAAAATCTAAAAATATAGATACCTAAACTATACCAAAATAAACCTCATACAATAGAAAATTTACACATGCAAGAAGAATATGAAGAAACGCTAACAAGAAAACTAAGAATATTAGAATGAGAAAAACAGAAATAAAATCCATCTACATTAAATAAAAGACGAAACACATTCCAAGTGGTAATACTATAACTGGCAACAGAAGAATGTGAGATAAAAGGATACAAGAACACCCAAAGAAAAAGAACCAAATGGTAGAATAAAAACGTAAAGATAGAGATCAAAAGAAAAAAGAAAGTATGTAAGGCCAATCTAAGAGAAAGGACAAATTAAAGTAGAAGAAGGTATACAATTAAAAGAAACGAAGCAAAAGAAGCATTGAAAGAGTCCAAGAAAGCGACACGGAAAGTCTTTGGTAAGAAAATTAAAGAAAACTACGTCGGAAACAAAAAACAATTCTGGAGTGTAGCTAAAAAATTAAAAGAATACCGTTCACCAAATATTCGTAACATCAGAAACCCCGAAGGACAAATACAGAAAAAATACTACGAACCTGAAAGGAATACTACACAAAGTAGTTCAGAGAAGAAGATATAGAGAACCAAAGAGAAAAAGAAACTATCAAGCAAATGAAGACAGAACAGATGATAAAATTGAAAAGCCCCTCCACCTTTCAAAAAAAAAAACGGGTAAATCACCAGGAGAAGACTTCCCATATCCAAAATTAATAAAAAAAGGAAAAACAAGAGTGAAAGAGAACAAATCCCAGAAAATTGACGAAGAATATTATAATACCTCATCTACAAAAAAGATAAATCCACCAATTGTGATAATTATATGGCAATATGTCTGTCTTTCGTAGCACAGAAACTCTATACCAGAAATGTAAAAAATAAAGTAGAAGTACAAGTGGCATTCCGATCATCACGACAAATACAGACCACATATATACTCTACGAGCCATAATAGAAGAGACTAAATAAAGACAAAAACTATATATATCATTCCTCGATCTGGTTTTATAAACATACATTAGGACAATATTAAAAAACTAAAAATATGCAAAAAATCGAAAGAAATGTCAAAGTACTACATAGGACAGTAACAAAAAAAGATTAAACGGAAAAGTTTCAGAAGAGTTCTATATAGTTATAACTAAATAGTATACACAAAACATGGGAAAGGGGATCAGGAAACGTGGTACTAGGATATCACAACCTAAACCAGGCGAAGTCACAAGATCTGCTATATGCAAGCGATATACTGCTAATGGCAAGAAATCCAAAACCAGAGCGAAACATCAACTATATGGAAGAAATATCTATAAGAGTAAGAGATGGAGATAAACATACAAAAAAGCAAGATTATGTGTATATCAAAAACAACAGTAGAGCGCCAATAAAAATAAATCAGAAAACACTAGAATGCGTGGACTCTTATGAATACCTGGAAACGGCAGTTTGTAAAGATTATTAAAGATACATTTAATAATTAAAAAACAAATAAGTAAAAGTAATAAACTATACTATCAGATAAACAAAAATGAATTAACAAATAAGATGTCTCATCGCTTAATTTCAAAATTTATTTTAACCTCAATAAAAACAACCAGTAGGGGGCTCTGCTTGCAAAAATGATAGCCAAAAGGGCTAACTATTCCTAGTTTAGACAGTAGAGGGTGTTTTCTGAAAATCTTTACCCGGATGGAAAAAGTAATTACGTCAGCACGTGCACCTAATATTTCCTCATCATAGGTAATTAAATACAGCTGTTTAAATTCTAAAAATTGCGTCACTTACAACTATTATTAGTCAAATAGTCAAAAGTGCTGGCGAAGTCCCAGCCAATCAGGAGCCAGCATTTTCAAAACAATAGAAATTGAGCTCCACTTTCTTTTTTATTGTACAATTTGGTTTGTGTATGTAGGTACGTTTCTTTGTTTATCTTCAAAAATAACTTTAGTCAATCCACTTAACGTTTTAAACATATTAAAATCAAAATGAGTGTCGGAGAAAAATGGTCAATCGACATTACACACAAGAAAGAGGAAATTGCTCAACATACGCTCAACTTTTTCCGTAAATTGTGCCACATTCAATGAATATCTAAACTTATATGGCCTTGGATCGTGATAGCCTAGTAATCGATGTTGAATACGATGAGGCAGGCGCAGAAGTGGAAGAAATTCTTCAAAATGAACACAGTTTGCAAGAATCTTCTCCGAGCTCAGACTTCTCTAACGAAACACCTACGCAGCGTTTATTAGCATGAGAAGAGATGGAAAAAATTGTCCATTATTGGCGAGACAGTAAATCGAAGCCACCTAGAACACTTAAGTCAAAGCAGAGTAGATTCAGGGGAACTAATATCACTTCAAATCAACTGCTTTACAGTTGGGAGAAGATCGTCAAGCGTAATGGATCAATGAGACACAAGGTGGAGATTCCTTCGACAGCGGTTACCGGTCAATTTGACAAAGCTTGATTAAAAGGTTTTCAATTTTCTTTTAAATTCTTACAACATTTTTCATTGTTCAATTCTATTGAAAAGTCGCATTATACACGATTCGGCAATAAGAAGATAAGTTCTAAAATTCAATTCAACGAATTTTTATCATCATATAAATGGCTATCGACATATGAAGAAAAGTACAAAATAAAATCATGCAAGGTCACGAATGTGGTGACAAAACTGATGATCGAAGGCCAAGAAGAAATAGAAAATCGAGCTATGAAACATGTACTAGAAGTAATTGAATTCTGTAGTATGAATCCATCGTATCAACTGTTGACCACTGACCAGACCGGCATCCAATTGGAACTTCATTCGGGGCGCACATTTGACATCCAAGGAGCTAAAAAATTTTTTGCCTTGGCGCAATCGATTAATGCTATTTCCGATTCGTATACATTGCAATTTGTCATTTCATCAGATGGAAAGCTACTCTCCAAAATGCTGATATGTTTAAAAGAGGCAAATGAGCTTACCAAACATTGAAGGACAAAATTTTCAGGAGGAGCAATATGTGTATCGTATGTTCAAAGAGTGGAAAACTCGATGAAGGGAAAGTAGAAAAGTTCTATGAGGAAATTCTGCTGCCAAACACAAATGACCAATTCGAATTTACGCATGATTCATAGAGTGCACAGAAAAGTTAAACTTATACAATCAAAATTTCCATGAAAAAGTTTGAACTGAAAATCATTCCACCGACGACAACTTCATTGGTTCAGCCACTTGATTTGCTGTTCAATCGGCAATACAAATCATTCGTTAGACGACTGACTAATTCCATCTTGTTAGAGTTAATCGAATTTCGAATTTCAACTAAATTGTCTCATTTTCAACCAATTATGCTCTCCTAGTTTTGAAAATATGATTCAAAATTCTTTTTATATGGGCAGTCACATAAATGAGAAGACTGGAAATATATAGATCCCGTGAGTTTATGCTTCAAATTTGGTGCCAACGAATGTTGCAAAATCCATTGCTCTAACAATGCTAGTATGAGATGTGCATATCTTAAATGTAATCAGACCCTGTGCTTCGATCACTTGATTGTAACAGACTTCCGTTACCATAAGTCGCATTAATATTAGTTATATGTATCTTAACATTTTTGATATATTTTTCTTCTGTTGCCATATGTTATTTTATACTGTTACATTAGGACGCGCAACAATGTGTAGTTACAAATGAGATATAAGAACTGACGGAAAAAGAACAAAAGGAAAACCAAGAAAAGGGTGAATGGGCAATATCAAGGAAATAACCGAAAAATAGAAAAAACCCATAAAACAAATCCCGATCCTTTCTGGAAATAGACTAGAATATAAGAATTAGCGCAATACCCCAACACCATAATGGTAAACTGGAAGAAGAGAAAGTAAATAAGTAAAATTTTATACAAAACATTGCATAATATATTACTCCTACATAATAATAATATAGTAAAATTTGCAATCCTTTAGAAACTAAACAATACCCAGAGAGTTTAGAATCATAAAACCTGGTTAAAAAGATATAATTTTATAGAAAATCAAGAAGTGAAACAATTTCACAATTAATTTCTATAAACATTTTAACAATTACTAATTTCTACCTTTTGTCATTAAAATACAAAACTTTTCGCATATCATGTCTTTTATTAAACCAGATAAAACTAGTTACTTTTAATTAATAAAATATCAGGTCACATATATATGGTGGGAAATTGTGTTTTAAAGGTAATTTTAATTACAAGATCTTTGCAGTCATCATTACACAAAAATCAATAAAAGTGCTTATGTCAAAAATAAAATTAAATCCTCAAAGAGGGCTCCTTGGTTTTATTTAAGCAATAAATTGTTCTTTTATGAGTTAAGATATAGCGTTTCGTTTTCAGGTAAGTAGCATACAATAAACTTTTATTGTAATTGCTTCGGAAAACTATTTCTGCAAGCAGCAAGAAATGGATACCGGGGAAACGAAGAGTTCCATTATCAGTATTATGTGTTCCTTTCACAGAGCTGCATATGGAGATTGTTGTCAATTATAATTGCACCTCATTTTGTTTTGTTCAATGGTTCCCATTTTTAAATGAAGATGCGTACACCATCCGCCTATTCTTTTCACTTCACTTAATGTGGAAACACTTGATAAAGCGCAAACGTAGATCAAAAGACAAGAACCCATTAAAGGCAAACAGCTATGACTAATTTGAATTTTAAAGAATTCTTTACCGAACCAATAAAAAATGGAAGAAATTGTCTGCTCTGGGCGTTGTTAATTATACTTCAATCGAAACCCTTTGGTGCGAGTAAATTGGCGAGAGTTAATAAATTCCTGGAAACTTAAAAGTTATCGGGAAGTTTGATCAAGAAAACTTTTTGCATCCTTTGTGCCTTTCAATCGAGCTCTTTACAAACGCAAGTGCTTGGATATTTATTAAAATTAAGAAAGCTTTGGGCTTTAGTTAGTAGGAATCAGTTAATATAATACTAATTACGAATAAATAATCTTAAATTTACCAACATTTTTAAAATAAATAAAAATCCTGAACGCAGTGAGTAGATAAGAAGTTTGCTCCCTAACGTTAGAAATACACCCGCTCGTTTCTAATTTCATAAAATCTGCGGCGACAAAGGTTTTATCTGAGTTTTTGTCTTAATTGCAATTGATTTCACTGGAAGAACGCTTTCAATCGTTTGGTCTAGATGCTTTTTATAGATAAGCTTACAGTTTTTCTCTCTAATTTCAAGTATATCTAAGCTGAAATGATCTAATAAAATTACTGTTGCTAAAGAAATAAACAGCGTAATATCCTAAAACTAAGGGGGAGTTTTCGGAGCATATTAAATATTTTGATGTGCTCTGAGAGCGGCTAGAGCACACAGTTCTGCCCTGTGAAAATCGATTCGAGAACTAACGCTGCAGAGCAATATCAACATTTCTAATCTCGCCACAGGGAGGGTTTCAGGATAATTGTTTGCGGAGTTAATGTTGGCCAAGCTGCAATAATTGAAATCCTGCTGCCGCTTCTGCTGCAATATCTTAGGACATGAAATTAAAAAAAGCACCGATATCATGTTGCATCAGACCCGCGCATTTGAATGCTAAGTGCTTCCGCGCGGCAAGGAGCAAATGGGTTGCTGCCACTGCAATTAAAATTCTTCCACTATTAAAGTATAAAATTCCGAAACCAAACCATTAGCAGCCAGTAATTACAGAGCGTCAGCTGCCTTGCGTCTCTAAACACTTTATATTTGATGCGAACAGAAGCGAGTGCTTACCTACCGCGCTACCTCATAAATACGAACAAAGGCGCTCCCTCAAAAGAAGGCAGAGAAATCAAAATTAAGACGAATGTGAAACAAAGCAACGCAAGCAATCAGCCGCCTCCTCCTCTTCAAATCCGCACTTGTCTTCAAGGGGTAGCTCACAATGTTCTAAAAGTTTTAATTAAACTGAATAAAGTTAATTGTTGAATTTCAGAGGCCGTTGGAAGGATAATACAAGTACCTAGCTTGAATTACATAAAATATCATTTGCTATTAATACATTTTTGTAGCTGCTGTTTTAATTAAAGTTTTTTTGTAGAATAATAATTGCCAAACTTCTTGCAAATATAAGACATTTTAATATATTCAAAAAATTGCTCACTTGTAAATTCAACACAAGATGAAATTAAATATTAATAAATTTAGATTTATTTAACTTAAGCTCAAACATACCGATATTTT
Source organism: Sinelater perroti (assembly GCA_036346155.1). Taxonomy (NCBI): domain Eukaryota; kingdom Metazoa; phylum Arthropoda; class Insecta; order Coleoptera; family Elateridae; genus Sinelater; species Sinelater perroti. The sequence goes on along the minus strand of JARFIY010000337.1, from coordinate 6,685,583 downwards.
TAATTTATAAATTTTTATTTAATAACTTTTCGTAAAAATGGACTATTGTACTTGGCTGTAAATTTCTTTAGATATTGTAGCTCCTTATCTCGTTTGAGTTCTAAAAACACTTGTGGTGAGTTAGTTCAGGTTCTTCCATTCTTGTCTTGTTCTAGCATGTTATTTGTCTTTGCTTCTTTCGTTATTTTTTTTAAGGCTTTTCGGTGTTGTATCTTTTCTTTTCATGCGTGTATTTTTAATTTTTTTATATCTTTTAGTACATGATTCTCGATTTCCCTCTTCCCCTCTACTCCTGCTGATTTTTTGCTGAGTTTTTGCATTTTTATAATCTTTACTATATCTTCTCCTAGAATGGTTTTTATTTCGTCATCTGCAACTTTCTTTAGTCCATATATTCTTAAATATTCTTAGCATAAGTCAACACCGGTCTGATTGGTGCTCTGTGTACCTTTATTTTTATACTTGTGTCTATTTTTACTTTTCATAGTGTGTTTGTATTTATAATAAGTTTTGTGTCTCGCCTGTGCTCTGTAATCTATCTTAATGTTTCTGTCCACTTTTGCTGTTTTTATTATTTCTAAGTATTTAACATTATCTACTATTTTCAACTTGAAATTTCTTATTCTACTTCTTTAGTTATTGCTTTCTTCTCTGGTTACTGTCACGTACTTGCCTTTTTCTTGATTTATTTTCTTTTCTTTGCTTCTTGTTAGATTTTTTAATTAATTTTTCCAGGCTACTCCTATCTTCAGCTAGCACAGTAAAGTCGTCTGTGTAAGCAGCTGCTCGTATTGCTTTATTGATGATTTTTTCCTTAAAACTGCACTCTTTGACTACTGCATCTAGTGTTAGAATAAACAATGTTTTTGATAATCCATCTCCTTGCCTTACATCTAGATTAATTCCAAAATCTTCAGTTTCTTATTCGTCTACCATGACTGCTGCTTGAGAATTTCGCATCGGTATTTGTGTCGATCTCACTAGTTATCCCGGTATTTTTATGTGTTTCATTACTTTTTCCTGCTATTATTTCAGACTATCAAATGCCTATGTGAAGTCGATATACGCAATTTACAGTTCATTTCTATGTTCATAAAACTTTTCGGTTACTTACCTCACTGTATGTACAGCATCTTTAAAACTGTATTGGTAATCTCCCATTTGTCTAGGTGTACTTCATTAGTTTTCTTAATTTATTACCGTGGTCAATATACACAACGTTAAATAAGATAATTACCATACAGTTGGCACAAACTTTTGGGTCTCCTTTCTTGTATATTGGTACTATTATTACTCCTTTTTCCCACTCGCTAAGAATATTTTCCTTTTTATAAATGTGGTGTAGTAGTTCAAATATTCTTTGTCTTAAAATTTCTCCTACGTGGTTTATCAGTCTATTGACTATATTATTCTTTCCTTCTGCTTTGCTCGCTTTGAGCTGTGTTATTATTTTCTTAAATTCCTCTTTCGTAGGCACGTCAAATTTCTCATTTTCTGTATTGTTTTAAAAATTGTTTCTTTTTTCTATTTTATCACCTTATTTCTGTCTGTTAGTATATTCTAAAATATACCTTTCCTTTCTCCATTCTATGTTACTTATATTTCTTGTATTACTTTTCATACTTTGTCTTTTATTATCCTTTTGTGTCCATTACTTTTTCAAACCATCTTGCCTTTTTTATTTTTAATAGTTTTATGCTATCTTTTCTAATTTCGTGGTATGTTCATGGTTTTCTTTATTTCCTGTTCTTAGCTATTTTAATTTATGGCCCTTTTTCTGTGTTACTTTTTTGAATTCTTTATCAAACTATTCATTCATGTTTTCGGTAGCTTTTTGCCTATTTATTTGCGGCGTCTTCAATGCTTTTTTGTGTTGCTCCTCCATTCTTCTTCTATATTTTTATCTTTCAGCTTTTTTGCTTTCTCTTAAAATAGTGCTTTCTTTTCTGTTGTCATTTCAATGTTCCATCTCTTTCTCTTTGTTTGTTCTTAACTGTAGCTTTGCAATCACTAGTATGTGATCTGTCCCCACATCTGCTCCTCTGAACGATCTTACATCTTGTATCATTTTTTTGTCCCTTTTTAGCTATTAGAATATGATATATCTCGTTTCCTGTGATTCTACGGAAGATTAGACATCTTACTTTGTGTTGGTATTTTGTGATAACTATATACATATCTATTTCTATTCTTAAGTTTTCAGTCTTGCTTCATTTTTGTTCGTTTCGTTATGCAACTATTCTTCCAACTACTGCTCTCCAGGATTCTTCTTTTCCCATCTTTGCATTAAGATTCTCCAGAAGACTGAGCGCGTCGTGTTTTAGGGTTTCTTTGTAGATCCTTTCTATTTTGTCATAAAACTCATGCTTTTTTCTTCGCCTGCTACTTCTGTTGGCGCATAAGCGTTTATGACTGTGATGTTGGCTGCATGATTGTTCAATCTGATGTATGAACTCCTTCCATTTATTATCCTAATTCCATTAAAATTCTTTTCAGTTTTTTACTTATTAAAAATACAGCACCATTTTGTCCTTCTTTATCTCACATCCGTATAGCAGCGTATATTTTTTTTATCAATGCTATTTTCTCCCTTCCATCTTATTTCCTGCAAAGACAGTATTTCTATTTTATATTTTATCATTTCTATAGCAACTTTCTCCATTTTCCTATAATCAACATAGTTTTTATATTCCATATATCTATTCTATTTATTGTGTTTTTCTTAATTTTGTTTCCCATTTTACTCATTTTCCTTTTAATTTTCTTGTTGTTACATTCTTTGTCCGTTCCTCTACCTTTGCTTATTAGGACTTTGTTTAGTTCTCGTAATTTTCTTTAAAAGTTGAATGAGTTTATCACTCTCTGGAGACACTTCATTCCCCGTACATTTCTTGTCGCATTAGTTTACTTTTTCCTTAATTACATTATTTTTAAGATTATTTATTCTGTACATCTGGTTATTCACAATAATTTTGTTCTATCTGAAATAGACTCAATTTTCTTGTTGTTTTGTATCAAACGTTTTCTTTTCTCTTGGACTTTTTTAGTGTAATCATCATTGATCCAAATATCTTTTTCTTTCAATTCTTTGGTATGTTTAAATATTTTCATTTCCTTGTTCCACGTTTGTAGCTTAATAAGGATTGGTTTCTTTTTGTTTAGCCTGAACGTTCTGTGATTTGGTATTTCCTTTATGTCCACATCTAAGTTAATTTCTATTGCAATTTTTCTAAGCATTTCATTATTTATTACCTCTATTTGTTCTTCCTTATCTATATCTGTCAATCCGTACACTATAATATTATTTCTTCTTATTTATCTCCATCTGTTTTATTATTTTTTCCTAATCTTTAAAAATCTTTTTATCTTTGGTTTTCCTGTTTCAATACACTTATTGTCCCTGTACTCTTTCCGTTAGTTAAACAATTTATAATTTTGAAAATTTTGTGTACCGGGATTTTACTTAGCTGCTTTCTTATGTTTAGCACCACAGAAAAGGCTGACCCCAGTCGACCTATCGAAAACCAACTTCTTATTAGTGTTTATTATTGTAAAATTGCCAATTTATACTACTGATTTCCTAATTCTATTTTTAATTTGTTAGTATCTAATCTTATCTCTCCTTCTGAGGCTGACTACACCACCATTTTAATTTAAATTTCACTAATTTTTTATATATTCTTATTTTTAGTTAAAAGTATTTGTCACTGGCCTATTCGCTTGTTTATCAGAACCGGATTTTTGATTTCTGAGATTAATTATTTATTTATAAACAACAATTAATTAAAGATGTAGAGCTACTGTATATTTTTATAATTAGTTGACAACTAATTAACTAAAGCGCCGATACTATTAATAACACAGGCTTGAGATGAAAAAAATGTTTAAAATATATAATCAGTAATTTTTATAGTTTTTTGTACGCTGATTACAGAAGAAATAATAAAAATACCATTACCAGTTTAATCGGGTGGCAATACTGAGTAGCTGTCAAACCTTTGTTTGTTTTTCTAATACAATGTGTGTTCTGGTACGTCTTTTTGGGGGTATAGACATAGAGAAAAGGATTTCGTCTCTTATTTTTCTCAAAAAGATGATCTAGTTTATTGTAACAACGTCCCTGGAATTATGGCAGGTTTAAATGTTGAGTATGTACCAGAAGATTGAAGACTTTTTATTGACTCATCAAAAAAACAGCTGAAAAGCAGTTCTTCTACACAACAGTAATAAGTATGCTTCAGTACCTGTAGGTCATTCGGTTGACTTAAAGGAAGCATACTAAAATTTTAAAGTGGTCATCAACAAACTTAGCTATTCAAGCCATAAATGGACAATTTGTTGAGATTTAAAAGTTCTTCACTGTTGCTTTGTCAATAGAGTGGATACACAAAGTATCCATGTTTTCTTTGTAAATGGGACAGCCGTAATAGAAAACAGTATTAGATTAAGAAAGAGTAGCCAGTCAGAAAAACCTTAGAGATCGGTACAAAGAATATTGAGAGGACGAGTCTTTTAGATCCAAAAAAAGTTTTGCTTCATCTACTTCACATTAAATTGAGTCTGATGAAGCAATTTGTTAAAGCCTTATCAAAGATAAAAAATATTTTAGATATCTTTGCCAGCAGTTTCCTGGTTTATCTGAGGCGAAGTTGAAAGAATGAGTATTTGTTGAACCTGATATCCGAAAACTTATGAATGATAACTCTGAGAAAGAAATGAGCCCAAAAGAAAAAGCGGCATGGGTATCTTTTAAACTTGTTGTAACCAGATTCCTTGGGAACAAAAAGGATGCTGACTACAAGGCCATTGTAACTGAAATGTTGGAAAGCTTCAAGAATTTAGGCTGTAACATCAGTCTAAAGGTACGCTTTCTCCATTCACACCTAGACTACTTCCCAGACAATCTTGGTTCTGTCAGCGAGGAACAAGGTGAAATATTTCACCAAAATATCAAAGAAATGGAAAAGCGATATCAAGAAAGGTGAAATGTTTACTTGCTAGCGGACTACTGCTGAATGTTGAAAGGAGACGATCCTACAGCAGAAGAAGCACAAAACGAAGTTTTGATGGAAACCGAACACGATACTACGAGGATTATTAACCAAGAAGATCATTCAGTTTTAGTAATTTTGTGTTGTTTTTATAAAAAATGTTTGGTTACTTATAATGTTAATCAAATGTAAAATAAAATATACATTCCACATTTTTTTGTATTTAGCTTATTATTCCTAAAATATATCTGCTTTTTCTAAAAAAAATCCTAAGTGATAGAAAAAACGGTTTTTGTTTTTGAATTCAGCAGTGAAAAACACACCATAATAAGTGACTAAAGTTAAAGCAATTTTTAAAAAGTATTTTTTTGCAGGTTTGTGCAATTATTTATTTGTACCGATGATTTGAACTAATGCTTAAATAAACGCTGGATACTTCACAAAATTTTTGTTACTTTCCCTAGTAAACTCACTGGTTTAAGTTAACACTACCTAGAATTCTGTATATGTTTATTGTTCTGCCCCACATCCAAATCGTTCATGTAGAACGGGAGTCGTAAAGAAAGCAGCAGCAAGCGTCTTGGACGTTGAAGATACCCTTGCGATATAAGTAGTTGTAAATTATCCTTTTTTAAACTTATATACCACAAATATTGTCATTAGTACCTCCGTTTATTAAAAAACTAATTTTAATATATTTTGTACTAGTTTATCTGCTCAATATTGCATTTAATTCTTGGTTTTGCCAACTTCTTAATGCCACGCTTAATCATGTTTTGTTTTGGATAGGGTTTTCTAAGAAGTGAGAAAACTCGAGTTACGATACTAAAGTTATTTGATCACCTAGTAATATATGGAATGTTCTTTGTTCTATTCTTTTTATCTACTGTAGCAAGCTGTCGCCGCAATTATTTAAAAAGGGGTGCTCTTGTTTTTTCCATACAAAGATCTTACGCTATACGATAAGCGATGGTTATACTAGCTCGGACAAAAAAAGTCTTGCTGTACCTCGGCCTTCAAATAAATTGTTCTTACCACTAGGGTATTTATTCATAAAATCTTTGAAGCTCTAACGCTTTTCTGACTCATAGCTTCTTCGTTTCATCAATCCCGCGCTTTGGTCGTTTGGAGACACTATGAGTTCTTACGTAGGGTGCGATAAGACGAATGCAACTTTTCCAGCTTACTGACGATTTTTGAATGGGTTATACTTACAACTCTATTGATTTTCTACACTTCTGTATGAGCTCTGATTTGTTTCTAATTTTTTTGAGAATCAAGGAATTAAATTAAACTCAAATCTTCTTTTTAACTATATATTATAATACTATACTCGTCTTTTATTCGGTTGCCATCAACCTGAATGTTTGTATAGTTCAAACTATGTATTGCTCTTATTTTTGTTTTAAAACGACTCGCATAATCGTCTCCGACTATATGCTCTTTCTATAGTTTTCTCCAAAATTTAAGGTAAAATAGCAGCCGGTTGTATTTTTATACATAACACATGCTAGAATTTGTGCTGTATTCTCATAACAGCAAGTTGGTAAATAATAAAAAGTAAGTGAATATAGTTTCAGTCTTTTTGATGTTGGTATATATCTGCAAGATATTTGCCCATGTTGTCCGACTAGAAATGTAAAAATGTTAATCGATTAATTCGATAATTTCTGAAAAAATAAAGATTTTAAAGTGCGCTGACAAAATGAGTGAATTTACAAAAGCATCCTAATGAAAGTAAAAAACTCTTCGATTAATATTTTAACAAGTACAGATACCGCTTGATTCATTTGATAAAGTCTATAGCAATAAACATATATTTGTTGTCTTCAAGAATATACCAGTAATGTTGTAAGTACTTTGTTCTTTCCAAAGGAGTTATTTTCTTTACGCCTTCTTTACAGTTCACCTAATAAAACCTTCTACCATACCCATTTAATTTTATTGTGCTTTTCTAAATCGCAATATCCAGATGATATAAAACTTTTATCAGTTGGCTTCTCGGATTTGATGCCATTAATGTTATCTAAGATTCTCATTAGAAGATCATATTTAAAAAGTTCTATCGTAGTCAGTAAACCTTTATATTTCTTTTTGTGGTGGTCTTACTTTTTGGAATTGCAACAACATTCTTAACCCCTAGTAAAATTCTTGTTTGCAACGTAGCTCCTCTAGCAACCATCTGCATTATGGTAACTAATTCTAATTTAGTGTTTAGCCCCAAAATCTTATGCTTGGACTCGCTCTATCCATATTGTCTAATGAGCCCCTGGGTTTCAAAATTTTAGCAGCTATTTTAAATCGGCATAGTCTGTTGTCACTAGAAATGTTAGACCACAGTTACATTTTTAAGAACGTGCACTGGTGTTTTTTGTGTTGCGCAGTAGTTTTTAACAAAACTTTGCTGATATAGTGGATTGGCTTCTTTTATCCACCCTATCTCTTATACGGCATTGTTGCTTGCGTGAGTATTTAGTGCAAAACTTTTCTTTTGTTTGGGGTAATTTATTAAAGGCTCTCTGATAATACAAGCTTCCAAAATTTTGGTTGTAATGTTTTTTTAACTTTTAATAAATTCATTGATATGTATTTTTAGCGCTGAATCCGAAAATTGCTTTCATTTTTTTGTATCAAGTGAGGATTTTTTATCACACATTTTAAAATTTATAAAAAGTTGAAAAATTTCAATAAGAAATTTCAAAATAAACTTAAACCTTTTTCTGATAATTTATTCATTTTTTGACTTATAATATGCATTCTTATAGCCAAACAGTTGAGGGGTCTAAAGAAGGAGGTGGGGAGGTCACTGACCCCTTCATTTGTAATAAAAATTGCCAAAAAATTAGCCTACATTTCTATTTTAGTGCTCTCCCCTTTTTCTCCTACCCTTAACGACAAAGTATGTACAATACTTATAATTTTATTCCATGAGTCAAAGTTTTCTGGACGGCTCGTGCTCTGCTTCGTTTATTTTCTTTTATGTTTTCTGTGGAGTTGGTCTCGGTGTAACATCCGGCAATAGTCAGCCATCATCGTAGTAGTCCATTTTTCTTGATATCTCCTTTCCATTTCCTTGATGTCCTTATGAAACTAGTCACCCATCTCGTCGCCAATGCCGCCCAGATTTTTAGAAAAATAGCCCAAATGTGATGTTAGGAAGTAAACCTTTAAGCTCATGAAACAACCAGTACTTTTGCAGCATGTTCTCAATGACTTCTTTTTATGCAACTTTTATTTGTTTCTCAAAATTACCAACTTTGTTACAAATGTATTTAAAACATTCCATCACCGATAAAATAAGCCGCATATTCATGCGGCAAAATATACGGATGGTCTTTACGACCAATAATCAAATATTTGGGGTTATTCGCTCAGCAAAGTATTACTGCTCTAATGAATCCCAAGGAGTGTATAAAATATCTTGTGAAGACTGCCAAAGAACCTATATAGATCAAACAAATCGGCAAATATCTAGCCGAATATACGAGCATTCTCTGCCCGTACGAAAAGGCGATAATGGTTCGGCACATGCCAAACACAACAATGAAACAGGCCACAAAATTAATTTCTCTGGGGCTAGCTAAAACCATTGCCCCCATTTCCCATTTTGCAAGCAGAATAGTACGTGAGACAATTGAAATAGAAAAACGCCCACAGTGCCTCAACACAACAGATGATAGCCAACGTTTACCCGTCGTATGAAAATCCCTTATTACTCCGCACTGTCGATTACACAATATCCCTAAACCAAAAAACTTTTCCCAACCCAATGCATCTCCCGCCAAAATTTCTCTTCTATCCCTATAAATGACGAAGCAGGTCACACGAAAGGTCAGTCTTACTCAAAGACACGTAGATCTCCTTGGGGGGTAGGCAGATTGAGACCCCTAGTAAAGAGCTAAACTCTTGAAAATGGCATCAAATCCGATGCCAAACGTCGAGAATTATCTCAAATAAGACGCGGTTCAACCCGTGAACTAAGTTGTTTAAACATAGTTAACCGCGGAAACCTATCCGAACATAAAAATAAAATAAATGAAAAATGTAATAAAACACTCTTGTATTGCTTTGGATTTGTTCCAGTTAACTAATCATCTGGAAGATATAATACTTCTTACGGCTCAACTTCAGGTTGCTGAAGTACTTCTCCCAGATTTTTTAAGTGGTCCTCAAAAGATTATTTTACTGCCACTATCTATGTAGACTAAGCATATCTGCCAACTTAGTCCTATTAACTTGACTTCTATTCAAGCAGTAAATTAACATTATCATTTGTTTTGTTGCATTTCTTTTACAAGTCATAGATGTTTTCTTTGTCATATTTTTCTAAATGTATAAGTATTATTGTCTCATTTTAGGGTAATAGTCCATTTTCAATTGTATTTACATGAGTAGTTCCTTCTTAAAATTTCTAGTTTGTTAAGGTTTTTTTTTTAAATTCATTTCGAAAATAAAAATCTATGGGACGTCAATCAATATGTTTTGGTGGTTCAGGGTGTATTTACTAAGACTATGGGTTACTATAATTTTTACGTATGCAACTAAAATGTCGAATGTACGTGTATAAAGACGTACTGTTGTTTTAGATATTTGGGTATCGGTTTGTACTACTTCCATGTGCAATATTCTTCTAGATATTTGTTTCGATAGATAACAAAATGATAAAATCATTTACGCTCAATCAACATATAGATTGCTTATGTATAATCGCACAGCATCGAATCCAAACGGTAAAATGCAGTTATTGACTTATGCATGATATATTTATTCTTAATATGCATTACCTTATCTCATCTCTAATTGGAAATCTAAGAGTCGATAATCATTTTTCTTTATCATAAATGAAACTTTCGATCTGATTTTCATTAATTTATTCTGTGACATGATTACTTGTAAATCTGTTTGTACTTAGAGACTGCCACAAATTTTCTGTTATAATATTGCCATGACTTTTCTAATTATCTGTTTGTTCTTCTTTATAATATTTCCATTATCTTTTATTATAAAACTCCATACATTTTAGAAATTGAAAATAGTTTTCGAACATTTCTTCTAAGTATCTGCTCTGTTCCTATGAGAATGCTCCCAATTTTTATAACTCCTCTATCAAAATTTCGGAATGTTGTTCTGCATTTATTATTGCAAGTCTCTTTTCAGTTCTTCTTGTATACTTTTGGACTGATCTTTAAAATTGTTTTAAATTTTGAATTAACTAATCCAGATTCATTATTTTAAACAGATAAGTAATCGGGTTCTTATTTTTGTCGATTAAGGTCTACCACAATTTTTTTATAAAACTATGCTCTTCTAATTCCTTATTTAGATCTACAACTTTCAGTTTCTACAACGTTGTTTGCTTCGACATAGTAATCTATTTCAATAAGTCTTTAAATTGAATTTCACTTCTAATGTCAGTTGCAGCAAATTCAGTTTTTTGGGTTTAATTATTTATTTACAATTAACTATTGATTAGGTAACCCAGTAATACTATTACTAGTTATTTATTTTCAAAAACTGATTTTCTCTGCAACGCATTGGCATTATAACTGGAGTTGAGTCTACGTGCATTTGCCTTTTGGCAACGCTTTGCATAATGCTTAAATAACAACTGGATATATTATTTTAAATCGTGATCTAGTTAAAAGTGGTTGGAAGTGTCATCACTAACAATAAACTTCACATTTATACAAAGGGATAAAAACATCACACAGACACAAAATTAGAGGTTGCGTTAAAATATCTTAGTACTGAATTGGGAACAGAGTTTTTATACATCTCGTAAAACTTAAATTTGTACCAATTTCGGCTTTTTGTTTTTTAGTTGTTTAATATTGGTGTATGTATTTTTGTGCAACTGTATAATTTCTACTTTTTTAATTTCTTCAATAACATTTGATAACAAATACATAGCTTGTGCTCTGTCGCGTCAGCTCGGCCCACTCGCGCTGTTTCCAATGAAATATACAAGGTTGAAAAGCTCAGTCAGTAAAAAAGTTAGCTGCTACTAAATACAACTAGCACTTTAAGAACTAAAATATTTCGCTTGACAGCAAGCTTCGTTCCGTTGTAGATTTTTTCTGAGTCAAAGAAATTTGCGTGTTATGTTGAATATTTATTCTTAGTTCAGTTTGCATGTATATTTGAAATTGACCACAATACCGTTCTAAAAAAATTTAATCGGGTCGATTTTAAACCTCATTAAAATCAGATTTGCTTCAGTAGGACATGAAGCCATACATTGTCAAGAAGGCCAAAAAGAAGTTCAAAGGAATAGATAGAATGCCGGTATTGCGCCACCCTACTATGATCATTTCTGCTCTGTGAAACACATTGTGAAAACGATCCTTCAATTCATTCCATAAAGTTAAAGAAGTATGTACAAAATTTTTTGGATCAAAGCCGAAAGAAATGTGCTTTAAATAGATTTAAAAGTTTGCAGATATATAGTTGAATATGATGATCTTTACTTCGAAGAATGATTGTTATTTTGTGTTAAATAAATGTTCATTAAATAAATCCAACTCACAATTTTATAAAATAGACCGGTATATCACTAAATAATACATGGTTCAGATTACTTTTTTAAATTTTATTTTCAATTATCATAGCCTTACAGATAAAATCTAGATTTATTAAAAAATACAATGCTTAGCTAATTTTCCCCTAAGGCCCGGGGTTTATGGCACCATTTTTCCGAAATTACTTATTAGCTAACGTTAGTTGTAATATATGAAATAGACGTCTTAAATAGACAATAAATTTAAACAGAACTAAGTATGTTAATGTTTTTGGCCGACTGTTGGACAATAGTTCTAGATGGAATTATAGAGTCCATTGTTGCTTTTTGAACACGTGTTATATCCGCAGAACTTTGGTACGATTTTGATTAATACGAGCCGTAATTCTTTGAAACAATAAATGATATTTCTAAATACCGACGTAAATAATTATGGAGATTTCCTTTCATTTTATTTTTTTGTTTATTATTTAATTTAACATAAGTTTAACGTTGTTTTCTTGTATATTTATGTCAATAAATTAAAGAAGCTTAATTAGTTGATGTCACAACAAGTTTCCAAAATTTACCACTTAAAATACCTGTGTGAAATCAATTCGTATATATTGCATTATTTCCACCATAAACTGTTTGTGTGCACATATATTCAATGTTATTAAAATTTTATATAAACTAGTCTAATTTCATGGCTGTGCGATTCTAATTACCTTTTTAATTTATTCCAGGCGCCTTTAATAACATTACCACTTAATTTTAAACTATTCCTTAAATAAAAAACTTATATATTTCTTATCTGTATGTAACAAACACTATTTAAGCTGCTAACGTAGCTCAAAAGAAAATATAAAGTAGCTATCGCAACCATGTATTCACAACTAAAATATAGAGTACAAAAACATGAATAAGTAAATTTATTTAGAACATATGAAAACACATTTGTCATCGGAAGCAACTCTAATTCCAAACATACTTATTGGACTTTACAATGGAAAATTGTAAGGAACTACATCGAGTAGTAGCTAAATTAAATGGAAAATGGCATTTAACTGGAAAACTTACTTACTAGCCAATTGACATCATCAATATTTCAGACTGTAAATAATATGGTAGTAGTGAAAATAGAACTAAGCAATCAAACCCGGCACAATTTACGATAGGCATTCAAAAAGCAGTATGAAAAATAATTTTTAAAGAAATGCGTAATTTAAAACGCTAAGGAAAAGTGACCAAAATCTAAGATAAGAATAAACAAAAATAAATTAAATAACCCAAGGCAACAACTAAAAAGAAAAGTCTAATAAATTACAAATGAATCTATTAATAACATACTAACTACACTAACGGATGACCAAAGTATAAATTATTTACAAAAAAATCTATAAAAGAATTAAACTGACCAGTTAAGCAAATCCCACACATACGAGAGAAAAATGACATCTAAACGAGAGCAAGTAGGCAAAAAAATGTATTTGTCTGCCTTACACTCAGAATATATCTTCCCACCCAACAAGAAACTTGAAGTAATTGATCAATTAGATGTAATATTAGAAACTTAAGAATTAGTTGCATCCTAAGAAGCCGCTAAAGAAATGAAAAAAAAGAACCCTAATATTTAATTAAATTACTAAGGAAATATTAAAATAACAGTCACAAAAAGCATAGTTAAACTTGCGCATTTTATAAATAAGACGTTAAGATGTTCGTATTTTATAAAAAATGATTTATTAGACAAAGTACAATATAATTCCATGTCATTTATTGCTCACGATATAAATATTATTTAAAAAAAACTATCTTTAAAAGGAATTTAAAAAAATAAACCAAACAAACAAATGGTTTTCGACCATTAGTTTAGATTCCCGAACAAACACGCAATGGTCAATCAATTTTAAAAAATGCTTTGAAGAAAAAAACATATGGGAAACCATTTTTCTGGATGAGAATGACAAAGTCTGGCATAAAGGCCTAACCATAAAATAAAGAACATAGGTAAGCCGTACAGTATACACAACTATTATAACCATAGACGTCTCAGCGAGGTTTAGAGTAAATCGCGAAGATCAATCCTTAAAAATTAAAACAGTAAATGCAGAAGTGTCTCAAGGCAACGTACTAAGACCAGTTCTATAATACATACGTGACATCCCAGTAGCAAATAACATCAAACTAGTTATATTTGCAAAATATAATGTAATTTTTGGCAGTAACAAACACCATAAAAGATACAACAGATAATCCAAAGTACAGTAAATAACATAAACGCCTAGACCAATTTATGGCATATAAAGATAAATGAAAACAAACCGCTTCATATCAATTTTACAAAACACAAAAGAATTGTTACCTGGTAGGATTGAATAATAGTACCATTCTATGTAAAGAAACAAGGGTGTAAATAGTCCATCAACATCCTATGGAAGAATTGATTCAGAGAATCACAGATGGCCTCGGACTAGGACGGAATAATTTAAGTTGGACAAAGAGAAAAATGAAGTTGAGATATGGTACGTAAAATGTAAAGACTTTAACGGAAAATGAAGATAAAATAACAGAAAGAATAGGAAAATGAAAATTATAAATCCTGGGGTTAAGCAAAATAAAAAATGGCGACAAAATGCAAAGATTACAAAACGGCTGTGCTCTAAGATACTCGGAAGTAACAACGGAAAGGACAAAGGAGGGGATTGAAATAATAACTGCTATAGAAACGGCAGTAAAATAATGAAAAGCAATAAGCCCAAGGGTGATAACTGAAAATAAACCAATGGAAGAAAAAGGAACTGTCTATAACGAACTACAACAAAAAGCAGGCGAAGCGATGAGTAGGAATAAACATATAATGGTGATGGGAGATTGAAATGCACGGATAGGAAATAAACCAGAAGAAGCTTTTAGAATGATGGACAATCAAGCAGAGGAACAAATCCTAAATAACAATGTCAAGCGAATGATCGAGTTCTGCATAAATAACCAACTCCTGATAGGAAACACTTTATTCAAACACAAACGAATATATACACATTTGAAGAATAAGAAAAACAGGTGAAAACCGTCATAGATGATATAACATACGACACTCATGCAAGATCTGCAATGCTGAACGTGAAAGTGATACGAAGCGCAGAAAGAGCCATAGACCATAAACTGCCAGCAACCGACACAAAATTCAGCGCTTCAAAAATAGAATTAAAAAGTATGAAAAAAAAATTAAGAGAATTGGAGAACGAACACTTGGAACAAAGACATAAAGAGCTCTTCTAGCAGAGACTAACTGCCCAAGAACAACACGAAAAAGAAATAAATAATAAATGAAATGCAATCAAAAGATGAGAAAGACTAATAACTCGACAAGAAGTAGTTAAAGATACCTGTAGAATAAAGTAAAATAAGAGGGACAAAAGAGAAGCATATAATGAGAGAAAACCACAAAATAAAAGATAAGGATGAAAAAAAGCATGGATAATTTATCTGAGAACTAAGACACAAGACAACAAAGAAAAATACAAGAAAATGAGAAACGCGGCAAAAGACGCAGTTTAAAAGCTAAAATAAAAACATAAAAGGAGTTTGGAAAAACAATAGAACAATCCTTTAGAGAAAGTCAGAAAAAGCTTTGGACAATAGTAGAAGGATTAAGAAAAAGCAAACAACAGCAAGTTGCATAAGAAATTAAAAAAAATAAAATAGAAACAGAAATCAGAAAAGTTCTTGAAACTTGGAGAAAATACTATAAATGCAAATTTTAGCAACAGGTAGAAGAAGAAACCCAGATAACGCAAGAAGAAGTACAGTTAGTTGTAAAATTTTTGAGAAATCGAAAATCCTCAGAAAAATATGAAATAGCCACAAAACTATTGAAACATGGGGGAGACCGAAAAAATACTAAAAGATTGGGAGATAAATTTAATAGCCCCAATTCATAAAAAGGACCCACTATAAAATCAGAAACTATAGAGCAATATGCCTTACATTAGTAGCGCTAAAAGTTTACTCAAAAATACTAGAAAGAAGATTAAGGAAAGAAGTCGAAAGACAATTAAAAAAAATCAAGCAGCTTATAAACAGAATAGATAAACATAAAATCACATTTTCACGTTTCGCATAATAATGAAGAAGCACACAGAAAAGTATAAAAGTTTATGTCTGGACTTCGTAGATTTAAAGTCAGCGTTTGATATGGTACCGAGACACTATATATGGCAAACACTAAATTAACAAAACGTAAAGAAAAATCAAAGAAAGCAATAGATAGCATATATAAGAACATAAAAAGTGCAGTTAGATTAAATGGGAACTGCGCAAAATCTCAAAATAAAGAAGGGAATAAAACAAGAGGATAACCTGAGCCCACTCTTGTGTGTTTTGATAATGGACAATATAATAAAAAAATCCAAGATAAAGACAAGGGTACTCAAAGTGGGTAATTGGAACTTGCAACCAGTACAGATATAAAATATAATACTATTTTCCAGAAATGCTGCCAGCATGGTCCCGTGGTTTAGGGGCGGGCTGCAGTGCTGACGGACCCAGATTCAATTCCCGGTGCTCTCTGATGCCTGGCGGGTGGCCTACTCAGTCACTAAAAGTAATTGAGTACCTGCATTCACTCGAACAAGGGGTAATAATGGCGGTCGTCTAAGGTGCGGTGCTTGCCACGTAGCCCCGCATCAGAGATGGTGCGCGACGACCGGGCAGAGAGAGCGAACGTATGAGAACCTTAACCTTCTTAGTTTGCAGGCCGTGCTCCCACGCGGGGCGTAGGGACTTACCATTATTATTATTTTCCAGAAATAAAGGACTTGCAGCAACTACTAAACGATTTAAAGAAAAACTAGAAACAAAGGGAGTGGAAGTAAACGGAAACAAAGGCAAAGTCATAAACATAACCAAAGGAAAAGGAGAGTAAGGAGAAGACTTGAGAATAAAACTAAACAGATTAACACTAGAACAAGTGGAAACCTACGAATACTTGAAAACAACTATTTTCAGAGACGGAAAAATAAAGAAATGTTAAACAAAGTAAGCAAAATAAGCAAAATGTACTACCAAATTAATCATACCGTAGTAGGAAAACGAGAAGCCAGTAAAAAGGCAAAACTACATTTTTACAAAAGTCTACATCTAAACACTTACATATAGAGCTGAAAGCTGGACCATGATTGACAAACACAAATGAAGGATAACGGCAACGGAGATGCGATACCTAAGAAATATACAAGGATATACAAGACGCGAAAGAATCAGAAAGCAGGTAATAAAAGAGCAAGAACTAGAGCAAGAACTTTTGATGTACAAAATATAAAATATTTAACTGAAATGGCTGGGGTATGTTCAACGAATGACAAACAATAGATAACCGAAACGAACATGTGAAGCGAAAACATAAGGCAAGGTAAACCTGGGATGACAACATAACCGAGATAGTGTCAAGACGGAGGAAAACACTAAGAGAAGGAAAAGGTATGGCAAGAGACAAGAACACCTAAAGAAAATGGATCAAGACCCAAACCTTGACGCTGTAATGGCACACAAGGGATAAGTCAAAAAGACGAAGAAGAAGAAGTCTATGCCAAAGAAAGCAACTATGATTGTTTCCAAGCATTCCAAATCCGAC
Source organism: Sinelater perroti (assembly GCA_036346155.1). Classification (NCBI taxonomy): domain Eukaryota; kingdom Metazoa; phylum Arthropoda; class Insecta; order Coleoptera; family Elateridae; genus Sinelater; species Sinelater perroti. The sequence goes on along the minus strand of JARFIY010000337.1, from coordinate 6,668,461 downwards.
TAGCAAGAAATATCGTAAATGTTCGGGATGAAGATCTTCACAAAAAACTGCAAATGAGGACAGTCAAAGACAAAGTCAAGAAGATTGTTTAGAGTCATAAGGGGAAGCTACATAAACACCTAAAAGTGCCTTAACTTCTAGACAATTAACATCTAATACGACGGTTCAATAAGACCAAACTGTTTGAGCTTGTACAATAGTGCAGCGGACAGTGTAAAGCAGAGCACAACGCAGTGTAGTCGCATTGGTGTAGTAAGAAAAATGTTAGGAAAATCCAGAGTAAAGTACTAATTTAAGTCAAATTAAGAATTTAAGAAAAGCAGGTGTTCAACCTTTGTCAGCTAATAACGCAGAAGTATTGCTCATAAAAAAATGGTGCGGTCGAATAAAGAAAACAAGGTAACCAATTGACATCATCAGTTCTTGATACTACGCGGCTTAAAAATATATTCTTTAGAATTCCTGTGGTTGCTGGTACTGTAATAGCATGTTGCCATTAGCGTCCTTTACAGAAATGGTCCAGTAATGTCCCTAGGCTAAAGCATATGAAACATTTTGAAAATGTTTTCTTTACACTACACACTTTTTTTTGAAGGTATACCATCTATCTCAAAAAAATTATGTTATTTTGTTTAAGGTTCAGCTACATTCATAAATGTTTTAATTACTAAGGTACATTACTGAAGTGCAAAACTAGCTAAAAATGATCAATATTCAAATTGCATCATAATCAAATCAAAAATGACGTTTTAAAAAATAAAATAAAACACCCATCAAAATAAAGTAGCTCTTATTACATTATTCCATTACTAAACGCTTCTGTTGAATTAAGTCTTACCAATTAGAGTTCTTTAAATTTTAAAAAAGTAATTAATAAAATAATATTATTAGACGAAATAATATAATTAAAAATTAAAATTATTGAAGAAACTGTTATACAAATATATCTTAATCAAAATCTACATCATTTCGTATTTTAAAATTCTCTAACATGTCGAAATTTTAAAAGTAATATAGACAGTACAATAAATGTTAAAAAAGTTATATCTGCAAAACGAACAAAAACCGGTCCATGCGAAAACATAATTGCTGGCTAAGTACCTCCCAGCGCTTTTCTCTGCGCGCCGATACAATTCGGCTCAGAGTACTATAAGTACGGCATACATAAACAGAGCTTATGCGAACAGCAAACATCAGCCATAATAAGTAAACAAGTTAAATATACGAAAAAGGTGGACAAAATAATCGGAAGAAAAACATTTGCGACCTATATTTATTTTACCTTCGCTTGCTTTCCGATCGATTTTCTGTTAGAAAGGCTCGCGCTGTCTCTATTCCCGCCAACCCGTTCATCAAACCCCAGTTCTTGCCATCTTTCGCAACATTGATTTGATTTATATCCTCCGTCTTAGAAATTGAAAATCAAATTTATGGCCAACGGTCAAAATGACAAATTTCGCGGTATTTAGGGCTGTTCAGTTTAATTGAAACGCTCACGCAGTCATCCATATTGAGCCGAGGCACCAGCAGTCCCTAGCAGGAAACCGCCTCCACTTATTACTTTGCCTTGTTAAGATAAATCAATAAATTTGAAAGGGGTTATTTATAACACAAACTTTGTGCCGCATAAAGGCAGTGCTATAAAGTACTTACATTTTTTCCTGTTAATTTAATAAACAACAATGTTTTATAAAAAGAACGCTTAAATAAAATATAAACTGTGCAAACTTTGTTAGATTTTTTTTTTTTAATTTTATTATTATTATTTTTATTATTTTATTATATTTATTATTATTATTATTATTTTACATTTAAAAATAGTAACGAACTAGAAAAAGAAATTATTTGGTTTACTTTTAATCTAAGAGATGTAATTTTCTTTTGCATCTTAGCCATAAATTATATATAAATGTGCCCAAACAAATATCTCTTTGTTGCTTCCATTTTCCAAAGTCGATTTTAATAAATCGCTATAAGCAGTTTGGCAATATAAACTGTATATAATGCTCACCGAGTTCAGCGACACCATTCAGATGATGGACATAGGTCGCGGATTCCAGATTACCTTTTCCAATTTCAAGGCTTACGACATCAGATCGGCTCTTTCAGTCATGATGTATAAAGCCCTTGGCTGACGTGTTCAGATTCATTCCCCGTTTTTAGACACACTGCGAAACTAGAAATTCGCTCTTTTATTTTAAAAATTTTTTAGTTTCTATAGGTTTTTTGTTTTATATATATATATAAAGCATGCTTTATTAAATTTTTATAAAATATTTATAAAATTGTTTAAGTTAAAATACAGTCTTACTACATAACTAAAAATAAGGATTTAATTTTAACGTTTGTTGTTTCAAGTTCAACTATCTAAAGTAAATATCAAGAAAAATTAAAAAGTGTAAATTACAAAATACAATAAACCTATAAATATAAAAGAAATTTTCTGTATTGTTTTATGCAATATTGTTCTAGAATTTTTTAGAATATACAACAGACATTTTCAATTCCGACTAAACAATTAACATCGTAAATCACAATAACAAAGGGTGGCCTCAATTAAAATCAGAATTTAAATTTTAAATCAAACAATTTTCGAAATGATTTCATGATTGGATTTTTAACCCTAAACTCGTCTGAGAGACGTTGATGTTCATAAATGTGTATACTAGAGTGCGCTAGTTGCTCCCTGCCGTCGGTATAAGCTTAGAGTAGATACTGTACACCTCGTTCCGCGTATTGAGACGTAGTTAATTTGCATTCATTGTTTCTGAGAAGTGATGGATCTCGATTCACTCCGTCTAGGAGACGTGTGTTATCAAGAGCATTCTAATTTACTGCATCTGAGATCCATACGTTATTAAAATTAAACAGTGTTTTTGATCTATTTTTTTTAGATTTCTTATTTAACACATTTTTAGATAAATTAGTGAATTTGTGTATTTCGTTCAACATATCGGGTGTTTTAGCAAGAACGAAAAAAATAATGGCGATGGAAGTAGAGCCAAGTGATGAAGAATTCTCGTCAGACGACTGATAAAACGCCACCAATTGTATGGAGCATTCAGATAATGACAGTGACTTTGAAGTAGACAAGCAGGAAGTTCGAAAAAATGGTAATAATAATATATAAGAATGGTAAGGCTGTAACGCCCCGCGTAGGAGCACGACTCATATGTGGTGCGGGGCGATGTGGCAAGCACCGCGCCTTAGACGATCACCATGATTACCCTTTGTTCAAATGAAAGCAGGTACTCGATTATTTTTAGTGACTGAGTAGGCCACCCGCCAGGCATCAGAGAGCACCGGGAATGAACCGAGATCCGTCAGCATCGCAGCCCGCCTCTTAACCACGGGACCACGCTGGCTTTCGAAAATGGAAAATGAAAATTTCGAAATTTGTGACCTAAAACTGGGTTTCAATGTCATTACGAAAAAACAAATCCATTATTTGGAGTGTATCAGAGATAAAAAACACACCGTCAAAAATTTTATAAAGATAAAACTTCCAGTTCTACTAGCTTGAGCAAGATCTCTAGGGAAAAATGTTTGGTGCCTTCTGTTTGATGTAGAGCTGATTATCACAATTGTAGAATGCACCAATAGAAAATGAAACTGATGAGAGAAAAACTAACTAACTTTCAAAAACACCGATGTGATTGAAATTAAAAGTCTAATAGAACTCGTAATGTTTTGTGCTATGTCCTGCAAAGTGTCGAAGAGAAAATCTTAATTTACTGTTTGGGCAGTATTAATACCAATTATTCGTTGAACAGACGAGGTGTTGGCAGTTACCGATTTTTTACAATATCATTGCAACAATCCTCGTAAACGTTTTGATTTTATGCTGCCACTGGCAAATAGTCTGATAAAAAACAAGTCTAAACACCTGTAAAGTCTGCAGACACCAAATCTCTCAGGATACTCAGACAAATAATAAAAGCTATCCTTGGTGTAGATAATCAGTCCGTTCCCAGAACTACGGAAATATCTGACAAACTTTCAAAAAAACGTCTAACAGACGTGTGTTACTCACAGTCTATAATTAATTTATGTTACCAGTAGGGGGTTAATTAGTAATAAATTGTCTCTGATTATATATGAAAAATTATGTTTTGGAAATAATCACGTTGAGCAGTGGTGGCTTAGTGGATAGATCGCTAGACTACGAAACTAAGAGTTGCGGGTTCGAATCCCGCTCTCGCCAATTCGATCACTGGCATTTTTACGGCCCAGCTCGACTCGGGCTGCAATAAATGAGTACCTGAAGGTCAAACTCTAGGGTAATAATAGGCGGCCGGTACGTATCACTAGCCACGTTTACTACCCTTGTGTACCGTAGGCTCTAGATTGTAGCAGATATATCCTGTTACGACCCCCATAGGCCTTCGGGCCTGCTACGGGGATCTATTATTATTATTAAATAATCACATTAGTTTTGGCTGCAAACCTTAGTTCTCTTTACAAAATTGTTGATCTCAAGTTTGCATGTGTTCTGACCAGTTTCATCAATAATACGCCGGTTTCGGTTTTGAGTTTACTAACTGATGGTGTGTTACTGTCACGTGATGTTAAGTTACGAAGTTTTGGTGGCATTCCGTAATTACGCGATAGTACTTTGTTGGTACAACATTGTAACTCGAGCAGTAAAGCACGTGTTCTGCTGGAACCACATATATTCTAAATCCATTTTTCCCAGCAGATCCCAAAAAATTATTATGTAGCGATAGCGGTCGTCATTCACAGTTATAGCGTTTCCTGCATTTTTCTTTTGTTTTGTGACAACTAGTGGTGCCTAACTTTTAAAACTATTCTAAAGAACTAACAATTAATTTACTCTAGTAACTGCTTAAAATTATCTACTAAATTTATTCCAATTATGTTCTTTAGATTATTCGGTTAACTATATACGTGTCACCCGCACTGTTCTGCTATTATACACAATACATAAGATCAAGCTGTTTGGTTCTCTTAGGACGTGGCGTTCATTTTCCAGCAGCTGCAGAGCTTCTGCATTGACATAAAGATATAGCCTGGTTTTATGATTGTCCGCAAACCATTTTATTTCTTCTTCATCAGTAAAAATACCAAAATCTCGGTAAAGATCTGCGTTGCACAGATATATTTTAAAAATTTTGAGTTATTTTAACGTTACTAATAGGTACATTCCTATAATTAGATGCAGTAAAGCCATACCGGTTTTAGGACTTGGTTGTAGATTAGAATTTTATTTATTTTACATACGTAAAGGTAACACAATGGTCAGTTTCAATGTTGTTTCTCTGTTTCCTACTTCCAAATAAATGGTGCCCTTATGGGCTTCCCACTTTCACCTGTCGTAGCTAACGTGCTTATGACCGATTTCGAAATAAAACTCCTCGCCTGTTTTCCCTTAAAACCTACCTATTGGATAAGATACGTTGACGATACGTTTGTTATCTGGCCTCATGGACATGATACGCTTTCCGAATTCCTGTCCCGCTTTAATAAACTTTCTACCAATATCACGTTTACAATGGGAGTCGAAATAAATTGTTATAAATTCCCTTCTTTTTTAGACACTCTCATAACGAAAACTTTTTCTACGATAGTTTCTATCAACTGCAAAATTCATAATTACCAAATCTCTTAAACCTCCCGACAGTAAGAACCGACAAAGTGAAAATAATGGTATTAATACAATTACAAAAACTATAATACAAAACGGATATTTCCAAAAATCTCTAACCCATGTTATTAACAAAATACCACTTCCAAAACTCATAATTTTTCCGGCCAAACTAAAGCAATTTTACCTTACATCAAAGGCATTACTGACAGATTAGGTTGCATACTGAATAAATAAGATATTAAAACTGTTTTCACGACCAACATAAAAATAGCTGATTTCATCCGCTGAACTAAGAACCATTGCCCCCACAATTTGGAAGGTGTCTACAAAATACCTTGTGGTGACTGGGACAGAACATTCATTTGCTGTAGGAAAGGGCGGTGTTGTTCTGCTTTGGTCAAACATAATAAAGAAACCGAACATATAACTTATTTTTTCAATTTTAAAATACTCTCCCATCTTCCATCCTATCAGAAGAAGTATTCTACGGGGCATTGAAATAGAAAAACACCGTTAATGCCTCAATATTGCAGGCGATGGTCAATGCTTACATGCTATTTTAGAACGGTTAGTAACCACTTATGTAATTCGTTACAACAAACAAACTTTTTCCAACGCAGTACATTCCCCGCACAAACATGTCCCCGTCAACCTTTATTTCTGTTTCTATAAATAATAAAAGTAGAGCACACGAAAAGCCAGTCTTCTTCTTTGGGGATTTAAAGTAAGGAACTAAAAACGTCTTAAAAATGAAATCAAGGTGGATCTCTAGACGTCGAGAATTTCCCAAAAATAGTCGTAGTTTAAGCTGTGAACCTAATTTACAGCTTTCTAACCATTTCTAACCATAAAGACGTGAAATACTACAACTCATATTGTGCGATAGGTGGTTAGCCTAATCTGTTAATTTAGAAGAAATGGAATGTACTTTACAAGAGCCAAGGCGTAAGAGTGTGGCAAAACTAAGCCTTTACGTAGTGGATATTGTGCTCGCAGATGCTTGGTTACATCATAAAACTGCATTTGTAGGAGCAAGCTTTGTCACACAATTCGCATGTACTTTACTATTTATAACATTTATAAATAAATGAATGAAGCAGTGTGATGTGTATTTATTATAACCAAACTACTCTTGGCCTGTATGAACCAAGCATATTTTTATTTTATATTTGGATTATATTATGAACAACTGTAATATTATTTAAAAGGCAACAGATAATAGATAACTAATGATGTGAAAGTAGAAAGTACAATGCAATTTTCATTATTTTGAACAATATTAATCCTGTCTAAATTTTAGGTGAATTTCTTTATTAATACCTCACTTACTATAAATAACTTAAATTAAAATCTTGATACATAAATTTAACTAACTAAAGTATATACTACGTCAGTACAACAATGTTGTGTTCCAAAACGAGCAAAAATAATATCACTTGCATGAATTCTTCAGCAAAGGCATACGGCTCATACTTCGTTAGCAATCAGCCGGGACAGGATAGAGCTGTCGTGTAATGCCAAAAACATTTCTGCACGGATAGCAAAGGTAGAAACATGTAGAGGAAGGCGACGTTACTGGATTATTTTGCATATATTTATTTGAATAAATTGTAAGGGTGCCTGATGCTGCGCTTGCAATAGCCTGCTGTAGTACTGTGCACAAATATCTTACATAAAATTTCCAATCAAGTCCAGTAAAGCAACAAAGTAAACACTTTTAGTAATCAACAACTAACTTAAAAAGCTTTGAACGAGCTTTAGCTTCAAGCATTGTAATGCAAGGTATCGTAAGTCTAGTTTCATGTTTGTGGGTGACTGGAGCACTAAAAAACGCAACAGACAGATAAGCGAGATTTCAAATGCGTTACGTTCCATTTACTAGATTCAATCGTATATTCGCTAGTTTGTTCTTCATATTAATCTATTTACAGTCCATGTTAATTTGTAATTATGGTAGGGAAACAAACATTGATTACTTTAAAAAGATTAGGGGGAGCGCTCAAACGACTTATATTGCTTATAAAATTTATTAATTTAAAACCTTTCAATAGCACTTTAGATAAATTTCAATCAAACTAGATGATATAAAAATCAAGCTGGTTAGTGGCTGGTGGTGACTTTAATAACTTTAAAAAGTTTGCAACATAAAAGCCGTTCCGCTCGTATGATATGATCCAATGACGAATTGGATTGGCGAAGTGCATTTTCAAGTAATATTGCTTAGAAATAATAATCGTAGCCTTTAACGCTAAATATAATAAATAATTAGATTTATATAATTCTTTTAAATCAAGCTAATTACAACAACTATTCAAAGATTACTATGTATAAAGGGCGAAGCAGTGCTCATTATATATGCTCTTTAGAATCATCAAAGTTAAATTATTTGCTTGTTGGGAGTTATTAAAAATAGTTTTGATAATAAAAAAATTAGAATCAAAAAGCATACAAGAAATTTGCAAGCGAACTATAAAAACTATTCGATGTTACATTAAGTATATAACATATGAAATACTTGATTTATATAAGAATGTTAAAAAATGATGAAAATACATAATTGGAGTGGAAATTTATAAAGTAAAGATGTCAGCTGTTACAAGTCACTACGATTAACGTTAATGTTATTGGAAACCATCAGAATACACCAAAAAAATCACAGTACTATGCTAACATGAGCAACAGCACATTAAAAACCGATAGCATGAGTTGTTTGTAATAAATCTCACAAAATATAAAAATCCTAAGCATGTTGAAAATGGTAGTCAATGTTTATGTGTACGCATTAAAAATTCGGTTTAGAGGACCAAAAATATGAATAGGCATCAGAAGGAACCCATAATAGGCGCCAGTTGCAAAAAATGATAAAACGCGTTACAGAAAAAAATAGATAGGGAATAAACAAACTAAATAACTCTGAACACTTATATTTATCAAAACTAGAGCGTACTATTCCTAATTTACTCTAATTTAATGTTAAGGTTTAGCCTAACGTCATTGGTGGAGCGGGCAGCCGAATTGGGCAGTCAGACTGAACAGGTTAGCAGCGCTGGAGTCAGTGGCGATCAAACCTGGTGCAGGACGAGAGGCCGTGCGATAATGCAACGGAAGCAACGTTTTCGTTGGTGTTCCTCGTTTCCGGGCACAGGTTTTCTTGATGGTGCCCCCCAACTTCCCAAAAACTGACCAGCTGATAGAGAAAAGGTAGAATACACACAAGTTGCTTGCGTTATTTACCAGTAATTGCAGACTCGTAGAAAGCGTTTGTCCTTGCAGTTTTACAGCAGGATGGTAGATTCCGTACACAGCGGGTAGACAAGTTGTTACAGAATATTAAAACGTTTGAATCTTAATACTCAAATACAAATGCGGTTTTACAGCAAGATAATAGATCCCGTACAGAGCGGGTAGGCGTTTTGAGACAGATGGTTACACTTGAAAGTGTAATGTACAAATGCTAAATGCAAAGCAAGGAACATGTTAGCTGTCACGCATTTGACAACGCAGGTGAAAGCTGGCCGCAGGTTAAATATTTTAAGTGTGAATTTCAAAGTTATTTTACCCTATAATGTATGCATTTTCAAACAGCGGAGTGAGCAAAGCCCCAATTTAAAGATATTATTCGGCCGCAAGAACACCGCCCACCAAAATCATTTATGATTTCAAAGGAGTAAAATCAATAGACACATCGCACCAAAATTTACAATTACTTAATTCACAGCTTGCACTGTGGCAACAGGGAGAATGTTCTCTAAACTCGGATGCAAGACAAAGTTTGCGTGGAAAGATTGACGCGATTGGGCAACAGAAGGCACGAATAAGCGAGACGGCCGCTCACCCTAACAAAATTGCGTGAATTTAGAAAAGGGTTGAGGGGTCGAAATCGAATTGTTGGAGTTTTTATATTTCGAATACCTACAATATTACCGGAGAAGTGAAAAGTTTGAGTTACTGAAACCAAAATTGAAAAATGTTTGTTCGGATATTTGAAATGGTATAACATCACGAAAAGTTAAGTTTGCATTTAATGACGTAGATACATGTGACGAAATAGCTTTTCCGTGAAGAAAGGGATAGCCACAACTCTATTTGCTACAAAGATTTTTAAGTTATGAGGCGGAATATGCAGCCATAATAAAACAATTTTAGAATCAGAAAACAAATGAAAGCTCGAGATACAAAATTCGTTTTCTTTTGAATGAAGTTATACATTAATCGGGCCAAAAGATAAGCCGCACAAAGTTCTAATCTAGGAATGATTTGTGATTTAAGAGGAGCCACTTTGGTTTTAGGTTTAAGCAGCGAGGCTGACCAGTCGTTGACCGAGGGACAAATGTATAAAACGGTGAGATAGCCGCGACATTCTAAATCTGGAGGTACGGACGAGTCCCACACTATCTATAATATACATAATAATTGCAAGATGTTGTTGCGAGGGAAACGGTCAGGGATGATACTGCAGAGGTCATCGGGCTAGTATGACCCATCCAAACACGGAATTAAAAGTCGACGGTTTTGCCAATGATTGGTTTCAAATTCAAAATAATTTTAGGATATAAGTTTGCTACAACTAAAAAATCGATTTTTCACGAAACTTGGAAATTTTTATCTGCTACTTGCAAATTCTTAAACTGACCATAAACATGTTTGGGGAAAGGAGCTATCGGGAATTCGGCAGTGATCGAGGGCAATATCATAATTGTAACAAAAAAATTGTCGTTCAAAAATTTACAACGAATGTGACATTTTACTCTTCCAAACGATTCAGTACTCCACAGTCCAATCCGTAAAATTGAAGTGGCCGTAGGAAGCAACTTTAAGCCGAGCGAACGTACACAAGAAAGTTTTATCGCATAAACCTGCGAGCCAGGATCAACTAATACACGAGTTATATGGAAGCTACCCCGTGCGTCCTTGATGAGGATCTGCGTTTTTTCCAAATTTGTTTACAATCAACAATAGGGGAATTGACAGCGCAAGATAGGCCTTGCCTGGAACTGGGCTGAGCAGCAGAGAGACTACAGGAGAGAACAGAGCAACACGAGGGTGTTCGGAATTAACGGGTTTTACGAAAGAGGGCGTAGGTAAGCGTTCTTTTGCTCGACTTTACAATCCCCGAAACGAGGGGTGGGGGTACAAAATTAGTAGAATAAACAGGATTTTGTGTTGAATGTAATATGTAATGATGTCGGTTGCTCCTGTACATATGGCAAACTGACTGAGACGCGCAATTCACTCGAGAATGAGACCCTAAACAGCTAAAGTACCGTTTGTGGGTTCGTAAAAGTTGGTATTTATCTGCCAGTAAAAATTTAAAAATTTTGAACATTTAAATAGCGGATGTCCGGCCTTATATGCTAGGCAATTCAAATTCTGTGGCGGAGAAGTGAATGCAGAGGAGGAGGGAGACTGTAAACTTGAGTTGACCAACAGAACACGTAACTTTGTCATACTGTTGAATGCATTTTTCTCAATTTTAGAGTGCAAACTTACTCTATAATAAAGTTATTTAGTCAACTATAAGTGGAAATTTCAGTTTTCAAAAACTTTCTTTCAAAAGCTCTTCGTGTTTGTGCATCTAAATTTGTTAAAGTTAATGAAAATAGCAAAAAATCTGCTAAATTATTAATATCATTTGCTCTAATGGCGTTAATCGATGTCTGATGAATATTTAAAAATGTTTTAAGTCCGTTTAAAGAGTCGGAAGTAAAGGGTTTAAAGTTTAAAGTTTTGTTAAGATACGCCGGAACTAATCGTCTTTTATTTTGAAAACGTAATTTTAGAACTTCGTGTATAAAAGGGTAATTAGCGGGTATCATTTCAAAACTTTATAAAGTTTCACCACTTAAAAGTGATCGTATATAATAAATTTTTTAGATATCGTCTATACTGGAGTCATTGTAAACTAGCGAGGAATAAATCGAATTGAGTTCAAGCCAATTTTCTATATTCCCATTGAAAATAGGAATTTCGATTTGCGGAACAATATTATTTCGAGAATTATTTGGAGGCGGGATTGGAGCAACGCCAGTAATCGGCTCTTGTTTGGTCAATTTTATGTATAAAGTTTTGATTTAAAAAATCAATTTATCAAACGACACTTAGATCTTCGCCACATCCATTCTTTTGGTATTTTCCAAAGAAAGGAAGCGTTTATTTCATCAAATTTGAATTGCAACAATTCTTTTTCTAGATTGGGGAGAATTTTCATTCGAGCTCTAAAATTATCTAGACCATCAATTTTATTAAATTTGACCGCATCGTATACATTATTTACACGAGAATAATTTAAAGAACTCTGTGATATCAAATTTCCCACAATGAGGTCGGACTAGGTTTCTGAATCAGATTCGGACATTTTGCATGATTTATTAATTATTATATATAGCAATTACCAGAAAAACGGATATAACTTTAAATAAATTTAATAGTCATGGTTAGAGGGACCAGACTTAACTTACGTTTGGTTTGATTCTCTAAGAAACGCCCAAACAATGACTGTAGGTAGGCATAACGTAATATATTATTGAGAGGAGGTGGTTGAGAATGAAATCACTATTTGCAAACAATTATTGGCAACTTCAAAAAGTTTAGACGTAAAATGCATGCGTACATATGGACGCAAACAGTACTATGAACTTAACTATTTAACACAAAGAGAAAAGGTGATAACCTGTTTTAAGCACGGGCATTAGTAGAGAGTAAATTGCAATATTAGTTTTTTACGAGGAAGTTTGCGGATTTGCTACAGTTCTGAAAGAGATGTACCTTCCAGTGGAGGATTTGAATTAACCGAAAACACAAATAAATTGCTCAATTAAAGTGGAAATCTCATCGAGATTAATAGCTATTACAAAAACGGTTTTACTTCGGACATGTAATTATTTATCAAACCAGTTTATAGATAAACGTGTTTTAGAAATATCAGGCAATATTAGGCTCGTTGGTCCAAAATTCCACAAACTAAACCAAATTAAATCGAAATGAGTGCCGAAATGTCTTTCCATCTCATTAATTCTGATTAAGATATTAGATTACCTAGATTATTGCAATAAAAACAGGTAACTTAGAAAATGTATTACAAGAAGCTTATTTACCTAACAATAACAGTTTTGAAAATTTTAAGGCATCAAAAACATTTGCATCGACGAAAGAATTTTTAAGTACCAGAGATGAACATTTTATATAAAACACAAATCGTGATCCAATAACAGGACGATATAGTGTTCGATTACCATTTAATGAAAAAATTAAAAAGTCGAGTGTCATATAAATCAGCAGATAAGTAGTTTCACTCGTTAGAACCAAAACTTACCAAAAACCTACTATGTTAAAAGTATGTATAAAGAAATTAGACTAAGGCCTATGATTAAAATTGACTCAGGAAAATTCTATTCGAGGATTATATATATATATATATATATATATATATATATATATATATATATATATATATATATATATATATATATATATATATATATATATATATATATATATTTTCTCTTTAGGTCTTCTTTCACTGCTTCCCACCATCTCTTCCTCGATCTCCCCCTTTTTCTCCGTCCTTCTGGGATATACCATATTAACCCCTTTACTATTCTGTCATCAGGCAGTCTTTCCATATGACCTAACCACTGGAGTCTTCTGGCTTTAATTACCTGTACTATATTTGGATCATTATATAATTCATATAGTTCTGCATTTGTTTTTTTCTCCAATACTCCGTCTACCTTCTTCCCACTATATATCCTTCTTAGCATTCTTCTTTCCCATGCTTCCAAACTGTTTTGTGTTTTTTTTTGTCATAGCCCATGCCTCACTGGTATACAGTATTGTCGGCCTCAATATGGTCTTATAGATCCGAATTTTGGCATTTCTGGAGATATCCTTTGATCTTATTATGCTATTCATACTCCCCGCGCATCTACTCCGTTCAGCTATTCTTCTTTACATTTATTGGTTATTAATGCTCCCAAATACATATATTCCTCCACCTCTTCAATTCTAGTACTTCTTCTCCCATTTGTAGTCTCAGTTTGTTTTGTTCATTTGCTGCATGTTTATTCTTTAATTCCATATATTTCGTCTTACTGTTGTTTATTCTTAGGCCTATTTGTTTTGCAGCTTGCAGCAGTTTTCCATCCATTCCTGTTAGCTCATTTCTACTCCTTGTTATTAAAAGTATGACATCCGCGTAAGAAGACACTGATGACTCTTATTCATAATAGTTCCTCTCCTATTTATTCCACTTTTCCTTATTGTTGTTTCCAGTGCCGCGTTAAATAATAGAGTAGATAGCGGGTCCCCTTGTCTTACTCCCCGTTTAACTTCAAAACTTTCTGTTATTTCCCCATTTACTTTCACCATGCATTTAGTATCTTTTAACGTCAGCTTTATCAGTCTTATTAATTTTTCTGGTATTCCCAGTGTTCTTATTGCTTCATACAATTTATCTCTAATTATGGAGTCGTAGGCGGCCTTGAAATCAATAAAAAGCGTATGCACAGGGATATTATATTCGTACGCCCCCGTTAGTATTTGTTTAACTGTAAATATTTGATCATTAGTATACCTATTCTTGCGAAATCCCTCTTGGTATTCTCCTATAGCTGCTTCCAATACTCTTCTAATCTTTGTTTAATCACTATTGCCAACACCTTGTACGTTATATCTGATATTGCGATTCCCCTATAATTGCCGAAAACATATTTATCTCCTCCCTTAAAAACCGGTACTATCACCACTTTCTCCCACTGTCGTGGCATATTTTCTGTATCCCATATGGTCTTTATTAATTCATACACTTTATCACATATAATTTCACCTCCATATTTTAGGTTTTCGGCTGTTATTCCATTTTCCCCTGGGCTCTTGTTATTTTTCAATTTGTATATTACTTCTTTAATTTCGTCCTTTTTAGGCTTCCTAATTTCTTCATCATGAATCTTCTGTATTTCTTCACTATGCTCTTCTCTTTGTGATACGGTTCCCTCTCCTTGTGTCCCGTCATATGTGTTTTGCTCTTTTTCAAAATAGTTTTTCCATCTTTTTTGAATATCCCGTGTATTACCTAATAGTTGTCCATATTCTCCTTTGATATAGAATTGTTTTCTCTTGGATCCAGTTTTAATGGTTTTAACATCTAAAATTTCTTATTTTGTTTTTCTTGTACTTTTCCTCAGTGTCTCTTATTTCTTCCTCTTTATATTTACGCTTTTTTGCTCTACACATCTGCTTTACTTTGATTTTTTTTCTTTATCCAGCTTTTAGTCTTGATCATTTTGTGTTTGTAAAAACTTTAACCACATCTTCGTTTTCTTGTTTATCTCTTCTTTGCATGCTTCATCCATCCAGTGATTCTTATTAATCTTCCTATTTAGTGGTATCTTCTTCCTCATGGCATTTATAATTGATTCCTCCAGTTTTTTCCATTTTTGATCTACCTCACCACTTTGTTCATCGTCGTTCTTATTTTCTTCCTCTATACTATTAATATACTTCCGTGCTACTTCAGTATCCTGTAGCGCCTTAAGATCATACGTTATTTTTCTTTTGTGTTTTCCCCTCTTTCTTAGTGTTTTATTTAAATTTATTTCCACTGTTACGAGAAAGTGGTCTGAGTTTACGTCAGCTCCTCTATACGTCCTAACTTTTTTAATTTTTTGACCCACTTCTTCTTCTCCCAGTACATGATCAATTTGGTTTGTTTCCTTTCGTCCTGGAATTTTCCATGTTCCTTTGTGTATGTCCTTTTGTTTAAAGTGCGTGATCATTATTTTCATCTTCTGTTCTATGGCAAATGTTATCAGCCTTCTGTACCTTGTTGGTCTACGATTATAAAAAACGAACTTTGTATCAAAATATATGGGTTTGGCAAAGCAAGTGGAAAGGTTCATTAGGCATATATTAAACGGAAAAATCGGGGCTAAATTTTATAATAAAAAATGGTGAATTATGCACACTATTATTGTTCTCTTGGTTAATATAGTTTATTGTGCGATCCATAAAGGATTTGATGACATAACATATTTTTATGGTCGGACCGAAAAATTACTTTAAAATAATAATCAACTATACCTGTTGAAAACGCTTGTCACAAATATAGTTGCTGGAATTAGAGACCTTACAAGTATAATACGTTGCAGATTCACAGCTTTACAAAAAAATGTTTTTTCGTGCAGATTCATAAAATTGGACACAATGTCCAAACAGTTTGCTATTAGTACGCAAGTTAAAGACAACGCATACCTTAACAAACATAATATAGCAAAATACCATCTTGATTAGATGTTGTACGATAAATAAAATATGACGTTTATATGCTCTCATACAAAATCAATAAGCTATTTTAAAAATTATGAATCGGAAATGTTTTCAAAATGATCTAACACATTTATTTAAAAATTCTCTACTTTTATATTGTGAACAATTTTTCATTCTTTTGGTAAAGAATCGTATCACCGATTGCACATGTTTTTATTCATATCGGATTATTGTCTGATTTTTGAACAAAGATACGATCATAGGAGCTTTATCTAGATTCTTTAGTAGGCGTCGATGGTTGCCAAAACTATAACTTGGCAGCCTTATAAATTTTTTAGGGGCAAAAGCAAATTAAAGAGCCTGTTTAAATGATTTCACTTAAAAACGCTTAACATTGAAGTGAAAAGGTTGTGGACGAATAAAGGTACCACTTATCATTTTATACATGTTTGGCCACAGTTTGGTGAATTTTAGAAAGCGGCAATCAAATCATTCAAGAATCATTAGTATCAAGTAATATAAATCGAAGCCATTCTTAACTTATGACTTATCACACCTTTATCCGCAGACCTAAACAATTTGTGTGCTTTTATTCCCGTTCGTTCCAAGCGTACCGGATTCGAACTCCATAAAAACACCAGTCAAGAGTTTTTCCAATTGACAATATCCAATATATCAAACAGCACTTTTTGGAGAAACTAATTGTGTGTCGGAGCAAAATGCCTACTGTGATTAACAAATATTAAAATTGGTACAACTTTTTTATTAAATAAAAATAATGTAATACGTTTACATTAGCCTCTGGTCTAAATCGTTTATACATTTTAGGACAGTAGCGTCAATGTATGCTAATAATTAATGTAAAAACTCAATTTGGAATTGATAAGTGATGTGTGATGCAAGTAGCACCTCTTCTTTTTCTTCTTCTTCTTCTTCTTCTTCTCTTTCTTCTTGTAACTTCTAATGAAAATGGCGCTCAAGGTGTTTCTAAAGCAAAGTGACTGACAGGGTTGCTAGGCCTGCGCATCGTTGGTTGGGTCCGTTGTTGTCACTATTTTCTTTACCACATTGACATGTTCTGTAGTTGTAAGTCCTTTAGCATAATTCTTTTCTATGTCTACCTTTTCTGGGTCTACCCCTTTTTTGTTTTCCTTGCGTATTAAAATCCAGGGCTTGTTTTGTAATGTTATTATTTGGTTTTATCAGTGTATGGTCTATCTATTCCCTTCTCTTTTTAATTGTTGTTTCAACCTTTTTCTCATATGAGATTGTCCATAGTTGCTGGTTTGTTATTTTTTTCAACCAAAATATGCGATGTATATGCCTAAAGCATTTGTTTATAAACACTTTCAGTTTATTCATTATTTGTTTATTAATCGACCACGTTGTTCTAATAATTTTTGTATTCCAAATTTTCTACAACATATCGAATGCAAATTGTGCCGAGGTTATTTTTCTATTAATGTTTTTCTGTGTACCCCCGTTAGCGTCCAGTATGCTGCCTACGTAACAAAATTCGTTGACTTTTTCAATCCTAAGTTCACGGAGTATTATATTTGTTACTTCTTGGTTTCTTGTTGTAAGTATTTTTGTTTTTTTTTCATTCATTTTTAGTCCGCCCTTTCCCACTTCAACTTTTAGTTGTCAAGTTTTCTTTGCATTGCTTTTTCATTTGTTGTGAGTAAGCAGATGTCAGCTGCGAATTTTAGGTCTCCAGTGAATTCTGTTTTTTTTTTTTTTGTCTTCTATGTGTCCTATAACCCAGTCCACTATAATAAGGAAAAGTGTTGGGGATAGTACGCATCCTTGGCAAACTTATGTCTATAAACTGATTTTTTTTGACATTCTGCAATTGTGTTCGACTCTTGCGGCGAAATTAGTGTTCAGTAATTTGATTATTCTTATGAATTTATCCGATAGCTCGTAGTATCCCATCATCTTTTACATTATCTTTTTTGAGACTGAGTCGAACGCTTTTTCAAAGCTGATAAAATTTACCCATACGTTCTGTTCATTCTCAGTTGTTTTCTCTAAAATAATCCTCACTTTAGAGATGTGGTCGATGCATAAACGTCTCTCCCTGAACATCGCTTGATTTTCTCTAAGTTTAGTGTCTACAGCCGATTTCATGAGTATAAGAAATCATCTTAGTCATTATTTTGCTTGCTGTTGATAGTATTATGGGTCTGAAGTTTTCTCAGCGAGGAGGTCACACTTTTTGGTATTTTTATTAACACCCCCCGTACCCAGTCTTCTGGAATGTTTTCATCGTCCTACACTTTGTTTATTAAAATGTGCATTATCTTAATTGTATGCTCTTTAATAATAATAATTTTTTCCGCTTTTCATTTTGTTCAGTGCTTGTTCAATTTCATTCTTATTGAATTTCTCTTCGCTTACATCTAGTTGTTGGATTATTATATTGGTACTCACTTTCTGTGTACTACTGTGTACAAATGTAACCCGGAATGTTGTTATAATTTTTGAAATCCTTATTTATTCTTAAAAATCTATTTCATCGCCTTCGAAGTAATCGCCCTCGGCTGCAATGCACTTACGCAAGCGAATTTTCCACTCATCAAAACACTTTGAAAAGTCCTGTTTCGTTATGGCCTTCAGCACCTTCTTCGATTTTGCTTAAATCTCTTCTATCGTGTCAAAACTGTGTCCCCGGAGCGGTCTTTTCATTTTGCTGAATAGCCAGAAGTCACATGGAGCTAAATCAGGCGAATACGGCGGCTGCGGACCGATATGGGTGGAAGTTTTAGCGAAATGGTCACGAATAAATTGAGAGTTTTTGGAACCAAACGAGATTTGACTTTTTTGAGGAACAAAACTTCCTTCAAAATGGTGTTGACTGATCCATTGGAAATGCCAACGATGTCAGTAAGCTCTCTAGTTGTCGATCGACGATTTTGGAGCACCAATTCCTTAATTTTCGCGACGTGCTGTTCGTCAGTTGATGTTCTTGGACGTCTTTGATGTGGTTCGTCTTCAACGCCTTCACGACCCTCTTTGAACATTTTATGCCATTCGTATACTTGTGTTTTAGACATAGCCTGTTCACAGAAGGCTTTTTGTAACATTCTGAACGTTTCCGCAGCAGAAATATTATTTCTAAAACAAAATTTAATGAAACTTCTTTGTAGAATATTTTCTGACATGGTAAAAATGGAAAAAGTTAATTTTGGTTGTTTACGAAAACGAGCGTCACTCTTCAACTAATTAAGATATTAACCTAAAATTTGACACATATCAGTGCAGTCCTACCAACTTAAAACTAAAAAGATTTGTGCCCAACGAAATGCCCGCCCAGTTTAAATTAAAAATTCCGGGTTATATTTGTACACAGTAGTATTTTCCTTTGCTTTGTAGATTGCAGTAAAATGTGTCGTCCATCATTTCTTTGTCTGTTTTGTATATTTCTCTAATCTCTCATTTGAGTTTCGTTAATGGTTTGTTTTTTTCCATTGATCTGCTTTGTTATATTGTATAGGCTTTTATATTTTTATTGCAAGCTACTATTTTCACTTTTTCTGATAAATTTTTTATGTACGTTCATTTATTTTGCCTTGGTTATGTTTTTACTTTTTGTTTTTGTCTCTGTATTGTCATTATAGTTTCTTCCTTTTTTTTTGTTTCTCATGTTTAATAATTTTATTTTTATTTCTCGTCTTTCTTTGATTGCGTCTATTGTGTCTGGATTTATCCAGAGTTTATTTATTTTTATTTTATATCTGGGAGTTCCTAAAACGATATTAGATTGCTTTTTTATAATTTAGCTATAGATTCTCGATTCCCAAGTCCCTAGATCGTCAATTCTTGCTGTATTATCTCTCAGCTTCTCTTGGAATTTGTCAGCACCTTTCATCATTCTTGCATCTCGTAGTGCGTTTTTCCAATTGTGTTTTATTATTGTATGACCAGTTTTATTTTTATATTATCTATTTAGATATACCCATGTTGCCTTGTGGATATCCTTGTGTTTAAAAAGTGCCGCCATTTGCTAATCCATTTATCTTAGGAATTCGATTAGCTTCTCGCCGTTATCGTTTATTGTTTCTAATCTCTGTTTTCCCATGGAATTTTCATTCCCTACATTGTTGTCAACCTTGGAATCCAGATTTCCTATTAGTTTTTTTAATTTCTTTTTGTTTTCTTCCATGTAACTTAAATTTGTTTATAGAATTTATTTTTGTTATCTTTATCTTTGTCGTTTGTAGGGCTGTACACGTTTATAATAACAGAGTTTTTAATTTTGCTTCTAAATCTTGCCTATATTATTCTTTTCAATATACCTTCCTATTTCATTAGGGTATTTTTTGTTCTTTTATCAATCATTATTACTATCCTTTTCTCTGTTAGTTTGGGTTATTCGTATAGGTCAGAGTACAGTAACATACCCATTTCTTAGCATTGTCTTTCTGTTTCCTTCACATCTAGTTTCGTTTACCATCTTTATATTATATCTTAATATTTTTCTTGCTATTTGATCAGCCTTGCTAGTTTCGTGCATAATTTGACCATTCCAACAGAACCTCTATCTATAGATAATTATTTATATATTGTAATCAGGGGTATCAAAAGCCAACGCCTGGCCGCGAAAAGTTTTTACCGAGCTACATTTTTCGTATATCTTTACATGTCATTACTACAAAAACAATTCTTAAATAATACTATAACAGACATAAAACTAATTTTTTAAGTCATAACTTAAGCAATAAACCAATTTAAATTGTTACCACTTTGTGATTTGCTACTTGCAAATGCACAGGAGTTGAATGCACGCAAGCTGCTCAGAAAATATCCAGCAAATGTCGATATAGAAAAACAAGTTGCACGACCGTGATGTAACCTACCAGCTGATGAAAGGACTGTAATTAATACGTGTTAATGAGGAGGATTTCACTACCCGGGCTAGTTGGGAATTACCCGGCGGTGAGTGGCTGCAGGTAGTGTGTATTCGTTATAATTGGAATGACTGAACAAATGGGTCAGCAAGTCTGCATCAAATTTTATGCGAAGCTGGAACATTTGGCCGCAAATACTATTTCAATGATTCGGAAGATATTCGCAAACGATGCAATGAGTAAAGCACAAATAATGGCTTGGTATAAGCGATTCAAAGATGGTTGAGAATCTATTAAAAGTTATCTCGGTTTGAAAACACCAGCAACGACCAGAAAATCGAAACATGTTAAAAGTGTAACGGCTACAAACAACAAGGATTGGCGATTGACAGTTCGAGAACTAAAATATATATCATACTGTAATTCAGATTTGTCATTCTGCGACTTTGAACTGTCTCAAAAATTTAAATTGTATTTTAGAAGGAGAGACTACAAACCGTTAAAAAAATTAGTCTACTATGACGAAGCAGATTAATGGCAAAGTCTGTCCCAAAAATATGCAGCTAATGTTGAGGGGATGAGAATAATTTGTGTGACTGAGCACTTGACAGCCGATGAAATTGGAATGTAATGTGTTAATAAGGACCACTTTACTGGTCGGGTCAATTAAGAGTTGGACTTTTGTAATTGAGTACATTTAATCTATGACTCTTAAATTTGCAGTGAATGAGCGAGTAAAGTTTTATTAAATTTTGTTAGCAAAGCTGAAAAGCGGGAACTATTCGGGGTTATTCAGAAGTCTTTCGAAAACGAATCATAAATAAGGCTTTCATATTTCTACCATTAAATTAGATTTCTTAAAAAAAGTTGTACGCTTAGATCGGGAAACAAAAGCTTGATTGTTCCAATGTAATTTTTCTAATACGCTTTTTAAAAAAAATTGTTTTTTAAATGGAACTGATGCCACGGACAATGTTTCTTGAAATTTGTACCATTGTTGCTGATTCTGTAAATGATATGTTATTTTAATCATCATTATTTATACTATATAGCTCAATATTTTCGAAATAGTCCACATATTTCACTTCAAGTATAATTTCCGACTTTTGTTCTTCTACGAAAATGTAAAGAAAAAGAATACAATTGTATAGTAATACGAACCAGCTTTTCGAATTTGCATAGAATCAAATTGCGGTCTTCTGGTCGATAACTTAAGAAACCACCAACGGGCGCAGGCTCCTGAAATTGACGGACCCGGGGAATTGAGACTTGATTGTAAGTTAATCATATTAGTGTGTAAATAGTCTAGTAAAAAATAGATGTTGAATTTATACACATAACAATATAAACTTGTATGTTAGTTTTTTGAATGCGATTTAGGAGGACGACATAAACATTTCTACAAAGTGTAACAATGTTGCGCTTCGAAACATACAAGAGTCGTGTAACCTTCAGGTGTTCTACAGAGGCTGATGCTTCATCAGAATTTCGACAGGGAAACATATAACGGCTATGTAATATCCAAAATTATTTTACACCAACAGCAGAGGTTGAAGCGTGTACTAACGCGATCCGAGCATGAAAATCTATAATATAAGTTACTAATAGGTGTATAAATTAGTTCTTAGCTTTAGATTTCACATGACGCAAATCACCGTTTACATGTAACGTATTAGTCCGCCCTCTTGCGGTTTTAAAGCAATGACATTTGGTCTTTCGAAACATCATGCGATTTGGCGTTTGATGCACATAACTTCAATAATCAGCTGTGTTCACGATAGCAATCACAAAAGAGCATATTCGATTTTCTATCCACTTGGCGTTTCGTCTTAAGAAAAACGCTGCTGAAACCACCGAAATGATTTGTGTTGCAAATGGTGAGAATGCTGTAAGTCATTCAACGTGCAAAAAGTGGTACCAAATATTTCGCAGAGAGGAGTTTAGTCTTGAAGATCAACCACGCGCTGGATGCCCTCAAACATTTGACACGGATGAGCTGCAGACGCGTTAGGCTGGGAACTTCTCTTACATGCGGCGTATATCCCAGACATAGCCCCTTCCGGTTATTATTTATTCCGGTCGTTACAGCATCACTTGGCTGATACGCACTTCAAAACAGAAGAAGAAGTCCGAAAATGCATCGATAACTTTATCGTCTCAAAGCCGGTGAGCTTCTATGACCAGGAAATTCGCAAGCTACCCGAAAGATGGCAAAAGGTCATCGATGCCAACAGAGAATACTTTGATACTTAAGCTTTTTTTGTTTGTTTTTAAATAAAACTTTAATTTTGCAGAAAAAAGCTGAGAACTTATTTATACACCTATTAAATTCTGTTGAATTTTTTAATTTTAATAAGTTGCATACTAATTTAAAATGTGCCGCATAATGCTGCGCTTCAAATAATTGGTAGAATTGTGCTTAAATAGCGTGCACCAAATTGTGCGCGCTGATTGGAATGAACAACTAAGTCTTTATTAGCTATTCAAATGTTGCGCACGGTGTCTGAGACTAGACCAATATTTGCTAGCACTTGGTATGGCTGAAGTGTTACTCATTTCAGGTGTGTTCTTCAAATATTGAGATAGATCAGTAGTTTAGCGTTATATAAGTTTGTCTAAAGTAAAAGAGTATTCTAGGGTAAGGTAATGACTGTTATCGACATAAAAAAGTGTTATCAATTAAGCTATGTTTTTACTAAACAACTGACTTGTTAACTTTATGTTAAAAATTTTGTTCGTTTACTTATGTTATATTATAAAACAGAATAAGAACATTTACAAAAGATTCTAGAACCTTAATTTAGTATCAAAATTTCACTATTATGACGGTTTTGGCTCAAGCATGAGTTAGAAACCAGCAATTATTACAGAACACAATAAAACAGCCGGAGCTGCTGAAGCGTCGATAAACGTTGTGCCAAATACAAATGCGTCAAAAAGTTTTACGCAATGCTGAACAGAAATGGCATTATTTCTCGAATCATACATTTATTATACATGGATTAGTTCCCATTTATAAAGGTGTTGTTAACTTTCTACGATCTTTAAATCTTAGAGTTAGAAAGTTTATAAAAAAAAAACTCCAAGAAAATGTCGAATGTGAAAAATGTGTCTAGTGCAACTAATCAAAAAGTGGAAACGCGATTTTTGTGTTTGAAGGGCTTATGGCAGATTACAAACGTTTGCAACTTAGCAGAAAATCAACAAAAATAATGATATAATTTTCTCAAGTAATTTTATTTAATGTGTTTTATTAAGTTTAATGTTTTTTGTAATAAATTAAAGTTTTACGGAGCACTTTCTCCAAAATTGCAATTTAAATAATTTGGTTCTCTGTTAGAATAATAATTAAAATATTTTCTAATATTTTTTACAAATATTACAGTCACATACACGTGGTCTGTTCTGAAAGTATCGAGTAATATAATACATTTATATACATTAGTATTTGCTAGCAATTTTCAAGTCAGGCCTCTTACAAATTTAGATTTAGTACCTAAACTGCTCTGAAAGATCAGAGTGGCTAAACATGAATATTTACGCGAGTAGTGATAGACTAAATAAGTGGTCTTTTTATTAATTCAGCAGAATAACTTTAAATAGACACTTATAGGCTTACATCAATGAATTTGCTAACGTTACTATAGTTTAAACTATAAATTTATAAAATAGTCTAAAATAAAATATTATCTTCAAAAATAAGGCTTTCTTCCACGCAGTCAATATACTTCTATATCCTGAAGATCAATTTGCTAAATTTTTTATTTAGCTGGAATTTTAATTTTTGCGCTAACGATAACTCTAAAATAATTACGTTGCAACTTATTAATGGCTATAATATTGATAAAAGAAACGCTTCCACTAACTTCGTTTAGTTAATTTTATATTTTACTTATTATTTAAATTCGTATAGGGTTTAGATTGGCTTATCAGCATAATTAATTTAATACGCATTTATTTATGATAAATAAAGTAACTTACCGTATATCTCATTCTGTAACATTACAATTTTAATCGAAAAAGTATTCGAAACTTGCCGTCTATCTTACTTAGAAGTTTGTCCAACAAAAATAATAAACAATTTGATAATAATATAATATATATAACTAATTTTTCTGGAAAAGTTGCTCTTGTTTTTGTCAAAAAATGGGTTCCATCTAATAATATTGATGTACAGTATCTTATTCTACATAGAGTATTCCCGAATGACATCAAAATTCAAACTAATGTGAAACTATTTGGTGGTATAATACATTTTTAGTTGTTTAAAAATATATTGTAAGTTTGTAGATCTGTATAACAATAAGCATTTTGGATTGTTATTAGCATCTATGTGATTTACTTTTGTGAGTTTTAAGTACTAGGGTCAGCAATAAGATTGTAGAAATATTAAATGTATTGATACGTCAGCATTACAGTAATCGTATTTAGAAAGGTCTTTCGATATTTTCAGTGTTAGATAGGTCTAACCAATTTATTGTGTTACTTTCTCGCATTTTTCATTTGCTAAATGATTATTTAAATATTCTAATATTTTAGATTTTATTTAGCATTGTAAATATTTTGAAATAATTTTCAAGCAAGGAAGTCATCGTTTTCGTTATTGCTTCTTGTCTTAAATTTTAATCTAAAATTTAATCTTAAAAGATGCGTAATTGTTTGTGCTGGTTTCATCAGTGATTTGATCATATAGTCCTATATTGGATTAAATTCAAAATACAATTTAAAAATAATCTGCTTTATGCTTTCCTATTTTATATACATTTTTATTCTTAACTGATGACGTACCACAAAGCTTGTACCACATACCACTAAATAACTGATTTAAAGGTTACAAAAACTGTATCCAAAAATATGCCATAAATAACCATCTCTTGCATATTAGTAAGTAATTTAGAAATGAAGACTTTATAAATACCAAAAAGATTAATTTCACTTAACAAAATGCAACGTTTGTTCTAATGCTACGCAACAAATAGACACTATAGTGAGCATGTTTAATGATCAAAGAACAAATTTTATATATGTGACAAGATTAATAATGCTGAAGGAAAGATACCATTGAGCACTAGGTAGAACATCAGTAAGTATATACCAGAATATCGGGATCTTAGCAATATTCTCTTATATAATTAAGATTAGTGCTTTTAATAATGATTTGTACAAGACATAATAATAACTCAATAGTAACTTGAGACATAATTTGTAAGATATAATCTTGAAGTATCAAGTTTACTTGAAGATTTACCGAATAATAAAATAATACGTAAGGCGTAAGGTGAATTATTTTGTATTTAAATTTTTGAAATACCTTTAGATTCTGTATATCTTCATAAAAGACTTCTTTTTGACAACAGTTGTAATATTTATTTTGTGGGTATAATAATCACAATACAATAGACAAAAAATAAAATTAAGCAGTAAAAAGTAAAACTGATGGAAATAAAAAAATCAAACAAAATATTTACAAAAAAATTAAACTTTGATACATCAAATCAGTTTGAAAGTTAATGTTGGCATTCTAACAAGTAAACCATAATTTAATGCTGAAAATTAATCGCATTGTATAAATGTGTAGACGATATTGAAAAGAAATAGAAAGAAGTTAAAAGTTATTATATAAGAAATCAAAAAAGGCGGTTAAGAATGCTTGCTTAAATATTAGGAATAGAGATGTATTCTGTATCAAAATGTATTTATAGTAAGATGAAATATAATACAGAATACTTTATATGTTTAAAAATTCTAATAGGAAACTAATATATATATATTATATATATATATATATATATATATATATATATATATTGTTATATAAACATAAATCTATACTTAATCACTCACTACTATTTTAAGATGCCTTTGTTCCACCATTCACAAATTTAAAGGTAATCATATTTATTCAAAATTAAAACTAAACTACCATTTCATATTGATAATAATATTTAATTTAACTTATTCAAATTTTTATTCGAATTGATTTACAATCTACTCCGTCTACAGAGTAATAAGTAAATAATGTGACGGTGTTGCTAAATGTCATGAGTTGGGCTCCATCCACTGATGGGTCTCCAAGATTACACTTCGACGAGATCTTCAGGCCATGCCTTTGAGTTCCGATTTGCGTTGAGGTTGTAGAGTTGGCGATGAGTTGATTGGTTGTCTATGTGCGGTTCTTGTCCAGCTGAAGTTTTGATGAATTCTGAGATCGTGGTGCATCTTGGTTACTGATGTACCATTGAGCGTTTGCCAGAGTCATAGTCTTCGACTGAAAGGACTGTAGAATCTTTGTATGAGGGTTCTACAGTCCAGAGCTCGATCCGTAGGTCCACAGGCATTGTAGCTGGTTTTATCAGTAAAATTTTATTTTCAGATGGTTCTACATTTAAGTTCTTCTCAAATTTAGTTGCTGATTTGGCTTTTATATGGGGTTTCCATGTCAGCTTTTGGTCAAGGTGGAGTCCTAGGTACTTTAACCTCAGTTTATGAATGGTGATTATAAATAGTAACTGTGGACAGGTGACGTTTGTAGTATGTGACTTTGGTGGATCTTTCACTATTTACTTTGATTACTCCAGCGATCTCCAGTTTGTAGGAGTTTAGTGCAGCATTCTCGGATGCCCGGTTAGGATTAGTATCAGATGACAATATGGCAGTATCATCTGCAAAGGTGGCAGTTTTGTTAGTGTCTAGGAACATCTTCGGTATACAGGTGTTACAAAAGGTTCCTAGGATACTGCCTTGTGGAATCAGAGTTGGTCTTGTTACTATGATTTGATTTCAACTTGAACCTGGAAGTGTCGTTCATTTAAGTAGGATTTTCTTAGATAAATTTGAAGAGTTAACTTTCTAATTGTTATAGTAACCTGTTTTCCATCGTTGTCAAAAGTCTGCTCCATTCTGAATCACTAGGGTCAATATGATTCCTTCCAGACTTTTTTGATGTAGTTAACTATCCTATGGCCTTGTTGAATGGTTGAAGAATTTGGAGCCATATTTTCGATAGTTTTCATTTCTGCTTTCTGTGTCCAGGTGTTTCCATATCTTTAATAATTTTTAATGTCAACAGATTATCGGCTTATATGAGGTGGTTTCATGTGAGGTTTTCCAGGTTTAGCAATCTATTATTTTAGCGTATTTCGTTGACCGTTTCATCTACTGTTGGCATTCTTGCGATTGAATTCGTTATGATTTTACTACTTCTTTTCTTCGGTTAGTGTTTTAGTACTTTTATTCTTACTTGGTCGTAGTTGTTTTCTTCTATACGAGTGGTTAATTTTAGTCCCTATAAAATACTTCTGGTTAAAGGGACTCATGGGTAGTATTAATCGGCCAGCTCCATAAATATTCTTCTATTTCTGCATCAAATTTTGGTCATTAGATGCATTGTAAACTTGGGCAAGGTGTACAGTTTTTTGTTTAAATATTTTCGTTTCTACCCTGTTTTGGTCAGGTTTTCTTAGTGGTGGAACTAGATAGTAGGTCTCTTGATCTTTTTGTAGCTTTCAGATAGAATAATCTACTGGAGATAGTCTCAGATGTAATGCCTGAATGTTGTATTTCTGTTTTCATGTAGAGCTTCTTTGAAACGTTGGTTTAAATTATTTAAGATGGTCTTGTTTCGAGGGTTTCTGGTCCTTTGCCATTTCCACGAGCTCTGCGTTTTTCTATTAGATGCCTGATATGTAGGGCTACTACTATGTACTGAATATTTTTTTTGTTCAGTCGGTGTAGTAGGAATTTGCCTTTTGGATTAGGTTTGTGAGGTACTCAGTTTTGGTCAATTTCGTTGTATGTATGCATTTTGAGCATAAGCTTATATTTTTAAATTTGTTCTTATTAAGTTCCATCAGTCTTTGCTGTACAAAGTTTTGGTATTGGGGTTTTTTAAATAACATTTGTACTCAAAGTAATTATTATTGCACTGTGGTCTTAACCCTAAATCAAAGTTGCTTTCAATTTTGCTGTACATCAGGAATGTCTCTGGTAATTGTTGTCAAGCAGTTGTAACTTCTTTAGTACTGAGCATTTTTATGGTTCGTAAAACGATATATATTTTAGATTATGTTGCTGTATGTTAAAAGAGTGCTTTCCTTTGGTGTAATCAACCTGATCCCAAGGTAGTGTCCTAGTGATTCCAGTCACCTGTTACTGATTTTTATCCTTTCGTTAGAAAACCTACTGGATATTCTTCAATTGAAATGGTGTGCCTAGGGGACAGTAGATGGTTCCGACAATTGGTCCTTAGTTTAAATTTATTTTTTTGGGCGTTTGACTTTTATTGTTATTTTGGTGGTCTTCCCTATTTCTCTGACATTAATCTGATTATGATTGCTGAACCATTGAAATTATTCCGTCCGTTTCTTTCCGTAATATATAGCTAACCTGGAATTTTCATAACTGTATTTAGTGTACAATGGATACTCCGCTATCATAGAATCTTCATTTTATTGATACTTAAATTTTTTTGTCTTCATGAATATGGTTTTTCCTATCTCAATTCCATTCCGTTATTCTTATCGAATAGCCATTCCCACTACTTTCTTAATTCCATGTTGCAAAGTCATTTCATGCTGTCTATTTAATAATTTAGTGAACATATTTTTGAATTCGTTTAAAGGTGTTTGGTTTATCGGCTATCTCGTCATTATTGCCTCGTCGTCTTTACTATTTGTGATGCAATCCAAATCTGAGAGGGATTTTTGTAAGATTTGTTGGTTAGTTGGTAAACTTATTTGGTTTATTTTCTTTGGTTTCTTCCATGGGTTGCTTAGATGTGGTTCAGTTTTAAAGTCTCTTTAGACCGTGCATCCTTTATAATTGGTGCATGATTGCCGCCCTGATTAGCACTTGTATTGTATTCTTGGATATGTGCAGGTTTTGCTATATGTTGTTGTCCTCATTTTACGCTTTAGTTGCTTTTGTTCATCAGTATCTTTGTTATCATTGGATTTTGACATCGATTACATTGTACTATATTGTTTTCAATGCGCTGCTTCTAACTCTTATTTTTCCTTTGTAAAACTCGACTTTGTAGATTTCTATTTCTTTCATACCTTCGAGGTCGATGAAATCATTGGCAACGGTTGTATATAATCTATGCCTTATTTCATGATGTTCCTTCCAAGTTTCCTAATTTCTTTTAGTTCAATCTTTGTGTCTTGGGTATTGATGCTTTTTGTCTCGTATGACCACTGTTAGGCTCGTTCTTCTTTGATTTCATAGGTTGGTTTACATTTTCTTTGTAAATGTGAGATTAGTTTTTTGTATGCGTCTATAGTATTGGTATTTATCTTAACTGTGTTGTCTGATAACGTTTTAGAGTAGAATCTTTCTTCTTCATTGACTTTGTTTAGGTTATCAGTCATGGCTTTAAAGTCTGTAATACCGTAAATATATACTGGTGGGGGGTTATGGTTCGGTAGTTGAGATTTTTTTTGGGTTTCACTGTTATCATTTGGGTTGTTATTTTCTTCATGTTCATTGAATACTTAAAAAATCTATCTGCCGTGTTTATTGTGGGAGCGTTTTCGACAGTTTTTGTTAGTCGCATTCGTTTTCTCTTCTTAGTAATGGCTTGCCACGAGTGTTTTTTATTATTGTCCTCTTGGTTTGTTATCATTGTTTTGTCATCGTCGGTTTCGCTATTGTGGGTAGTTTGTGAAGATTGTATGAATGGTGTTGCTGGATAAGTGCTGTTAAAATTAGTTGTGTTAGGAAAAGGAGATTGGTTTTGGTATTGCTGGTAAAGTTGAGGTGCTTGGTTTTGATACATTTGAAATGATTGGTGATTTGATTGTGTTTGTCTTAGCTGACCTGGATAGATTGACGGTGGTTGAAATTGGCTTTGCATTGTGGACATCGGTTGTAATTTATTCCAGTTGTTTGTATAATTGTTGGATGGACCGGGTATATTTCCGGTTGGAAACATTTCACTGCATGAATGTCTTTAATAAATAATCGATAATTCAAACGAATTCTTAAAAATTATTATAAAACTTATTAACACTATGCGTGAGCAGCTGTGATATCAGTCGTCTGCACTAGTCCGTAATCACCTCAACCGACCCTCAGAGATAAGAGAGCGGCGATCGACACGTCTTTACTCTAGAAAAGTCAACCGAGAACTATATATTCAAATAAATATTTGATTGCGTACGCGAAATACAGAACTTAATAAACTGTAGGGTTATTTACAACTACAGCGTTTAAATCTTTTTAAGGCTTATGGATGTTTAAAACTAGTTAATACTAAGTTAAATCTTGGTTATTGGTAAAATAACTAAATTGTAGCATTTGTGTTTATAATACAGATCAATGAAAACACAATTAGATACAAGAAAATAACAAAAAATAAAAATATGGACAGTCTAAGAAATGCCTACATATTATTCTGATGATTTTCATTAACTACAATGGTTTATAAAAAATACGGTTATTTTGTTTCCTAAACTACCCTATTTTAAAAGATGTAGCCACTGGGGTTATATTATTATATTTTTAGTACATGTATATTGTGGGGTATTACACAATTTGTTTTAAAATCAGTAAAAATCTAAAAAAAGATTTGTGTAAATAATTTGTAATGCGACAATTACTTTTAAAGGATCTTAATTTCAGACAAAAATTTACTTACGCTAAATATTTATTGTAAAACGAAATTGTCTACATGCTTTAAGATGTGACCTATAAGATAAAAAAAACAGAATAAATTAAAAAATTGCATTTCTATAAAGTATATTTATGAAAAGGAAACTATCTTAAAATACTACAAAAGTAAATGTAAGGATTATGCTAGCTTACACTTTTCTACATTTGCCATGCTACGCATTTATATATGTGCCCTAGATATAAAAAGGCGTTACAGAATTTCATTTGTACCCAGTTTTTCTGTTTTGGTAACCTAGGCATATTTAATATATTCTTATTTAGGCTTTTCCATTTTGGTCACGGTTTTAGTTGCTCTTAGTGTTGTTCTGACTATACTCTTTAGTGCCCGCAATAGACTTGCATTCGTTTTTCCCCGTTTTTGAATTAACTGGGAATCTACTGTTTATAAAAATTCGTCCTTCTATTAACCCATAACGATTGTTTTTCCTATATACGATTTGTGAATTAATTCCAATAATGTTGAGAAGTAAAAAAACACATTGTGGAAACCCCTTGACGATTTTCTTTCACTGTACGTGGATAATAATTGGTCTGTAATATCAACGCCACATATAGTTATATAATAAATATGTTTGATCTCAAGCAGTTCCTTTTTAAGTAATGGTATCATAAATACTTTCTTCTTGTTTAAATACATAGTAGAAATATAATTCTCCTAAAATCCGAATATGATGAAATCTCTTTACTGATATTTAGGAGATTTTATAAAAATTGAGAAATAGTATTTCAATTATGAGATTTGAGATGGACGCAAGTACTGTAAGCTGTTTTTTAGTTTTCACAAAATCTCTCTCATGCGCGTTAATTTGTTTTATTTCCTCTAATACTTTTTTTAGCAAAGCGTAAATTATAATTAATGAAAACCGTTGTAATATCATAATGCTTCGAATAGCATCTGTGCCTACGTTGCGAAATCTTAAATATGCTATGGTTGCTTTTAAAAACTCCAATTAATATAATAGTCCAGAAGGGCTTAAATTCTAATATATGAAATTTTCTTTTAATTAACTTAATTTTGAAAAACCCAAGATGTTTGTCTAATTTTTATATTTGTAGAGTTAGTGAAGATGGAAGTCATATATTTATCGATAAAAAGTAGTAACAATTTTAAGAAAATTTTGTATATTTCATAAATTGATAGATACCTAGTAAACGTGTTATAATGTTGTCAGCCCTGGCTCTAACCTGTTAAGCAGGGAATGCCATCATTCATTTTTACAGCATTTGCTAAAATACTTATTATTTTTTATAATAAAACATTGCTAAGTTACAATAACTTTAAAATTACTATTGCCATTGCTTTATTAGAGATCAACCATTTTAATAACGTACAAAAATGTTTCATTCAAAAAAAATTATTTTACTTCCATTGCTGCCATTCTTGAGAATGAATAATTACTGCTTTCAAAATTTTAAACTAAGGCACTTTATTTTGTTTTTGCATAAATATCAGGCAACAATTCAGCATGACTATCAGCTAATTGATATTGTTTAATTGGCTCAAAAGGGTACTCAACTGTAAACTATGACCTTCTTCTATTTGTCCTGCTTCGCTTTTAGGTTGCAATTTATCTTGAAGTTAAAATTTTAATTGTTATTGTCTCCACCGCTTTGTAATACATGATGATTTAGTATTATCTAAAATCTACGAAAAATAAATTCTAGAATTTGTTGAAGAATATTATTAAATTCACCTGATATTTTAAAGCAAATTTATTTCTGACACAATATTACGATTCCCATAGCTATTTCCTTATTTACCTTCCTTATTTTTCATGCATGATTAAAATGTACTTGTATTTTTTTATAATACTATTTAATATTAATTTTAATTGTTGTATATGTGCATATTTGATTTTCTTAGCTTCTGTGCCAACTTGATTAAGTTATCTTGATGAATGTTTAATATCTTATTGTTCGTATACCATACAGTTTTATAATTTAGCTATAATTTATTCCTTAGTAGATGTTCCTTTAAAGTTAGAGGATATTATAATGTTCATTTATTAAATATTGTGGATTCAAATTTTCTTTTAACAAAACTGTTGTTTTGAATGTCGTTGTAAGTTAATTATTCTTTAATAGCAAGTATGCAGCTTTAATAAATTGAACTAAAATTGTATTGGAATAGTAACTTTAATTATTTGGT
Source organism: Sinelater perroti (assembly GCA_036346155.1). Lineage (NCBI taxonomy): Eukaryota > Metazoa > Arthropoda > Insecta > Coleoptera > Elateridae > Sinelater > Sinelater perroti. The sequence continues at coordinate 6,634,920 of JARFIY010000337.1, read as the reverse complement.
AGCGTATAAATTATTTTGAATAAGCAGCTGTGTATAATGTATTATACACAACAGTGACACGAATGCAAAATAAAATTTAATACTTTTATCTATAGACATTTTAAACTTAATAAAAGCCAACAAGCGCTAACATTCAATTTTTAAACAACTATGCCTTACACTGTACAGAATTTAAAAGGGAAAGTAAATTTTAATCAAATCCTTCGGTTGATTGACGTAGGTTGCCGCTTCAAGATTACCCTTCCAATTTCAAGGCTTACCACATTAGCCCAACTCTTTAAATCTTGATATAGAAAGCCCCTGACCGACGTTTTCAGATTTACCTTTCTATTGTCAATTCCCGATTTTGACCTAAATTGCGTTTCATGTATAATTTTTTGTAAAGTAAAAGTAAACATTAGTATCATTTGAAAACAAACTTGATGTGTGCTGTTAACGTTGTATTGTAAGTTAAAATGTAAATAAAATTATTGACATGCTACTATTATTAATTACTATTATTATTAATTACTATTATGTAATATAATAGTAAAAAAATTAAAGTTAGAAATCGACATGTACTTCCGTTAACGAGAATTGACATAAGGAAGAATCTGTACTTATATATATAACAATAGAAGTATCATATTTGTCCAAATAAATAAGAAATGTCGTCATTTATCATTACCATTACATATATTTAAGCCGACTGTTTGTATTCATCTATATCCACAGTCAAAGGTCACTGACTTTAAAATATTTTTAATTCCTATTTAAGGTTTTATATATCAAGTGTTACGCAATGAATACTGGCTTTCTCTTAGTATACTGTAATGCGTTGTAATATATAAATTGTGACATTTAAATTAGTACTTTATATTGCCGCACTTTAATATACCCAACACTAAATTTTGGTATAGGTAACAAATGGTGAAATGTTTAAATCAGCGATTTAACTACCTTTCAGCAAAGTAACGCAAAGCACACGGGAATGGAGCCACTCGGGCCTCAATGAGCCCCTTGCCCTTAGAAAAATCCCAACATACTCCCATTCTTAAGGGAGTTCAACGAGTAGAAAATAGGGTCCTTAATCCCAAGACAACCGCACTAATTTGTGCAATTGTAAAGTTGAAAAAAACTTACTTTTACACATTTTAAATAAAAATGATCAAGAATTATCCTAAAATGTATCTGTGAAGAGCTTTTTTAAAAGAAAAATATGTCAATATTTAATCTGATACCTTATTTTAATAACAGTAATGTTTAATAAAATATTTTCACTTGTGAGTTATTATTTATTTCAAATAATATTTTGTACGTGGATCAATTTAAACAAAATATTTGTTATTATGCGTAATGACAATGTGACAAAAAATAATTTTTTATATATCTTTCTTTATTTTGATGCATTAGATTAAGGGAATGGGTAATTTCTTGATATCACTTTCGTAAAAAGACGCAGGTTGATTCTATAATAATTTGCATGTGAATTTCTTTACTTGGTTATTGCTTTTAAACCGTTAAAGACCTACAATTAAATTATTATAATTAAATATGAGCTTTAAAGAGAGTGATCCACTCTCATTTAGTCCGTTTGCTGGAAATTGAATCAAATCGCAATGTTGGTGTTTGAGTTGAGTTACAGAAGGTGTTTTTAAGAGAGTGGAGTTTTTTGGACTACGACTGGCTTTGTTTTTTCTGGCTTATGTTTAGCATTGTTTTGTTGTTTAATACGAGAGTATTAATTATGCTTTTGGGTTTCTAAGACATGTTTATAAAAAACTTTTATTTTTTGATTTAATAGATACCCATTTGTTTGTTAGGGCGCCGTTCTACACTTGCTCTTTTAGTTTCATCATATATAAGTATGTAATATAAAAATTGTTTCTCCCTTATTTTTCACAAGTAGGAAACGTCTAAAAGATATGAAGTGGCGCGGTTCAGCATTAAGGTGATGGAAGACCTACATCACAGACACTTGTCAAACTATCAACAATTAATTATTAATTACAAACCACTATAGAGGCTATTATCCATTGCCTTGCATTTGTTATCAGTAAGCTTACAAATTCGAACAGTGTAAATTGCGGTGTTATTCATGCTTACCTAAATAACTTTGCTGATAATCTTGGTAATTTTAAGGAAGAACATGGCGGAGCTTCTATCACCATATTAAAGAAAATACTGTACAATATGGTGGCCGACTATTGTTGAATGTTGAAAAGGGGCTGTACGGACAAACAATAAAGACAATCAAAGAAGAGGAAGTAGTAATAAATGTTAGACATGTTTGTTTTCAAATATTTATTAATATTTATCTTTTCCTAACCCATTCATTCCATCTCTCCAGAGAACATTTTCATGCGTTACAAATATTTCCATATATCAAGTCATTAAAAAATTACGTCTTTTTAAAATATTCACATTTTCGTGATTTGTGAAAAAAACCTTACGTGATACTAAATTTTCAGTTCAAACACATCTTTTTATTAGAAAACAGCAGAATAAAATTGCAAAATTTTTGATTAGTATTACTTATCATAAATCTAATTTTAGCTGCAAATAATCTCATATTTAGATGGCATCAGGAAGAAAGTAATTTAAATATGCTTAAACGAAAAATTTTTATTACAAATTAATCTGCAAGTACAATATGCATATGTTTAAATTAACAAACACTTCTTTCTAGAGATACAATGGATACCTATTAAAATGAAGCTTATTAGGGGCAGCAACAAAGTTTTTCTCAGAGACACACGACAAAGGGTGTCCAAAGCTAGTAGTATTTTTCAAACAAAATTTTCCTTCTGAAACCCTCATTACTATTACATGCCATGAGAAAAATCATCTCCCAACATATAAGCTACTTTTCCCATATTGACCACCGTTTAAACCACAAAGTCTTTTTACTGTTTTAGTTCAGGAGCAACTAACGCTCAAAGGTCTTCCTGCATGTTGCAGTACAAATTTAAACTTATTTTAATACTCTAGAGTCGCTGCTATTCATCATATTTACATCAGGCTTCTCAACCTCGACGACAACTTTAGCGACTGTCGTAGATGATATGGCAGTTCTAACACAACACATCAACCTTATCCAAACCATAGAGATATTACAGAACCCAATACAACAAATATGCTCATAGTACAACAAATCCAAGATATAAACAAATGCCGCTAATGCCAAGTAAAAATATTCTGTTTTAGAAGAATCATAAACCATTTAGCATGATAATAAACAATAACATTATCTTCTAAAATTTCACTGACGTAGATGTAAAATACCTGGGAGTGCTAATAGATACACAACTTACCTGAAAATAATCGAAGCTATGCGGAACTATTACAACTGTATCCTTTCATATACAGGAAATCCTTACTCGAGTCTAATCTGCTATGCTAATGAATAAATCATTAAGACCATTAGTGCTTTATGCATTAATATTTTGAAGTAACACAGCGAAATCCAATTTATAAAAAATTTAAAATTCTCCAAATCTCAGTATAAAACTATATCAGTGAGAGTGCTAACGAATTTTATAAAAACGTACATGATTACGATGGTGCTGTTCATTACAATATGAATGAATGAATGGTTTAACACACCCCTTGGAGGGGTTTCGCCGCTTCTAAGGAAGCTTTCGAGATTCTTTGCGAGGGACCAGCCCGTCATAGACAGACAAAATATTCATCGTAGACTAAAACGCAAGTTACCACAAACTTTATACTTAAGTGAATTAGACAGTCATTAATTGAGTAAGCAAATGTCCTACTAATATGTAGAGGGACTATCAAACCCTGTAAGTTATTAATTGTATAACTGTCCTTAACATTGTGTTATAAAATTATTATTCTTATATTTTGTTATCATATAGTTACGCAATGACTTAATGTTATGATTTTAGGATAATTATGCATGCGTTAAATAATTTAAATTCCAATGTTTGCTGGTTGGACCGCAACAAATGTCATTAAAAGTTTCAATTTCTCTACTGACTTTGTAACTGTTCTCATCATTTTGCCCCTATGTCCTGCACAAAGACTTATGTAACAACCCACCAAGATTCCTCTATAAACTAATATTGTTAGAAAATTCAGGCAGTTGCGTTTGATAATATATCGATAACAGTTTTTAGAAAGATCTAATTCATTAGAAGTATTTGTCGAATATTAAATTTGTTACTTTAATTTCTAAATTTCGTGACAATTGCAATTAACTGGCAAATAAATAATTAAAAAAAAACATATACAACATGCAAATACGGCTTGTAACGTATGTAATAATTTTCTGGTACTCTATGTAAAAAGACTTATTTTAGTATAACAATCAAGAAGAAACAATCTGCTGTCGCAGGCAGTGGACCCAAAGCGAGCCGGAAGCATCGGGGTGGTAGGACGGAACCAGGTGTTGTCTAGACAATACCTCTACCTTTGGCAAAGCCAGCGAGGACTTTAGAGCGGCACCTCAAAATAACACTATGTTTTCTGATCTTGTTGAGTGGGCTTTGATCTAAGTGTGTTGTAAATGTATCACAAAATAAAGAACAAAGTTATAGATGATCAGAACAGTAAAAAAAGGCTCTATTTAGATATGATGCCGAATACAAAAGTAATATAAAAGAAACTCCACAAGATAAAAGGAAAATCTTTATAAACCTGAAATAATAGAAGAAGATATCAAAAGTAAAATAGAAACAATTAAAGGAAAATTAAATCATAAACAAACTGCAAACAAATAAGATCACATTTGATGTTGAACAATTGATGTTGTTTCAGATAATAACATCAACAATCGTTATACTAACGATAATTGGAAGGAAGCATAGAAGACGGAACACGTATTCAGTTCAAGCAACTTTACGACAATCCCGGCATATTACCTCTAAAATTAGGCAATGTACGTATAGAGAAAACTCAACATACTTTTATTCATAATTATCCAGTAAAACACTTAAGTGATCATTACAAAATTACAAAACAAGAATGACGCCATTGAAGACAAAGCGATAAAATTCGAAACTACGGTAGAGATAGCAATGGTCAAATGGCAATTATTATGATTTAATGAAAAAACTCTCCAACATACTGAGCACTGATAAATGCTTTAGGATCGATATTCAAATTCATCTCGAGAAATTTATACGCTTATGACAGTAAATGCTATGGAAATGCAATTAAGAACCTCGTAGTTAATCAACAAAATTTATTGACGCACTACAATAAGCAAATGTCATTAAATAAAGCGTTAATGAAGGATATGAAAATATTTTCAGCAACATAAGTAGAAGTTTTGAAATAATTAACATGTCTCTGCACAAGTTCAATTGTTACATTTAAGACAAATTACAACTTTATTAAGAGTTAACTTAATTGAATTTCAAAATCTAATTTTGTACATACAAACGCCGCTAAGCTTTGCAACGCTGAATACCCTACATTTAAGCATAATAAGTTTATACCAAATCAAAGGAATAAAAGAACAAATTGCTAAATTTTATAGTAATGACGGATTTTCAAACGGACAATTTTAGTAGATTTTTAAATAATCATAGAACACATCATATTCTCTTCAGATATACATATATTAGACACAAAAACGTTTACGTTATATCATATGTATTTAGTGTCTATTCCGTTCAATACAGTAATAATTTTACCAACACCGTATATAGCTTTAATAGAAAACTCATCGGTTTTCATTTCTCCATAAATCGCTCGTAGCATATTCCTTTTCCGTTGTTTCTGCTCTGTCTTTGATAAACACCCAGGTTTCACAGGTATACGTAGCTGTAGGTCTTATAACTATGGAGTAGATCCTTTCCTTTATTCTATTTGACACATATGACGATTTTATAGGTATTTCCAAGTATTCATATTTTTGATTTTTCTTTGCTATTCTTGCTTGTATTTTTAATTCTTTATGTCCATTTTCTTCAATAGTTACACTCAGGTATATGAAGTGATTTGTCCTTTCAAAGTTGTATTTTTTAATGCTTGTTATTAAAATCAGATTTTTTCTTCTTCTGGAGTTCCTTGTGTTTGCCCCATCACCATATATTTTGTCATGTCTTGAGGTATCTTCAAGCCGTATTTTTTCGCTTCTTGTTCTATTTTTTTTATGATCTTCATTAATTCTTTTTTTGTTCGTGCCATGATTATCAAGTCGTCCGCGAAAGCCATACATTGGTGATCGTTATTAAATATTGTTTGATAATTAAGCGCAATAGGATGACTCGATAAGCAAAACAGAAAATAAAACAAAGCGGAGCTGTGTTAACTACATATTGGGCAAAACTAAAATTAATCATAAAGTAGCAATTAAGCAAACAACGAAACTGAGAAAAACAAAAAAAACGAACAATACAACTATACTTGAATAACTGCAAATATGGTGGGCGGCAGGTCAGTTGTGCGCCTTCCCGACGCAAGTAATGGTCTCTGGTAACATGGACGGCAGATTTTGGCGTGGTCTTCGTTGGCGGCTTTAATCCTGGGGCACCACGAACGGGGCGGAACGCACAGTAGGCAACGACAGCGTACCAGCACAGCGCAATAGAGCACCTGGGTCGGCTGGCTGGCGGGTTCAATCTGGTCGGCTGGCTCTGCTCCGTCGCTCACGATGGTTCAACTCGAAATGCCGGGCGTTGCGACGAGGATCGGCCGGCGGACAGCAAAGGTTACCGTAGAGATGGAACACAGGTTTAGAGATGAGCACCAAACAAATATAGTACCATAAGTTTTTACTTTACTCATTATTACCTCTAGTATCAGGTTGAAGAGTACTGTTGACAAAGGATCTCCTTGTCTCAACCCTCTTCCTATTTCAAAATCCTGCGATTCTTTCCTATTCTAGGTAATTTTATTTTTTGTATTTTGTAATGTCATAGTCGATAACCTAATAAGTTTTGTTATTGTATTTGGCGCATTCCTTCACACAGCTTACATCTTCTTCTGCTAACATATACCTGGTTGAAGTCTACGAAAAGTGATTATAGTTCTATTTTATATTCATAACTAGTAACGTGTTATATAATATGAGTGCAAATATTAGATCTGTCATGCTTCTATTGCTTCTAAACCCTGCTTGGTACTCTTTAAATATTTTTTTAATGTATATATTTACCCTTTTTGTTATTAATTGTCTTAGAATCTTGTAGCGCTATACTTCTATAGTTCTCGCATAGCGATGGGTCCTCCTTTTTATATAGTGGGCATATGAGGGGATTTGCCCAATCTGTCGGTATTTCTTCTATTATCTATATTTGTTTTATTGTTTTACTAACTTTATTTATTAACTATTCACCTTCTAATTTAGCCATTTCTGCTGTTATGCAGCGTTCTCCTGATCGTTTATTATTTTTTGTTGCTTTTATTACATTCTCTATTTCTTTATTAATTGGTTCGTCTATATTTACTTCTCTTCCTTGTTGTTCCTGTTGGCGCTGTTCTAATTGTGCTTCTATTTCTAACTCATTTAGCAAATTTTTAAAATGCTCCCTCCATGTCTATTTCATCCTTTTGTTCTCGCTCGTTTACTTTGTATGTTTCATTATTTATTACTAATTTATTGTATCTTATGTGCGCCTTCTGTTTTTTATCTCTGGCCTGTTTCATGAGTAGTATCAATTTCCTCTTTTCAACTTGTATCTCTTTGGAGTAATTCTCATCAATCTATATGTCCGTGCCTTTTAATTTCTTTGCGTTTTCAAAATCGTAGTTCTTGTAGATTCCTTAACTAATTTGACCAGTACTGACCTTTTCTTTTCTCCACTGTATTTTCCGATTCTTCTTACTTTGTCCAATTCCTCATTTATATTAATATTACCTACTATTTTTTGTATGATTGTTTCCACTTTCTCTTTTATTCCAATTTCATTTTCATGTTTGTCTTCTACTACTTCTTTACTATTATACTTTTCTTTCCTATCTTCATCTTTAAGTAATTTGTTCTCTTTCCTGCCTTTTTATCTTTCTTTTAGTTTTGTACTGTTTTCTTTTATCTGCTTTATTTCCTGCCCAAGAAAATCTAACTTTATATCTAATTGAGTTATGCCCCCCTATAGTTCTCTAAACATAGTTTCTACTCTTTCCATGTTAGCTATTTTATTTTATTTACTCAACTGTTAATCGCGCAAAAAGTTGGGCCCCAGTCGTCCGGTCGTAAACCTGACTTTTATCGATCCACAGCTTATTGTTTATTTTATATTTTTGTGCTACTTATATGCGTGTTGCCCATCCCCCTAACTTCAAAAAAGCCTTGTATTTGCAACTAGTTTTTATTTACACTTTTCTTTATTTCTATCTACCTATTTCGTTTAATCTTCTCCCCCAGATTTATTACGACAGCCTCCAAATTATCAAAAAGTTTATGCTAAACGTAGTATTTAATACATGCACGATCGTTTCATTCCTTACTTGGGTGGTGAATATGTCTTTCACACTTCGGCATGGGCCTTGAATTTGGTGTTTGACTTTGTTATCACTTATCGTTATCACTACTAAACGTACTTTATGCAAGTTTCATTCTTATATTTATTTTTTTAACCTCCAATTTTAATCAAAAATTTTAGTGTACTTAAAACTGGGTGTTTTACTTTTCGTTTCGGTTTTTTGGTTTTCATTCTTGCACACTTTCACTTATTTACGCTCACTCGATACGGCCTAATTTTGATGTTTAATATCAGAGTAATATAAACACGTATGTCACGGCAAAACATTTTTATTCGAAGTCCCTTATGTGGTGCTATTTGTAATAATTATAACAATAATCATATGTATTATAAACGTACATAAACACCTAAAATTGAGATGGCGGAAAAAGGAAAACGCCGCAATTACAACCGAGCAAAGGAACGAAACTTTTTCCATGCCAAAACCTTTCAAGTGATAATATTATATTTTTCTACAAAGGGAGGAATTATAAAACCAGAAAACGCCTGGTACTTCCCAGATATCACAATAACAGATGATAAGTAACCACATCCCTCACAAAGAAGGTAATATCTAAATTAGGACAGGGTGTACCACCAAACTTGTTTTGCAAATAGTATGTAATCTTTAGAAATGTAACTCAGAGCACGCATTATTATAGTATTATAGTAATTAGTATTAGTTAGTAGTTAAAAGTCGTGTTTAAAACAATACTCAAATGTATTTCGTATTCCATACTCGTAACAAGTGAAAATATTATTAGTATTAGTGAAATATTGTGTGCAGTTGGGCTCTATCTTTTTAAAAAGACATGTTTCGAAGAATATAATATAAATCAGTTCAAGATTTAGTGAGCGACTAAAATAAAATACGTGCTAATATAACAAGATAAACAGTTCTTGGAATTTTGTCAGATAGCGTGCGTAAATAATACTTGGGTACCTGAAATAACGCATTCAAAATATGTAATACGTTTCTTATTATAAATAACAAATTGATTTCATATTATTTCAGCGAAGTCTCAAATTTTAAAAACAAAATGGATATATTAATATTGGGAACAATAGTAATTGTCGTAATAAAAGTGCAATAAACAGTTACTACTACCCTGTTTTCATGACCCGAAGCCAAGCTATTATAACCGTATAACCTAGTCCGTATCAAATAGTTATATTGTAAACGCCACTAAATATATCCCTAATGGGAATATAATAATCCAATTTACCTGAAACTATCACACTCGGAATTAGTCACCTGACCTCTTAAACTCGAGGTTAGAGGACCAAACTTTGCTAAGCCGGAATTTCCTGCCGCCAGCGATAATTTGTTTTGAACAGAAATTCGAAGCAAAATTGTAGGTTCAGCCCCGGGCCAACCGCTTCAAAGACGTTTACGTGAAGTGTCAACAACCTTCTGCAAGCGCGCTTGAGATTTTCGCGCGAGGTAGGAGTTGCAACTACGTTGGGAATTTACATAAAAAGAAAAAGCGAGCCTTGTGTGCTCCGTATGAAATATGAAAGTGTTGCAATAAAGTGCGCCAGCAAACGTTGAATTGCTGGCTTTCTCCTTGGAACAGCATTTAGAGAAAAATAATTTTTTAGCACTCCAAGGGAAGTCCTTTTTAACAGATTACTTTATCAAAGCGGGGCAGAAACTTCAAATCATTCAAGGAATTGCCTGAAAATATGCATTTTCCCTAATGACAGGCTAACAAGGAACTGACAAATAAAACTGCAGATAAAAGGAACGAAATGTTTTACGTCATCTGTAATGAATAAAGGTTTTAAGTAAAGAGCGGCAACGCCGACCTTTGAGAGAAGTCGCGCTCTAACGCGTCTCTGTCAACAAGCGCGCGGCACGATCTTCAGGAAGCAGAACGCGTAGTTTCCCCATTATTTATCAGACCGATAACGTGAACTGGATATTTCTGGGCGGCTTATATTACTTCTGCGAACATTGATGAAATTTTAAATTGCATTTGCCGCCTCTTAACATAATATATTTGAACTACTGCGGAACCATTGTGGGTTCGCACAAGATTCCGCCTTTTGGCCGAGCCACGTTTCGGACGTTAAAATTCAGCTCTGAAAGCGCTGAAATTGATGACGGTCGTAAATCGGTTATTGCTTAACCGCAGTTGGAGCCCAGTTTTAAAGTATAACTGTTAAAGTTAGATTCTGCAAAACCGCTAAGGAGCCAGCCACCGCTGCACATTTCAGGTGCAGGTCATATATTGCGCTAGGCACTGAAACTTTGACGTTCGAGCCCTTTGGCTTATTGTAGAATGTAATAAATATTTCTGATTATTAAAATTTGCAATAACTTTTACACCACGACAAATATAGCTAATACGTTACGTCTTTAAAATATGTACTGTTCAATATTATATTAAAATATCGGCAATTTTTAATGTTGAAATAGTTACACTAAAATAAGAAAAGAATTAAATAGGAATTTCTAATACCCAAATAAAGTTAATTTGTCTCCGTCATAAACCTACATAAAAACTTTTTTACATTAGACAAAATTGCAAATAATAAGAAAGAAACGTTTAAATTAAATATTTCAAATTGTTCCTCTGTAATAAAATTATAATTGTGATAGGCTCTCATAAATTCTGATTAGTAATGTATTTATGATCTAAAAATATCAATTTTTGTAAAATGTTAATTAAAATTATTATTATTAAATGTATAGTGGTTACTACACAATGCTATCTTTAAACGGAGGAAGTTTCAGTGAACACACAAAGTATTTGAATAGTAGGTTCATGAAAACAAAATCAACTCTCAAGATTTATAAAAACATATGTCCCATCTTCTCAAAATTTCAAACAAAAATTATATTCTTGGGTTTTAATAAAGCAAGACCCTACTAGATCATGATATGCCGGGCAAGACAACACTTTCAGTGGTATATGAGAAGCTACGTGTAAGGAAGAAGTTGCTAATTATAGTTATGGAGATGGATAGAAGGTAAAAGCTCTTCAACAAAAATAAACTGTGTCTGCCGATATTCACCGTCCCATTCTTAAGAATTGTGTTTAATAGATAAAAGTACTCAAATTAAAGACCATTCTTCGTGACAATGTCAATTTACATAATAGTTAATACTCTAGTTAGCGGACATTGTAATGATTTAAGCGAAATTAACTTATATTTTTGGTAGCTATGTAAGTAACCATATTATCAAAAATTAAAATACGATTACAATAGTTTTATTTGGCGTTGAACATTTATGATTTTATTAATTTTGAAGAGTATTAATTTACAATGCTTATGCGTGCATTCTTCTTAACATGGTTTATGACACTTTTTATTATTATTCCCCATAGTTTGATAGTATCCTTACATTCTATTAAAAATTGGTTCTATAATTAAAATTAGATTTATATTTTGGCAATTTTCTGGTCATCTAAATAACTTAATTTGCTTTTATCTTAGATATTCAGAGGCCATTCTCATTTTGCGGAATGGAGTGCCGTCTTTGACGAAAACAGGATTCTTCTTTAATGATTTTTTCCTTTTTAGTAAGAAAATTGTCTAATATATATTTTTGTGGTTACTAACGTTTATTTTACTATTTGCATTAATAGTTATTAATATATGATAATATAATAAAATAGTAAATTCCTTTAGATCTATTAGCATCACTTTATATTTTATTAAACACTACGTTCGTAAAATTTCTTTCTAGCATTTGTAATTGTCTTATCTTTAGTTTTTATTAACGACCTATCTGAAGAACCCAATCAAAATTATTAAAATGCGTAAGGAAGTGTTATAGATCCAAAAATATTTAATTCAGATACAGTAAAACATCTTATGTTAACGAGCTCTTTAAAAAGGCAACTTTTAAATGTAGAAAATATCCATCAAGACAAATTTGTTACTATTTCATTGTTATTATTTATTTTTCTGTAATTCCATCATTCCCTATTACGACTGTGACTTAGATTTTGGTAATATATAGTCGTCTCCCCGTGAGGGGTTGCTAGTTCCCCATCGGATTTCTTCCTAGGTGGCAGATAGGAAAAAGCCTCTCATATATGAAACACCAGAGGCGGGCCGAAACTGGAATGGCATGGGGAAGCAGCTATGTCATTAATGAGTCACGGCTGCAGAAGGACACTTCTTAACAGGCTTGTCATCATATACTTACAGGCAACCATCACGTTATGATTAACTCGGCTGTAGCAATGCGATGAGGAAAGCAACGGGAAATCGCCTCATTATACTCCCAAGAGAAATAAAAATGCAATAGAATATTAACTGATCTTAGACTAGAAACTAAGATCCGACAGGACAAGAGCGCAGAGCTTTCCAGGTCGTCAACCAGCGAAATCCCTGTCAGTAAATAAGAAAGTTAACTTAAAAATAAACAGGAAGACCAGTAAAATCTCTAGGACAATGTTCCAAACAGGAAAATAAATAATGCTCTCCAAAAAATGACTAGACTAGGAATTAATATAATGGTCATCAGTAAGATGCGGGGGTACAGACTCTCTGTATAATCAAAGAACATAAAATTTATTATTCTAGAGACAAGGACAACCGACACATACACAGGGTTGGTACAATATTATCTAAGGAAATAAAACAATGTTATAAATTTTACACCAATCTCAGAAAGAATGCTAGTTATTCAATTGGACAGCAACCCAGTGAAACTAAATATTGTTCAAGTAAATGCCCCTACTGCCGATAAACCAGGTGAGAAAGAATTTTATAGGACACTGTTAGATATACTCAAACAATTTAATATACATAACATGATAATAATCATGAGTGACTTAATCCCAAAATCAAAAAAGGAAAAAGAAGCAAACTTATCGGAGACTATGGTTTAGGCACCAAAAATGAACGAGGGAAAAGATTGCAGTTATTTGTAGAAGAAGAAGAGTACGTAATTTTTAACACCTTTTTCAAACGATGAAAGATGAGGAGATTGCAAGAACAAGGAATAAGTGAAACTGTATCAAAATTAATAAACGAGAACGGGGAAATACCAACAGTATGGCTAAAATCTACATTTATCCCGTTACCTAAATAATTAAACGCCAAGCACTGTAGTGACAGTTTAATGAGTCATCTCTTAAAACTCTTCCTAAAAATAATACATCAGACAATCCTCAAAGTGTGTGAAGAACACATCAGTCGCACACAGTTCGGTTCAGGAATGCGCAGGGAACAAGAAAAGCCCTATTGAGTATCCAAGTACCTTTTCAAAAATGGGGGGACGTTTATTGCGATATTCATGATTGCTTTATCGATTATCAAAAAGCTTTTCATAATGTACGCCATAATAAACTTACAAAGAAATGGGTTTGGAAGAGAGAGATTTAAGAATTATAAGCAATTTATACTGGACTAAACAGCTTCCATACACATTCAGGAAGAAAGCTCCGAAGATATTAAGATCAAATGAGATGTCCGACAAGGGTGTTTGTTACCACCGATGCTTTTTAATGTATACTCGAAAAGAATTTTTCAAGAGGCGTTAGAAGATAGCGACATTGGAATCAAGATCAATGACGAGTACCTAAATAAGTTAAGATATGCGGGCGACACAGTAGTGTTGGCAGATAGCCTAAAGAATCTACAAAAACTAATGAACAGAACAGTAGAATCCAACCAGAAAAACAAACTTTCGCTTAATTTAAATAAAAACAAAATACATGGTAATAATTATACTGGCCAACTTATAGTGAATAACCAACTTATAGAAAGAATGCAAAAGTACATATATTTGGAAACAACAATGAATGAAAACTGGGATCACTCATTAAAAATAAAAAGCAGGATAGAAAAATCTAGAGCCACATTTCTAAATATGTTAAAAGTATTCAGTTGTCACGATTTATCTTTACCAACCAAAATCAGACTATTGAGATGCTACGTCTCTTTAGTATTGCTATATGGAATAGACTCTTGGACATTGACGGAGGCTTCTTGTAAGATACCAACGTGTTTTAAAAATCCCGTAGACAGACCATATTACTAATCAAACTGTTCTCGAAAGAATGGGTAAAGATAAAAACGCGTAAACTGGAATACCTAGAGCACATTATGATAAATGGACAGCGATACGAGCTCCTTCAACTGATTCTTCAGGGAAAGGTAGAAGGTAAGAGAGGCCCTGGGAGAAGAAGAATATCGTAGCTGAAAAACTTGAGACGCGGTTCAATACAATAACGATCGGACTCTTCAGAGCTGCGGTGAACAAAGTACGAATTGCCGTAATGATCGCCAACGTCCGGAACGGATTGGTAACATAGTCGTCTCATTTGCAATAAACGAACAACTAGAATATCAAATATTGTGGTAAACTAGAATATTTATCGCAGAAACAACTTAGTGAGTACAAGACGAGTAAAAACAATTAATGATAGGCTTCATTATTTTAATGCGCTCGCTCATTCGTAACATCTAGTGCAATTTATTTTTGAAACTCAAACAAAAATCAAATCGAGCGGCAACTTTACTGCTCTACAATCTAGATTTATCACTCTGGCACTTTTAATTGTTCCCGAAGCTTAAATCATCCTTGCAAAGAAACTGGATCATCGGCAAGGTTCAGGTCAATACGACGAAGCAGTTGTTTGAGATTTCAACACAGGACTTGATCACATATAACTAAAAACTTTTCTATTCTCATAAAGTATTTTTTTAATTAGTGGTTGAGCTAGTATACCATTAAAAAATTATAGAAAAATGCAAATTCCTAAAGCAGCGTTGCAGAGTATGTGAAAACGAATCTCAACATTATTAATTCAGTTTTGTTCTATGGCCTCTACGATTTCCATCAGTCAAGATGTTGAGCAAAGTAGCGGCTTTAAGAATTTGTAACTAGAAGGCACGCGTAATGATCTATAATATTTTAAGTTATAATAAATGCAAGTGCGAAAATCTCAAGTTCTGTATACATGAAACAAAAGAAATTTTATAAAATAACTATTAGAAATTTATTAAAAATCCTTTGATCTGCATTATGAGCAATACGTTTTGATTTAGCAGAAAGTGCAAGTAAAATAAAGAAACTCCAGTGGCAGATGGAGAATAGATAAAAATGTAAATGTCTAGAGTTATTTATGTAACACAACGTAATATTAAAATATTTAATAAATATAATGATAAAGATGGCTTGACTGAAAACAAAATAATATAAATAAAAACGAAAGTCAAATTTAACATCTATATAAAATTTAATAAAATTGATATTGTTATAATTAAAGAAATTCAATTAGAAAAAAAAACATTTAACGTTAACTTAAAAATAGGTTAATTAGAGCACAGCAATTAATATTCAAAAGCTGCCGGATAGAGAATTTGATTACAAATTTTGCAATATTCTGGAAAAAATCATAGAGACTTTCTTTGAATGTACCTAAATGGAAGCATATTGCTTTAAAATAAATAAATTATTAATAAATGGTATCTTACTTGTAACCATTGCGAATAAAAATCACTTTATATTGTAGTTTGTATTGCAGAATAAATTTATTTTATATTGTAACAAACACAGTTTTAACTTACCGAGTATTTATTTTAATTTTAATAATTAACTAATAAAACATTGTGTTATTTATTCAAATGACAATTAACTAATGCAATGGTATTATCAATATGATATTTATTATAGTTTTTTTACAAAGGTAAATTTACTTTATGGCACATTTTAATTATGACTATTTTGTTAACCATGTGTCATACACGTGCTTATATAGTTATTCCATCTTACACTGAAACCCTTGCAGTCGACGTACGTTACTCTGCACAAAGAATTTTTAAAAAAGTTATTCTTGATTCGAAAACGTTATTTGTAAAATTCTAAATTTTCCCATAAAAGTCTGATTTTCTGAATTTTGTTACTATTATAACCTCCCCTTAAAACAGTTCGATTTTAAAAATTGCACTTATTGGTCTTGATATCTGTAAAAACAATTGTATTCAAATTCACATGCAGTGTTGCGGTAGAAGTGGCAATAAATTGTGCTTTTAAACGCTAGTGTTCAACGAACTTAAAAAGTTCGATACTGAATTCTATATGTCTGTCTGTCGGTCTGTCGGTCCGTCACAAAATTTGAGATTTTTTAAAATTTGAAAATGGATTCTTATAGGAAATTTTACGCTGATTTCCAATTCGAAATTAAAAAATTTCTATCTCGAATAATTTTCGAGAGAAAATGAAATCGAATAAATTCTATGTCGAATAATTTTCGATTTAGAATTTTCCCGAAATTTGAAATCGAAATTGAAAGGTCTTTTTAAGTTCGTTCTGGGATTGTTTACAGAGCAATCGCTTCGACGGCCCTATGTTTTATAGATAAGAACGTATATAACCTGTATCTTAAATTTTTGAAAGAGTACCTTTGACGTCTATTAGAGTACTTTCTAATTCAACAGCTCTATGTTAGTCCGATATTTGCTATTACTAGTGCATGGATATTTTAGGTTATAACGAAAGGGCCCAGCAGCTAAAAAATATACAAAATGATCACTGGCTTGCAACTACAGAACCCTACCTGCAATTTTTTAAGCAAGAAAAACCTTTTTGCCTCTTTTCCTCTTAAACATAAAATGTGTCACCACTAACATACCGTTAAAAGCATAAAACAAGTTTCGGTATAAGTCAGTTGTTAGTCCAAATCCGAAATTTTTGCTAGCAACACTTCCGTTTATTAAGTCAAAATTTTACAATCCTTTTAGAGTAACTTGTTGCCGAAAAATATTACCCTTCGTACATTTGAGAATTTACTGTATGTTTTTCATGTTAATTTTTAGTAATTACGCTCTTTATCTGATATTATCTGTAGGGTAGCTCTAAGATATTGAGATACTCTTTGACACCGTGGTATCTTAAACGCTTTAAGTTATTTGATAAAGTGTCCATGATAACAAAAAACATTTATTGCTGCCACTCTTGCTTTTTAACACCAGCAAAGGACATATCAATTTGATGTTATTAGACTTTTTTCAATTTCGATGAAAATTTTTTCATGTTGCTTTGGCAGTAGAAGAAAAACACTGTTAGCCTTTCAATAGGAAGTCCTTCTGCACACCGCATACTCACGAAATTCGTCAGATTACCATAATTTCCAATTAATGTAGTACGCATTAGTAGACACACACTTCCGTAATTTTAAGAAAGTGCAAAAACGGCTCGACTAATAAATTATGTCAAAACACCGTTTGATTCTTTGGAACGGCATCGGTATGCTGTCCAAAATATGGGAAAGCTCATTCCTATTGATAGAAAATATTTTTATTGTTACATATACTTTCAAGTTATCAGCAATTTTGTTAACCGTACACTTACTACCGGTTAATATGTGCTATTAATTATTGCTCTGATTCTTCCTTTCAGAATACTCCAATCTTAAAATTGGTAATGCCGTTTATATGCTGTTTTTATTCCATATCTTCCTTTTTGGTTTAAAATTATACAACGATAAAATCTTGTGCCATTGTTTGGGAAAATAAAATATATACGATATTATTTAGAATAACTTTATCTCAGTGAGAACTAGTTTATTTTTGGACTGGTATGTAGAAAATATGTAGATCAATTTATGAATAAATAAATATTATAATGCATTGGTTGGTGCTAATTATTATTTGATGAATTTTAGTAAATGTTGCTACGCATAATTTTATTAATAAATCTAAATATAACAATCATATAAAACAAAATAAAACAATCCGTTTTGTAAGTTGAGCATTTGATAATATTAATGTATTTGTAGACATTATTAACGTACGAAGTTTTATTATTGCCATAGCTCTATTTTTAGCAGACCCAGCTTTTAAGCTGGAGACCAGCTTTACTTTTGTCATGTCCGTCGTCTGTCACCCCTTATAACTTTTGATCTAGGCAGGTTTTAAGCTGGAGACCAACTTCTATTTCTGTCATTTCTGACATCGGACACGCCCTATAATTTTTGGTCTGTGACATATAAAGCCATAACGTTTTCAATATTCAACTAGGGACTATAACTCAAGTCCAGACGCCAAAAATCATCCTGATCGGAAAATTTCGAGACCGGTTTGACCGAAAATGGCCGCAAATTTTTCAGTTCCGGCCGTTAAATTTTTGCCGCTATTCACTTTCATTTGAATATAATTCACTATCATTCGTTTCAATAAAATTTTGTTAAACCCTGTAGTTTGATTTCATGCATAGGATCCGCTCTGCTTTATCTGTAATGTGTCTGAAATGTGTCTAAAACTACAAATATTCCTTAAAATAAATATCACGATACCAATCTACCGACTTGAAAACTAACAATAAGGCTCCTTGATATGTTTAACTTGATTAAACGATGATCGCACTAATATTGTGCCATACTTCGAAACATGCTGCAATCAGGAGGTGCAAGATCGGGATTGTAAACCAGACGCGGCAAGACCTAAAGTTCTTGCAATTTAACATTTTTATTTGTGTTGAAGAAGAGCTCGTATTTTTATTTTAAAACTTTCTAAACAATAACGGGAAAAGACTTTTGGATTTCTGTCAATTACAAAACATAATTATAACCAACACATTCTATCAACACAAGGAAATACACAAGTTCACTAGAGTACAAATAAATAGAGGGGAGAAATCAATCATAGATTATATATTAGCACAAAAAGAAGAGAAGAAAAATATATTAGATGTTAGAGTGAAAAGAAGAGCAGAAATCTATATATAAACTTAGAAATAAAGAAACTGCAAAAATATATCAACAGAAAACAGAAAACAAACTAAAGAACAAAATGGACGTAATAAAACAGGCAGATGCACAAAAAGGATGGAAGCTATTTAAAGAAATCCTAATTAATACCGTGAAAGAGATATGTGGAACTTATAGGATGGAAAACGGGAAAAAACAAACAGCCTGGTGGACAAATGAGATAAAAGAAGAAACCATGAAGAAGAAGAAAGAATGGAAAAAATACTTAACAAGCAAAACAACAGAACAATACGAATTATATAAAAA
Organism: Sinelater perroti; assembly: GCA_036346155.1. Taxonomy (NCBI): domain Eukaryota; kingdom Metazoa; phylum Arthropoda; class Insecta; order Coleoptera; family Elateridae; genus Sinelater; species Sinelater perroti. Next base: position 6,615,530 of record JARFIY010000337.1, on the reverse strand, counting down.
TCAAAGGAAAAAAGTAAAGGAATTAGTAGCAACAGCAAAAGAAAAATTATGGACAGATTTTGGAAACAAAATGGAAAAAGATAGCACATGTAACCAGAAATTATTTTACAAAATCATAAAATCCTTTAGAACAGAAAAGCAGAGAAAAGAGATATACATAAAGAACAAAACCAAGAAACAATAACAAATGACACAGAAATAATGGAAAGATGGAGAGAATACTTTCAGGAGCTACTAGGACAACAGACACGTACAACAAGAATTATTACAAATGAAACGGGGAAAACAAACCAAATAGAAGAAGAGGAAATTGAAAAATAAAATGGACGAGCTGAGGAATGTAGTAAGAAAACTAAAAATGGAAAAGCACCGGGAGATGATAAAGTTACAGCAGAAATGATTAAACACTTGGGAGAGACAGGGATGGAAGTACTACTAGAAATATTAAACAAAGCATGGCATAGTGAAAAATTCCAGAAGAATGGGGAGTGGCACTAATAACGCCAATACACAAGAAGGAGACAGAAAACAGTGCTGTAACTATAGAGGAATAACGCTACTGAACATTATTATAAAATATATGAACAAATAATCAATAACAGATTAAAAATAATATTAGAACCCCAACTAGCAGAACCGCAAAGTGGATTTAGACCAGGAGAAGTGCGCAAGACCACATCTTCACAATTAAACAACTAATAGAGAAAAGACAACCACAAAACAAAAATCTTTACCTAGCCTTTATAGATCTGCAGAAGGCATTTGACACAGTTCCTAGAGATAAAGTATGGAAAGGACTGAAAGAAAAGGAATAAATAACAAAATTATAGAGTGATTGAAGACCTATATGAAACCAACACAAATTACATAATAAGTAACAATAGGAAATCAGAAGGGTTCAAGACAGAGAAGGGATTAAGACAGGGAGGAGGACTAAGCCCAACCTTATTTAATATACACATGGACAATATCATCAGAAAAACTGAACAAAACATAAAGAAGTTGTTTGTAGGACATAGAAATTTAGAAAGAGTAGAAATAGCCGAGGGAGTTTTCGCAGACGACGTGGTGTTAATAGCAGGACAGGAAAAACTTTACAAGAAAATATAAATACATGGAAAGAAGTACTAGAAACAGAGGCATGAAAATAAACATAGATAAAACTAAGATAGTGGTAATTGGAGAACAGGATATTAGAACAAATATCAGAATAGAAGACATCAAAATAGAACAAGTAAAGGAATATAAGTATTTGGGAATAACATTAGACAAAACAGGAAACAAGTTGCAGAAATAAACGAGAGAATAAATAAAACAATAAAACTGTACTATGCAATGAACAAAAATTCATAAACAAGAAAGAAATAAGTAATAAAACCAAGATAAAAGTCTTTAATACAATATACAGACCAGTACTAACGTACGGAAGTGAATCGTGGATACTCTCAAACAGACAAAAACCAAATCCAAGCTACAGAAATGAAATACCTTAGACGAATACTAGGAGTAACCAGAAAGGACAGGATTAGAAACACAGAAATAAGAAAAGAATTAAAGGTGAAACCAATCATACAATTTATAGAACAAAAGCAACTCAGTTGGTGGGGACATATACAGCGAATGAATAACAAAAGACAAGTAAAGGCAGTATACGAGGCCAAGACACAGACAAAAAGGAAAAGGGGAAGACCAAGGAAACAATGGAACCAAGTGATAGAAGAAATACTACAAAAAAGAGGAAAATCATGGGAAGAGGCAAAAAGAGTAGCAAGAAATAGAAAAGATTGGAAGAAATTTATAGAAGAAAAATAAAAATAAAAATAAAATGTAATTATAGATATATAATGTAATATGAATAAATAAGAATGTAAACCCGACACCGAAAGGTATAAGGGTAACGATTATAATAATAATAATAAACTTTCTAAACACCTTCCAGCTGCTTGCTATACAGCTTGGCGTTTACAGTTTTTCTATTTTGAATCAATTTTAGGTACACATTATAATCAACATTTCACTAAACCGAAATAATGTCTTTCTTATTAAAACCGGCTCATGTCAAGCCACTGGTAATAGATTTAAGTCTCGAGTTACGCAGTTCTTGAAGTGATCAGGATTAACAAAGTATACCTAGGCATTTCTCAGGAACGTTTCAAGCTACAAATTTCGATTTACTTTTCTATTTATGCTTCAGTTAGTCTGTAATGTTCAGTGGTCAAATTGCGAATATTTGATGATAGTTTGGCATCTACAGCAGCTATTATATCTCCTTTATTTAAAAAAACATAAGGGCACAGAACGTGGTTAATCTTCAAAATTAGAGTCACTAGAATTTTATCCGTCTCTTAGATTCTTGTCGAAATCTGTTTTTGCGCCATCTTTTGTTGCTAGTTCCTGTTTTAAGCAATAGCAGATCGCAACTTATAGTTTATTTCTTTCAATTGCCATTTGTAGTAGTTTAAAGGTAAATATTGTTACTATACCGTAAATCAATAGAAAACAAATAAAAATTGAACTTTTCATGAGCATTAAGAAACCTGTTTATAATCTCCTACTTAGATGTACAATAATTATATTAATTATTATATAACAATTAAATTATTCCTCTTTAATTTCCCTTGTAATAAAAAAAAACATTTTTATAATTTGTAGATGGTTATTATGTTGTTGATAACATTTGTCTACCTAAAATCATAAACTAAGACATTTTATATCACATTAAGTAACCAGTAGTAAGCAATAATAAAAGAAATTACAGTAAAGACAAATGTATATTTGTATAATACCTTTACATATAACAAGTACAACATGTAATATGCGTATTGCTCGGCGTAAAAACTAATATATGCACCTGCTGATAGGACCATACTAAGCAAGCTTGCTAAAAACTTAAGAAACTGTTCTGAAAGTCAGTAGTCTTTCACACCAAATATTGATAATAATTATTTTTGTTTCTAAATATTAATTTAACAATCTGTCCATCTTACTATGTCCTCAGTTACATTGAAAGATCAAAGTAATTGGATTCTATTAATATTATTAGAATAAATTAGAATTACAAAATTATGTTATTCAAGTTTTCAAGTTGGTAAGTGATCATTTATTTAAACAAGCACAATGCCCAACTAAACGCGCACATCTTTATTTTCATTTCACTTCACAGCTACATTTTAATAACATTTACGTTATGCTTAAGAATACACAATTTGCAACAATCGAAAATTTGATTTACAGGTAAAGCAGAGCGGACCCGATGCATGAAACTAAACTATAGGATTTAACGAAATTTTATTGAAACGAACAACAGTGAATTATATTCCAATGAAAATAAATAGCGGCAAAAATTTAGGGCGGCAACCGAAAAATGTGCGGCTATTTCCGGTCAAACCGGTCTCGAGATTTTCCGATCAGGCTGATTTTTTGCGTCTGGACTTTACTCCTATTATAATAATAACTATATTAGTTGAATACTGAAAACGTTATGTCTCTATCTATCACAGATCACAAATTATAAGGCGTGACAGATATCAGAAATGACAGAAATAGAAGCTGGTCTCCAGCTTGGAAGCTGCCTTTATTAAAAGTTATAAGGCGTGACAGATGACGGACATGACAAAAGTAAAGCTGGTCTCCAGCTTGGAAGCGGGGTCCGCTAAAAATCAAATTTATCGCAAGTGTCCAGCAGCTTTATTTTGGAACCTGGTAGATCTAACGATGTAGATAAGCTATTAAATAGTCATTTAAAAAAAATTTATTGTTAATCTAAATACAATTCTGTAATCCAAATTAAATTTAAATAATTTTTAGATTGAGAGTTTTAAGTTACTATTATATTAATTATCTATAATTTTAAATTGAAATATTCTTTTGAATAATTACTGAAGATACTAAAATCCACTAAATTCATTCGACTACAATTAAGTGTTATGTATTTTTAATTATTTTTAATTAAAATAAAGAACTCTAACTATAAATTCTTAATGAAACAGTTTACTGCGGGGCAAAACGTTTTACATACATTTTTCAGCTAAAGTTTGTACATAAGCTACTTTTATATTGTGAATTAAATTTTACCTATATTTTTATTCTTAAAAATAAAACAAGTGTAAGAAAACAATTTACAAGATTACTTACTGTACTTGCATTAAATAGTAATGATTTTTTGAATACGCTGCTGTCACAAAATTTGATAGACAGTGCTAACTTCAAGTATTATTGATGTTTTAAATCATTAACAAATTCAGTATCATGTTTTCTCTATAAGATATGATTGTAAGTTCTGTCCAGTTGCAATCTAAAAACCAAAAGTTATTTAAAGTTTACTTTTAAATAAATTTTGAATATGTAGTGAGCTTACCATTTCATCAAAATATTTATTATTAAATACAGCAAAAAATATAAAAGAACAGTAAATTATAAGTATACAGTACTTACAAAATTTTATGATCGATTAAGCAATTATATATACGCTATAAAACCTACGGCAAACAGTGCAATACATCAAAAAAAGAAAACTAAGAATCTTGCAACTGCGGAAGCAGACGTGAATAACAGATTCAATATATTAGCATCAAACAATGAAGAATTTTTACGTAGCAACGGTTATGTGCAAAATGTTCCTAAACTTGCCCAACTTTTCATATACGGTGTGATTAATTACCCTAAATGAGCAAAAAACTAACTGGCGTAGTAAAAAAGGTCACTATACCACTAGAATTATGTCTGGCAATACTATTAACATTAATTGTAATCTTTCTGACACATGCAGAAGATTGTAAAAGTTTATGCAAGAATAAACAATCATTCATGACACATAACAACATAAAGTCAAAAAGCATACCGAAAAGTAATTAAATATCTTGATCATTCAATAAACATCAAAGAAGAAATCATTTTATTTGGGCATGCAGTGAGAAGCATTATTAATGCTAAACAAAGATAACCTAAGATGCCACTCAGTATGTTTCCTGTGGACTTGAAACTAGCCAACAATAATAACGACATTTATAAAATAACTAATCTTTAAATTTTCAGTACAAATGGGGCCAGCCAGAAAAAAAATAAAATAATTTAATGTATAAGATGTTAGCTGTTTGGGCACATAAACACTCACTGCAACCAGTCATTTGTGTATATAAAATATGCAGGCTCACATAGCACCGCAAACTACAAAACGAACAATAACACTCTTTCCACGTGTTATGCGGAGGTTCGCATTTAGTAAATTACAGAGGCCGCAAATATTATCGTTGGCTTTATAAAAGCAACAAACACAAACTTCATCCACCAATAAATACCAATTCCTTCTAATCGAACACAGCAAAAAATATATACTCCAACGCCTTCACAAACAACATAAATAATGCATCTCAATCAACTAATGTTAATAGCAACAATAACAGTAACGCATTAATTATTTAATTTTTAAATGAATTCAAAAGTATATTTATTCGACTTATCTATTAGAATATCAATATGTTAAACATGCTTAGAAACCTAATAGTACACAAATGAATGGTAAATTTCTGAGAATTGTTTCTTGGAATGCCAGTGGAGTAGTTTAATATAAAAACCATTTTATTAATAAGTAAAACTCACTTCACAGAAAAATCATACTTTAAAATGTTACACTATAATTTTTACCCCACTAATCATCTGGAAAACACAACTTAATCCGGAAGTGCAATACTAATAAGAGAAGCGAGAGACCTCTACAAATTACAGGGATACGCAAGAAATCATCTGCAAGCAGTAATGAGAGTTGAAAATGTACAGATGAAGTACGAAAATTTAGAAGACTAATTTTTAAATCTTAGATCAAAGTTTATATTAGAAGGCTACTACAACGCTAAAAATACTTTATGGGGCTTAAGGCTTACTGTCATAAAAAGCAAAGAATTGGTCAAGAAAAGAAATACTCATTTTTCCCCAGGGGCACTTCTACGTCGGATTTAATAAAAACACCGGATCTTCTAAATTTCTTTGTTATTACTGGAACGACACCCAACTATCTTCTCTATTCGGACCGCTCTCTACATTACGCACATCATTATTAAACATTAAAGTGTTACTTAAAACCAAAACTCAAAAATCCGAATGGAACGAAGATTATTTTCTTTCCAGGGCGAATTAGCACCATACTCATACATTAGCAGACAAAACTACTTGCAACCAAAAACTTAAGTTAAAGGATGTTCATAGCAATTAATTTCGAGGCTAGAGACATCTCTAACTACAACAGATACCATAACTCTATTTGGTGTCCGGTATTATCGAAGCTAAATCTAATACAAACTAATCTCTCAATCTACAAGAATACTTTTACACTAGGTTTGTAGGCACGTAGTAGCGAAGAAAAACCGTATTTCTTTGTAGAACATCTTGCTGAAGTTTTTATACTAAACGATGCCGTACCAGACCAATAAATGTTTGATTTTCTT